>JAVLUX010000044.1:23056274-23656274 GCA_032164185.1 Moxostoma hubbsi | reverse complement strand
TGAAGGATAAAATATGTTAGAGCGCCACCTACATTTCAGATATTTATATTGTGATGGAATGTAATAGAGAAAAAAATATTGTTGTAATGCTTTTCACCACCTTCTGGAATAAAACAAGACTTTTCAAAGTCAGTAGATTATACAGACCCAGTATTACATGTTTACAAAGTTAGTTTACAAAAAAGGTTTTATGTTTTATGTATGAATGGTGAGTTTTTTTGAGTGTGAAGAAATTGTGGGTGGCAGACCAAATATGCACCAGAGTTTAAGGAGATAATACTTGTGTGCAATCAAATATTTTTTGGAACTTTAAAAAAAAAAATTTTAGAAATTAAAGAGCATCATTTCATTCTTGTCATTGCTATGCTAAAGTGAGTCTGCACAGACACAGCAACACAATAATCTGACAGCATTAGCCAGCCTTGTCTGCTAGCATGTCTGCTACCAATTGTGCAGTCTACTGTCTATCTATGACAGTTTCTCCATGCTGCACTTCATGACTAATGAGTGGGCGCAGTGACAGCGAGTATTAGTTCAGGTGTTGTAATACCATCCACCAATCGATTCCCACAATGCACTCACTGCTGCACACTTCCATGGCCGCGCTAATTGGGCTAAATGACGTTTGAAGATATCTACATTGATTTTGCTTGAATTAAACAGTAGATGTCTGTTTGTCCTTTCAATAGAAGAGCTGCTCTGGTCTCTAGACTACATGAAATCTGTGCTTGTGGAATATTTTGCCTCACAATTGTCATTTTTGCCATGGATGATTTTATTCCCACCACTTTATGAAATAGTTTGCATCCTCAAAATGAATTCTAGTCCAATTGCAAAAAAAATTTAAAAAATGTCTCTACTCCTGATATACAGGAGCTGAAATGTGGGTTGATTAAAATAAAAAGTTAAAACACAGGACCTCTAGTATTCAAAATGACAATGACACCACTTAAGTCATAATCAATATTTGTTCACTAACTATCCACTAATCAACAAAATCCCAGGACTGACCGAGGCAGATGTAAGAAATACAATATCTTCAAAAATATTACCGAAAACTATTCACAACGCTTCACTTTTTCCACATTTTGTTATGTTACAGCCTTATTCCAAAATTGATTTTATTCATTGTTTTCCTCAAAATTCTACAAAAAATACAACTTTTAATTTGAAAAATGTATCAGAATCAGAATCAGCTTTATTGCCAAGTATGCTTGCACATACAAGGAATTTGTCTTGGTGACAGGAGCTTCCAGTGCACAATGCAAACAATACCAAAAAAAACAGCAGCAAGACATAGGTAATTAAAAACAAAAAAGACTAAAAATAAATAATTATACATATACGTACGTACACTCACCATCATACATACCCACATGTAGTGCAAATCTATTACAATCTGATTATAAAGAACAAAATACAGTATATTATGTACAGAGCAATGTACGTAATGGCAGAAGTGGATATGTTGGATAATATAAATAGACTTAAACTGTGTATTGCACATAATTATTGCTCAATGGGGCAATTGAATTGTTCATGAGATGGATAGCCTGAGGGAAAAAACTGTTCTTGTGTCTGACGGTTCTGGTGCTCAGAGCTCTGAAGCGCCGGCCAGAAGGCAACAGTTCAAAAAGGTAGTGGGCAGGGTGAGCGGGGTCCAGAGTGATTTTACCAGCCTTTTTCTTCACTCTGGAAGTGTACAGTTCTTGAAGGGGGGGCAGGGGGCAACCAATAATCCGCTCAGCAGTCCGGACTGTCCTCTGTAGTCTTCTGATGTCTGATTTCGTAGCTGCACCAAACCAGGTCAGTTATTGAAGTGCAGAGGACAGACTCAATGACTGCTGAGTAGAACTGTTTCAGCAGCACCTGTGGCAGGTTGAGCTTCCTCACCTGGCGAAGGAAGTACAACCTCTGCTGGGCCTTTTTCACAATGGAGTCGATGTGTATCTCCCACTTCAGGTCCTGTGAGATGGTAGTGCCCAGGAACCTGAATGACTCCACTGCTGCCACAGTGCTGTTTAGAATGGTGAGGGGGGTCAGTGTTGGGGTGTTCCTCCTAAAGTCCACAATCATCTCCACCGTTTTGAGTGTGTTCAGCTCCAGATTGTTATGACTGCACCAGACAGCCTGCCGTTCAACCTCCTATCTATATGCAGACTCATCATCATCCCGGATGAGGCCGATGACAGTGGTGTCATCTGCAAATTTCAGGAGCTTGACAGAGGGATCCTTGGTGGTGCAGTCATTTGTGTAGAGCGAGAAGAGTAGTGGGGAGAGCACACATCCCTGGGGGGCACCAGTGCTGATGGTAAAGGTGGTGGAAGTGAATGTTCCCTGCCTCACAAGCTGCTGCCTGTCCATCAGAAAGCTGGTAATCCACTGACAGGTAGAAGTGGGAACAGGAAGTTGGTTTAACTTAGTCCGGAGTATGGCTGGGATGATTGTGTTGAAAGCCGAGCTGAAGTCCACAAAAAGGATCCTTGCGTATGTCCCCAGTCTGTCCAGATGTTGCAGGACGTGATGCAATCCCATGTTGACTGCATCATCCACAGACCTGTTTGCTCGATAAGCAAATTGAAGGGGATCCAGAAAGGGTCCAGTGATGTTCTTCAAGTGGTCTCTTCACCAGTCTCTCAAACGACTTGATGACCACAGATGTCAGGGCGACAGGTCTGTAGTCATTAAGTCCTGTGATTTTAGGTTTCTTAGGGACAGGGATTATAACTGAGTGTTTGAAGCAGCATGGGACTTCACACTGCTCCAGTGATCTATTGAAGATCTGTGTGAAGATGGGGGCCAGTTGGTTAGCACAGGAACGAAGGCACGCTGGTGAGATGCCATCTGGGCCTGGAGCCTTCCTTGACCTTTGCTTCTGAAAGACATGGCACACATTGTCTTCACAGATCTTGAGTGCAGGTTGTGTAGCAGGAGGGGGGAGGAGGGGGGTTGCAGGAGGTGTTAATGTTTGTGTGAAATGAAGGTCCGAGTGCGTGTGGGGTGTGAAATTGGGCTGTTCGAATCTCCAATAGAACACATTCAGGTCGTCAGCCAGTCGTTGGTCAACCACAGGGTTGGGGGTAGGAGTCCTGTAGTTAGTAAGTTGTTTCAGGCCACTCCACACTGATGCAGGGTCGTTAGCTGAAAATTGTTCTTCAGCTTCTCAGAGTAGCTTCTTTTAGCCACTCTGATTTCCTTATTCAGTGTGTTCCTGGCCTGATTATACAAGACTCTATCCCCACCCCTGTAAGCATCCTCTTTGGCATGACGAAGCTGTCTGAGTTTTCCTGTGAACCATGGTTTATCATTGTTGAATGATAAAAATGTCCTAGTATGGATGCACATGTCCTCACAGAAACTGATGTATGATGTCACAGTATCTGTGAGCTCGTCCAGATCTGTAGCTGCAGCTTCAAAAACACTCCAATCAGTGCAGTCAAAGCAGGCTTGTAGTTCCAGCTCTGCTTCATTAGTCCATCTCCTTACAGTCCTTACAACTGGCTTTGTTGATTTTAATTTCTGCCTGTAGGTCGGGAGAAGATGAACCAGACAGTGATCAGAGAGTCCCAAAGCTGCACGTGGGACAGAGCGATATGCATCCTTTAATGTTGTATAGCAGTGATCCAATATATTCCTGTCTCTGGTGGGGCATGTGATGTGTTGTTTGTATTTGGGCAGTTCACGTGTGAGATTTGCTTTGTTAAAGTCACCAAGAATAATAATAACTGAGTCCGAGATTTGATCAGCCAGCTGTTGCAGCGCTATGTTCACAGACGCGTTTGGAGGAATGTAAACACTCACCAGAATAAACGAAGAAAACTACCGCGGCGAGTAGAACGGCTTACAGTTAATAAAGAGCGCTTCCAGGTTAGGACAGCACATCCTCTTTAACATTGTTACATCTGTACACCAACTGTCGTTGATGTAAAAGCATGTTCCACCGCCTCTCGTTTTCCCCATTAACTCCGCTCTGAACAGCTGAAAGCCCGGTAGATGTAATGCGCTGTCCGGAATGGCTTCACTCAGCCAGGTTTCAGAGAAGCACAGTGCAGCAAAGTTTGAAAAGTCCTTATTTGTATGTGTGAGGAGATGTAGTTTGTCAGTTTTGTTGGGAAGAGAGCGGAGATTCGCAAGATGAATGCTCGGCAGTGCTGTTCGATAGCCGCGCTGACAGAGTTTAACCAGCGCGCCAGCTCGTTTCCCTCGCCTGCGTCTCGTAGCATGTTTAAACAACACAGCTGCGCCTCTGACTAAAATGTCCAGCAAAACGTCAAAATATTCAAAAACCGGGAAAAGATTATCTGGTATGTGCTGCCGAATGTTCACCAGTTCGTCCCTGGTAAACCTGACTGGTAAAATATTAGTAAATACAGGACAAACAAACAAAAACAATAAAAGAATTGGAGAGCTCCACACCGAGGCAGCCATCTGCGGCGCCATCATACATGATCAACATTAAACCAGAGTAATAAGTGCTGTTCATTTATTGTTCATGGATCGTGTTAATTAATGTAATTAGCTAATGTTAAAAAATACAACCTTATCTTAGTGTTACCAAAACATTTGCATTTGTCATATCATGGGGAATCACATTTTCCGTGATATTTTGACATATAAGTTGTAATTGTACAATACAAACATATCGTAAATTTCATAACTCCAAAATGAATCCCCAATGTAATAAAAACATCTCTACTTCCTCTACAAGTTCTCTACTTCCACAACTTCCCTACGTCACAAGGAGGTCCATTAATTCATGACCCCCTCTACAGCGAAAAAACAAACAAAACATCAATGCCTACTTTACAGCATCACATCCTTGGCCCCGCCCACTGGCACTCGTTCATACAGAGAGAGAGAGCAGGACAAACAGGCCTAGTGTGGTCTAACTATTCTTGAACACCAAAGGGGACCCTTCTGGACAATTTTAAATAGTTTTTGAATAAAAACATGCACTACACAGACGTCTATGACCACTGTCATGTACCAGGCTGCTTTTAAAAGAAGCGGTGCCAAGTTACATCTCTGAAAAGGAGATGCCATTTTCTTTCATTCAGTTGCTGAGCCTCTTGCTCTTTTGAGCATAAGCACCCCCTGGACGTCTTCTTGCACCTCTCTGCATTATTTAAAATTGTCCGTGTCTGTAAACATGAACTAGATGGACGTCTTTGACCATAATGAATTTTATAATGTCGTGGAGCTTATTCATTCGTAGAGCTTAAGTTTCAAATATGGCCAATCAGAACAATGGGCATTTACATTGAAGTTTTAAGGGGGCACTTTGGCCAAAACTAAGCGTTTTAGACAGAAGTCCAGAGACAGGGTGGAAAATTATCATATATTACTAAATTATAACTGTTTTGGTGCTATAAAACATAATAACTTCATCAGTGGACCCTGAGGAAGGCAATACAATTATTTAAAAAAATAGTATGTCATGACCCCCTAAATTAAAGATGATTTTCCTAAAGCAGGATGGGCAGTTGACCATAAACAACATAAGCTTTAAATGTAATTATCGGCAGGTTTAATGCAGAGTCTGTTGTCATTTTATGTTGGCCACCTTGCACTGAAACTGCATAAACTTCTTCCTTTAGGCCAATATGCAATAAAGCACTCATGAATAATTCATCAGCCCACAATGTCTTCTGCGGGAATAGGGGCTTCTTGCGCTTATTGTAACAGTAAATTTCACTTCACCAGCAGGACTCAAATCACACGCCATGGGCAAAATCTCCGCTCGCTCCCCGCTTCCATGAGATGCATTCAGGGAAAGTTGTGCAGTTTTATGAATGAACGTATTATTCTTACAAACAGTTTTTCTCATATCAGACTTTCCACTGTTATATACAGGGCTGTGTGGCATTCTGAACTGACTTAATAATGCCTCTTAAATTGGAATAAAATTCATGAAATTGAATTGAGGTAGCAAGCAGGATGGAGAACAAAAATTTGAATTTGAATTTACTGAGGACTTAGAATTAAAGTGAAATTAAATTCAGTATTGTTTATACACACACCCACAAACATGTTATTATACACACAACATGCAGTGTCTATTTCATAATAATAATATTTGAAATGCCATAAAACCTATATAGAAACAATAAAAACAGCTGTATTTGATTTACATATATACCATTAAATTTAATAAACTAACTTGGCAATTATTAACAATACAAAAACTGAATGACAATTCAGTAAATGGGGCATGGTCAATTCAGATTCAACATCTTGTGGGGCGTGGCCAATTAATTTGAAATTCAATTTCATGTGGGGCATGGCCAATTCAAATTCAACATAATGTGGGGCGTGGCCAATTCAATTCCAGCATCCTGTGGGGTGTAATCAATTCAATAAAAATTTTACCTCATATAGGGTGTGGCCAGTTCATAATCATGTGAGGCTTGGCCAATTCAATTAAAATTCAATATTCTGTGGGAAGTGTTGCCAACTGAATTGAAATTCAGCATCCTGTGTGGCATGGGCAATTAAAAAAAACAAACAAAAAAAAAACTGCCAGCTCACGCACTAACAGACATTTTTTTACTCAACTAATCAAATATTTCTGAACAAAAAACACCAAAAGCACAAATAGGTTACTACCGAAGGTGAATGCTCAATATCCACCGTATCAGCACACTAGCTTATATATTATCAACTGGTAATAAAAAGTGCAAATAAAACCAGACAGTGCAATATATTTATATACAGCACAGGACACTCAAATTGAGTGCATGAACCTGAAGGTCGCCGTAATACTCCTCTGGACCGGACCGAGCCTGAAGAGAGTGCACAAATGCTAAGTGAATGGATGAATCAGTACACTGAATCAGTACACCACATTCTAGGGCTTTTGACCAGAAACATTTTCAATCTAATATAATTTGTTGCACCATTGAATGCTTTTTTTTTATGCTTTTATTTTTACTATTATTATTTTAAAAAGTGTACAGATAATCTCTCTAAACGCGCATGGAGCAGCGGCAGGCAGGAGCGCAACTGATGGCACTGGCAAGACAGACAGTCCGACTAAGCTGATCCACCAATCAGAACATTTATTTCAGACGTAATTGGATATTTGCTAACCAATCATAATTTCTGTTTCAGTAAGGGGCGGGACATTTCCAACATCTAATGCTGATGCACAAGCATCCCTGGAGTAACCATAATTTGTGCTTTAAATAAATTTTCCTGCTAAATGTGTGAATGTGTATATATATACACACACACACACACACACACACACACACATCAGCCACAACATTAAAACCACCTGTCTTATATTGTGTAGGTTCCCCTCATGCAGCCAAAACATCTTATATGAGTTACCGTAGACTTTGCCAGTTCTAACCAATCTGGCCATTCTCTGTTGACCTCTCTCATCAACAAGACATTTCAGTCCACATAACTTCCACTCACTGGATGTTTTTTTTGTTTGTTTTTTTTGGACACAATTCTGAGTAAATTCTAGAAACTGATGTGTGTGTAAATCCCAGGAGACCAGCCCATCTGACACCAAAAATCATGCCACTGAGATAAATGTTTTCCCCATTCTGATGGTTGATGTGAACATTAACTGAAGCTCCTGACCCATATCTGCATGATTTTATGCACTGCACTGCTGCCACACGATTGGCTGATTTTCACATGCAACAGTTTCTAGAATTTACTCAGAATGGTGTCAAAAACAAAAAACATCCAGTGAGGGCCAGTTCTTTGGATGGTTGATCAGAGAGGTTAACAGAGAATGGCCAGAATGGTTAGAACTGATAGTGTCTACGGTAACTCAGATAACCGCTCTTAACAATTGTGCTGAGAAGAATATAATCTCAGAATGCTATTCTGAGATGTGGGTTGGCATTATTTTGGCGGCATGTGGGGGACCTTCACAATATATATATATATATATATATATATATATATATATATATATATATATATATATATATATATATATATTGATGCTCTTTGCAGATGCAACTGTGTCCCGTAATTATAGGCTATCAAATGTCTTTGTGTGTGTGGGTGTGTGTAATTTACATATTTATTAATATGACCTATACATTTAAATACATATTTAATATCAAGTTACCATACCATGGTTCTTAGTAGTAGGGCTGCAACTAACTATTTTGATAATCGATTAATCTTTCTTCGATTATTGATTAATTCTAATTCCCTCAGTGAAATCTGCTGGTGGTGAAATATTTACCTAGACATTGACGTTAATAATGTTTTTAAAGTATTCTATCTTGACCTCTATGGTTCCACATCTTCATCTACTGATGAGGATATTAGAAACTTTGTGGAACCATTAGAAATTCCTAAACTGACAGCTGAGATAAATCTTAGAGGAGCTTGGGGAGGTAATTAAGGCCTTGCCTACAGGCAAGGCTCCGGGGCCAGATGGATTTGCCGCTGAGTAGATCTTATGCTACAGAATTGGCTCCACTTTTGCTAGAAGTTTATACGGAATCATTAAAGAATGAAAACATCCGCCAACCATGACGCAAGCCCGGATCAGTCTGATTCTTACAAAGGACAAAGTGAAGGAGTTACCATCCAATTTCCCTGATCCAGCTAGACGTTAAAATATTGTAAAAAAAAAAAAAAAAAAAAAAAACTCTGGCTAACCGAAAAGTAAAGTTAATAAATCTCTTATACATGTAGATCAGGTGGTATTTATTCAGAGCATAGCTCTTCTGATGACATCAAATCAAATCAATCAAATCAAATCACTTTATTGTCACATGTAAACATTAGGCGTTTCATCAATATCATGTGGACAGTGGTGAATGATCAGACTCGATGGGATTATCTTTTTAAGATTTTGGAAATGTATGGGTTCGGGAACACTTTTATTGGTTTGATTAAGTTACTTTATAGACAGCGGTACAAAAGAATTGATTAATTACAGATAATTTTACTCTGGGTACTGGCACCCGGCAGGGTTTCCATCTTTCCCCATTATTGTTCTGTCTTGCACTGGAACCATTAGCAGCCACGTTAGGTGGAGGGATGTGTGGCGCATAAGCTTCTGCTTTACGTTGATGATATTTTATTATTTGTCTCCGACCCTACTAGATCTATGCCTTGCCTCCACATAATTATTAATTACATTTCTACGTTCTCAGGATACAGAGTCAATTGGTCTAAATCTGAAGTTTTGGCTTTGACAACGTACTGCCCGGTAACAGCTTTTCAGCCGGGTGCCTTCATGTGGCTCAAACAAGGCATTAAGTATCTGGGTATTTTATTCACAAGAAAATTTGTGTGACATAGTTAGAGTTACTTTTGACCCATTAACAAAAAGATTTTTGAGGGATGTGAGCAGGTGGGCTTCATTATATTTATCTACGATTGTGAAGGTTAATGTTATTAAAATGAATTGTATTCCAAAATTCAACTACCTGCTACAGTCTCTCCGTATAGATGTCCCCTGTCTTATTTCAAGCAATTTGATAGCATAGCAAAGTCCTTCATTTGGAATGGTAAACGTCCAGATTACATTTCAGTAAATTGCATAGGCCGATTGACCAAGGTCGGCTAGGCCTACCCAAGATTTTATTTTAATATTATTTTATTATTATGGATTCAGTGTCATTGGTTGCTTCCACCTGAGAGAGCCCCTCCTGGTTCTGTATTGAACAGGAAGTTTTTGCCCCTATTTTGCCATTGCAAAGCATTTCTATCAAACTAATCTGAGAAGTTAAATTAGGTATGGTCAAAAGTGTCCAAAGTATTTAATTCAGACATTTATTGAAATGTTGCCTCGAGTATGATGTATTAATAAGTCCCCTTTCTTCTAGTCAGAGTGGACTGTGAAGGAGGTTAATACACTCAGTGACCTATATGAGAGTGGAATGTTGAGATCCTTCGAAAATTTGGTTAGACATTTTGGGATTCCCAGATCTCAGTTATTTAGGTATTTACAGCTGTGCTACCTGCTCTGTACTATTTTTGGGAATAACATACACCCCTACAGTGGCAGATACTCCTGGAGTGGTGATTGCTGCTTTTGGGAAAGGTCATGAGGCATATGTGTATTACTCTCTGATAATTCAGATCAAGACTTCTATCAAGAGATTATGGGAGAAAGATTTAAACTTGGTATTGAAGGAGGGAGTGTGGGCTAGGATTCTAAAAAACGTCAAGTCTGTATCTAGAGATGCAAGGGTGCGATTATGCAATTCAAGATTTTCCATAGATTCTATTGGACCCCCTCTAGATTCCATATACTTGGTCTTAAAGACACACCCACCTGCTGGCGATGCCAATCAGAAGATGAAGACACAACCCATGTTTTTTGGTGGTGTGTTAAGATCCAAGAATGTTGGTTTAAGGTTCAGAGATTTATGTGTGACGTATTGGGCCTCAAATGTAATTTTGCCCCAGACTCTGTATTTTAGGAGATGGGGCGGGCATCAATATAGAGTATAAACACATAAAATATTGGGTCCTAACCAGTTTTATGATCGGCAGACAAATTGTTTTAAGGGGATGGCAGTCGGCTGGAGCACCCTCATTTCAAGAGTGGTGAATGGATATGGGAGGGTGGCGGCTTTTTAAGAACTGACATGTAGAAGGCTGGGTATTTGGGATTTGTTTGATGGGAAATGGGGCAGCTATTTGGCATTTTTGGAGGGCTCTCGGGGAGGGGCAGTAGAGAGAAGCATAGTTTAAAATGTGTGTGTTTATTTATATATATATATATATATATATATATATATATATATATATATATATATATATATATATGTATATGTATATATATATATATATATATGTATATGTATATATATATATATATATGTATATATATGTATATATATATATATGTATATATATGTATATATATGTATATGTATATATATGTATATATATATATATATATACTTACATGTGACCACGGGGGTGTTTGTTCAGGGTCAGGGTGTGGTTGGGGGCTGGGGTTTGGGGAGGGGTAATAATGGGGGTTAAATTTTGATTCTGTGTATATAGGTTTAGCTTTTCTTTGTTATATTGATTAAATCAATAAAAAATGTTAATCTTAAAAAACAAAAACAAAAAAACATATTTTCTCTGCATGTGTGTGTGTGTTTTCTATATTCTTTCTGGCTATTGATATCATTTTAATCAAGCAATTTCCACAACACACCAATAAACAACGACACTCTACAGACAGTCGTGTGTCGTTGCGTTGAGGCCTGGGGTGGTTTCTGCATTCAGATGCCACACGGTTTCATTTTAATAGCATTTCAAAAACAAAGGAAATGAGCAGGTAAAGTTCTTAAACACTGTGGATTCCATGAATCAGTATGTGGAAAAAAGTTATTTTTCAACTGAATTGTGAAGAGTAAACAAGCATATAATGGATTGCTGGTCTCCTAGCCTGGTCTGTCTAAATGGTTTTAGAGGGTTATGGTTTTCATGGTAGCTGGTCAGACTCGAAGATAACAAAAACTTAAAACCTTTTTAAACAGGGTTAACATCTTACTTTGCATAAAAAGTAATATTGTAACATTTATAGTTACTTTTTCTACTGAGTAAAACAATATTGTAGCATGTTCCTTTTAGAAGTAACATTCCCCAACACTGTTAACCTCTCTCTCTCTCTCTCTCTCTCTCATTTAGATGAGTTTAAGTCATTTCTCAAGCGCTTACCTGCGACTCATTTCCTGCCGGTGAGCAGTGTTCATCTGCTGTGGGGCAGCGACTGGGATCTTCAGAACCGATATCGGCTCCTGCAGAGTTCACTGGAGGTCCAAAGACTGAAGATCCAGCGTACGGCCCGCAAACTCTTCGGTCTGAGCATTCGCTGTCATCACAACCCAAACCACCAGATGCCCAGAGAGAGGTGAGCATCAGTGCACACGCTCAGGACCAACCACTCATGTTACTTTACATGAGAAATCAGCTGGAAAATATGATCGTAGTCCATTGATTGTTCTCAATAGAGCTGAACGGTCACCACACACTTTTACCATGCCCTTGGTTCCAGAAGTATTTTACTTATTCAATTTCTCCATAGGCATTTAAAACATTTCATAATATTACTCAATAAATAGTTCAAAGACTTGAACCAAACCAACTTGCATTGCAATGTTTTGTTTGAAGCAACTCCCGTTTCTATTGAAATAGTGACTTTTCTGATTGGTGGCTCTCTCTTCAGGATTATGGGTAGTGTAGTTTCACTGAGAAGTGTTTTTATGCAACATTGATCATTGTAACCAAGAGACATGTCCGTTGTGCACTTGTATGCAGTGATCAGAGTGTTAAGATTAGTCGTGGGCAAGACACATCTGACTTTTTTGCATTTTCTGTGCTGAATGGATGTAAACATGGTAAAATGTGTTAAACTGAGTTGAGTCTTAATCTGTCAATGGGGGTACATTTGCTTCGTTTCTCACCATTGTTTTTTTTTTGCATCTCTCTCTCTCTCTCTGTCAAGTGCAGGCAGGGAGAGAGAGAAGTCACACATATCACGGACAGTAAAAATAGTTAAAATGACATTTGAGGCGCTATGGTTAAAAGGGTTTTATTATGTTTTGTCTATCAAAATGATGGACATCATTTGGAATTATACGTCAGTGTTTATTTAAAGTGGCAGGGGGAATTAAACCTTTTAAATAAGGTAGACATTAACCCGGCATTAAACGAGTAGTTGTGCAAGCCCTATGTATACATATGTATATACTGTATAGTACAAGTTTCTTTATTCAAATGTTATTTATTAGAATTGTATTACTCACCTGTTGCTGCCATAATAATGGCCCATTTCAAAAGTTTTTGTGATCTGGCTCTCGTTTTTCTTTTACTTCTGATTAAGAGTTCCCACGCATTGTGGTGGAGCGGCGATGTAATTTTATTATTGTGAATTATTTCAAACATTGCTGTTACACAATCCAACATTGTTCACAACTGTACATGACTCCCAGAGCTGTTAAAGCACAGTGCAACCGCACGACACTTAGCAGTGGTCAAAAAGGATTTCCAAAATGACTTTTGGATTATAAACTCTGAGATTTGGATTGGTGTTTGTCAAAAAAACATTAGGTAATTCATCCGTAAATTTTCTTGCGGGACAAAAACACTGACATTTCAGATTCGGACCGCAATATAATTGGCGACTACCCCCTGTAAATGCTGGAATTACCTTGCGTCCCCATGTAAAATAATTGCCGTCCGAATAGTGCTATAGAACTGACACAAAATTAATATGCTTTTCCTTTCTCATTTTGTTTTAGGACACTATCGGTTAGGTTTAGGCATTGGTTAAAGGTAAGGCTGTCTGTTTAGTGTCTACCTCTCTTTTGATTTTAGATCACTATTTGTTAGGCTTAAGTTAAACTTTTAGGTTATGGAGGTACATTTTACTCATTAAAACCTCCATATTATATTCACCTTAATTCCACTTGCTTTTGGCACCCCCTGCTGGACATTTAACTGGAAACTGCATCAAATGTGCAATAAGGTACGGAATTTCATTTTGAAAAATTATGCCATGTTCACATAATGTTCATGAGACCAGGCTGAAACATACACACAATAGGCAAGGAATGTATGTAAATTTGTGAATGAAATCTGCAGTTTTCTGTAAACGTCTGCACGCAGATCACGTATGTCTCTCAGTAACAGTCGTAAAGAGTGAGCTTAGACAGTTCTCAGCTGGTTTTGGGCGTGTAGCTGAAAGAAAGAATATGGTGTGAAGTTGACCTAAATAAAATAAGTTTCTTCATGTAAATTCTGTTCATCAAAATTTATATTTGTGAATATCAAGGTAAATAATTAACAATTGGGTCAATGATTTTTCTCATAATCCTGCAGAAAACAGAATTATATATATATATATATATATATATATATATATATATATATATATATATATATAATTAACAATAATTCATAATTAGTTGTGGGAAATTCTCTACCACCTGGTGCAGCATCATCATCCTGGTGATGAATGCGGCATCCACCTGAATGATGCGACAGCAGCTATAGTGCACTAGAACGCCCACCACACCCCAGCTGTCATGTACTGTATATACTGTATATATGCATAGTCATGTTGTTCACCAGCAAAACTTGGTGAACAGTGTTTGGTAGATTGCTTCTGAAATGTAATCTGGTACTGATGGTACACAACTAAAATTGTTATCAGTTATGCAATCTTTTAAATGCTTTTTGTCAGTCCTGGAGCAATCAATGCCGTGAGTTTGGGGCAGGGCGGTCTTTTTATTAAACCAATGGCAGATAGGGAGAATGTTCAGAAAACATGAAAATGATCATTGTTTTTTTGCATTTAGCGGTGCAGTAATGACACACTTCAGCTTTAAAAGGCATAACCTTTGGTTGAACTAAACAAATGTAGTTATGTGGTCATTAGCATACTTAGCAAACAGCGAAGAATATGCATAATGAGAGAGAGAGAGCAAATAACCACATGAACTGTAAATAAATAAAATAAAAAAACTCAGCACATTTTATAAACATAGTGTTTATGGGCGAATGAATATGAGAGTGTCAGCTAACACTGATGTGGAAGTGGCTCACCCACGCTACAATGTGGCTTTGCCAAGCTCTGAACTGAAGCGTTATCAAGGCCAAACAGAGCACAGGCACAGCTCTACAGGGCACACTGCAATGACGTCTGATGGCAACGGCACAGAGAAACCGTGTGAGACAGAGAGGAATACCGAATGGAATGACTGTTTTCATTTCAGGTGAGCTCAGGACTCAGCACTGTCTGTTCATCTGTCTGTCTGTACCTCACCAAATAGAAAATTTCCTCTGATTTTGAGGGCTCGAAAAATGCTGGACTTCAAAGTGCAATGTTGTTCTGTCTCGAAAGAGGGAAAGTAAATTTCTGTTTGTGTGTAAGACTATATTCATACTTCAAAGTCAAAGTGGCTAGTTTAGCTAACTGATAACAGTGCACCAAATTAGCATCCAATTTGAATAAAATAAGCAGCAGGGCATGCAATTCTTCATGGTTAACAACATCTGGGGGAAGAGACAGCTTGACTGCACTTTCCATGGTTTATACAGCTCTTCTTGAAACTTATGCTTTCCCGTTGAACATACTTGGTGCTGCTAACAAACCTCAGCACACAAAGTATTGATAGTTACATGTCTATGCCATTAAACCACATGTTATTATTCAGGTAGCTAACTATAAATGTGTCAGCACGTTTGTAACTACTCAGCACGATTCTCTTCAAACTGCTGCTCTATCATAAAAGTAGTAATTGTTGGGGCGTAACTAAACACACACATCAAATAGACGTCTAAGTGATGCATGTGTGCTATCAGGATTGTCACATTATGATGTTAACACAGCATTGGAGCCGAAGAAGTAATCAACCATTTCCTCAAACTTTGCATGAACTTGCTTTCATTTTAGTGAGTCGGTTCTTTCGGACAGTTCATGTAAATAGTTGACATTAGTCAGTCAATGATTCACTTGAGTTTCACGCAGCCTTAAAGGGACTTTGCCTTTTTTTTAAGCAAAAAGTTTATTTAAAGGTGCTGTAAGCAATTTTAGCCATTCTACTTCCACAAGACTGAGCCGTTAAATTAGCCATGCCCCCTCTTTCCAAAACCTAGCGCTCCAAAGCTACCAAATGAGCTTTATTGAGACCGACACAGAGTAGAATCGGTTGTCAAAAGCAACGGCAGCAAAATATTGTCTTAATCTGGAAACTGTTATGAATAACATGCCATGAAAATGGCATTAAGCCTCAGTAATTTGCAGTTACTACAATACTATGAGAATGCGCAAAATGATTGACAGGGAGAAAGCATCGGGGCCCACAGACTCATTTGTATTGGCTGTTTACAGAGTCTAGAGCTGTCACTGAAACCGGTGAGAAATCTCACGACACTTATTTCATTAATATCTTTCCGGGAGTTGTTTTCATACCTTTTTTGCATCCTTTTCCATGAAAAAATCGCTTACAGCACCTTTAATTGCTGCTATTTATCACTATATTTCAATTAAGTTATATAAAATCTGGTGGGCCACACTATATTTTAAAGTGTTCATGTTACTGTGTATTTACATAGGTAATAATTAATAAATACAAATCAATGTATTTGCTGCATAATTATTTTGTAGAGCTGCTTGTATTTACAGATTGTTTTTGTTATTACTATAGTAATTATTAATAATAACATGTAATATTTGTAACATGGACACTGTAAAACAAAGTCTTACCATACACAGGGTTCCCACGTGTCCTTGAAAACCAGGAATTTTGCAATGCAGTTTTCCAGTCATGGAAAAATTTAGATTAGAAAAAATACCTAAATGTCCTGGAAAATAAATATTTGTCCTTAAATAATCCTTTTAGTATAATAGAACTGTTTGACTGTGTTGCTAACAAGGTTTTTGTTAAATGTACAAAAACATGGTAATGATCGGACTCGGAATAGGAGTCAAATACACAAATTCGTATCATTTTGTCACCACAGGCGGCTGCGCATTGTGAAACAACATCAATGTTTAATTGCCATAAACGAATCCTTTTCAGATACTTTCTCTTCTCATCTGCTGTCATTTACCATAGAAGACTTTTTACTCTAATGTTGGTTGATGTGACCCTTTGCAGTAACACTATGGTGGTTTTCATACTGGTACATTTGCTGTGGTCAGAATCTGAGTGCGATCGTTCCTGGCGATCGTTGATGTTTAGTGGGGGATCTTTGGGAGCCATGCCATCTGTTGCACCCTATTGTTCTGTTCTATTCTATCCTATTCTAAACTCTTCTATTTGCAAGTGGAATGTTTGGGAGTCTAAAATATATTTCCTATTAACACACTAACAAAGCTAAAGATATTGATAACCATATTAAGACAAATTTTATTTAAACATCTTATGTGCCTTTTTTGCACAGTACTGTGTAAATATATATATATATATATATATATGGTATATACAGTTTTGGTATCTATGCAAATGTTGGTATATTGGCTGTTTCACAACTTTACAACAACTTCAAACGTGGCTCACCCAATCAGATTTTAATGCTAGAACTATCTGTTTATTACCATTTGTTCTAAGCTTGCAAACTCAGATGGCTTTTATACAATGGCATGTATCCAAGCTGTTGTTGTCTCACTATGCTGTCAGTCAGCCTGTCGGTCCGGTCTCTGTTGACCTGCTCTCTGGCCTCAAGGTCCTGATGAAGAAAGATGTCTGCTCGCTTGAGAATAAGTTTCCTGCTGATGCTGATCAGCCGTTCGTTGCTCATTATTAGCGGCAATCTGCCTCCATCCGTCTGACAGACTCCAGAGACAGAAGCTGAGAAACACCATTCTGCTTCCAGTTAGATGGCACACCAATTATCAAGAGGAATAAAACTTAATTTTGTTCAAAACTAATTATTTAGTAATTATTCAGTATTTTCAAGATGGCGCCACGGATTCTTCGGTGTGGAGCTCTCCAGCGCTTTTGTTTCTTTTGTTTGTTTGTCATGTTTTTGTCACTCTTTCCCAATCAGTTTCACCAGGGATGAACTGCTGAAAATTCATCAGCGAATACCTGATAA
This sequence comes from Moxostoma hubbsi, assembly GCA_032164185.1. Classification (NCBI taxonomy): domain Eukaryota; kingdom Metazoa; phylum Chordata; class Actinopteri; order Cypriniformes; family Catostomidae; genus Moxostoma; species Moxostoma hubbsi. Next base: position 23,638,721 of record JAVLUX010000044.1, on the reverse strand, counting down.
TTTTTTGCAGATGTCTGATTATTCTGATGTTTTATTAGATATCTTAGTTGGAGGAGCAAGTTTCTACAAGTGCTCCAAGAGACGTAAGTGAGGGAAGTCCGCAGGCACGCTTGTGCAGCTTCGTCAACGAACCTTTAGGACTCCGCTGCGGAGTATTCATCTGGTGAATGTCCGCTCCCTCGCCAACAAAACGATCTGCTTCTGCTCACTCTAACTCCGCAGTGCTACGTTTCACGGAAACCTGGTTGAATGAAGCCATCCCGGACAGTGCATTACATCTACCGGGCTTCAAGTTATTCAGAGCAGATCGTGTTGCGGAATAACTGGGAAAACGAGAGTTGGTGGAACATGCATTTACATCAACAAAAGTTGGTGTACAGATGTAATAGCGTTGAAAATGATGTGCTGTCCTACTTTAGAAGAGATCTTCATCAACTGTAAGCCTTTCTACTCGCCACAGGATTTTTCCTAGTTTATTCTGGTGAGTGTGTACATCCCACCACAAGCATGCGTGAACGCAGCACTGCAACAGCTGGCTGATCACATCACAGAAATGGACAACACATGGACTCTCTAATTATTCTGGGAGATCTTAATAAAGCTAACCTCACCCGTGAACTGCCAAAATATAAACAACACATCACATGCCCCACCATAAAAAGAAATATACTGGACCACTGTTACACCACTGTAAAAGATGCATATTGCTCTGTCCCACATGCAGCTTTAGGACTCTCTGATCAATGTTGGATTCATCGTCTCCCAACCTACAAGCAGAAACTAAAATCAGCTAAGCCTGTAGTAAGGACTGTAAAGATAGGGCTTAATGAAGCAGAGCTGGAACTACAAACTTTCTTTGAATGAACTGATTGGAGTGTTTTTAAAGCAGCAGCCACAGACTTGTACGAGCTCACAGATACTGTGACATCATATATAAGTTTCTGTGAGAATACGTGCATTCCTACTAGGACATTTTTATAGTTTAAAAACAATAAACCTCAGACAGCTTCATCATGCCAAAGAAGATGAGAAATCAGAGTGGATAAAATAAGCTACTTTGAAAAGCTGAAAAAACATTTTCAGCCAACGATCCTACATCTGAATGGAAAGGTCTGAAAAGCATTACCAAGTATAAGACACATCACCTTCGCTCTGTAGGTAATCAACAAATGGCTGATTAACTGAATGTGTTTTACTGCAGGTTTAAAAATCCTAGTCTCACACCCCTCCCCTCCCCCGCTCTGATCTTTACTTCACACACATCTGGGACCTTCACTATTAGCACTCGTGCTCCTCAAGGATGCTTTCTCTCTCCACTGCTCTTCTCCCTGTACATGAATTTCTGCACTGCAAAGGACACACTGTCAAGCTCCGTTTGTCATTGGCCTCATTTGCGATGGTGACGAGTCTGCATACAGACAGGAGGTTGAACAGCTGGATGTCTGGTGTGGTCACAACAACCTTGAGCTTAACATAGAAGATAGTGAAGATAGTGGACTTCATGAGAAATTTACTCTAGACCCCACACACCCTGCCCACTCCCTTTTTGAACTGTTGCCCTCTGGCCGGCGCTACAGAGCACTCAGCGCCATGACAACCGGGCACAAGAACAGTTTTTACCCTCAGGCCATTTACCACATGATCAATTAAACTGACTTCAGGACTTTCATAGTGCAATAATGTATAGATATGTAAATTCACTCATATTTAATTAAATAACCATACATACCCCTACCATGCGCATATATTACCACTTGCATATGCACATATGCCATTCTATGTTATATGTCCTATTTTTTTAATGTCTATTCACCTTGTTTTATATTCTGTGTCTCTGTGATGTTCTGTGTGCACTTGCTTGCCTCTCCTATCACAAAAACATTTCCTTGTATACGTGAGCACTAAACTTGGGAATAAAGCTCATTCTTATTCTGATTATTGCTGTATTCAATTCCGCATCATAATTACAAAATTTGTAACCTTTAAATGATTTTGATCAAAATGAAATAAATGCGTTGGACAATTTCATATAGGTCTATTTTTCACTAACAAATGCTAATACAACAAGATTAAGAGTTAAAGATGTGCATCAGGTGTGCAATTGATGCTTTATCTATGTATTTTATCATTCTTGTGCTGCCTGTTGCCTCTTAAAGTGACTAAACGAGGATTTTCTGGCAAGCTTGATTGCTATTTTTCATCAACATTACGTAAAATGTATATTAACTAAACTGTATAGTCAGCGATTACAACCAATCTTGATCAAAAACAGTGAGTGGGCTAAGGTTACAAATGTTTCACATTAACCCATTTCACTCTGCATGAAAACACCTTTGCCATATTCTGGCAGCTTATTTAATGTGTGCATGTCTTGTGCACATCTGTTTTAGTTTTTTAAGGTTAATACTGAAGAAAAGGTTTTCTTGCATTGTCAGGGTTTTATAATGAGCTGATTTTGATAGTTCAGTCATGACTAGGGTTGCCACCCATTGCGTAAAATACGGGATCCCGTTTTTAGAGATGAAATGATACGTCCCGTATCGAATCAACGGACGTGATTTGTCTCATATTTGAGCTGGTCAGATGGTGTTATTGTAAAATCGTTCCAGATCGCTAATTTAGCGTTTATATAAGTTGGAAAAAGTAGCCTACAGTGGGTAAGGGACTGTCTGAATACTACACATATTGTGCTAAAACTGTGGATTTTTAACTGAATTACTGTGTAATTGTATATACATATACAACATTATGACTCAATCTGTGCAAAGACAAAAAGAACAGGTGAAGGAAAAATATAAATAAAATAAATAGAAATGATAAAAAAATTCTAAAAAAATACACCTTTTATATAAAAATCTATTTATTTGATTTTTTTCGATTATTTATCTTCTTTAACTTATTTATGTATACATTACATTTTGTTTTTTTATGTCATGGGTCAGGAAAGTTCTAATTTTAGCATATAAGAAAGGATATACAATTGTTATTATTAATAACTCTTAAACCATTTATTGCTAAAACTGTGGGGGATTTGGTAAGGGGCCGACTGAGCAAATTTACATTTTAGGCAAAGAAAGAGTACACAAAATAATATATCGGCTACCCAATTACACATCAAAGCCCTACAGTATTAGCTTACACTATGTGAGCAGATTGGCTTGACATTTCAAGTGCAACATAACAAGTTCAATGAACCTATCAGCTTACACCATTCAGAATTTCAAGACTGAACTTTGTCTGAGTTCTGAATTGCATCCTACCCATACTACTCCTACCATTGTACCTCTGCCATATATGTCTATAGCAGAAAAATGATAAATAGTATGGTAGTGTGCCATTCCGAACACGGCCTTAGTCATTTATCAGCATATTGCTGTACATGTAAATGCACGCAATGAGGAGGAACCACAGCTCGGCTTAACCTCATCTTTGCTCAATTTTTGTCCTTTTGCACATGGTGCAGTTTCTACTTTTAGAGAGCACCTCAGAGTCAGCTGTTGTTTATTCCTGAGTTGGGAAAAAGCTGATGCAAGTTTTACATAAAATTTTGTCTCTAGAGCTGCATCTTTCTGAGAAGCTTCCAAGATTAGGTAACTGTAAAAATGTCTGGTTGAAATTCCTCATACAAAGTCTTTAGGCTGTTTTTGGTTTATATGCTTGGTCCAAACCCAAGTTCAAACCCTTACTTTTTGGGGCCAATCTATGTTTTTAACACATACTGTATGTAAGCAGATGGCTTTAAAAGTAATGGCTTTAAAAGTAATTATGGTAACGTCTGATAAATTGCTCTGATCAGACTACCTTAAAGAGCACAGTTGCCTCGACTGCAGTGACAGATAGGTTCACACCTCAGAGAGTTCTGTGCCATTTGACTAAAGGATGCCTCTCGGCAGTATTTAATCAAACCAAATGATGCAACTAAATGAGTAAACAAACTATGCCGCCTGTCTTTGCTTATGCAAAGTCCCAAAATTACAGTAACCAGCCTATCTGATGGCTCGCTCTAATTATAGATATCTGTCATTAGCAGTGAGCTCTACCTTCTAAAGCTGTGATATTGTAAATAAAAAAGGCTTGCAGCAGCCTTTTCGATTTCATGAAAGAAATGAGCCAAATGCACAGTCCTGTATATGGCTCATTCTACAGTCTGTTCTCTCTCTACCTCTCAGTTTTTCATTAGAGTAATGAACATCATACAGTCTGTTCACTAGAGTTGTGATGCGCCATTACAAACATGAAAATGTGCAAACAAACAGCATCCGTTTGCCATCAATTCCATCTCATTCCCCACGGCAAACTCCAGTCAGCAAAACAAATAATAATGCAAAATAAAACCAGCAAGCCACTCTGAAATCCATATTGGGAAAGCAGTTACAGAATATAACATATTGAAGGCTTGTGTTTTACATCGCATAAAGCTTTCTTATTGCAAATAAACACAAAAAAATACAATATTCCACAAGCGAGTTTATATAAGACTGTATATGGCTTCAAATTGATTGGGGCCAATCATCAGCTATTTATTGATTAAGTAATCTGGACTGAATTGAAAGTCAAATAACATTTTGCCAGTACTATAGATTATCTACTATGTAGATTAAACGCTATATGCAGTACAGTTTCTACCATCTTAACTGTAGGATATTAGGTGCAGAAGAGCAAATAATTGCTGGCAAAATGACTTGAATCTCAACCCAACCTTTTAATCCTGGAAATCCTCAACGTAATAAATTAAAAGATTCAGCTCACTAGGCACAAGAAGCCTAGCTGAAGCTCACATCTGGCCAATAAATAAACAAAAGAGGCCATTGGTCAGAGGCCCCTCAACCCATGGGATGGTGACAGAGCAGACTCAGAATGACATTCTGAACTTCCACACAGAGCTAAAGCATGCTTTCTTTGAAATGTGTCCTTGTTAAAGTCCCTCATCCTTGCACAATCCTAATATGAAGACATCTCATCTTAATCCACGAACATCTAACACAAAGTCACTGTACTTCACTGAGTTAACCCTCTAAAATGTACAGAATGCATTTCGACCCAAAAGGTAACTAATCATATCAGCAGTACCTGGGAAAGTGTGAACGAGTACTAGTGAGGTGAAATCATTCTATCATTCTGATTGGATTATAAGAGCAGACTGTTTGCTATAAAAGCAGGGAAGAATTTCTTCCAATAATTGTGTTCTTGATAGCAATGGTTACCTCTAAAGAAAGACGTGCAGCCATCTTTGCTTTGCATCAAAATGGCCTCAAATGCAAGGAAATTGCTGCAAAGAATATTGCACCTGAAAGAACCATTTACCGGATCATCAAGAACTTCAAGGAGAGAGGTTCAACTGCAGTGAAGAAGGCTTCATGACGTCCCAGAGTGTCCAGCAAGCACCAGGACTGTCAGCTACGGAATCGTGTCACCACCAGTGCAGAGCTTGCTCAATATTGGCAGCAGGTTGATGTGAGTGCATCTGGACGCACAGTGAGGCGAAGACTTTTGGACAATGGCCTGGTGTCAAGAAGGGCAGCAAAGAAGCCACTTCTTTCCAAGAAAAACATCAAGGACAGACTGAAATTCTGCAGGAAGTAGAAGGATTGGACAGCAGAAGATTGGTGTAAAGATATTTTCTCTGATGAAGCTCCCTTCCGACTGTTTGGGTCATCTGGAAAATAGATAGTCTGGAGAAGAAAAGGGGAATGAAACCATGAGTCCTGTGTTGTGCCAACAGTGAAGCATCCTGAGACCATCCATGTGTAGGGTTGCTTTTCATCCAAGGGAGTGGGCTCTCTCAAAATTCTGCCCAAAAACACTGCCATGAATAAAGAATGGTATCAAAACGTCCTGCAAGAGCAACTTCTCCCAATGATCAAGGACCAATTTGGTGATGATCCATGCATTTATCAGCATGATGGAGCACCATGTCACAAGGCAAGAGTGATAATGAAGTGGGTCAGAGATCATTACATAGGTATTTTGGAGCCGTGTCCAGGCAACTCCCAGGATCTTAATCCCATTAAGAAGAGAACCAGTGGTCAATCCTGAAAAGGAGAGTGGACAAATAGAAGCCCACAAATTGTGATCAACTCCAAGCACTAATAAAGGCAAGAATGGATCGCCATCAATCAGGATTTGGCCCAGAAGCTGATATCCAGCATGCCAGAGTGAATTGCTGAGGTTATGAATAACAAGGGTCAACACTGTAAATATTGACTCTTTGCATATATTGAGTGTTTTTGCTATTAAAAGCCTTTAAAACTCATGAAATGTTTATCATTGTTTTCCAGTATAACATAGAAATTAATAATAATCTACAAATACTGAAGCAGCAAACTTTGCAAAACACAAAATGTATGTCACTGCCAATACTTTTGGCCACGTAATTGTAAATTATAGTAATTTTTTTCTATTGATCATTTATTTCATATTCTGTCACTTTACTCACCAACTTGTTTCATGTTGTATGTGTTAGATTAGTTTTATGTTTAGAATAGCAATAAAGTTTATCTGTATTCAAAGATACTTTGAGTGTGGTATTATTTGATCAATAATCTCATCCCTGTTTTTAAAAGATTTAGCTTCAAAGCTATACCTAAATATGTATTTTCAATAAGCCATGAGAATAATATTACTCCAATAAGTGAATTAATCATAATTCTCTTATTAAAGATAATTCCTTACAATAGAAATTGTGAGCGAATACGAGATGTTGTATTACGATTTTAATAGAGGAGAATTTTATTCAGACAAATAATCTATTTATTTATCTTTCTTACAATGGTTGTCGGATGCGACTAATTCCATTATAAATTTCCTTACATAATAATGATTTAGAATAAGGATAGTTTAATTTAATTCCTAGCTCACAAACTGTTCCTACATAACTAATGATAGTAAATGGAAATAGTAAATAGCTCACTTTAATTCACTAATCATTGAACTATTACATGCATTGCAGTTTCTCTTGTACATGTAGTACAAAAATTACTGATGAAATAGCCTTTTATTGGAATTTGATATATATATTGGTAATTATGTATTTGCTCTAAAATGGCTTATGTGGCTTAAATGTTTTTTGTTTTGTTTTGGGGGGTTTTATCAGAGGAACCATAGTTTCAACCAAAAAGCTATTGTAGCCAATTAGATTCCAAATTTTTAATGCATGTAGTGAAAATCTAGTGAAAAAAAATATTTCATAAGGCATGTTTTTTCACAGATTTACACCAAATGAACACAATTAAGAATGATATCTGATCCCTTTTTTTCATATGCACCAATATAAACAATGCATCAATGCAAACAAATGTCACCTGAGAATCTGGACAAACTGACAGCTAGTATGTCAATGTCATTGCTGCATGTAGAAGATTTTTTTATGAGAACTCTTTTAAGTAGTTTAAGAAGTTTTGAACCTTTTTTCAAATTGTAATATAATTTTTTTTCACATTATTAATGCCCTGACTATATGATGTGATCAGTTTAATGCCACTTTGCTGAATAAAAGTACCCATTTCTTTCCATAAGAGCAAATTCTGTACATTATCCAAACTTTTGGCCACCAGTGTGTGTGTATATATATATATATATATATATATATATATATATACATACACAGTATCTCACAAAAGTGAGTACACCCCTCACATTTTTGTCCATATTTTATTATATCTTTCATGTGACAACACTGAAGAAATGACACTTTGCTACAATGTAAAGTAGTGAGTGTATAGCTTGTATAACAGTGTAAATTTGCTGTCCCCTCAAAATAACTCAACACACAGCCATTTATGTCTAAACCGCTGGCTACAAAAGTGAGTACACCCCTCACTTTTTTCACCACAAGTGAAAATGTCCAAATTGGGCCCAAAGTGTCAATATTTTGTGTGGCCACCATTATTTTCCAGCACTGCTTTAACCCTCTTGGGCATGGAGTTCACCAGTGTTTTTTTGACTCCCCTGTGCTGCCGCCTTCAGGCCAGCACGCCCAGGCTGAGGCTGATGTGCAGATGGCCGCTATGCTTTCCTGGGCTGCCACCAGCATGGGGCTGGACTGGAACCCTCCATCCTCCCCGCAGCCATCGCGGTTGGATGACTGGTTCCTGGGTTCTGCGCGCCTCTCACAGCCTCCAACCTGGTCTAGTTTTTCCCGGAAGTGCATGATGAGCTGACGTCTTCGTGGAGAGCACCACTCTCCACTCGTCACAAAGCCACTCGCTCATCCACTCTCGCTACCCTCGATGGCGGAGCGGCCCACGGCGATTCCCCAGGTGGACAGGGGTTTTTCTGTGCCCCGGAAATCCTACCACCTGGCGGGGTCACCCTGTGCTCCCCTCCAAGGCCTGAAGGATGACTTCTTCATTGACCGCCAAAGCCTACAGCGCCACCGGACATGTTGCTTCCGCCCTGCACGCCATGGCCCTCCTGCAAGTCCACCAGGCCAAGGCACTTAAAGGGATACTTCACCTCTGGGAAGATGAATGTGTATTTAAAATTGGTCATTTATATAGTATAAATGTGAAATTATTTTTGAATTTGAAGCATTCTAGACTGAGAAAAGGCAGAAAATGTACTTTTTACACATGTGGCTGAAAGACAACAACTCCCAGAATGCACTTGCTTTGCTGCCCTTACGAGGCCACTCCCAAACCACGCCTACCGGTTACAGGCGGCAGTATCTGAAAATATGATACAATGCTTGCTTTGATACATCGTGACTCTATAAATCGTGAGTTAGTTGATAAATTGACTGACTATGCGGGAAGAACATTATAATTCCGGGTGTCCAAACTCTGCACATGATGTCTTAGTAACAAAAAAGAAAAACAAACAAAATACTCACTTTACACTAAGCCGTCCGTTTGTCCCTGCGGTCTTTGGCTGGCGTTTCCAATTTATCTTCGGGATCCTAAAATAAGTTTCCAGGACTCCCCTGTCCATGTGTGATACAAAACTTGGGTGCTCAGTTATACATGCTCATGTTATCGGTGCAGTTTCATCAGCGGATTCATCGATCTCGTCCAGTATCGCTGAAATTCGCGACAGCAATAGGACTCTCTATCTGTTTCCATAGGCGCACAGCGAGAGGACTGACACCACCAGTCCGCCCCAAATCGAGTCTGGCCGGGCTCTTCCTCCTGCCTGCTAAGCAGGTTTTGCTCCCCTGCTACAGCAGCTGCTCCGGCTGCCTCTGTTCATCGCTGTATTGCGGCTCGTACAGGTAGCGCGAGCATCAGATTCTCGCAACAGATCTTCGAAATCCCCTTCTGCCATTTCAACTTCAAAACTACATTCCGCAATCGTGATTAGCCTACTTGTATACAAACTTTCTACACAGAGCAAGAGCCTGTTTTCTTAGCTTCTACAGAAAGATGGCTGACACTATCTTCACATTCTGTGAGTGAGATCCCGCCCTATATGGGCGTGGTGAAAACATGCAGAATACTGGCTGTAGTTTTAAGTCTCTGGACCAAAAATCCTCCGATGACGCAAAATGACGATTTTTGCGTCATCGGAGGATTTTTTTCCAGACTAAAAATAAATAAATCTCTCGTCTCAGGGGGATATGAGGGGGGGGAGCTCGGTAATTAGAAAATACTACTGGTTTTCTACTGATACAAAGCTTAATGCTAAATCCTGAAGTAACCCTTTAAAGATCTGCATGGGGGTAGCCCTGATCCCGATGTGTTGAATGAACTGCGCTCAGTGACCAACCTCACCCTCAGAGCCACGAAGGTCACAGTGCAGTCACTCGGGCAGGCGATGGCCATGCTCGTGGTCCAGGAACGTAATCTGTGGCTGAACTTGGTCGAGATGCGTGAGACCGACAAAGCTCACTTTCTCAACGCCCCTGTCTCCCAGTTCACCCTCTTCGGTGACACCATCGATGACTTCGCCCAGCAGTTCTCCACGGTGAAGAAACAGACGGAGGCCATTTCGCACATCCTGCCCCACTGCAAGCCTGCCACCATGGGCCATGCTCCGCCTCAACCCAGGCCCAGCTCTCAGCCCCCGCGTCAAGCACACCACAGGAAGCAGACGCCTCCCGCCTCACAGACCCCCGTGAGGACCCTGAAGGCTCCCTGGCGCTCCTGAGACGCTCAATCCAGAGACCAAGACGTTAGCTCCGGAGCTGGTAAGCCGACCACTCCATCCCGCGGTGGAGGGCCGGGAGGAGAATCTTTTGTTGAAGTTATTTAATTTGCTGAACCCACATTTTCAGTAAAAGAGCTATTTCCTTTGTCTCTGGGTCACCTGGCCTGCAAATGCCGTTCTCATGGCACTCTGCCGCCAGATCTCAACAGTCCCGGCATGCTGAACACGGACCCCCCACCTTCAGCCCCACGACTGTTCCCCGGCCGGCTGGTTCTGATGAGTCTAGAGGACTTCACAGGACCTCCTCCTCAGTCACTAACCTGCCCCCTGCCAGGTGTGCAGAGCAAGGTAAGCGCTTCGAGTCATTTCTCAGCCCCAGAGCCTCGGGACATGTCCTCGCCTCCCGATGCCGTATTACCTGCTCCGCCCCGCCGCTCCGCCCCACTGGGTACGTCAAAAATAATCCCCTTGGTGCCCCTAGCACGGAGCTTGGATGCGTGGCTTTCACTTCCCAACCCGTCACGCTGGCTGGCCCGGAACATCCGACTCGGTTACGCAATTCAGTTTGCAAGGCTTCCGCTCCCCTTTGTGGGCGTCCGCTTTACCGCAGTACACGGCGAAGGACGCATCAATTCTGCCTCGACACCGACCCTTCCTACGGTTCGCATTCGATGGCCAGGCGTATCAGTACCAAGTCCTCCCCTTCGGCATTTCTCTGTCCCCTCGCGTCTTCACGAAAGTCGCAGAGGCAGCCCTTGCCCCACTCCGAGAAGCCGGCATTCGCATACTCAATTACCTCGATGACTGGCTCATCCTGGCCCACTCCCAAGAGTTACTATGTGCTCACAGAGACCAGGTGCTCAAGCACCTCAGCCGTTTGGGGCTTCAGGTCAACTGGGAAAAGAGCAAGCTCGCCCCGGTTCAGAGAATCTCTTTTCTCAGCATGGAGTTAGACTCAGTCTCAATGTCAGCACGTCTCACCAACGAGCGTGCTCAGTCGGTGCTGGAATGCCTCGCCACCTTCAGGCTGGGCACAGCGGTCGCCTTAAAACTTTTCCAGAGGCTCCTGGGGCATATGGCATCCTCCGCAGCGGTCGTGTTGAGACCACTTCAGCACTGGCTTCAGACTCGATTCCCGAGACGGGCATGGTGCCATGGCACGGTGATGGTCACCCCCTCCTGCCGCCAAACATTCAAACCCTGGATAGACCTTTGCTTTCTGTGGGCAGGAGTACCCTTGCAGCTGGTGTCCAGACGTGTCTTGGTCACGACCACCGACGCCTCCAGATTGGGTTGGGGTGCTGTGTGCAACGGGCACGCAGTTGCGGGCCATTGGAAAGGGGCCCTGCTGTGCTGGCACATCAACTGCCTAGAGTTGCTGACAGTTTTCTTTACCATGTGGAAGTTTCTCCCATTAGTTCGAGACAAACATGTCCTAATCAGGTAGGCAGCACCACCACGGTAGTGTACATAAATCGCCAAGGCAGCGTACGCTCCCGCCACATGTCACAACTCCCCCATCGTCTCCTCCTTTGGAGCCAGCAGTGACTCAAGTCACTGCGCGCCTCTCACATCCCCGGCAAACTCAATGTGGTAGCGGACACGTTGTCACGACAACGCTTGCCCAGTGGAGAGTGGAGGCTTCACTCCCAGCCAATCCAGCTGATTTGGGAATGGTTCGGCAAGGCCCAGGTAGACCTGTTTGCCTCCCGAGAGACCTCCCACTGCCCGCTCTGGTATGCCCGAACAGAGGCTCCCCTCGGGGCAGACGCACTGGCACACAGCTGGCCTGCGGGGCTGCGCAGTGAGCCTTCTTGCACAGGTGCTGTGCAAGGTCAGGGAGGACGAGGAACAAATCACCCTAGTGGCTCCCTATTGGGAGACCTCCCTTTGAGCCACTAGAGTCAGTTGGACTCAGGGCCCTCTCTCTAAAGACGGCCCTGCTGATCGCGCTCACCTCCATCAAGAGGGTCATGGACCTGCATGCGTTTTCTGTCAGCAACACCTTCCTGGAGTTCGGTCCGGCAGACCCATATGTGATCCTAAGACAGCGACCGGGCTACGTCCCCAAGGTTCCTACTACGCCCTTTAGAGACCAGGTAGTGAACCTGCAAGCGCTGCTCCGGGAGGAGGCAGACCCAGCCCCATCATTGCTGTGTCCGGTACGTGCTTTGCTGCGTAGCTCTTGTCTGCTATGGTGGACAGCGGAAAGGGAACGCTGTCTGCAAAACGAGGCTTTCCCACTGGGTGGTGGACGCCATTCATTGGCCGTGCCCCCCCTTGCAGGTTCGAGCACACTCAACAAGGAGTGTTGCGTCCTCGTGGGCACTGGCCAGAGATACCTCTCTGGCAGACATATGTAGAGCAGCGGGTTGGGCATGACTTAATTCCTTTGCAAGATTTTACAATCTCAGGGTTGAGTCAGTATCGTCCCGTGTTTTCTCAGGTCCGAGCCGGTAGAACTCGGTAACTCGCTGATGGACTGGGCGGGTGGATCGCTTGCACCTGGCGCCCTTTCCCTCGGCCGAGGTAAATCTGTGCACTTTCTCTCCTAAGAGATCCCTCTCATTCGGCTCCCTAGATGATTCCTCCCTAGCCCTTTGGGTCCACAGTTCAGCAGAGGAACTCGCCGACCCAATCCACTGCGAGTACTTAATCTACCCTGTACTGGAATAGGTGCTCCACAGGTCAGGACTCCTACGTGGACTCCCCCTGTGTGTGTGTGTCTGTGGTACGGTCCCCTTACGAAGTGGACCCGCGTCTCCCTCAGACAGTCCCAGCTGCCCTCCGGTCGCCATGTTGTAGCCACTCCCCCCTCCTTTAGGCTGGATCTACCACTGCACCACTTTCCACATGTCACCTAAAAACTCATGTGATGTATTCGCCACTCTTACCTCCCCCTTCCGGGCAGGTGTGGTCTCCGCAGGGTCTTTTCACCCTGAAAGAATAGGAAACTGGGTAAGACCCCCTTCCCTTGATGCGTGTAAGGGCCATAGAGAGAAAAGAGGCCCAGCCAGGCTCGGCCCGTTCCCAGGTTGGCAAGCGTCACCTTGTTCCCCTGTCTAGAGTAACCAGAAGGATTCCAACTACTTTTTTGGGACATTGGCGAAGGGTACGTGCAGTCTGACACAGCTGGTCGCCTTTGCATGTAGAATACCTGCCCGCTCCTGTGTCAGCAGTACACGGACATAGCAGCATGAAGTGAGCGACAGACGGGGAACGTCTAGGTTACGTATGTAACCTCCGTTCCCTGATGGAGGGAATGAGACGTTGTGTCCTCCCGGCCACGTTGCTGAGCCGACCATTGTGGCCGGACCATTTCCGGCTCTTCAGAAAAATCCTGAATGAACTCGACGTATTTCCCTGCTTTTTTACCCATATGTCCAGGGGCGGGGTATGCAAATACTGTCTGCCAACTTCTCATTGGCCTTTTTTCATAGATCAGAGGCAAATTCAGCGCTCAAGAGAAACCCCTAGTGTCAGGGAATGGAGGTTACATACGTAACTTAGACGTTTTGGGCCGTGTCAAGTTTATTATTATAATATAATTCTAAATTATTGCCATTATTTTTAGGGCTACATTTGTTTTATACAATATTAATATATTTCTGTAGTATTTACCTAAACTTTTATCTGGAGCTTGGCACAAAACTGAAAGTGCATGAATGTGTGAAGCTGCAAATCAAGAACCGCTCCGAGAGAGTTTAAATGCCCTATGTGTACAAACAGAACCATCAACCAATTTAATGCAATTGCAGCCTTCTGCAGTTCAATAATCACATGACCATATCATAATTTTACTGTAATTTTGATTCATTGTGCAGCCCTGAAGGATCGTGAAATCAGTCTTATGATGAGCTACTTAGGAAACATACTGGCAAAATAAATATACCTTAATTTCACATTTACATTTATTCATTTGGCAGACGCTTTTATCCAACATCTTACGGAGACAACAGTGCGAAAAGTGCTCCATTACAAAGTTTTATTAGCATCAGAATAGTAGTATCCAAGACTGACTAGAGTGCAACAAGAATATATATATATATATATATATATATATATATATATATATATATATATATATATATATATATATATATATATATATATATATATATTGTTTTTTATGAGTGCATGAGTGCTGATGTGTTTTTATATAGCCAGCAAAATCATCACAATAATATCATGAATATTTGATATATCACCCAGCCCTATGCCTGGCTAAATTGGTTTTAGACAAAATTGTAATATCTGCCCAAAATTATTTTCATTGGCACAGTCTGAGAGCTTCTTGGTTGTTCACGGTCTCTGCTCACTCTCTGGGTTCATTAACATGTCATCTTAACCTTTAGTACTTTGTCTTCCAGAAATCAAAATGTGAGCACTCAGTTATCCCTCATGCAGCAGAGAAACTCCAAAGCCTTTCAGAATGACAAGGCAAAATGCCTTCTGGAAGAGAGAAGATGAGCTGTGCAGGGGGAAAATTTGACAGAATACATTATCCATTTTAGTGATTAGACTGTAACAAACGTCAGGAGGCTGAGGAGGTAGCTTTGTGCTTTTGCACTTAACGCTGCATTATTAATGGATTCTTCTACATAGCTGCCTGACTATATTGTTATCTGTCTGTTTGCAGATTGGTGCTCCAGTGGCTGAACCGGGTACAGTCATTCCTCTACTGCAATGAGAATGGTTTCTGGGGCACATTCCTGGAGAGTCAACGCACCTGCGTGTGTCACACGGGGGCCAGCCTGTGCCAGCGGCCGATCCCTTGCATGATCGGTGGAAACAACAGCTGCGCCATGTGCAGCCTGGCCAACATCTCCCAGTGTGGCTCCTGCAACAAGGGCTACAAGCTGTACCGCGGCCGCTGCGAGCCGCAGAACGTAGACTCGGAGCGCAGCGAGCAGTTCATCAGCTTTGAGACGGACTTGGACTTCCAGGACCTGGAGCTCAAGTACCTGCTGCAGAAGATGGACTCGCGTCTGCACATCCACACCACCTTCATCAGCAACGAGGTGCGCCTGGAAACCTTCTTCGACCCACGGTGGCGTAAGCGGATGTCCCTGACGCTCAAGAGCAACAAGAACCGCATGGACTACCTGCACATGATTGTGGGCTTGTCCATGAAGATCTGCCAGATGCGCAACAGCAGTGTGGACCCCATGTTCTTCGTGTACGTGAACCCGTTCAGCGGGAGTCACTCAGAGGGATGGAGCATGCCTTTCGGCGAGCACGGATACCCACGCTGGGAGAAAGTGCGTCTCCAGAACTCGCAGTGCTTTAACTGGACCTTGTTGTTGGGAAACCGCTGGAAGACCTTCTTCGAGACGGTGCATATCTACCTGAGAAGCCGTGCCAAGGTGCCCACCGGCCTCCGGAATGATACAGGCCAGGGCCCGGTGGACTTGTCTGACCCCAACAAGCGGCAAATCTACATTAAGATCTCAGACATACAAGTGTTCGGATACAGCTTGCGATTCAATGCCGATTTGTTGAGGAGTGCCGTGCAGCAAGTCAATCAGTCATACACGCAGGGTACCCAGTTCTACTCGTCCTCATCCATCATGCTCTTGCTGTTAGACATCCGTGAGAGAATAAACCGTCTGGCCCCTCCAGTGGCCCCCGGGAAACCCCAACTGGACCTGTTCTCCTGTATGCTGAAACATCGACTTAAGCTGAATAACAGCGAGATGATTCGAGTGAATCACGCCTTGGACATGTACAACACAGAAATCTTGAAACAATCAGACCACCTGACTGCCAAACTTTGCTGAAAAATACAGTTTGAGAGAAGAAAATGTTCTATAGAAAAAACTGTTTTGTTTGAAGACAAAAAAAAATAAGTGTTTTTATTTGACTATTTTGATTTGAAACATTTTAGTTTGCTTTTTGATGTATTATTAACAACTTTGTAAGTGTAATTGTTAAACGGAAGCTAAAAATACAGATAAATCATTTTAGTTCACTAAAGATGATAAATGGACAAAAAAAAATCTGTATCATATTTGTCAAAGCATGTCTGTCATTTCCTAAAAGAAAATAACAAAAATATATATATATATATATATATATATATAAAAAACAACAAAAACATTAAATTCGACATCCCCGTGACACAGAGGCCTTGATTTTACTTTGAGTGAAAAAGGTAAATTTTAAACTGCCATTCTTTACTGGTTAACATGTTTTTAAAGATGTGAAAAATACTCCATAAGGACAGAACTTAAATTTGATTATGGAATATCAGTAAATTACCCAAAAGTAATTTAGGCCACAAATAATTTAAGTTTTCGAATGTTTCTGTTTTCAGTAGAGGAATATGCTGGTCTACTGTGGATGAGAGGTGTAAACATCAAGGCGTTTTCAAACGAAAATGGATTAGTGGAGATGTGGCCTTACTCACCCTCCTGTCGTTCAAAAACCACATGACTTTCTTGTGTGAAACAAAAAACTTGAATGTTTAAAGTCCTCTGAAGTCATATGAAAGCTTTGTGTAAGGAACAAACATCAATCAAAGCCATTAAATGAATATTCCGTGTTTAAGACAAGTTTAGCTGAATCGACAGCATTTGTGGCATAATGTTGATTACTACAAAAAAAATTTCGACTTGTCCCTCCTTTTCTTAAAAAAAGAAATTCTGAGTCACAGTGAGGCACTTAAAATTAGAGATGCACCGATATATCGGCCGCCAATATTTATCGGCTAACTATTGACCAAATTTAAACCATCGGCAAATCAGTTTTGGCAAAGCATGAAAACTCCAATATGAAAAACAGATGGTTAATTTATTAATTATCAACGCACAGAAATAATGATAGCAACCGATTGTAGAAGGGTAGGCTCTCCTAAGAACATGTCATATTTAATTTATAATCATTCTTGTTCTCAAATTGTGGACATGATACAGACATGACAGTTGTGAAACTGGCACTTACCTATAGCCTACATGATGAGGTAAAACCATCCAAAAGGCTTTGAAAATGGTAGCAAACTTTGACATGTGAGACATTGGTATGGCATCTATTAATGCTGCACGATTGATTAAGTTAAGATTGAAATCACAATATGGTCTTGCACGATTGTGAAAGCTTGAAAGGCTAGTTTAAAAATAGACTGCAATCGGTATTTCAGTCAATGCTTCATTCAGCATAATGTAAGCAAGCGGTGCTCTCTAGCAGTCTAGATGGCATTTGTCATTATCCATTACACCACAATAAACCTTAAATGGACATTTTGTTCCTTTGGTAATTCTTTTGTTTTTCCATGAAATTTTTTGGTTGACATTTATTTGGAATTACCCAACATATGCATGATATGATTTTGTGATATTCTATTATATACCGTACAAACATGTAAAATGTGAGTTTTATTGTTTTGAATTGAAAAACTAAAAATATATATTTTTCATTGTGGCTCTCTTTAAAATTTTGGCCTGTCATCTGTTCAACAGATCTAATTCATGTTTAATGGAAATTATTTATTGTTAGAACAGAGATAAAAGCTTTTGTAGCTCTTTGTACATTTTTAAAACACTAGTCCTGAGCAAAACGGTGATCTGATTGCAAAATAAGGTAAGTAGCAAAATAACAGTATCGGTCAATTGTTTTTTTGTTAAAATCTGTAGCGTATTGGACAAAAACTTTCATATCGGTGCATCCATACTTACAATTGAAGTGAATGAGGCCAATCCATAAACGTTAAAATTAGGGCTGTCGATTTAACGCGTGAGATTAATTTGACTAAAAGTAACGCCATTAATCGCAATGACCGTAATATGGAAGATGACTGAGAAATGCAAGCTTGTAGTACCACCTGTTTACTCCAGAGGGCAGTAAGTGAAATTTCAGCTGTGTGAGCAACGTGCAGTTTATACAGTGAAGAAAAACACCCTAGAGCAGCAGAACAACACAAACATGCGCAAAGTTCTTGCGTTCAAAACACTTGATGGAGCGCAAATCCAAACTAAGGGATCGCAATATGTGTTCTAAGTATTAAACTATATTTAACTTGACACAGTCACCTAAAAATTTTATGTTTATTACGCAATCCAAGACGCTACACAAGCATGTTTGACGCAGGTGTACATTGAACTGATTGACAAATTCACTTGTGAAATGGATTGCTGTGAACTGTATGCCAATGATTGACTTATGATAAATAATATGGTAGTAAACAATACATTGTATTCTAAAGCCACTTTTTGTATTGTCTTATCAATGATTAACTCTTCTGCCACAAGAATGTAATGCATTTTAATAATCTGAATATTTTTTTTATTTATATATATATATATATATATATATTTTTTTTTTTTTTTTTTTTTTTTTAAATATTTAAAGATAACCATGTATCCTTATTTAGGGGCACCATGTAATTAATTTGATTAAAAAATTTTAGCGATTGACGGCCCTAGTTAAAATACTCACCGTTTCAAAAGTATAGCCACAAGATGTAAACAGTACAAATGTACTTCATAGCCATAACAATGTAAGGCCTTAAACAACCATAACAATTATGATTTAAACAACTGTACAGTGCTAATAATACGTTATATATTAAATACCTTTTAAAGGAAGAATTACTGTAAGTGTTTTTAGAAAATTATAAGCTTCACATTTCTGCCTTTAAACCCTCAAAATATTGGTCCAATTTCCTTCCATTGCCTCATTTGAACCAAAATATGAGCTTTTTTAAAAGAAAAGGAGGGATGTCGAAATTTTGTGTGGTAACCAACATTATGCCACAAATGCTTCTGATTGAGCTTAGCTTGTATTGAACCTGAAATATTCATTTAAAACCACAAAAGTCATATGGCACATCTGCACTGGTTCTTGCGTGTCATGTGACTAAAGGTCATTGACGTCAATGGTGCTATATTTGATTTGATTTTGCTTAACAACGTTAAGTTTTTTTTCTGATCCTCATACAAAGCTTTCATATGACTTCAGGAGTTTGGAACATATGGACTACTTTCACGTGCTTGATTGTCATTTTTGAGCTTTACGCCCCCCCAGTCCCTATTCACTTTCTTTATATGGTGAAAAGCAGCCAAGATATTTTTCAGTGTTCCACAGAAGACAAAGTATTTACAATGATATGAAAATTAGTAAATTACAGTATTTTCATATTTAGGAACACTGAAACACAATGCGACATCATCCATATTAAAGATGAGATTTATACAGTGTAAGTTTTCATTTACTGAAAAGTCTTGTCATTTCATACAACCGTTATCATCCCTTTGAAGCTTGGCAGTGATTTCAGTACAGAAGTCCTTTTAGTCTACGGGACAGTTTTTAGCTGGGACATCCAGTTTTCTTCATGCCTAACTTTTATTGCTATTTGCCAGGCGAATTGAATCCTGTTTGGCCTCCCTCTGTTGTATTTTCACATTTGAGCCCTTCTTCCGCAGCCCGAGTGCAGTCTCTATGCTTAAACATAATCGATTCATGCTATTTCGTACAGCTTCACATAATGTGCGCGTTGTATTTGCTGATGTGTCATGCTTTTTTTTTTTTTACATTTGCTGGTGCTCATGTCTTCAAGGGTCAACATAAAGCCATGCATTTCTCAGAGGGATGATACATTAAAAAATAAAAAATAAATTAAAAAAAGAGGCCGGGCACATTTTGTGAGAAATATCCTATAAATTGCTTCTGCATATTTGTTTATTAAGCTTTTTTTTCCTCATGAAATATAGTACAGTGGTCTGACAAATGAAATATGTACTGCAGGATTACGGCATGACATTGTAAAGCCATTGCATTTTCATTAACAAGAGTGAATCCACATGATGATTTTAATCTCAAAATCTGCTTGTATACCAAATGTACACTTTACTTTTATAAATTTAATTTGGGTTTTATATTCCTTGATGCTATTCAGGTTTAACTTTTGACATGCCAATTGATTAATCTCTCTAATCTAAAGTCTTAGCTGAGATGGCGGTCATATTTTATTTATTTATTTTCCAAATAACCTTCTCTAGAGTTATTTCTAGGATATAGGGGATACTATTATTATTATTATTGTTGTTATTATCCAATCTTATTAAGTGCCTGTTAGCTATCCCTTTAATGCTTTTTCCACCACTTTTTTTTTATTATTATTAATTTAATAGAAACAATGCCATCTGAATCTAAGCTCATGCCTCATGACTCAGAGTGAACAGGGCCAAAAGCAAAGCTTTCTTGCTGTTCTCTGCATGGATTGAAAATAACCTCTCAAGGGGAGACTTAACTCAATTAATGAATTAAAGTTAAACATGTATTATAAGTGTAAATACCTAGTTTGTCTTAATATAGCCATGGAAACAAAAGCTTTTCTTAGATCAATGCAAATGAACTTACAAGAAAACCCCTGAGCACAATTTCTGTTGATATGACAGGTCTCCCAGAAATCCTTCACATCAGGAGAAACATCAACAGCCCAAACGTATCTTGTCCTAACTGAATCTGTTGATGTATGCACGAGCACATGCTTACAGCTACATACAGTACACACATACAGCCTTCCATACGCTTCTGTTACACTACTCATGTACAATACAATCACACTATTCGATAGGTTGTTCAGTGGGTCTGAAAAAATGCTTTCAAGTACTTTATGTAATTTCTGCTGTTCTGTTAAAAAAAAAAAAAAAAAAAAAACAATATCAGCTTTCTTCAAATGAATGTTACAAATATTAATCTATTTCTCATTAAAATGCTATATTTAATAAGAAAAGCAGTGCTTGTTTGTATCACATATAAACTAGACTCACAAGTAGAAGGTAGTTGATGCATAATAGGTCCATTGACTGTTTG
Source organism: Moxostoma hubbsi (assembly GCA_032164185.1). Lineage (NCBI taxonomy): Eukaryota > Metazoa > Chordata > Actinopteri > Cypriniformes > Catostomidae > Moxostoma > Moxostoma hubbsi. The sequence goes on along the minus strand of JAVLUX010000044.1, from coordinate 23,617,826 downwards.
TTTGTTTGTTTGTTTGTTTTCTTTAAAGATTTTAGGTTAAAATGTATAAATAATTACACAATAATTAGTTCCAATCCTCAAATTTTATTGGACGACAGGCATTCCAAGAGTGCTGTTAGCTCAAACCATTAGCTCTGGGACGCTTCACTGTTTGCATCACTCTGCTTGTGTTTGTGGCGTTTCAAAACTGAAGTGTAAGAACAGTGCAGATGTGTAAAAGCAGCAAGATGTGTGAATTGTCATTCATTCCTGTGATATTAAATATTTTAGCCAGCAGTTGGCGACAAAAGACCGTCTTGTGTGAGCTAAATGCAAGTTGAGCTGACGTTGACAAACTGTGTTGTCAATCAGTGTGCAGATTTCTCTGAAGTCATCCGGAATTGTTTCTCACTCCATGAACACTCGGATTACTCTCACACTATAGCTGAGAAATAGAGTTAAATTAACAGCTTCAGCATTACTGCGGATCACAGCAGAGTCGTGACAGACAGAGTAATCAATCACGCTCAGGGTGCTTACCTGAAGTTAAGAGATGATGTAAACTTTAAAAATGGCAGAGGAGAGAAAACTTTCTGTGTTGGTGTCAAAATAAGAGTTCCCCAAGAAATATACAAGAATGAAACTGGCATCCTCCATGTTTTCTCAACACAATGAAACACTTGAATGTGAGTGAAATACTCAGAATAATTTTCATACCACATAAGGCAGCATCACTCCACAATTGGTGTGGATTAAACACACACTACAGCTGAGGAATAGAGTTAAATTAACAGCAGCATCACTTTTCATCACTGCAACAGACAGATAATCACACACTCAGTTGCTCTCTTTCTCTTATACTGTACACACACACATACTTGTATATACAATAACTTTAGAAACAGTCCAAGCTTTATAGTTCTAAAGTGTGGTTTTCGAATTAGAAACGGAGGTTTCAACACATATTTTGAACAAGTAATGGCAGATCCTGTGGTGAAAGTAGTTCCACACTGAAGAACTTTTCTTTTAGACATTCCTTAGTTTTCCCCTTCTTGTTTATATACTTGTTTGGTTGAGCTGTTGTATAAAAGCAATAACACACTATTGCTTATAGGATATTGCTTTAATAAACACCCCTTTCACACCTGGGTGGTCACAGACAGGTGTAATACGCAGGTTAAAATTTCAACCTGATCTCATGAAAATTACGTGGCTGTTGCAACATTTGTGTAAAATTATATAGCATGTATCGTGGCAGTTCCAAGGTGAAATGTCCACTGTGTGGTGCTAGAAGAGATAAAACTTGTTTGGGTTAATGGTATATCAAGTTTTAAATCAATCAAACCTACCTCGGTTAGCCTACCTTAAACCTAAACCTAACCAATAGTGTTATAAAAAGCAAATACGAGATAAAACATATATACAATAGTGGAAGCAACCAAGTCATTTTGTTGTACTTCTATAACTTTTTCCACAATGCTTGCAAATGTAGTTGGTTCTGTAATGAAAACGTTAAAATGTATCGCCTAACAAAATGTACTTATAGTAACAAGATAGTAAAAGACAAGGTTTTAAAATATATGTGAATGCATAAGTGAAAATGTATGTATAGGTATTCTTAGATATTCATAAGAAATGATTTGTTCTAGCATAATGTAATTTTTGTACATTTGCATAGACAATGAAACATACAATATCAACATATTGACAGCATCCAAAATGTAAACTCTTTTATGTTTGAACTTTAGAGACATGCAGATCTTTACGAACCCTTTGGGGTTCAAATAATTGAATGTTTCAGAATAATTGTGTCTGCAGACACAGATAGAAATTAGTTAAATAAATGTTAGCAATACACCATAACATAAATTTTTCACTTTAATTTTATACTTAAGATTTGATGACAATTAAATTCAGCTTTACAAAGGGTGCAAATGACAGTTCTTTAATTAGTCCAATCTGTATGTCATTTAATCAGTACATAAACATGCCATTAAAAAGACTTTCTCTGACAAAATTTCCTCATCATTTACTGATAAATGAGGGTGATGCACTTGCAAAGGTTCCGGCAATTTCAGTTCCGACCAGTCGTTAGAGTATTTTAGTTCGCCTCTAAAAGCGATACCATTTTTTATGTTTCAGTGTCCATCTAATAGAATAAAAATGTATGTGTATACATGAATATCTACGAACACTAGTGTATTAGAAATACTAATGTAGTAGAAATATTCCATGTAGTCACTTAATTACTATAAAGTTATTTTGGCAAAATGCTGTCTACAACAGTTTTGGAGTATAACATGTCATACCGAAGGACATATCAACTTTCCGAACGAATGTCATGCCATATATCCACAAATAGTTTGAGGTAGTTTGAAACTAAATGATCTTAAACAGGTAGTAAACAGCAGTCATGAATAAAGAAAGAGTTTTGCTGAACAGTTTTGATCTGAAGGTCAAGTTAACCCTCCAGAGCATCTCCACATATCCCAGTATGCCTCGTTCTCAATACCATTGCTGTTATTTCTGTAAACTTAATCAGCATTAAATTACTGTGTCAGCTATTGCCATAAATTTAGAAAGGCTGCATTGCCTACAGCAGTAGCTTTAAACAATGAGCACATTTACATGAACGTTCTTACACTAAGCCGACAATGTGTATGTCACAAATGACTTAGAATTTTTTATTTCATAAACTTTTTTTTTTTTTTACATCATAAACTTTTTTTGCGAATAACCCCGAATTCGAGTTGCACGTAAATAATTTTACCAGCGTTTGTTCCGCTTATCCAATGTGTTGAAGTCATAAGCCCAGATTAGTTCAAGACACTTTTTTGAATATGCAGATTTTTAATAGTTATTAGTGTATAGCTGTGCATTCAAACATGCTCAATGACTTAACAATGTAGCTATTTGACTATTGGTTAACATTAACCAATAGCCTGTGTGACCCACATGACTTCAGATGAAAATGAAAATTGAAAGAGGTGGAGCAATTGATTATGTTTTGATGAAAGATATTTTTTTGCTTATAGTTCTGATTAATCATTCACCATATGAGTTGGAATTTGTAAGAACGTCTATAGAATCAACTTTGATTTCATGCTTACTTTAATCAAGTTTTCACTCATAGCACTCTTTCTCAAAGCTGTTCTTCTTGAGTAACAGGTAAGGATGCAGTAGAAACATGCTGCCTCTGCACCTCAGGGATCTTGGGTTAAGTATATCGCTCAAGGACACAACTGCAGTCAGAGGCATTAAAGTTTACTGCGCTCTGGGATAAAAGTTACATCTCTGGATCCAATAATCAGACAGCAGCCCCTTGATACAGCTGAAGAACCCAAACCCACTGGACTTTGGTAATGACCTCAGGATCATACCACAGGGCAAAACTGATCCTTTTTACATCATTCCAGTTACTGAAGGATGCTTTTTAATGTTTTAGATGATCCCACCATGTCATCCTTCCCTTTTTCAGTTTGAACTGGTGTCAATACTTGTAATTTATTGATGATTAACAAAATGGCAGGTCTGAGTAAGTGGGTTATAAGTGTGTTAGTGTGGAAAATTATAGTTTTTTAACTATATAAGCTGAAGTATATAACTTTTTCAGTGTTAAAAATAGTGCTGTCAATTGATAAAACATTTTATTCGCAATTAATCACAGATTTTGAAAGTGCATAAATTTGACTCTAAATATACTTCTTTTCATGTCAAAATGCATTTATTTCCTTCTTAGGAAAGAAAAGAAAACAATATGTAACAATATAATTCTTTATTAACTTTTTCCAAACTATAAAGATAGATATGCAGTAAAATAGCAGCAATTCACGTAACATTAAACATTTCCCAAAGTCTAAGTGGGAGTCCCCACATACTGTAGGTTGCATATTCATTGCAATGGGCATTAAATCTCATAAACTCTCATCCTTCACAAAATTAATCAGCTAGCAGACAGTGGGGTAAATTCACTAAAGAGTTACAACGCTTTTGCGCATGGTATTTCAGTGCAAATACCTGCATCTTATTCACTAGCCACCTGCAATCACGTTTAGTGGGTGCAATCAGCACTGAAATTGTGCTGTCTTCAATAATTAAATTAAGTCATTGTCATTCCTTCCCACGAAAACACTCCTCCTTTCTATGTAAATCTATAGATTTGTATTAAAGGGTCAAATTTAACTGTAAATAAATCACACAAATATGCTGGGAATACTTAATGCCCTGTTTGGGCCACTGGAAGGCATTTTCTGCGTCAAGTGAGATGGCAGCGACCGGAGTTTAATCATTCTCCTCTGACCACATGATATTGATGAAACGCCTTATGTTATCAGAAGAGCTGTGCCCCCTAATAAACACCACCTGATCTATATGCATATATGTCATAACTTTACTTAATTGGTTAGCCAAAATTTTTGACTATATTTTTACGTCGATTTGGATCAGGGAAATTGTACGTTAACTCTTACACATGCTTGAATCTTTGTCCTTTTAAGGAATCTGACTGATCCGGGCTTGTGTCATGGTTGCATGATTGGAAACTCTCCATTCTTTAATGATTTCATATAAACTTCTAACAAAAGTGGAGCCAGTTCTGTAGCATAAGATCTAAAAAATTCAGCAGCAAAGCCATCTGATCCTGGAGCCTTGCCTATAGGCAAGGCCTTCATTACCTTGCCAAGCTCTTCCAAGATTATCTTACAATCAAGATCATTTTTTTACTCGGTTGTCAGTTTAGGGAGTTCTAATGGTTCCACAAAGTTTCTATTATCTTCATCAGTAGACACAGATGTATAACTATAGAGATCAAGATAGAATTATTTAAAAGCATTATTAATATGAATGGCCGAGGTAAGTATTTAATCACCAGCAGATTTCACTGAGGGAATGGCAGAAAAAGACACTCTCTGCTTTATATATCTAGCCAAAAGCTTCCCTGCTTTGTCCCCCAACTAAGTATGACTGTCTTGACCTGAATAGCCAAAACTCAATCTTCTGACAAAATAGTATTATATCTGTATTTCAATCAGATCAATTCTCTGAGGCCACCAGATAACATTTGGTGCTTCAGCTCTGCCTCGGCACTTTTAATATTTCCTTCCAATTCCACAAGTTCATGTGCTTTGGAATTTTTTGTAAATGAGGCATAATGTATGATCCGACCCCTAAGAACCGCCTTAAGTGCCTCCCAATCCACGTCCACAGAGGATACTGAGGACCAGTTGTTCTCCATATAAACATTGATTTCAGCCTTTAACATTTGTTGGAATTCAGGATTTTGCAAAGGGATACATTAAAACCAACTATATGTTTTAATTTTCTCCGTATGTGGCAACACCTCTAAATTCACCAGGGTGTGATCTGAAACTAAGATGTTTACAATAGAGCAATCAACAACAGATGAAATGAGGGACTCAGATATATATATATATATATATATATATATATATATATATATATATATATTCCTTAATAAATCATATGAAGTGATAATAATAATGTAAAGTCTCTACCTGATGGGTTTTAAAGTCTCCATATATCTGTAAGACCAATATTTTTACACATCCTGTGAAGCGTCAGTGTTGTTCCAGGGGGCTTACACACTTTTGCTTCACTATGATCAATGACTGAGTCCATCAATAGATTAAAGTCTCCTCCCAATATTATATCATGAGGGATACCAGTGGCTTGCAATTTCCCTTCAAGATATATAAATAAACCCTGATCATCAGCATTGGGTTAATGATATAATTAAAATGTTGATGTTAATTAAATGTTAATTAAAAATGAGTTGTTGGCCATTAAGTCTGGGCAAAAGTTAACACATGGGTGTGTGTGTGTGTGTGTGTGGGGGGGTGGGGGGGGGGGGGGGGGTGGGCTCTATGGTGCCACCTTTTGACTAAAGTGGTGGGGCCAGTTTCACCTACAGTCACACATACTTAGTACATATATTGTTCTCATCAAGCCGGACAACTTTCAAATAACAATTATTAGCTCTGCTTTTAATTGCTCTCTCTTTTTTATATATTGAATGGTGTTGCCATGGCAAGGCAATAAATTAATCCCAAAAAATGTGAAACAGGAAGTCTCTCAAATCTTCTGCATGTATTGTGTGATTTGGATACATTTTTTTTGCTGTATGCTTAGTTATAGCTGATCACATGCATGTGGCTACTGTGGGTCAAGGCCATAGTGCCATCAACTGGAAACAGGAAGTGTGGCACTTAACAAAGTCTTCAAAAAGTCTTCAAAATTGTTAAAAAATTAAATCACGACACAGCTGATGTAAAATTGTGAACGGATTCTTGATATCTGTAGTGCCCCCTTGAAAATGGGCATGTAAGGAGGGCTCAGTAGCACCCCCATTTTCACCTAGTCACCAAAATTGGTACATATATAGTTCTCATCAAATCAAACAACATTCACACTCACAGTCAATTAGCTCTGCCCAACAGGAAGCCTGCCATTTTGGATTTTCTGAAAATCGCTGGCTCTTAACTTTTAAATACTCCTCCTAGGGGATTCATGTGACAGGCACCAAATTTATGCAACATCATGCCATGACATTGTTGATGCTAAACTGCGAATAGATTTTTGATATTTTGAATGTTTGAATGTCGCCATGGAGAAGCAATACATTTATGGTGAAAAATGGGAAACAGGAAGTGCCTTATATCTTCGGTGTGCATTGTGTGATTTTGATGAAAGTTCAGCTGTATGTTTGGTAAAGGGGACTGATCATATTGAACATGGTCATAGCGCCACCAACTGGCAGCAGGAAGTATGGCAATTTTAACATTCTTTGAAATAGCCCTCTTATGTTTACATGCATTGCTTCAAAATTCATTAGAAAAATGCCAAGACACTGCTGATGCAAAAAGTCAAGGGATATATGATATCTTAAATAACGTTGCCATGGCAACACAATCATTGTTATTATTCCTTTCTTCCTATACTGAGGCATTTGTCATGCTTAAAATGTCATGAAAATTTGCACACACATCAGAGCCATTGGCCAATAGGTCTGTGCAAAATTTCATGCACGGGTGTGTAGGGGGGGGGAGCTCTGTAGCACCCCCTTTAAAATGGGTATGTAAGACGGCCTCTGTAGCACTGCCATTTTCACCTAGTCACCAAAATTGGATAGTTGTATAGTTCTCATCAATCCGGATAACTTTCATAATTAAAGTTATCCAGTTGTTGCTGCTAAAGGTGGCACAACCAGCTATTAAGTTTAAGGGGGCAGTTTGTTTTTAACATGGGTGATATAGGTATTGGATAAAATGTTTGCTTCAATAAAAAATATTTATATTGAAAACTGCCTTTTGTGTTTACTCAGATTGCCTTTGTTTTATATTATATCTCATTTGAAGATCTAAAACAATTTATTATGAAAAAAAAAACAAATAAAAGAAGATATCAGGAAGTGGAAAATAATTTTTCACATCACTGTACAATGTTTTAGCACACACACATTTCAGTTTATGTGCATCAATATATTCATTAGAATATACACTTATCCAGTAACCAATTTATACTATCAGATCCTTTAATATTGCATAATGAACTCGTGGGATACAGAGGACTGTAAATACTTACTGATTCCTCATGTGCTCAAAAATTTCAAACTCAATAATATTTTTTCCAACATAATAGAAATAGCTTCTCAGCCCTCTAAGGTCAAATAAACCACCTCTTCCCCTGCCAAGCCCTGTATTGATGTGTGGTCACTAATCTGCAGACACTGCGGTATTGTCCTTCCAGTTACTTCCAATTTCATGAAATGCTGATTAATGCTGTAGCATGCAGCTGCTAATGAGGCAGACGAGTCTTTGTGCATTAGCTAGCCCATCGCTATACTCCCACCCTAACCACGTGTGCTCTGCCAAGATATAATCACAGTGCCCTAATAAATCACAAAGCTTTGTGCTTAATGTATCGTATGCTCATTGCTTAGATTGCATGAACAAGTGATATGAAGATCCACCCAACCATCAACACCAAATGACTTGTTTAAAGGTTAAAGAAACGGCAGAAAATGGTAACCATCCTTATTTTAAAATCATTTTACAAATACATTATTGCATTAGCTACAATGACTTTTTGGAGTAGTTTTATAATAGATTAAACTTTGGAGTCTTTTTTGTGCATGTCCATTATAGTAAAAAACAATTTCCACCAAAAGCCTTAAAATGAGAACTATTGTGATATTGCTTGACAGTAGACTTCTTGCACAGACTTTGGAAAGGAAATCCAATTTTAATATCTGTCTTGACCATTTATTACTCTGATCTCATCTATGTCCTTAGAGAAATAATGGTGGATAATAAATTGCTAAAAATATTTCAGTAACAATATTTCATTTTTATCAATACTATGCATTATCCTGCACATACACCATCCTGTAGAAGATTTGCTATTTCCACAAAAAGGTACATGGATCAAAGGTATTGGCTCAGAGAGATCCATTTCAACCTGGTCTCATAGATTTTTCTCATATTTTTGCTATAAAACCCAAATTTTTTTTACTATAAAAAATCATTTTTACGTGGCTTGTTGTATGCATTGCAGCAGTTTCCTGGTGAAATGAACACCAGAGGTGCTACAACAACATCACAGATTATCAGTTTATAAATATTTACTTTTGGCTCTGTTCCTATCTTATGACATCTAAATACTTTTACTAAAGTGCATGACTTGAAGGTTGCGCATGCGTCAACCTTCACAAAAGCTTACTGGGATAACTCCGTCGAATTGATCCCCAATCCTTGATTTTCTTCTTTCACATTTGTTCATAAACCTAAATTTTAAACTTTACAAACGTGTGAATATATCTCCGATACTAGTCTTTATAAAAAATAATCAGATTTCTTTGATATCGCTATTTATATCCAACTTTCCGAAACTTTCGCTACTATTCTTAGCCCGCTAGCACTGCACGCGTGGTCTCTCGCCAATCGATCGTCTTACTTACACCTCTACACCTGTATAACTGAAAGCTATAATTCGCCATTATAGCACATCTGCTATAATGGCGAATATAGCGGATGTGTGTCTAACTCTACCTCTGTGTGCAGGTGAAGACACCTTTGAACTGCATTCGGTGCAGTTGGAGCTGGAATCCGTCGAGAGGCAGATCCAGGACCTGCTAGAGAGACAGGCCGAGCTGCGAGATCGGCGGTCCGCGCTTGAAGCATCACGCGCCGATGCTCACAGGTCAGTGGTTCATCATTTTTTGACTCCGTCCTCGTCTACTCCGTGTGTTTCTCTGCACAGGATGCGATCCTCCCTGGCTTCATTCACTCCGGCACCGACACATCACCATGGACCCTGGGTGATTCCACGGCGGAAGACGCGAGCCAGGACCAGACCAAGGACCTCCCCGCCCCTCCCGGCCTTCGAGATCTCCACCCGGAACCGCTTCTCACCTCTTCGCGAGTCGGAGCGCGACGACGCCGTGATCATCGGCGATTCGACCGTCCGTCATGTCCGCGCTATCTCTGGCAAAGGTAAGGTGCGCACTCACTGCTTTCCTGGTGCTCGTGTTCTTGATGTCTCTATGCAGGTTCCTGAGATCCTGAATGGTGACGAGCGCGTCGGAGCTGTCGTGCTGCACGTGGGAACGAACGACACCAGGCTGCGGAAGACGGAGGTACTGAAGGAGGACTACAGGAGCCTGATCGAGACGGTACGCAGCACTTCGCCAGAAACAACGATCGTCGTGTCTGGACCGCTTCCCACGTACCGACTAGGACAAGAAAGGTTCAGTAGATTATTTGCTCTAAATGAATGGTTAATGTCATGGTGTAATGAACAGAGACTGCTCTTTGTTAATAATTGGAATCTGTTTTGGGAGCGACCTAGGCTCTTCCGTCCTGATGGCCTTCACCCCAGCAGAGTCGGAGCGGCTGTTCTGTCGGACAACATCTCCAAGACGCTACACACCATATGACTAGTAAGTCAAAGTCCAAATCACAGTATTTGCTGTCCCAACTTAATTGATATAAGTACCAATGTAGAACATTATATAGAAACTGTGTCTATTCCTCGTTTAGTAAAGCCAAACAATACATCTACTGTAGGATCTAGGAAAAATCTAATTGTAATTAAACCAGAAAATCTCAATATCAGTGAACAAAAACAATTTCTAAAGCTAGGTCTTCTAAACATTAGATCGCTCACACCTAAGGCGGTTATTGTAAATGAAATGGTCTCAGATAATAGTTTTGATGTATTTTGCCTTACTGAAACCTGGCTTAAACCAAATGATTATTTCGGTCTAAATGAGTCTACTCCGCCAGGATACTGTTATAAACATGAGCCCCGTCTGATTGGTCGTGGCGGCGGTGTTGCAACAATCTATAGAGATATTCTTAATGTTACTCAGAAAATAGGTCACAGGTTTAATTCGTTTGAAGTACTTGTGCTAAATGTTACACTCTCAGATGTAAGAAAAAAATCCCTATTATCTCTAGCCTTGGCTACCGTATATAGACCTCCAGGGCCTTACGCTGATTTCCTAAAAGAGTTTGCAGACTTTCTATCAGATCTATTGGTCAATGTCGATAAAGCAATAATTGTTGGAGATTTTAACATACACGTAGATAACACAAATGATGCGTTAGGGGCTGCGTTTACAGATTTGTTAAACTCCTTCGGGGTCACGCAAAACGTCAGTGGTCCCACTCATCGCCTAAATCATACGCTAGATTTAATTATATCTTATGGAACCAATCCAACCGATATAGATATTATACCGCAAAATGATGATGTCACTGATCACTACATGGTAACTTGCATACTACGTACCACTGAAATCTGTCATATTGCGCCACGTTATCGACCAAGCAGAACAATCCTTCCAACCACAATAGATAGATTCACAAATAGCTTACCTGATCTATCTCAGCTGCTCAGTGAACCCAAACAAACAGATGAACTAGAGGAAATGACTAGCAGTTTGAGCACCATTTTCTCTGGTACATTAGATATTGTTGCACCAATTAGATTAAAAAAGTTTAGAGAAAAAACTAGAGCACCATGGTACAACAGTGCTACGCATGCTATCAAGAGAGAAACTCGTAACTTGGAGCGTAAATGGAAACAAACTAATTTAGAGGTCTTTAGAATCGCATGGAAAGACAGTATGTCACGTTACAAAAAGGCTCTAAAAACAGCCAGGGCTGAGCACCTCCGCAAACTAATAGAAAATAACCAAAATAATCCAAGGTTCTTATTTAACACCGTGGCTAGACTAACAAATAAACAGAGATCACCTGAGCAAAATATTCCTTTACAGTTTAGTAGTAATGATTTTATGAATTTCTTCACTGAGAAAATAGAAAACATCAGAAACACAATTGTAAACACAATTGTTAATGTACAATCTTTAATGGTGTCTTATGATTCAGCCTCAATTATTGCCCCTCAAGAACAACTACACCGCTTTACAACTATAGGACAGGAAGAGCTAAATAAACTTATCATTGCATCTAAACCAACAACATGTTTACTAGATCCAATACCCACTAAACTACTGAAAGAAGTGTTACCTGTAGTGGAAGAGCCTCTTCTCAATATTATTAACTCGTCTTTATTTTTAGGTCATGTTCCAAGAATATTTAAGCTGGCAGTTATAAAACCTCTCATTAAGAAACCACAATTAGATCCAAATAACCTAGCAAATTACAGACCCATCTCAAATCTTCCATTTATGTCTAAAATATTAGAAAAAGTTGTGTCCGCTCAATTGTGCTCTTTCTTGCAAGAAAATGATATCTATGAAAAATTTCAGTCAGGATTCAGACCGCATCATAGCACAGAAACTGCGCTAGTTAAAATTACAAATGATTTACTTTTAGCTTCTGACCAAGGCTGCATCTCAATATTAGTTCTACTCGATCTTAGCGCTGCGTTCGACACTATAGATCATAAAATACTCTTGGATCGACTACAAAACTACACTGGTGTTCAGGGACAGGCATTAAGCTGGTTTAGATCGTACTTATCAGACCGTTACCATTTTGTCTGTTTAAATGGGGAAAAATCAAAAATAACGTCAGTAGACTATGGAGTGCCACAAGGATCTGTGTTAGGCCCTCTATTATTCTCAATATATATGCTACCACTTGGTAAAATTATAAGAAAACATGGAATTAATTTCCACTGTTATGCTGATGACACTCAATTATATATCTCATCACGACCAGATGAAAACATTAACTTATCTAACTTGACAGAGTGTCTTAAAGATATAAAATGTTGGATGACGCGTAATTTCCTGTTATTAAATTCCGATAAAACGGAGGTATTACTTATTGGTCCAAAAAACTACCCACAAAATCCCTTACAATACAACTTTAATTTAGAATGATGTCCTGTTACATTATCCACTACAGTAAAAGACCTGGGTGTTATACTAGACCGCAACTTGACTTTCGAAAATCATATTTCATCTGTTACGAGAACAGCCTTTTTCCACCTTAGAAACATTGCTAAGCTACGTAACATGCTATCTGTTTCTGATGCAGAAAAGTTAGTTCATGCATTCATGACCTCGAGACTAGATTACTGTAATGCTTTATTAGCTGGTTGCCCTGCATCCTCAACAAACAAGCTACAGTTAGTCCAAAATGCAGCCGCTAGAGTTCTTACTAGGTCAAGAAAATATGATCACATAACACCGATTTTATCATCTCTACACTGGCTACCAATTAAGTTCCGTATCAATTACAAAGTATTACTACTGACCTATAAAGCCCTAAATGGTTTATCTCCTGTGTATTTAACGGATCTTCTATCGCCATACAATCCATCGCGCTCTTTAAGATCACTAAATTCGAGGCTTCTGGTCATACCTAGGATATCTAAGTCCACTAATGGAGGGAGGGCGTTCTCACATTTAGCTCCTAAACTCTGGAATAGCCTTCCCGATATTGTTCGAGGCTCAGACTCGCTGTCCCAGTTTAAAACTAGATTAAAGACACATCTCTTTAACCAAGCATTCACATAATGCAAACTTTTTATACTACTGCTGAATCAGTTATAATGCATTAATATTATGAACATCAGCTATGCTAATTATTTCCCATCTGCTTTTCTGCTGTTATCTCGGGACGCCAGTCCCGAGGTAAATAGCGTTCGTCAGCTCCAGTTTGTATCCAGCCTCTCACGGAGACTTCAGATGCCCCATCACCATGGACAAGGATCTTAAAATGGGATACATAGACTAATTATTGCCAACAAAAGCCTTCATCAGCCAAACAAGGACAATTGCATCTAAGTGAACTTCTGGAATTTAATCAAGGATGGACTTCAAAGACACTGGTCACTAATCTTGCAGTTCAAACACATTCACTGTCTAAATACTGACCCTTAGCACTTAATAAGTTTAATAATTTTTTAAATCATGTTTTTTGACTATAAATAATTCTTATTTACATTATTCATGATGTTAGCCAGAGGGGAACTGGCCCCCACAGTGAGTCTGGTTTCTCCCAAGGTTATTTTTCTCCATTAATCAACATCTTTTGGAGTTTTGTGTTCCTTGCCACAGTCGCCTTCGGCTTGCTCACTGGGGTTATTAATACAATTATTATTTAATTATTTTTAAACACGATAAAGAATCATATCTTATCTAATTCCACAACAGGGCTCCAAACAAAAAAAAAAAAAATCAATTAAGGAGCCAATGGCTCCTACAGGGGGAAAAACAGGCGCCAAATATTTTAAATTTTTTTAACTCCATCCATTCCTTTTCGTCCCGCAGCTCGCTAACAGTGTAGTCTGTGGAGCATTCTTCGCAATTATGTGATCACGTGCATTTTTATGCTTGTTACTGTCACCGTGTTTTCTAACAGTCTCTTTTTTGAAATTGTTAGTTCCTGCAATGAACTCCGTTTTCCCCGCTATTTCTTTGATATAAACTTTTGTTATGTATCTCGGGAAATGTAATGCAAATTTTAAAATCAAAAGGGAGTAAACTTTTACTGTCGCCAATGGCGACCTTGACAGGAATTACACTCACAAATAAATTTATTTGGTCACAAATGCGACCATTTTTAGTCGCAGTTTGGAGCCCTGCACAAGGATGATGATTTATCGACTTTATAGACATTACATTTTTATCGTCTGTTAATGCTGAACTTCTGTAAAGCTGCTTTGAAACGATGTGTGTTGTGAAAGGCGCTATACAAATAAAATTGACTTGACTTGACTTGACTTGTAGGGCAAAACATTTTACGCTTGAATTACACAAACAACTATATTTACAAGCTTGTTCAAGCTTGATCAAATTGCATAGTAGCATTGCACTTGCAATGTAAAGGACCAGGTAGGAGTCCTGAATAACCCACGAGTCGACCACAAAATGACATGATTGCTTCAGAAATTGCATTTTCATCTCGCATTTACAGTTTTATCGGTTAGGTTTAGGTCTTAAAGGAATATACCGGGTTCAATATAAGTTCAACTCAATTGACAGCATTTATGGCATAATGTTGATTACTTCAAAAATTATATAAAGCAGAAATGTTAAGCTTATAATTTTATAAAAGCACTTACAATAATTATTCTGTTAAATCTCATGTATTATTTGAGCTGTAAAGATGTTTAAAAATTCGTTTTTACAGTCATTTTAGGATTTTAGGGTTGGTTGACACCACACCATTGACCTTGGTACAGAAGGCGATATTTGAAGTTGAAAACAATCAGCAAGATGTGTGTGTTCCAGCAAGTGAGGGATTACCTATTCTGTGTGTAGTCGTTTTGCTCATGTGTTTGTTAGCGTTAATAGTTACCTCTGCATTTTCCTATGATCGCCAGTCTCTCCTCAACATCCGTGCCTCCATTGGTGATCTATATGGCTGGAATTCTCGGGGTCAAAAAATCCCTGATCCTCCATTTCTGACTGCACTGCCACCGGATCTCTGTCACCTATTGGATTGTGTTCATCATAGGAGAAACACTACAGAAAACGGGGCAAATGCGGCAGTGCTTTGGTGCAGTTGAGGACATATATGTGTGTATCGGCTAGATTCCCAAGCCCTCCAGCTTCGGGATCCCCTACTCCATCTGTAGACATGGCCAGCATTCACCGCTTCTTTGAACGGAGTTACTCCAACCTGGTTCTACTTTTACAGGAGCCTACACAATCGGCAGTAGTTTATTCTCGGGGTCCCCAGGGACCCCAGTCGGTAGTCCTTATATGTTAAATATGTTGGTAGGATGAGGGTTAAGGCTGCTAAAGCAAAATATTTTTCTGTTCTTATTTTAAAATATGCTCATAATCCTAAAGTCTTATTTAGTACCATAAACAGTGTACTTAACCCTGAAGTTACTGAAACTCTTGATCCATCTCCTTCAACCTGGGAGATTGTTTTGAAATATTTTATAAGTAAGGTTGATGTTATAAGATCTAGCATTCCATTATGAATTCCATTAATTAAAAAATTCAGAGATAACTTCATGCTCATCTCGTCTTCCTAAATTTGACCCTGTATCACTACCTCATTTAATAGACATTGCTTGGAACATGAAGCCTACTCTCTGCTCTTTGTATATTGTTCCACCTCGTATTTTAGTAGAGGAGCTGGACGTTATTGGTCCCAGAATTTTGTCTATAGTAAATAGTTGTCTGATCAGTGGGGCAGTCCTATCCTGCTTTAAACACGCTGTGGTACAACCCCTGCTTAAAAGGGCTAATCTTGACCCATTATTGTTAAATAACTATCGACCTATCTCAAAGCTACATTTTCTCTCTAAAATCTTAGAGGAGGTTGTTTTTTATCAGCTTTCCTCCTTTTTGAAGGAAAATGGTAGTTTTGATAAATATCAATCCGGTTTCAGATAGCAACAGATTATGGAGCTCTTTTAAAAGTGTCAAATGACCTATTACTTACTGTTGACTCTGGGAAGTATGCTGTCCTTATTTTGCTAGATCTGAGTATGGCATTCGATATGCTCATGCTATCCTTTATTTTATTTGGATTAAAATCGCTTCCTGGCAGCACTTGATGCATCACGTAGCAGTCACGTGATGTAAGCGCATTGACGCGTTCACATGAGAAGTTGAAAACGCTGCTTTTATTTACGACAGAAGAATGAATGTCACACGAGAGTTACGTCAATTCAACCAGCATCAGAGTGCTGGCCAGAAGTGGTGATTTAAGATTAAAAAGGTTTTAATTATCGACTTGTTCCTTCCTCAAACCTATATTTTCAATTCAGAAGACATTAGTTGATTGACTGGAGTCGTGTGGATGACTTTTATGCTGTCTAAATATGACTTTTGAACCGTCACAAAATTTGGAACCTGTTTACTTGTGGCACAATGGCTGAACTGTTACGTGAACTGTCGATGCAGGTGTAGGCAAGCTACTGTGAGCATAGGAACAGATGCATTCAGACTGCACGTAGCCTACCCAGATGCCCCAAAACGTTGTGTAATTCCCAACAACCCTGAGGAGGGGATGTTAATTGTTCGTAAAACGTGCCGGGGAAGGCGTTCTTTTCTGCTCCTATTCTTTTAGGGGGAAAAGAGCCCATGGAGGCCACACCCTGCCCTGAAAGGGAGGGTAAAAAAGTATTGAATACGTCATATGGGCCTAAGGGTGCACATGGAAGAGGTGCTTCGGTAGGTCCTGTTCTTCATAGGGGAGGGCCCCATGTAACACAACTTTCCTGTTCGCACCTGAAAGAACACGGGAAAACACTGGCTCAACCCGGTGATTATAAAATCTCATAAAGGTATTGGGCGTTGCCCAACCCGCTGCTCTACAGATGTCTGCTAGAGAGGTGCCATTGGCCAGTGCCCACGAGGATGCCACAATCCTTGTAGAGTGTGCTCGAACCTGCAATGGGGCGGGCACGGACTGGGTCTGGTAGGCCAAAGCAATGGCATCAACGATCCAGTGGGCAAGCCTCTGTTTGGAGACAGCGTTCCCTTTCCGCTGTCCACTGAAGCAGACAAAGAGCTGCTCAAAGCGTCTAAAGCTCTGTGTGCGATCCAAATAGAAGCACAAAGCACGCACTGGACACAGCAATGATAAAGCTGGGTCTGCCTCCTCTGGGGGCAGCACTTGCAGGCTCACCACTAGATCCCTAAAAGGAGTAGAGGGAACCTTGGGCACATGAGAATAACAATGACTCAGGATGACATGTGAGTCTTCCGGACTTATGCTATCAAATTGCTTGAAATAAGAGATGGGGACATCTATAAGGAGTGACTTTAACAAGAATTTGAATTTTGGAATACAATTTATTTTAATAACATTATCCTTCCCATTCAAAGGTAAATGTAATGAAGCCCAACTCCCCACATCACGTGAACATTTTTTATAAAAGGGACAAAATTAACTCTAATTAAATCACACAAATTTGTTGGGAATAAAATACCCAAATACTTAATGCTCTGTTTGGGCAACTAAATGCACCTGACTGAAAAGCTGTTATCGGGTAGTACGCTGTAAGAGCCAAAGCTTCAGATTTAGACCAATTAACACTGTATTCCGAGAATTTAGAAAATGAATTAATAATTCTGTGGAGGCAAGGCATAGATCTAGAAGGGTCAGAGACAAATAATAAAATATCATCTGAGTAAAGCAGAAGCTTATGCGCCACACCTCCCGCCATCACCTCTGGAAAATCATCCTCCCTGCTAATGGTTCCAGGGCAAGACAGAACAGTAATGGGGAAAGAGGGCGACCCTGCCGGGTGCCCCTATCCAGAGTAAAATAATAATCTGAAATGAATCAAATAAAAATTTGTTTGTAATACCAATATATATTATGTTGACCACATAATATTGATTAAAAACCTAATGTTATCAGAAGAGCTGCGGCTCCCAAATAAACCCCACTTGATCTATATGTATAAGAGATGTCATAACTTTAATTGGTTAACCAGAGTTTTTGACAATATTTTTACGTCTAGCTGAATCATGGAAATTGGACAGTAACCCTTACACTCACTTAGATCTTTGTCTTTTTTAAGAATCAGACTGATCCAGGCTTGTGTCATGGTTGGTGGAAGGTTTCCATTCTTTAATGATTCTATATACACTTCTAACAAAAGTGGAGCCAGTTCTGTAGCATAAAAAATTCAGTGGCAATGCCATCTGGCCCTGGAGTCTTGCCTGGACTCCAGTAACTCCTTAGAGGTTACCAAAGCGCTTTACACTGTGTGTATCACCCATTCACACACACATTCACACTCACACTCATACACAAATGGCCGCAGAGCTGCCATGCAAGGTGCTAGCCTGCCACTGGGAGAAACTTGGTGCTCAGTGTATTGCCCAAGGACACTTCGGCATGTGGAGTCGTGTTGGCCGGGAATCGCACTGCCAACCCTGCGATTGCCAGCCGACCCGCTCTACCACCTGAGCCACAGCCGACTTTATCAGCTGCCCTTCCCTGCTTTATCCACCGACTCGATTACTGTCTTGCCCTGAATAGCCTAAACTCCACCTTCTGCGACAAAATAGTATTATATTCGAATTTAAAACAGGTCAATTTTCTGAGGCCATCAGATGACATTCGGCACTTCAGCTCTGCCTCAGCTCTATTAATATTCCCTTCCAACTCCAAGAGTTCTCGTGCTTTGGATTTTTTTATGAATGAGGCCAACAGTATGATCTGACCCCTAAGAACCGCTTTAAGTGCCTCCCAAGCCACGCCCACAGAGGATACTGAGGATCATTTGGTCTCAATATAAACATTGATTTCAGCCTTTACCATTTGTTGGAATTCAGGATTTTGCAAAAGGGATGCATTAAAGCACAAACTATATGGTTTATTTTTCTTTGTATGTGGTAACACCTCTAAACTCACCAGGGAGACTAAGATGTTTCCAATTGAGCAATCCACAACAGATGAAATGAGGGACTTATGTATACAGTATATATATATATATATATATATATATATATATATATATATATATATTCTAGAATAAATCTTATGGGCTGATGAAAAAAATGTATAGTCCCTACCAGATGGGTTCAAAAATGTCCAAATATCTGTAAGACCAAGATTTTACACATCCTGTGAAGCGTCACTGTTGGTGTAGGTGGCTAACACGCGTTTGCTTCACTATGATCAAGGACTGAGTCCATTAAAAGATTAAAGTCTCCTCCCAATATTATATCATGAGGGGTGCCAGAGGCTTGTAACATCCCTTCAAGATCCATAAAAAAGCCCTGATCATCAATGTTAGGTGTGTAAATATTAGCCAAAATCAATCTTTGCCCCTGAATGTCTGCTAAAACATTAGGACTCTTCCTAATTTATCATTAATCTGTTTGAGACATTTGAATTGTATGTGTACTTATCATTGTAATGACTCCCATGCTCTTACTTGAGCCAGCACTAAAGAAACATGTACATCCCATATCTTCCCAAATGTTTTAGTTTCCTGTGGGGAAAGATGCGTTTCTTGAAGAAATACAATATATTTCTTACATCTAGGAAAAGAAATGTGAGCGCAGCGAAGTTCTAGCGGGAAGACTAGCAGCTGTACATCATTGCACCATTAGCTGGGTAATTCCCAGCCAATCACATGTAAGCCATTGCTTTATAAATCTGCTCACAATCTATCACATTGCTGTTTCAGTGTGCTAACACGGCAAATAGACATGCTTCAACCTCTCCAGGCCACAAGAGAACCAGTGCACAGAACATCTCTGGAAGCCCGCCTTTCCTTTCCCATGACGTTATCACTTCATCTTAACTTCTGCCCACATCAAACCCATGGGGAGTAAACAACCAGCAAATCCGGCTCTTCATTCATATCTCATTCACTTAGGAGATCTCCCTCAATTGAGCCACCGCATCCTCAATCAGATTGCACAACCCGGCGTGGAAGGTGCGCGCTCTACGCCAAGTCCGTCAAAATCATCGGCTCAGGCAGCAGCTGGTTTCCAACAGAAATAAGTTATTATCATATCCATCAAATGCATTCAGATTTAGGTGCTGCCTGTTCATCATAAAGTTGCAATGCTGTCTGTTCATCATAACGCATCCGCATCAATATCAAAAGCCAGTATTTCATGTCAACAGCACATTCACTCTCATAGTAATGGCAGACAATTGCGCGATCTCATGAGGGCAACTCGGTCAAAGTTCATTCACATGTCATTCACCATGCTGCATGCCTGAGTGTTCTTCAACGGGGAATTAAGATAATTATTCAGGCATATCATCATGTACAGTCAGTGCTAATTGTACGGGGTCCCATTACTGCATTCAGTAAGATATCCCCGTATTGCTGGTCGCCTTCGCCCAAATCACGTAATAGGTGCTTTCCAATACAATTTATCATCCCTATGCCCAACTCACTAGGAAAGACTGAGTCCATGATGTGGGCATTCTGAGGGAGCATGGCATCACAGTTTAACCTGTTGATGTGTGCCCCCTTTTTGAGCACAAACCATTAAACGCACATACCTGAACTTAAATGGTTGTATTTACTGGACCCTTTGGAGTATGGACACAGTTGTAGTATCGTTTGAAAGAAGACAATTTGGGCTTTATTTCCCAAGTTTCAGAATTAATATATGTTGTTATTTTTAAAGATAGAGAAATATGAAAGTTATAGTAATGGAAATATTTTGTGCTGAACATGTTTTTATAATAAAAATTTAAAAATAAATAAAAAGTGCCAAGACAACCCAGAAATACAATGTTCTCAAAGCCACAAGTCTAAAGAAGTTATGTTTCAAATTTGAAGATGATCTAACAAAAAATGAGGCTCCTGTGAGCTTTTATCTCTGTAAAATTGCTGGAAGAGTACAGAGTAAAATTTAAGGCTCCGCCTCTCAATGTCTACACAAACTCTGACTGCACTGCTTGGCTATATGAATGAAACTATGCCACATTTTTAAAAATAGACTTTGGAGATGGGTTTGTTTTATTTATAAGACTCTAATATATAAGATATTATACAGTTTTACAACATGAATGCTGCTCAGATTGAATAGTTTGGTGAAAATCGATGACGAAGGGTAATTCTTCCAGGCGAGATCTCATGTAAACAATAGAGAATATAAAAACATTTCTCAGATTGATCATTTTTATGGACAAAAAGTTATATTGAATGTTATACAATGAACCCTTGTCATGGATAATTGACCAAAGTGTGGTGGATTGGCGAGCGTGATTTCATAATAAATGTATGAAGTCCCGTTTTGATATTGCTTGATATTGTTTTCATTCATACTCCTGGCACAAATAAACAAATTGCTGTTTCTGGAGGATTGCTATCGTGCAACAGAGATCGGATATCTATGTTGAACCCTTAGACCTTGTCTTCAACATACAAAGATGTATAATTTGTTAACATTAATTACATATATAGACGGTAAATTATATATTAAATGTAAGCAGAGTGACGTCTGAATATAGCCTTCACCAAAGCCTTGTGAAAGGGTCCTTGGTGAAATAAATAACTTATTTCGTTCAGTACAACATTTCGAGTGATGTTCCCTGAGCGCCTCCAAGGGCGCATTAATGCAGATCCATAAATGCAACGTTTTCTTACTCTATACGTACTTATACGTAGTTCCACGTTCTCATCACAAGCACCACTGTTGCGGCGCGCCTCTGACACCTAGCGGTAGGCTCCACACCGCATCCCCTTATTCATCAGATTATTTAATTGCCAGTGTAAGGCATATCACATAATGATCAGGTCATACAGCGAGTAATTCCTATCTCACGGCATATTTACATTTTATTATCATTCAGTTCAGCCATATATGTATGAATATATATCTATATGTATATCTGGTCTCCGTGAATACAGTCAGAGACAATGGTAACTTTAGCGCATTAGCTGTGGAATCAGCTATCAAGCACATTCGGAAAGGAGATTTGCAAATATTCACAAAATATAAAAACTTGCATCTTCAGGACGTAAAGCTGGGACACGAACAGTGGTACTGATCCATGCTTGAGAATACAAATTTTTGAAGATCCCAATTTATATTGACACACATTCACAAAGCAGTCCGGTGAAAAATGATTTGCACAAACATGCACACATTTTTGTATGTTTTGGGGCACATTTCCATCAAAAACAAAACTGTCTACTGTTTCTTCAGCGGCTCTATGCTGGGAGTACACGAAGACTCTTATGTTCACTTTTACAGCCAACAACAAAACTCTTATGAAGCTGAGACATTATTGTTCTCACCGTATTTGCTCCAGCTTGAGGAGGAAGAAAAAAAACCCAAAAAACCCATGTCTCTCGAATTCCTAGGCATCATGCTCTATTCTCTAAACACGCAAGCTTCCCTGCCTAAAGAAACACGACAGGATCAGGTCTATTTGCACGTCATTCTCTGGTCAGTTTGGATCTCATAACGCAATCTTTAGTCCCTATCAGGCCACCTCAATTTTGCCATGCTTATCATTCCTCAAGGCCACTCCTTCGTTACCTGCCTCCTCACACTAGCTCATTCCGTAGACAACCTCTCCTAACTATCAGTTGATGATGGTTTTGTGATAACACAGCAAGCTACATCAACAAGAGAAGTTTAAAAGAGGCCTTTATTATTCCACACCCATCGTCACGGCCAGCGTCATATGGGGTCCCTTCAGACACGCAAACGCATCATAGTTATGCGACAATTCCGCAATCGTCACTATAATCAATAAAGGCTGGCCCTCCTCGAACCATCATGTCCCTTATGAGACGTCTGACATGGCAGAGCATTTCCTGCAACTTCATTATCCCAGCCAGACACATTCCTAGGTTTTTCAATGTAATCTCTGACTCCCTCCCTCGTTTTGCAGGAGTTCCACAGACCAGCTTCTACTGGCACCCTTCGAGGTATAATGGAATACACAATGAAGATGCTTGGCCTTTCTGCGGTTCGCGTTCGATGGCTAGGCGTATCAGTACAAAGTCCTCCCCTTCGGCATGTCTCTGTCCCCTCGTGTCTTCACGAAAGTCGCAGAGGCAGCTCTTGCCCCACTCCGAGAAGCCAGCATCCGCATACTCAATTACCTCGATGACTGGCTCATTCTGGCCCACTCGCGAGAGTTACTATGCACTCACAGAGACCAGGTGCTCAGGCACCTCAGCCGTTTGGGGCTTCAGGTCAACTGGGAAAAGAGCAAGCTTACTCCAGTCCAGAGCATCTCTTTTCTCGGTATGGAGTTAGACTCGGTCTCAATGTCAGCACGTCTCACCAACAAGCGTGCGCAGTCAGTGTTGAGGTGCCTCGCCACTTTCAGGCCAGGCACGACGGTCCCTTAAAACTTATCCAGAGGCTCCTGGGGTATATGGCATCCACCGCGGCGGTTGCGCCGTTGGGGTTGATGCATATGAGACCGCTTCAGCACTAGCTTCAGACTCGAGTCCCGAAACGAGCATGGCGCCGCGGCACGCACCGTGTGACCCCCCACCTGCCGCCAAACACTCAAACCCTGGACAGACCTCTGTTTATATGGGCAGGAGTACCCCTACAGCAGGTGTCCCGACGTGTCTTGTTCACGACCGACGCCTCCAGATCGTGTTGGGGAGCCGTGTGCAGCGGGCACGCAGTAGTAGGCCCTTGGAAAGGGGCCCCACTGCGTTGGCACATCAACTGCCTGGAGTTGTTGACTGTCTTTTCTGCCCTGTGGAAGTTTCTCCCGTTAGTTCGAGACAAACATGTCATGGTCAGGTCAGACAGCACCACAGCGGTAGCGTACATAAATCGCCAAGGCAGCCTACACTCCTGCCACATGTCACGACTCGCCTGTCGTCTCCTTCTTTGGAGCCAGCAGCGACTCAAGTCTCTGCGTGCCACTCACACCCCCGGCAACCTCAATGTGATAGTGGACGCACTGTCATGACAACGCTTGCCTGGCTTCACTTCCACTCGGTCCAGCTGATCTGGGAATGGTTCGGCAAGGCCCAGGTAGACCTGTTTGCCTCCCGAGAGACCTCCCACTGCCCGCTCTGGTACGCCCGCTCAGAGGCTCCCCTCGAGGCAGACGCACTGGCACACAGATGGCCATCGAGGTGCTGTGCAAGGTCAGGGAGGATGAGGAACAAGTCACCCTTGTGGCTCCTTATTGGCCCACCCGGACCTGGTTCTCAGACCTCATACTCCTCGCGACAGCCCCTCCCTGGCAAACTCTCCTGAGGAAGGATCTTCTTTCTCAGGGATGGGGCACGCACTGGCATCCGCACCCAGACCTTTGGAACCTCCACGTCTTGCCCCTGGACGGGACGCAGAAGATCTAGCTGGTCTACCACCCACAGTCGTAGCCACGGTCAACCAAGCCAGAGCCCCCTCTACCAGGCAACTCTACGCCCTGAAATGGCGTCTGTTTGTGAATTGGTGTTCTTCCCGGGCAGAAGACCCACAGAGGTGCGCAGTTAGGTCAGTGCTCCTGTTCCTACAGGAGAGGTTGGAGGGGAGGCTGTCCCCTTCCACCTTGAAGGTGTATGTCGCAGCTCACCACGACCCAGTAGACGGCAAGTCTCTGGGTAGGCATGACTTAATTATCAGGTTCCTAAGAGGCGCCCGGAGGTTAAATCCATCCCGGCCAGGCCTGTTCCCCTTCTGGGATCTCTCAGTGGTCCTCGCCGGTCTCAGAGATCCCCCTTCGAGGCACTAGAATCAGCTGGACTTAGGGCCCTCTCCTTAAAGACGGCCCTGCTGATTGCGTTCACCTCCATCAAGAGGGTCGGGGACCTCCAAGAGCTCTCTGTTAACGACACTTGCCTGGAGTTCGGTCCGGCAGACACATATGTGATCCTAAGACCCCGACCGGGCTACGTGCCCAGGGTTCCTACCACGCCCTTCAGAGACCAGGTAGTGAACCTGCAAGCACTGCCCCGGTAGGAGGCAGACCCAGCCCCCTCACTTTTGTGTCCGGTACGTGCCTTGCGTGCCTACCTGGACCACACTCAGAGCTTCAAGCTCTCTGAGCAGCTATTTGTCTGCTTTGGGGGACAGCGGAAAGGGAACGCTGTCTCCAAACATAGGCTTTTCCACTGGGTGGTGGATGCCATCCTGCTGGCCTATCACACCCAGGCCGTGCCATCCCCCCTACGGGTTCAAGGACACTCTACAAGGAGTACGGCATCCTCGTGGGGACTGGCGACGGGTGCCTCCCTAGCAGACATTTGTAGGGCAGTGGGTTGGGCAACACCTAACACCTTTGCAAGATTTTACAATCTCTGGGTTGAGTCAGTCTCGTCCCGTGTTTTCTCAGGTCCGAGCCGGTAGAACTCGGTACACGCCAACAGTCTGACCAGGTGAATCGCTTGCGTCCAGCGCCCTTTCCCTCGGCCGGGGTAAAACAGTTTGCCTTCTTTCCCATGAGATCCCTCTAGGTCCCTGGTCGATTCCTCCCTAGCCCTTTTGGGTCTGCAGTTCAGCAGAGGAACTTGCTGACCCAGTCCACTACGGGTACCCCAGGCTACCCTGTACTGGAATAGGTGCTCCACAGGTCAGACCTCCTACACGGACTCCTCCTGTGTGTACTTCCGCGGTACGGTCACCTTACGAGCTTACCCGCGTCTCCCTTAGGCAGTTTTTCGCTGCCCTCCGGTCACCGTGTTTTAGCAGCATCTCCACCCTCCTTGAGGCTGGATCTACCACCGTGCCATCCTTTCCCACATGTGACCAAAGAGGCCATGTGATGTATTTCGCCACCTTACCTCCCCTTTTCGGGCAGGTGTGGCCTTTGCAGGGTCTTTTTCCCCAGAAAGAATAGGAAACCGGCAAGACCCCCTTTCCACGATGCGGTAAGGACCCCGGCTGCTCTTGCTCTACGCCGAGAAACATAGAGAGAAAAGAGGCCCAGCCAGGCTTGGCCCGTTCCCAGGTTGGCAAGCGTTGCCTTGTTGCCCTCTAGGGTAACGAAAAGGATTCTGACTACTTTTTTGGGGCATTGGGGAAGGGTACGTGCAGTCTGAAACACAGTTGGTCGCTTGTGCACGTGAAATACCTGCCCGCTCCTGTGTCAGCAGTACACGTACACGGCTCAGTGCATGGCATGATTTAAAGTGGACCCCTAGTGTTGCTTGACAGTGAGCGACAGACAGGGAACATCTCGGTTATGTATGTAACCTCCGTTCCCTGATGGAGGGAACGAGACGTCATGTCCTCCTGGCCACGTCGCTGAGCCGAGCCGCTGAGGTGGCCGGACACTCCCGGCTCCTCAGAAAAATCCTGAATGAGCTTGTAGTATTTCCTCACATTTATACCCGTATGTCCGGGGGCGGGGTATGCAAATACTGTTCGCCAACTTCTCATTGGCCTTTTTTCATAGATCAGAGGCATATTCTGCGCTCAAGAGAGACCCCTAGTGTCGCTTCTTCTACACGACGTCTCGTTCCCTCCATCAGGGAACGGAGGTTACATATGTAACTAAGACGTTTTTTTGTACTCATCGCCTGCTAGGTGACAATTGGAATAACTGATTGCTTAGAAAATAATAACACACCTCTCTTCAACAAGCCGCATGATTTGAGGTATCATTCATTTTTGTTGCCCAAACTGTGCGGAACGAGATACAATGGATTGTTAAAATGGCTAGCCATACACATGAGTGCATTACTGTAATAATAGTTAATAATATATTAACTGTAACTAATCAGTCAGTCACAGTGATCAGTCTTGTGGTTCCAGAGAGGTCTGTGGCAACGCATGTAGACACTTACCATGTTCAGAGATGTTTTTGCTGGAACTTAATTTCCACAGACTTTGGCAATGAAAACAAATGATTTGGTAGCCTTGCTTTCTATTCAGTAGCAATGCAGTGGAAAAGGTCTCAGCAGATTCAGTACAGAAACTATTGCATGAACACAAAGCCATTATAATGAAGAGAGTCCAGATTATTGTACCTCTTGCCTTGAGTTTCTGAGGAAATTGAAAGGAAGTAGCCAATGAATAGAGCTGCTTCGATTCCCCTCTTTTTTGCACGCTGCATGCTCCTGTGTCCTGTTGCAAGCATCATATCCTTCATGATAAATGAAACATGAGTGAAAGAAATTATTTAATCCTAATGGAAATTCACCTTTGAAACTACCTTCCTTTTCAGCTGATGTCACTAAGCCCTCTTATGTTTTAACCTTTCCCCTTTACCCACCTGTCACATAAAGTCTCAGCCTACTTTTTATTCTCATTGAATATCCTGTTTCACTTTAAAACTCATTGAATTTCATTTTAAAACACCATAGTAAAACTGTAAAACTGTTCTGCTTTGATTTGTTGTTGGTTTTTCTGGACAAAAGTGAATTTATTCAGTCATAACAGATGTTAACACAGTGGTTAGTCAAGACAAAGCAGTTTCTGTAAAAACAATCTAAATAAATTGTTTCAGGAAAAGATATTCTAGTGAGTCTAACAAGAAAGTTCCACATTTCGTCAACTAACTGTGGAAAATGTCCAATAAAATCAAAAGACATGCCTTTTATGATGTATGTATCAGTAAATATGCTGTGGCAACTATATAAAAAATAATTTCTAATTTGCTGAAAGACACAGCAGTCGTGAAATGCCATAAATCTTAATTCTCAACTTTAGCTCTGTGAGAAAATGTGCCATGAGGCGAAATAATGCAATAAGGACAAAGATTTATCATTGCTATCAGCATCTTCAATCATAGTGATAGCCGAGAAAGAGGTGAGCTTTGCTCTTTGACAGGAATAACTTTAAACACCAACTATATGTCATGAATATCCCCTGCGCTACACCATCATCCATACAGACTGTAGAGCTAACCTGGTATATATCAATTGTGGCCTTAAACCTAAATTCTGGCTGGCAGTCTATGGCTCCCCTAGTATGGTAAAAAGTTGAGAAATTTGGCTCACTGATTGGAGTAGGCCTGAATGGGCCTCTGACCAACTTGAAGCTATCCCAATCAAATAATCTAGCTGCATCATCAGCTAAAATATTCACTTTTCATTTGCTAATACCTTTTGAACTCTTTTGTCAGTAAGCATTTTCTTTGGAAATCTTGTTTCCTCTAATTTGTCACCTCATGTTGCATTGAGTGTCAGTAATTAAAATCTTTGTCCTCCATATTGGCCACCATTTTGGATTTCTATTCTTTGCTTCTACTGCAAACATTTTTGTCCAGTCTTTGCCAAATTTGGTGCAAATAATCTTCTGACCAGTGCTTACAAAATTTTCACATGGATTGACATGAACTGAAATACACTACAAAAAAAGCCAATTAAAAACTTGTTGATAAGGTTGAAGAAGCCATGGTCTTTCACAGTAACACTTTGTCCTATTGAAAACAAACTTATTCTGAGCATACATGGGATTTTTTAAGTTTCAGTTTTATCACCTGAACCTACTGGGCAGAACGTAACACCATTTGATAAGGGCAGGGGCCTGGCTAGAAAGACACTGACTACCATGGAGTCGCGAGTTCAGCAGGGAACTGAGATTCATCCTCTGCCACCCAGATTGAGGCGAGTCGCTACACCACCACAAGGATTTAGAGTGCATAGGGAATTGGGTATTCCAAATTGGGGAGAAAATCAAAGAAATAAATAAATAAAAAAAAAAACATTTGATAAGGGCAAATTATAGGAAAACACAGAAGCCTATTGAGCCAAATGTTTTGGTACCCTGACATTGACCACAAGTGCCAACTCCCATCAGTTTTTCTATCAATTCAAATCTGTTTTCCTTTTCCTGTGGTGCTACTGATAGCATGTTGCATGAGCAGCCTCATAGACACAGGTTCTGGCCGCATGGAAACCAAACAGTATTCTTGTTCACAAAATCAATGATGAGTTTTGCTCTATGATTACATTTTTACTCCTCTGATGGTTAGGTTTAGCATTTGGATTTGTACATAGGGTTAATAAAATATGCATTTTCTGTTGACTGTATTACATCATTTTCAACTAAAAATACAACCCGCTTTGCCAATTTTGGCACTACTATACACTGACACTTTGACACTGAAGCTCACATGTACCCATACGTTCAACAACACTTCCAGCTTCGGCCACTGGGGGAAGTGGTTTGAATTTCAGTCAGTACAGAGAGATTTCAGCTGGAATAACTTTCCACCTACTGTCGCCGAATTCACAGTGAGATCAGTCTGGATTTTTGCAAGTGTTACTGAAATACTTGAATTTGTTTAAGTCGATGAAAAAAGTCATGCTGTATCTCGCCAATGACTGGTCCTACTGAAACCAAACTTGCCACCTTGATCTGAACATACCTGGACATTTTTATGTTTTAATATTATGTCCTGAATCTAAATAATAATAATAAAATTATAAATATGCCTATATGTCACAGCCTGCTCTCTGTAGTTTTACTAAGTCAACGTATTGCATGTCTGCCATTTTGATTTTTATCATAAATTGCTATATATTTACAACGCATTGGTGTATTGAAACAAAATTTAAGCAATGATCATAACAGATTATGGCTATATTCTCTTTATTCCAGTAGCTGTAAGCATCAATTGTCAGGGTCTACAATTACAGTGCCTTATTAAATGTGGATCACATGACCTTTGGGTCAAGCCTCAGGTTAGTTATTGGATGGATTTTTGATTTTCACAACTGTTACTGAATTATAGCCTATAACGATTTTTTTTATACACCACCACACTTCTCATTACACTTGTGACATATTTAAAAATTGTAAGTAAATCAGAAGTGTACAGGCTTATGATGTTCCACTCATGTGGTTAAAGTGAAAATAAAAACTGGACAAATCCTCTTTTAGATATCCTTCATATTTGTCCATCCTTAATCATCGGATGGCATCAGAAATGCTGGCGGCAGCCCCTGTGGCTGAGCAGAATTGGAGCACAGCGGACTGAGCAGGTGTAATAGGATTACAGTGAAAGCATTTAAGCGAGGAACTACAACCACCAGTAATCCTGTTCTCCTTATTGTCCTCTTCCTGTTCACATTTAGAGAACATCAGACAGAGATAAACATCTGACCTTCATAAAAGTCTTATTGCGATCAGAAGTCGATGTGATGAACAAGGTGAAGTTTGAGAGAAGTACTTCAGATGAATGGACATAAATAACTTAAACTTAAATGTGCAAACTAATACAAACATACACTATATGGAACACTAACTAGTGGTAACTAAGCCCAGTAGCTTAATTGCTATTGCTCAAAGTAAGGTTTAAGGATTTGAACAAACTCTCAAACCATAGTAATTAACTTTGTTGCATAAATTGTCTCGCAAAGTTTGCGCTACAGACAATAATGATACCCATTGGATCGTGTTTTGCCATCGATCTGGCATCAAAAGTTTCTGAGGGGGCCCAAAGAAAATCTAGGGGGGCAATGAGACCTGCCTATGATGGCCAGTACAATTTTCTACAATCAATGCAGATGAGTTACCATTGCATTCAATTTACAACTGTTTCTAAACACATACATGCAGTCTTAAATTGTCCCACCGGGGAAATCAATGGCCCTAGTGTTGGCCAACCATGTTCATTAGCACCTGTGCATTTACAAGCTCACAGTCCTGTCTAAAAATTTAATTTCTCTTCGGAAACAGTCATCAATCATATGGCAGGGAGTGACGCTATGTGCCAGACAACTTTCCATAAACAGTTCCAGCACACATTCCGCTATTAATTATTTAAACTTTTCCATGGGACCAGAACAGACTTCTTACAAGTTCACCTTGTACCAGGCCATCACTAGCTGTCAGGAAAGCTGGCAGCTGAGAGGATATATCTATACTATCCTTGTATATATGCTATCTTGAACTGGGACAGAATACATTTCTGCTCAAGTTTAAGTTTGAGAACTGAAAGCAATCCAGAGCCATATCATATCTGAGTTTTTTCATTAAAACTAGAGCATTTTCATCCCAAAGTCCAAGAAACTTTTTTTTTTTTTTTCACAATATAACTTATATAACTATTACTAAAAATATAGCAATTTTTTCATGAAATAGTGTAAATATTAGGGAAATAGTTATATGGCATAATTTGTCAAATATTGCAAATATGTTTGAGAAAGCAAGATGCATTTAGTGTAACAAAATAAGATAATGCTTGTTCAAAATAAAACTTTAGAAAAGGGTGCACCATTTCTTGTTCATTTCAATAATATTTGACATTTCATTGCCTCGCAAGTATACACAAATAAACCCACATTGTGATTGGAATAATATATAGCATGGAATAAGTAATATTCAATTATATATATTTTTTTTTTTTTTTTTTTGAGAGTAAATAAATTCATAGGAGCATTTTACCCTGCTGAGCCTTTTGCCCCATTGTACCCTATTATCACACACTACGTAAACAATGAATAGATGAAAAAATTATTTACTCATCAGAAAGTATATCCTTCACTGGATCAAGTCGATATTTAAAATGCAAGAGTTTCTCATCAGAGTCGCAATCTAATTCTGAGGAAAATTTTAATTCTTCCTTACTGTTCAGGATCATCTGGAGAGGTTCCTCACGTGAGCAGCGTGCCATCTTCCAAAAGCAATGAAAAATCTATTAATCTGATGAAGCTTGATACCACTTTTGTAGAACTGATGGGGACTATTGCCATATTCACGTGGATCATCCCAGATTCCCAGATCATTACCGTATGAACAATGTGCTCTGCTAATGTGTGTTCCCAAGAGCTGCGCCAAGGAGATGAGACTGAAAAAATTTACCTCTTGTTAGTTTCCTATGCATTACATAATCTGAGATTATTTATTTTGGATTTGAATTTGTTCATTTAAAAGTAGACATGTCAAGGTTTCTATAGACATATTTATCATGTCTGTGCAGCAATTGTACGCTGAGTTTCGGTTCATTTTTGTGACATGCTCTAAGCAAAAGTTCTCAGAGATTGACGCAGCAGAAAGTGTATCCTGTTTGTTTTCTGTATTTTACAAAAGCACAACGTTTTGTTTTTATTGTGAGTTGACACAAATAAAAATAGATCATTTACAGTTTCGAACGATGTCTTCCTCCTTTCTGTATGACCATAAATGACAGTGTATTTTAAGACGTTGCTGTTGTTATAAGAATAAAAAACAAGTTATTACGCCTCCACCCACTACAGAGATTTAAACAGATTGATCTCATTGTGAATTAAGCTTCAGTAGGTCAAAGTTCAGCTGAAATTGGTCTGTGTTTACCAAATTTCGAAGCTTTGTCCCTAGTGGCTGAAGCTGGAAATGTTGGATAATGTAAGGGAAAAGTACACATATTTGAATTAATGCTAAAATGTCTGATGTGGGATGACACTGGTCAGAGATTCAGCATAATGGGGTTGATTTCTGGGTACATGAACATTCGGGAGCAACACATTGATTTCCCAAGTAATCATGTTGGTCTAAAAATCATGGCAAAAATGGCTCAGAAAACTTAAGTGTTCAAAAGTGTCCAAATATATTTTGGGGTAACTGTATATGCATTTGTAGTGATAGTAGTAGTAAAGCCAGTAACTTGTTTTTACTTGATAAAATCTAGATTTTCTCAGCACCAGTATAAAACACTGACATATTTGTTGCCCCAATTTATTCCCTGTGATTGACAGAATAGAGCATATTTACATACCGATGTCCAGTGTACAACCTTTCCTTCTTGCAAAAACATGGACCTGGGCATGCTAACAATGTACACCTGCCAAACCCAAATAGGCCACAGACAGCAGCTTGAGTCACACTGAAAGAGAAAGAGAGAGAGAGAGATGTGCCATGTTTTATCATAAAACCCCATTTCTTATTCAAATGAAATATAAACAAGTTATATTTAAATATATGGAATAACCTTGTTGCTTACAGTGACAGAAAAGGTATTATTCAAGAGACATGGACAGTGAGACAAAAATAAAAGACTTCCTAAATCTTCTTCATGTTTTAAAAAAATGATACAAGAAGATGGATGGTGAGTGAAGTGGTAAGAGCCACAGGATTAGCTAAGTGCTATAACAAGTCTAAGAGACTGTAACGAGGTGGAGAGCGTGGTCGGGCCATGAGGAGGCACACCCAGCACTGAATTGTTCTATTCAGCCGGGAGGGGGATAAAGTCGAGCCAGAGGTGCCAGTTCGAGAGAGAGAGAGAGAGAGAGAGAGAGAGAGAGAGAGACACACACATGCAGCCACTGTGTGTGTGTCTGTGTGTTTAAGTTTATTTATGTCTTAAATATACACTCACCTAAAGGATTATTAGGAACACCTGTTCAATTTCTCATTAATGCAATTATCTAATCAACCAATCACATGGCAGTTGCATCAATGCATTTAGGGGTGTGGTCCTGGTCAAGACAATCTCCTGAACTCCAAACTGAATGTCAGAATGGGAAAGAAAGGTGATTTAAGCAATTTTGAGCGTAGCATGGTTGTTGGTGCCAGACGGGCCGGTCTGAGTATTTCGCAATCTGCTCAGTTACTGGGATTTTCACGCACAACCATTTCTAGGGTTTACAAAGAATGGTGTGAAAAGGGAAAAACATCCAGTATGCGGCAGTCCTGTGGGCGAAAATGCCTTGTTGATGCTAGAGGTCAGAGGAGAATGGGCCGACTGATTCAAGCTGATAGAAGAGCAACTTTGACTGAAATAACCACTCGTTACAACCGAGGTATGCAGCAAAACATTTGTGAAGCCACAACACGCACAACCTTGAGGCGGATGGGCTACAACAGCAGAAGACCCCACAGGGTACCAATCATCTCCACTACAAATAGGAAAAAGAGGCTACAATTTGCAAGAGCTCACCAAAATTGGACAGTTGAAGACTGGAAAAATGTTGCCTGGTCTGATGAGTCTTGATTTCTATTGAGACATTCAGATGGTAGAGTCAGAATTTGGCATAAACAGAATGATAACATGGATCCATCATGCCTTGTTACCACTGTGCAGGCTGGTGGTGTTGGTGTAATGGTGTGGGGGATGTTTTCTTGGCACACTTTAGGCCCCTTAGTGCCAATTGGGCATCGTTTAAATGCCACGGCCTACCTGAGCATTGTTTCTGACCATGTCCATCCCTTTATGGCCACCATGTACCCATCCTCTGATGGCTACTTCCAGCAGGATAATGCACCATGTCACAAAGCTCGAATCATTTCAAATTGGTTTCTTGAACATGACAATGAGTTCACTGTACTAAAATGGCCCCCACAGTCACCAGATCTCAACCCAATAGAGCATCTTTGGGATGTGGTGGAACGGGAGCTTCGTGCCCTGGATGTGCATCCCACAAATCTCCATCAACTGCAAGATGCTATCCTATCAATATGGGCCAACATTTCTAAAGAATGCTTTCAGCACCTTGTTGAATCAATGCCACATAGAATTAAGGCAGTTCTAGTATGGTGTTCCTAATAATCCTTTAGGTGAGTGTATATTAAAAGTTTTGTTGACTGCTCTGCCGGTTCCCATCTCCTCCTTGATTAGGACAATTCAGCACCAGGCGTGCGTCCTCACGGCCCGGTCATGCCCTCCTCCTTGTCACAGAGACATTTACAGTCACACACCAATCACAAGTAAAGGGTGCAAAGTATATTTTGGAGGCTACCAAGAAATGACCACTGGGAATATGTGACAGAAAATACACTTAGAGGACATAAACACTTGATAATGTATAGACAGCAGAAAATGCCCTCTCTTTTTAATAATGGTGCAAAGATGCAGAACTCGCAAAAAAATATAAACCTTGTGCATGTTTAAATTTTTTTATTTTTTTTTTTCCAGAAAACATTCAATTCTGTTGACATTGAGAAATTTATTTTTACATTTTCTTCAGTATGTGTAGCATTCATGTAACTAATGGCTAAAGCATTTCTAAAAGACTAGAGGCCGTTCAGACCAACGCAGTGCAATGAACCTAGATTGCACATGTACGTCTCTGTTTTAGATATTTTCATCTGGAAAGCATCTAACATCTGCTAAACATCTCAAGAAGACCTTAAAAAAGGACATACGAAATGGTGGAGCTCCTGGAAGATATTTCAAGTCATTGAGGTTAATTAGGTTCTCTGCTCAACAACTGAAAACATAGCATGTATGGATGCAACAACGCATTTGGTGTGAACAGCCCAGGGTGTGAATAGCCCCTTATTAACAAGACACAGCGCCAATGGAAGTTGTCCACTTTATCCAACAATTGGTTTATTTTCCATTTTCTAAAATATCCTGATGCTGTTTTAATGAGTGAGAAACTGCTGCAGTTTATTCAGTAAACAGCAGTCCAAACACATCAGACTGAATACCCAACTGATTAAGACTTTTTTGCCAACCTGTTTGGTCAATTCTCTGAAAAGAACCAACTTAATAGAATGATTTGTTTGAGAACTGGGCATCACTAGTTCTGATTCTATTCAGCCGACTGAAATGCGGGGAAAGTGTCAAGATCTCTGATATTATCAGTCAAAAATGTTTGTCAGATAAGTCAAAGCTTTCACTATACATTTTTAAAATGGAGTGGTGGTGGTGTAGTGGTCTAAAGCACTAAACTGTTAAGTGGAAGGTTGTTGGTTCGATCCCCACAGCCACCACCATTTTGTCCTTGAGCAAGGGGGATTGTCCAGGGGGATTGTCCCTGTAATAAGTGCACTGTAAGTCGCTTTGGATAAAAGCGTCTGCCAAATGCATAAATGTAAATGTAAATGTACACAACTTGTACATTTATGTCCAAATGTGTTGTTGTCCAATGCAATGTCATTGACAAGATAAAATGGACACCCTATCAAACTTTATTAATGATGAAAGCAGTAAAAAGGTTTGGTGGAAAATAGGTGATTAGATGGCTACACTATTTCATAAAAAATGTAAATGGGAAACCTCTCTCACAGGAGAATGGGTTATATTTACCCATTTATCAACTTTGGGGTTATTTTAATTGGCCATTTTATAGAAAGTAACAAATGCTGTAATTTTTTCCACCATGGAAATGTGCAGTCTATCAAAATTATATGACATGACCGATTCGCACAGGATTAAAATCATGGAGAAGCTCTGAAAATGATTACATTGTAACAGTTTTAGTAGTACTGGTTACAACATTTCATCCCAGATCCCTA
Source organism: Moxostoma hubbsi (assembly GCA_032164185.1). NCBI lineage: Eukaryota > Metazoa > Chordata > Actinopteri > Cypriniformes > Catostomidae > Moxostoma > Moxostoma hubbsi. Next base: position 23,581,861 of record JAVLUX010000044.1, on the reverse strand, counting down.
GAGGGCACAACGGAGTTTTTATTCATGGAAGTGCCCTAAATTAATGGGAGAGTGACTAGTGGAGACAGGTGTGTAAGCAGGAGGAGGAGCTTGGACTTTTCCCTTGCCAAGTCTGTTTTTACCCTATTTTCAGGAATGAGTTTGTTGTAAATACTCAAATAGGGTTTTCTTTGTGTGTGTGTGTTATGAAGACATCTCATGACATCTGCATGAGATTGTGTTTTCTATGTGGATTAGTTTTTAAAAGAAGCCTCCAAACTTTTGAATCCACATGCCAACAGGACCTCAAAGACTTTGAGTGATTGGCTGCTGCTACATTGGCTCGTGTGTGTGTGTGTGTGTATATATATATATATATATATATATATTGTTTTGATTCTCAGTAAGATCATTATAGAACGGTCAATTCTCTAATACAGCGTATTTGATAATAGGTATGTGAAAGAAGAGTAGTAATTTGTTGTGTATATGTATGGTCAAACGATGACTTTTGCTTTTTTGTTTGATTATCGTGTTTGGTGACTTGTTTCTTTGTGAAATGGCATGAAATGCCAACTAACAATTATAGTTTGGTTGAGCACCTTCCCTCAGTTTATGTGTCCTTGCTGTATGTATAGTAGTAAGCGTTACATAATCACCCCACCTCCCATATAAAGACATTCCCGTCCAAATAGGGCTTAATTAAGTAGAGTCCAGTCTTTCCCACGAATGTAAGAACAGGCTGCAAGTGTAAAACTTCAGAGGACAACCTCATGTAAAGTAGCAAATTTGTTTCAATACCAGATGATGCATGAGATCTCTAATTGAATGTATAAGGGTAGGTGTGGATTTGTCTTTCCATTTAATTACAACAAGCCACCTGGCTGAAAGGCTTGCACAAGCTATCAGTTATTCATCTGTTCGCTTATGCACAGTTCTTGTGGAACTTCCCAAAATATTGCCATTTATGGGAGACAAATTGTCACACTTTTTTTTTTTTTTTTTACTCCAGTATATATTTTTCTGGGTAGATTTACTTTTCTGTATAGCTACATACATTAAAGTCTTGTCTATACAAGAACTATTGAGCATTTTTACCAATCTTGCCAAAACGTTGTTGAACTTTTCTTACTACTTATATATAATAACAAGTGAAAAAGTTCAGTAGCTTTTTTGTTGCCAAAAGTTTAATGTATGTGGCTATTTAGTCATTTAAATGTAAAAAATGTTGTCACACTACTGCATAAGGGGTAAGTTGTCACACTAAAACCTGCCAATTAACCAGTGACGTAGGTTTCAGGTGACAGAAACATGTCTCCACCATCACAACAATGAAAATGAAGTATCTCTTTTAAGCTACACCTGTATTAAACAGCTTTATGTATAGGCTTTTCAGCATAATTTAAAAAGGAAAACAATAATGAAGCACAAAATGATCCATTAAACAAGAAAAATGTTATAGGTAACATACATAAATATCAAAACAATATATTGCCAACAAAAAAATTGTAATTGATCAATTGTATACATTAATGAAATTTAAAACATGCCCAATTAAAAAAAGTGTCAGCATGGTTTAATTATGTTTTCTTGTTTACCGAAGAATTATAACAAAAAAATTATGGTAGTGAAATATACTTTGGAGGTTAGAACCCACAAAAGTGATTCTAATTTAAGAAGGTTTTGAACTAGGCATACAGAACCACTCCTGGAAAAAACACACAATTGTGTAATTGGACTTTAGTGTTATCGTTACTGAGATATAGCCCTTATGACAACTTCTCATGTGACAACTAGCCCCGAACTCCCTATTTCTAAAGACTCTGAGAAAATCATATGATCTATCCTAAAACTTGCATGCAAATGTTTCATACACATGAATAAGATGCAGAAATGAGGTCAGTCTTTGAAAGCCGGTCTGTTCTGTGATGCTGTCTAACAGTGTGAGATTGATGACTTTGACTAAAGTCCTCGATTTCAGCTTTTCCCCCGCTCCCCACTGACTGTGCTCTATAAACTGCGTGCTTGGGTAAATCAGATGGCTCTCACTCCATCCATCTCTGTAAGGGGACCCGAGACCCCCGCTCCAACCCGCCACCATCTCATTACATTCTCCTCTTCACATCCACCACATAGACACTGTCTCCCATCCAGCGGTTTTAACCTCTAAAGCTGCAGCTGCCGTTACTGCCAGGCTTGTTTGCTTCAGCGCTGTTGGATTGGTGTGATATACCGCCAACACTCTCATCTGTCAAACCGATCAGCTCTCGGGTCAAGGGTTCCACAATGGGAAATCAGGTGGGCTTTGAGAGATGGGATCACTGAACTAGTTTTAGAGAGCATTTTTATACTTAAGGTTCTCTTGGGTTCTGCTGGGAGTCTCTTGAGCAGAGAACTAAATTAACCCCAATGACCTGATATATCTTCCAGAATTATAGCAGGCAATTGACTCTCAGGTTAAGTAAGGAAATGATAACTAGCATACTTGTGATGTTTATTGGAATTTTGTGTTCCATATTCTATAATTAATAACTAACGTTGCATCATGGATTTACATTTTCCTAATCATGTCACTTAATGACGTCAAATCAAGAGTTTTAGATTTAACTAGAGTGGGAGCTGTTCTGTGTTTGCCACTGCCAAGATATCAAAACAACAACAACATCAGTGAAAACTGTAACTTCCTTTTAACATCATTTTATTTGTGTATGCGGTGTGAAAAATGCGTCATTGCCAATTGTTCCACTATCTGTCAGTCTTTGTGTTGATGAGGTTTTCCTACAATGAACTGAATATCAGTTGCAGACTGTCAAAAGGATGACACTATTGCATGATTGGAACTGTTGGATAAAGTTGAGAAGGTCAAGACCTCTGATATGAGACAGGCCAAAATCACACAACTAACTACTGTTTATGCAGTAATTATTTATATTTTCGTAACATTTATTGAGGGATTATAAAGGGGTTCGATAATTATTCATAATTAATTAACAAATGCACTATAAATAATGTATGTGCAGTTATAGCGGACTGTAGCAAAATGGCATAATTGCTTCATTTATATCCCTCCCCAACTTTAATAGTCTATTTTCACTGCATCATGATATAAATCAATGTGATTTTTTTTTGTTTTTTTTGTTTTTTTAATGAATGTTCTAAAAATAAGAATAAGTGTAATTATTCATCACGTATAACTTGTAGGTTACATTAAGGTACATTTTTGTAGGTTACTAATTTTGAAGTGTCAATAAGCATTTCTAACAAGTTAAAATGCTCACTATATGGCACGTATTGGATGGACGTTGCCCTTCTATGCATGTTACTATAACTGCATATAAATGGTTTATAATGCGTGTGTGTGTGTGTGTGTGTGTGTGTGTGTGTGTGTGTGTGTGTGAGAAAGAGAACTGTACAGAAATATATCGTAAGCATCTATATGACCTTTGTCAACGTTTCAAACATTTCAAACCTTGCTGGTTAACTCTAGTAAATTGGTCTGCAGAATGAATTGAAGTTTGAGCTGAAATCAAGGTTTTCCGCTTAAGTCAAGGACACTGGCAAACTAACAAGCAGCTCTGATGGATGTGGAATATGAGCAGTGCATTAATATTTAATTCCAAGCACTACATTTCACACTTTAAATCATTTCTTTATTTGCAAGAATCAGAGTCATGTACGAAAGAGCTTCAGTCCATGTGTGCAATTATCTGTAGCAATTTTCACTTACAGAAATGACAGAATGTGTGGAGATTATTGAATTGAAGATTATTATAGCAGCAAACAGCTGGTGAAAGATCCACTTCTGTTTTATCAAACCTAAAAGGTTCTTTGTGTGTTCTTCTGTTAGTAGAAGCAAATCACTCAACAGATCTTCAACAGTGTACATCAAGCGGACCAAAGAAAGTAAGTGTGTGACATTCAGGGTCTGTCAAACTTAAAAGAATAGTTCAGCCAATAATGAAAATTCTGTCATCACTTAGTCACCGTCATGTCGTTCCAAACTCGTGTGACTTTCTCTCTTCCACGAATCCTAAAATTAGATATTTTGAAAAATTATCCCACTGCTCTTTCCCATACAATAAAATCATACAAAATCAGGGGCTGTCAAACTCCCAAAATTACAACAACAAAAAAAAAGCACCAAGAATTTGCCATCCAGTATCAAATAAGTAATCCACATGAGTTATGCGCTATATCCTAAGTCATATGATTATTTCAATTTACAACATCATTGATGTCAAACTAAAATGCATTAAAAAAGTCTTAGCATTAACGTTTACAGCAAATGTTTCTGGCACTTGGCAGAAGTTAGTCAAAATTAACAGATGTCAACATGGACAGGTTGTGTGATATGATCTAATCCTCAAAAAACATTAACAAATCTAAAGGATAAAGGATAAACATGGTTTGTGTCAACCACAATGTGTTAATAACTTTGCATAATGTTGGACCTATTGAGCAAGTATTTTTAAACTTTACACCTGTATCAGTTGAGTGACACATTCAAAGTCATAGTGTGAATATTAACCTAATATTTCTAAATAGCAGGATTTAATTATCATAAACTGTCATAATTATTCAACCCCTATTGCATGTAGCCGTTACTTATGGCTACATAAGTAATTGTTTTAAAACATAATTAAGTCATTGTGGCATGGCGGAGGGCCATGTGATTCCACACACCCGGCCCTTATTCAGGATAATCAAGCCTCAGAGAGGGATAAAGGCCGACTGGAGACAGCAGTGGGACAGAGAGAGAGATTTATGTACAGCTGTCCGACACCTTTGTGTGTTTGCCTTTTTGTTTCAGTTTTATATTAACCTATTATTTATATTGTCAAGCCAGTTCTCGTCTCCTCCTTTCCACGAATCCCTTTACAGTCATTAATCTGCAATGGCACTTATTTAAATTGTAAAATTTAAGTTTAACGTTGTAAGCAAAAATTTATTTCTATGCATAAAATTCAATTAAACATAATCAGTCTCAAAAACTAATAGAAGAGATTATTTCATTACACAAGAAAGCTCATGGCTAAAAAGTACATTTCCAAGGCACTTCAATTTCCAATTGACAAAGTTGGCAGCACCATTCATATCATTAAAAAAAATGATACAACAGCAACCTTCTTGACAACAAGGGAAATGTTGACTCCAGTTGACTGAATATTCAAGAAGTAATTAGAAAAGACCTGTGGAGTCCTGGAAGACATGTGACACTAAACTGAAAATGAGTTTTAGACCCATGGGTCAGCAGTACGTCTGGAGTAAGATGACAAGGTGATGACAAGAACGACACTATCCCCACAGTTAAGCATGGAGATGGGTCAGCCCTATTATGGGGTGTTTTGCAGCTGCAGGAAACGGCTATCCTGACTATGTGACTGACATCATGGATTCTTTCAGGTATCAGGCCATTTTGGCATGAAAAATGTGATGCCTTCAGTGTGTAAATTGAAGTTTGGTGATCACTAGACTTTCCAGCAAGACAGTAACACCAAGGATACATCCAAGTTGTCCAAAATCTGGATCAGGGATAGGTTGTGGAATGTCCTTAAAAGGTTCTTTCAGTCCATCATTAAAATCCAATTTCAAACCTTTGTTGGGGTGTCAAGGAAGCAGTGGCAGCACAGAATCAAAGAAGGTCAATGAGCTGGAAGATTTTGCTCACGAGAAATGTGTAAAAATTCTATTAGAGAGGTGTCCGAAGCCTGAGAACACTTATCTGAAACATTTATTTGCTGTTATTAAAGAAAGGATGCTCCACAAATTATTTACTTTGGGAGATGAATATTTTTGACATGACATTTGTGGACAGAATTAGTAATTTTTTATATAAAAATTTGAGAAAACTCTTTGTTCTCAAAATCACTCAAATGTGTATTAAAAACTTACTTTGACTGTTTACTGAGGTTTTAGTTGATATGTTTTATGCTCCTTTTTTAGGGTTTATAAAGGGGTTAATTAATGACAAATAAATTGTAAATCACTGATCTGCGGTTATAACAAGAGGCATAAAATGGTGATGTGGGAGGGCGGAGGGCGGGGCTGGGCTGTGATGCTGCGCACCCTGCCCCTAATCAGGCTGATGAAGCCCAAGAGGGATTAAGGGACCGGAGGCGGCAGCTCCAGTCAGAGAGATTTACGTACAGCTGACACCTTTGTGTGTTTGCCTTTTTGTTTAAGTTTATTATTAAACTATTATTTATATTATCAAGCCGGTTCGTGCCTCCTCCTTGCCCTTTATCCTTGTCACACTGGTGCCGAAGCCCAGGAAGGAGGATGTATGTGCCGTGGTAGAGTCCTCACAACTGCCGTACACTGAAATTGGAGCTGCTGCGGCCATCCGCCAGGGGACAGAGGAGCCCGGCCGCCTGAGAGTGGAGGAGGGGCTCGTAGCTGACCGCCTGGAGCGGACAGGGCCACTGCCAGGGCCAAATGAGACCCCTACCAGCTGCTAAAACGCAAGGTCCTGAAGCATGAAGAGCTCAAACGTGTTTTTGCAGAGGAATTTAGGTAAGTTGGGACAGCACTTGGTGTATTACCAGTCTTTGACATCAAGTGACGAAGAAAGTAAGTCAAAAAAAGGCATATTTAGGCAGAATAAAAGTAATCAACATGACTCCAATTGATCAATTAATGTCTTCAGAAGTATATCGCTAGGTTGTGGACAAAATAAATAGCTAGTTAAAACTTTATTAACTTTTAAAAAACGCTTCCTGCTACCAGTCAACCCATCATGGAGCTGTCGCGTGATGTTCACACAAGAAGTCAGAAGCGCACGCTTTGATAACAACAGAGGAACTAATTTCATTACAAACAGAAATACAGCTGTGGGCGGAGGCAATGATTTCAAAATAAAAATGGTTTTGTTTCATACTCAAACCTATCGATTTGCTTCAGAAGACATTCAGTGATCAACTGAAGTTGTGTGGATTACTTTTATGCTGCCTAAATATAACTTTTGGACCGTTAAACAGCCAGCAGCCTCATGCCACACATTCACTTTCATTGTATGGACATACAGAGCTGAAATGTGCTTATAAATATTTTCATTTTGGTTCTGCTGAAAAAGGAAAGACATACACATCTGGGAAGGCTTAAAGGTGAGTAAATCATGAGATAATTAAAATTTTTGGGTGAACTAATTCTTTAAAGTCTGTTAACATAATTTTGTCTGCCTTGGCAAAACAAGAAATCGCATGATGTTTGTACAAAGTATGTACAATGTGTTTGCGCACTGCATTGGCCAAGCATTGAAGTTTGCATGCTTGCATATAATATATTTCTGGCCTTATGCAGCATAATTTTAACTCTGGAGATAAAACTCAGCAGTGAGCGGCGTAACCCTCTGTCAACCTCTATCCTCGATGATCACCAGTGCAAGGGAGGAGATTGTGAAAGGACTTCATGCCACCTGACCCAGTCCGTTGCCGCCCGCTGTATAAGCACCTTCACAAGGACGGACTTGGCGGTGCCACTAGGATACGCTGTGGGTCCTATGCTGAGGTGAAGCAGAAGAGATGGAGTGGCTCATATCATGTCCCCTCCTCTCCATCTGCTGCATAGTGCTCTGTCAGACTGCGGCCGGTGATGAAGGGTGTCATGAAGGTTACACACATCTCCTACTCTGGACCCCCTCCTGCTCCACAGACCCCACACCATCAGACAGGAGGAGAAGAACCTTTGACAAAAGCAACACCTCCAAAAGAATAATAGCACCTCTATAAATATTGCTACTATGTCTGCAGACACTGTTGAAAAACACTTCTTACAGTATATTTAAATATGAGAGAATGCTAATGGTTCATGAAATGCTTCTTGTTTTGTATAAATGCATACATGTAAGGGGGCATCTCAGAAAAAACTGTTAAGAAATGTTTGTCATATTCCACTTCAAAACATAACTGCAGGAAGTAGGGGTAATTGTGGTGCTGCAGCCCACCCTGTGAAGTGCTGCCAAAATAGTGTATCCATACAATAAGTAAATTAAGCAGAATTAATTGATGTTATTTGAAAAAAGTTGTGATTCTGTGTTAAACTTGTCAATGAAATTACTTATGAAAATGTTGAGGGAAGTTTTTGAGCTCCCGAGCTTTATTGGGCAAGAATGAAAATAACACAAAAAAAAGAAGCGTCATGAAGATACAGTAATTAATTAAAACGAACACCCTGTCTACACCGCATGCGAGCGATGTCGTGCCGCAGTGCCTTGAGACTGTCTACACAGGTCATGTCAAAATGTACAATTAAACCATTTATTTGTTTTGCTGGAAGGAGTAGAGGCAGCACGTGCAGTGCAAAATCTAACAGGGCAACCATTTATTGTCTGAGCGACAAGGCATAATGGTATGACACAATGGACTCATCCAGTGTAGACGGCATCATTGTTTATAATAGGAGTGATTTGCTTTGTTGCATCGTGCCACGATATCCTTGTAAGAATGTGTAATGTGCGTTGTGAATACGTATATGGCCTATACTAAAATATTAGCTACTTTTTACTTTATCAACAGTCACTAAAGTGATTCACAACACCATTTCTAAACAGATAATATTTGAGTGCACTCTTCATATGCTATTATTACAGGAGCTCAGGTTTTCAAAAGGACAGTTTTCACATGTTATATATTTTATTATTAGATATTAAATGGTTTGTCTATATTTTTCCATTTTAATTATTTGCCATTTTAGTCTAAGTAAAGTGGACTCAAATTAATAAGACATGATGAAATCTCAACTAAACTTAATGGACATTTCCATCAAAATTATAACTTAAAATAAAATAAAAAAGGGTTAAAATTAACACTGTCAGTTGGTCTATTACCAGCCCCCTATTAAGCCTAATATTAAAGATCATTAAAGTCTGCATGATATCACCACTGTTGGTCAAGCTACTCCAAACATTTAGCTAGCTAAGCTACATAATACTCAACAGAAAAATAAAATGATGTAAGCTATGCTAAAATGTACACTTCAAAGAAAGTAGCAAGTTACACTACAAGCTTCACACCAAAAGTAGCCTGCTATATATAAGCTACTTTATTGTTTTTATTTATAAACATTTCAACCAGGTGCATGGAGCATCTAAAATACATATTCACATGATTATCAAAGCCATGGTACATTATAGTACAGTATAGCGCAATACAGTAAACAATTATACAGTATACTAATAATAATAGTATACCTTTGCACATTCCTGTATAGAAACTGTGTACATATACTGCTCATCTTATCCTGTAATTATGTGTCTAGCTGTTGTATTTCTGTATTTACTGGAAACTTTTGATCAGAGGCCAAATATCTTGTATGTGAGCACATCTGGGCAATAAAAATGTGAGATCTGATGGTATCAGATGGCAATGCCATGGTACTTTGAAATACAACTACTATATTTATGTACCATTCTGTATTTGCATGGTGATTCAAAATACTTAAAAGAATGCCATGTTGGCATGTTGGAACACACAATCTGATATACAATTACCATATTCATATACCATTGTATTGCACAGTGGTGCTCCCAGGTAATGGTTCATGTCCTAAAAACATAATAATTCCATGGTTCTTTTTATTTTGAACATTGTAACATTTCTTTACCTGCAGAGATCGTTTACAAGATACACACATGTTGAACTTTATAAAGATCTACTTCATCACTGGCAAATGATGGGATGGATTTGTATGTTTGGTTTTCATTGATTTTAGATCCCATGCAACCAGCGTTATCTTTATTTTCTGTGTTTTAAGTATTCCATGAACATGTTGGCAAGTGATAGCATGCACCACATGATTCAGCAGCACATGTGTGAGCTTTCTAAGTCACTCAAATTTAATTGCAAACCAATTCAGAATGCATTTGTATTACTTGTCAACAATTAATTGTAAAGAACCGAATCAAATTAGCGAATCATTTGTAAATTGGACATCTTTAGTTCAGATTCAAAATTGACAGTAGTAATCACAGGGTACAATTTTGTCAAAGCTATGCCACCACCTAATCAAAAATATAGTTTTGCTACTGAAAAGCTACTTGATTTAAAAACTAGCAAAGCTACCACCTCGCTATTCAGAAATGTAGTTAAGCTAATAGCTTTGCTATTTGTCGTGAAGCTACTGCCCTAACCCTAATCACTGGAAATCACAACTGGAGTTTGTGGCATTTAGTCTGTTAGCTTTGAGATCATATACTAGTGTAGCCCTAAAAGTTGACAAAATGTACTTTTAGAAGATAAATTAACTTATCTTTCACTTATGGGCATGTCCAAAATTTTTTCCAATCAAATGCTCTCAAGAAAGAAAATGCCCCCCACCCCCTCCCCTCAATACCACCTGCCACCAATAATGCGGAGCAAATGATGGTTCATAGTTCGGACTTCTTGTTTCAATAGGGAATAGTGTTCAATGGGATCTTTGGCAAAGAATATTTTGCATTAATTTTCCATTCTCATTTCTGTAGTGTATTCATGCAAATCATCCTGTCTGGACACTATGATGATGAGATTTTATTTTGCATTACAGAAATTTGAATCGTGAAAATAATCAAAATGCAAAAAATCTTAAAATAGGCATTTTTATAATGCAAAACCGTATGTAAATTCATTTATATGTGATTCACTCATAAATTAATAATATAAACGTGAATGCTGTGTGACAGTGCATTTAGTCTTATCATACTGTACATGGCTACATTCACATATCAGATGTGGTTAATGTTGTTAAAATATTCCAGTCAGACTCAGAACAACTAGAACAAACAAGAGAGTCAATTCTAGCAGGCCATAGTACAGACCCAGCATACAGAGTGAGCTCTGATTGGACTCTGTGGCGCCGCAATATGTGACGCTTTCTGGCTCAAAGAATACAAATCTAATCCACAACAAACAGCAACAGTAATGAACTTCGCAAAAGCCCTGATGAAGCCAGATGGTGCTGGACATCAAAACAATCCAGCACTTTTCCGTGGAAATAACATTCTGCTAATGTTTAAAAAGGATGTAGCCTATGTACACAGGGTGTTCAGATCTATAGTACATTATTATTTTCCTTCTTTTTCAGTATGTGTTAAAATTATGTGCGTTACATCCAATGCAATCTCCTCACATGTTTTGTGTCGATTAGTTTTGTGTGAAATCAGTGCTGATCCTGATAGACAGAAGCTCTGGAGAGTATGACCTTAAAGGTGAAATATCAAGCTTTTTTATTATAAGGTTTGCTGTCGGGTCCAGTATAGTTTTTTTTTTTTAACTGCCCCATCTTTTAATAACAACCTCTTTGTATACAGGCAAGGCATGTAACCTGCTTAACTGTTCTGTGTCCATAACATCTGTGAGGCATTACATACACACAAATGGAGATACTGGTTTGAGAACAATGAAAAAAAGAGGTCAAATTGCAAATTCGATGGGAATTTTAAAAAAGAACACACTGGAGAATAATTTTTATACCTAACAAGCTATCCATATTTCAAGCGATAAAGAGGATTTTATAGTGTAATGAAATCTAATGACCCTCTTCACTCAAGTAAAGAACCAGTTTTAGTATCCAGCTGTGAATTGAGAAAAAGAGCAACATCCTAATAAGTTTCCTTTTTAAAGGCAACCAATATAGTTGAGTTTCTTGACCTTTATGTTACAGATCAAGCTACCACATTTCCATACATGTCCTGTTTAATTTTTTCACCTCATTTATAGTCTACCAGGTGCAAATTCTCATCTGATTGCTTAGAAAATCAATAGCACACCTCTCCTTAACAAGCTGCCTGATTTGATGTTTCATTCTTGCCCATAACACAAATGGTGTGACTGTGCTAAAAGGGTTGTTCTGCATAGGTCTAGGCCCAGTGGGAATGCTCCCCCTGGCTGGGCTAAGCACACCTGACAGTGCTATAGTCCTTCAGGACAGTCAATTATGGGTGTGCATGCTTGACTGTTCCATGCCCACAAACAGACTCCTTGTGCTTCCCCGTCTTGAGTGGAACGCACTATCCAGACCAGGATGATAGTGTTCTTATCCCTGTTGTTGTGCCATGCATCTGTATGCATGTAACTTCCCCAGTACTTATTCTGTGGTGTAGCCATTTCGGGGATTGGTTTGTGACAGTGGACCTAAAGGAAACATATTTCCATGTGCAAATAGTTTCCTGTTACATGTGATTTCTTAGATTTGCCTTCAGAGGGGAAGTGTATCAGTTTTGTGTACAGCCATATGGCCTGTCTCTAGCCCTCTTTACTTTTACTCAGTTAAGGCTGAATGGTGCTTGTGACCTGAATTATCTAGACCATTGACTGATTTTGACCCACTCAGAGGAATTGGCTACAGCCCACAGAGAATTGCTACAATTGGCACATTTGGGGCTCAGGGTGAATTGGTCAATTAATTATCTGATGCCCAGCAGGAAAGCGTCCTTCTTTTGAATAGAGCTCAACTCGTGCAACATGAAGACTTACCTCTCAAAGGTGCATATTTAGACCATTCAGCTGTCCCTTTTCCTGTTCATGCCCAAATTGAAAACATCTGCTTCACCTGTTCCTAGGCATTTTGGATTTGGTGGCTGATGCGCCCACCCCCAAGTTCTTCCAAACTCCTTAAAGTACAAAGCAGTACAGCAAAACACACTGAGCTGGGACAAGACAAAGAACACCGCTCTGGAGAACTATCTGAAGGAAAGGTTCTCACTCTCTGTGAGTTTCTCCTCAGCTTTTAAGCTTCCTCCCTCCTTATTATTGAGCAGACTCAGCTGGGAGCAATCAGCTACCTGCTAGAAAGAGTGTGGGAGGAGCAAAAAAGGAAAAAGAGGGAGAAAACACAAGGAAAATACACACCACAGTAACTTGAATAATAATTCTTAGACAATATCCACAACTGCTGACAGTGACAACTATACACAATAACAACAATAAAAATAAATATGTCCCTGAATGTAACACTGGTTTTGAATGCATAACTCAGTCTGTTGCTGAATGTGCAGTTGTGTAAGCAGTGTGTCGGATAAACTGATATGATAGAATATAGTGATTTTTTTCCAGGGACACGTTAACTGAACCAGTGGGTGCAGTTTTTTTCTTGTGGTTATTCTGGGCAAATTGAAGGTCAGGGAGTGATAAAAGGGGTTTGTTCCAGGTTAGTGGAAGGGTCTGGCATCCGCACATGGTTGTAGCGTTAGTTCCAGGGAGCAGAAATAAGCTCCCTGGGATTTCCTGCCTGCTCCCTTCCTAGACCTGTGAAAACACCAGTGTGCATCAACAGGGAAGAGACACGTCTTTCGAGGAGAGGCAGAGGTGATGAGCCTGATCAACTTCAGGTGCACCTCACCACATGCAGCTAATTTAGAATAGCATATGTGACCCTCCTCTGTTAAGCCCACTCCCATTGTGAACCTGGTTGTTGGTGGTGGTTGAGGCGTCGCTGACATCAGGGGAGGCATTCCTCCCATCATCGTCGCCTCGCTTTTGTAACGCGACGATGCAATTTTGCAATTTGTTTTGCATTATCGCATCGCCTCTGGTACGCTAAAGTCTTGTTATTATTGTCATGCTTTATTAATGTCTGTATCAAGCATACAACTAAATTGAACAAATCACCTTTTACACAAGCTTTGTTACATTTGCTCAAAGTCCAGTGTCCATAAAGGTACAAAATAATCATAGGTAAACCTTTATGAACATTCACAATGGATGTATAGTTTCAACTTTAGATTGGGCACTGCAAAAATATGAACAAATAATTAATGAATAATTTGTATAGATGTGTAAATAGTTAAATTATGCATACATGCCACAACAAACAAACAGCAAATGTTTGGCCTTTACAGACCTTGATTACTAATATGGGTGTGTACGGACAGTCATTATTCAGTTTACCGTTTTACGCACCTATTTTCGAATACCAAAATCACTATTCGGTTGTTCTACATGTGCAATGAAGGTCTTCAACCTGACCCAGTATTTCACGTGTAGGGCCTTTTTTTTTTTTTTTTGCATGCGTCTGCGCTGTTTTCCCAATTGTTTCTCTATCTAAACACACTGGATGGATGTCTTTGACTGTTGTGACACATCACACTTTTTTTCCCAGCATCTCATGCAGGACCACCACATTTTTTATTTATTAATCAGCTGGATATTAATAAATAATTAGTAAACATGAATAGTGTGTAAAGTGGTGAAAAATACTAATTATTTCAGAAAACATTTGTAAATGTAAAACATTACATGAGCTCATTTATGAATAATTTACGAAAAAAATGAATGGCATTTGTAAGCATTCAAATGTACATTAACAATTGATCTGTTAATCATTTTATAACATTTAGTAAATTGATTGTAGACAATAAAAAGTGCAAAACCATATAGGAAAATCATTTAAATTACATTTGTAAATATTTGAATTTACATTACACAATGCTTAACAGATCATTAGTTAAAGTTAGTTTCAATTATTGGTAAACATTAACAAACACATTATCTCATATTTCTAAGTATTTGAATATAGGGTGATTAACTAATGATCTGTTAAGCACTATATTCATATTATATTAATTATTAATTACATTATACATTCTATTAATTATATTCAAAACATGATATAATGTTTGTTAATGATTTATTATTGTTAACAAGTTATTATAAAATGTTACCAGATATTATTTCTAAAGCGTGGTAATTTCACAAGATAATTGGATTGAACAAAAAGTGAGGGACAACTTCTAAATTTTCTCAGAAAATTTATAAAAATTAAAGCATCAAGCTTTCCCCCCACCCAATTAATTCCCTTTTTGTCACAATAGGCTCCATAAGTTTATGAATGTAAAATGGGATGTGAATACTGTTTCATTATTAAGTTTAGGATGAAAACATGTACAGACTGAACAAAAGTTTGCAAAATAACAAAGTAACTGAATTTATAGTATGTTTATAAAGAATACATAGATTTATATTGTACTGAGTATTCTCTGGACACTGTCCCAAGCTTGTTTCCTGGCAGCTCCTCAATATTAGCCTTGTTTTGTGTTTTTTATCATAACCTAGCATGAACCATGTTGTAGTCGTTGTTTAAATTAAGTATCCAGAACACAGCCACAAAAGTCTAATCTGGATTTAAAAAGGAGCATAAATGTTTGGCCACACGTTTGTGATGAGTCTGATTAGAGCTCTCGCTGTACAGTGAGAGCTCTCCGAATTCTGGTGGCATTAATTTTCAGTCTGTCGTGTGTGATGTATGGGGCTATTGGCCGAACATGGCGGTGAGGGCGGGCCGACCTTGCAGGGTGCCATTTGGGGTTGAGCTCTCCCTGTTTGACTGCACCCAAGCCCACAAGGCCCAACACCAATTAAGAACACTACATCAGTTTGACAAAGCACAAGGTGACTAATTCCTCTACCTTGTTTGTTCTTCAAAAAAAGAGTGCAGCTCAGCATTGTGGGACTTTATTTTGGGGACAGCGCAAATGTGTGTTGAATAGGAACCTGTATATCCGAGGGAAGTGACTCGCTCACCAAGGCAAGAGATTTACATTTCAGTCCATAATAGACGTGATATTTTAAGAAATATTTTACTAATATGGTTTGTAGATGAAGATGATACAAGATGGTCGGCGAGGTAGCACGCAGCAGCCACTCCGGATCCAAAATGGTGCTATTTTTGTTAAAAAACCCAACTTTTGCGGCACATGGACATCAGAGCAACCGGTGTTCATGTCTACCATCGCCAGACACTGCTCAAATATAGGATTCATGCAACAACCAAGCTGCATGATGACCTACAGGAGGGGCTATGCATACTCGGCTTGTTGCGGAGACCAGGCCTCCAGTCCTCAGCACGGCAAGAGGGTGGGTGGGGGTCCATGCTAGGCTAAAAACAAACCCTAGTTGGCTGGCTCTCCCGTCTATCCTGCTCTCAAATATTTGCACCCTGGACAATAAACTAGACTACATCCAACTCCAGCAGGCTACGTAGCGCGGGTTTAGAGACTGCTGCATCTTTGTTTTCACGGAGACGTGGCTCAGTGACAAAGTTCCGGACGACATAATTCAGCTAGACAGGCTCACCTCATTTCGTGCCGACAGAAATGCAGCTCTCTGCGGTAAGACTCACGGTGGTGGCTTGTGTGTTTACATCAACACGGAAAGGTGCAAGAACTCTATGCTATTCTCTAGCTACTGCTCATTGCTGGCGGAGCTTCTGACTGTTAGATGCAGAACTTTTTATTTACCACAGGAATTCCCCCCAGCGCTAATGCTAAGGTAGCGCTCTATGAACTGTATGGGGCTATGAGCGAACTGCAGAACGCTCACCCCGACGGACTATATTGTCGCCGGTGATTTCAACCATGTGAATCTCAAGACAGTGCTCCCTAAATTCCATCAGTATGTGGACTTTGCAACGAGAGGGGCGATCGCGCTTGATCTTGTTTACATAAACATCCCAGGCACATACCGGGCAGAGCCCCGCCCCCACCTCAGCTACTCAGAACCCGTTATGCTAATTCCAGCATACAGACCACTCGTAAGACAAACAAAACCGCTTCAAGAGCAGGTGAAAACCTGGCCAGCAGGAGCCATCTCTGCTCTTCAGGACTGTTTTGAGTGTACTGACTGGCACATGTTCAGGGAGGTTGCAACATATGGCGATTCTACCAACTTGGAGGAATACACAGCAGTGACCAGCTACATCAGCAAGTGCATTGATGATGTCACTTTCTCCAAGACCATCACCACACGCTCCAACCAGAAGCCGTGGATGACTGCAGAGGTGAGCATGCTGCTGAGAACCTGAGGACCCTTCAGAGCAGGTGACAAGGCAGCCCTAAGAACAGCGAGGGCCAAACTGTCCCGGGCCATCAGAGAGGCAAAGCGCGCACACGCCCAGAGAATCCGCAGTCACTTCCAGGACAGCGGTAACATGCAGCACATGTAGCAGGGCATCCAGGCCATCACCAACTACAGGACAACATCAGTTGCCTGTGACAAAGATGACGTGATGACGAGGAAGACCACCCCACCTCCCAATGAGTGCTCTGTCTTACCACGGTGGATGTGAGGAAAACTCTATGTAGAGTCAACCCACGGAAGGCTGCTGGACCAAACTGCTGTGTGCTCAGTCCACTGCTGTTCACTCTGCTGACTCAAGACTGTGCAGCAATGTACAGCTTGAATCACATCATCAAGTTCGCCGATGACACGACCGAGGTGGGTCTCATCAGCAAGAACGACGAGTCAGCATACAGAGAGGAGGTGCAGCAGCTAATGGACTGGTGTAGAGCCAACAACCTGTCCCTGAATGTCGACAAAAAAGAGATGGTTGTTGACTTTAGGGGATCACAGGGTGAACGCTCTCCGCTGAACATCAATGGCTCCACTGTGGAGATCGTCAAGAGCACCAAATTCCTTGGAGTTCACCTGGCGGAGAGCCTCACCTGGTCCCTCAACACCAGTTTTATTAACAAGAAAGCCCAGCAGTGTCTCTACTTTCTTCGAAGGCTGAGGAAAGCACATCTCCCACCCCCCATTCTCACTATATTCTATAGAGGGACTACTGAGAGCATCCTGAGCAGCTGCATCACTGCCTGGTTTGGGACTTGCAAAGCCCTGCATATGATAGTGAGGACAGCTGAGAAGATCATCGGGGTCTCTCTTCCCTCCATTAAAGACATTTACAAAAACACTGCATCCGCAAAGCCACCAGCATTGTGGACGACCCCACACACCCTCTCACACAAACTCTTCACCCTCCTGTCGTCTGGCAAGAGGTACCGAAGCATTCGGGCCCTCATGGCCAGATTGTGTAACAGCTTCTTCCCCCAAGCCATCAGACTCCTCAGTACTCAGAGACTGGTTTGACACACACACACACACACACACACACACACACACACACACACACACACACACACACACACACACATGTCCTGAGTTGCACTTTAATTACTGTCACTTTATAACTGTCTGCTACCTCAATAACTGCTATGTCCATAGAACACTCATAGTATGTTATGCTTACATTTGGCATTTTTAGAAACTGTCACCTTTTTGCACTACTCTGTACTGGTCAGCGCTGCATTGTCTCACACTGTGCCTATTGTCTAGTTCATTGTTAGTAATTTATTGTACTGTCCCATACTTTTTGCACACATTTGCACGTGCACTTTGTATAGGTATTTTATTTAGTCTGTGTAGTCTCATGTGGTTCTGTGTTTGTCCTATGTTGTTTTATGTAGCACCATGGTCCTGGAGGAACATTGTCTTATTTCGCTGTGTACTGTACTAACTGTATATGGTTGAAACGACAATAAAAACCACTTGACTTGACTTGTAATTGGGTCAATGACAAATAAGGATGTCAAAATCTTCTTTTAAATGTACTTTAAAATACATTTGTGGAGTTCTCAGAAATGTATTTTTTTATATTGTGTATATACTATATATACACAGTATCATTCTAAATTGAAATCAGGTACACCATAGATTAAAAGCAATAAATAAATGAATAGATCCAAAAAACAATAATGTTATTAAGGTTCATTTTATTTCAAGTTATCATTAAGGTTGAGGTAAGTTTTACCTTGTTCACAGATCACAAAATTGACATACGAAATACAGTACATGAATTCACAGGGAGAATTTGATAGAACATTTGGTGTTTTGTCAAGAGCAGATGGCAAAGATGGTTATCTAAACATAATGTGCATGTTAAGGAAAACACAAAGCAGTTGTGCATTAAAATGACATTAATATTAAAACAGAATTTTTCCTGGAAAATTTGATTTGTTCACTCTGTGGGGGGAATGACATACATGGCCATGTAATGGCCCTTGAAAGAGCCAAATGATTCAAATAATTTATTCAAGTGCTTTGAATAGGCCACCTGCTGTAGAAGGACACTTTTGTTCGCCAGTTCCTCTGGACTTTAGATTTCCTTTCTTTTTTTATTTTTGGACAGAGGCACATGCAGAAAGCTGAACAGTGGGAATCTACAGCAACTATATTTTGTTTGTTGCTTTTTCTATATCACAATCATTTAATGGATGGGTGGTGATCAAATTGATTCTTAATGATGCATTTCAACCACAACGGACATTATAATGCAACCATTGAATTCATGCATTTCAATGTGCTGAATTGCAGGTGTGATTCAAATGATGATTGTTATAACCTGCAATGTTGCATCCTCAAAGAGAATATACGATTCTTAATTTGCTTTTTAATATAGCCCAGTGCTTCTCAAACTTTTCGGACCATGCACCACCTTCTTACTATGGCAATTGTCAAGCACCCCCATCATCCCATCTCTCCTAAATATGGGAATAGCCAGTGTCACAACCACATTTTTAATATGATAACCAAAATACAACATGGAACATGAAAATACTCACTTTGTGTATCAGAAAATATTTAAACACGTCTCAGTTATAAATTAGAAAAGGAAAGTTGCATCATGGAAAACTTTGATGTTGGCTTGACAAAGCTTTACCTGAAAGATTTTTAATGTCATTCAGACAGATGGATGCATAGATAGATACATTGATAGATAGTCACTAAGTGCTAAAGTGTTAGGGGTGTTTATCAGCAGGGAGGTGCCGATCGGCATCTGGGCAGTCGAGGCTGGGTAGATAAGTGGTGAATGAGTTCCACCTGTGTGCCACACCATTCTTGCGTTCCATTGAGGGGAAGCAGGAGTATTAGGGAGAGGAGACAGCAGCAGACAAGAGAGAGAGACATATGAAGCTGTCTGTGTGTGTGTGTGTAATAATGCATAAATACTGGGAGTATGACTGTTTTAATATTAAATCGTTCTCTTTTAAAGATTAGTTCACCTAAAATCAAAAGATTGAATAATTGTTTACTCACCCCTGTGTTATTATAACCCTATATGACTTTATTTTTTTAACAAAACGGAGAAATTGTAAAAACATTTTTTTTGTTTATAGTGACCATCTCTTCAAGCTTCAAAAGAACACAAAATTATAATTCAGAAGTCTAATAAATTATTTAATGAGACTCATTATCTCATTACACCCCCCCCCCCCCCCACCCCCGCCCCACACACACACTTAAGAATTATGGGATTATATGTAAATATTACTATTAGAGAAGATCTTGCATTATCCCATTTATACCTAAAGTAGAGGAATGGTGTAATAATCATGATCACAGCAAAGTGTTTTGAGAGGTCAGTATGCGGTCAGGGCCAATCATTCCTCAAAGAAACCAATTCGCATTTACACCGAATCCAAGGACAGAACTGAACAGCAGAGCTCTTGTAGTAAGATATTTTCAATCTCTTCCCACCAGATCACAACGAATTCATCATGTTTTTTTCCTTGAAGAAGTTTCATCATTGCCTCAACAGAAAAAAAAAATGTAAAGAAACTACACAGTGAAACCACAAAGTCATCATATCTGTAGCTGCGGATATTCTGAATCCAGATGCTTATCAGAGAGCAGATTACTCCTTGTTCTCCAGCACATCTGGGACTGATGTTTTTTCTCCAGGCTGCAAAGGAATGCATCTGGAAGTGTGACAGAATAATTGTTTAAGAGCACAGTGACTGCACTTCAATTACTGCTTTTATTTCAGGCTTCAGAAGCAACTCTTAGCTGCATACAAACCACAAACACAAATTAATAAATAAATCGATTAAAGAAATGCTACCTTCAAGAGCACCTGGTGATTTTGATAGTATGATCGTAGTGTGAAAGGAATGCTAAATAACTATTACATTTGCATATCTATAGACAAGATAGTATAATCAGTTTTAACTGAAAGACTCTCGCAGACGCACACATACCATCAATTACTATGCTCCTATTGGTTATTCATTAGACTGTGTCGAGGGTAGGATGGAACAGAGAGACTGACAACAGGATATGTAGAACCCAAAAGCTGGAGTTTAATAAAAGGTTAACTTACTGACCAATACTATAAAACAAAGCATAGCAAAAATACTAAACAAAAATAAAAGTAACTGTGGACACTAAGCACTTAACATAGAACAGGTATGTGGGGTTAGAAGTCTGGGAAGGTCCTTCTGGGAAACGTAGTGCAGGGAGAGACTGGGGAGACAGACAGCTTGCAACCAAAAATTTTTGACTCTGTCAGAACTTTGTAGGAGACTAAAAATTGCCATAAAAGCAATTATTCACCCTTTGGTTAGTGCTATGCAGTAAAAGACTGTTGATTTTTTTCTCCCCTTTAACCGACTTTAGTTATTATGGGATGTCACACATTTTAGTAACATTCTAGGAAACAAATTACAGCATTACTAAATACACCTACATCACTTTTACACAAGGAACACTCAATTGTCCCTTTGTTAATTACTTATAAAGGCATTTTTTTATTGGCATTTACAAATGCATTATAAATCATAGATATGATGATATAACAAGCAATAGGCCTACTAGCCAAATTAAAATTGTATCTGACATGTTAAAAATACTTAATAACACTTGTATGATAACACCTATGTAAATGTACCTTAATGTAAAGTGGACACATGTGAAACGTCTAGGATATAACGCTCATAACGTTCCCTGATGGAGGGAACACGTATGTAACCTCCGTTCCCTGATGGAGACACTGTCTGCCAATTTCTCATTAGCCTTTTTTCATAGATCAGAGACATATTTGGCACTCAAGAGAGACCCCTAGTGTCGCTTCTTTGACACAACATCGAAGGGAGCGACAGACGTGGAACCTTGATTAAGGAGTTGCCGACATTAGAAACCTGTAATTAAAGACTGTATGGTTTAATGGTCATCGGGCTTAATTATATGATGTAAATATGATCTATTCTCTTAAAGAGGTGATGAAATGCTATTTTCTATAGTTTAATTATCTTCCTTGAGGTCTACTGATAATGTTATTAAAGTTTTTTCTTTTTTTTTTTGCATGTTAAACAATCATTTTGCACCCTGTCTCTGGCCCTCTGAAATGCTTGGTTTTGGTATAAGTGCCTTCTTAAAACTTCAGTGTAAATACCCACTGTTATGATTGGCTAACATCATGCAGCCCCTTGAATAGAGCCATTTCCAGAAGGAAATAAATAAACATCAAAACATTATAAAGCTAAATGTCAAGGTTTACACATAACACACATAAAACATCCGAATATATTAAACTGTACATCTCAAGCACAACTGTTAACACTCACATCCTGTCTACACCGGACGTGAGAGTTGCGTCAAAAGCCTCTTGTGCAGTTCTCCAGTTATTTAGATGTTTTTGTTAGCTTGTCATGTGTTTACTAATGTCTTTTCGATCAGATTCACCAGAGACAAACTGTTATATAGTGTTGAAGATGTGCTGCCCTAATTTAGAAACCCTCTTCCTCAACTGTAAGCCTTTCTACTCTCCATGAGATTTTTCCTAGTTTATTCTGGTGAGTTCTTACACTATTCCACACACACGCAAACAGCACATGCTCAACCTGAGACAGAAATAGAGACTGGAACACTGTTACACTACATTAAAGGATGCATCTCACTCTGTTCCTAGAGCAGCTTTGGGACTCTCTGATCAAGGTCTGGTTCATCTCCTTTTGTTCTATAGGCAGACACTAAAATCAGCTAAACCTGTAGTAAGGACTGTAAATGACCAATGAAGCAGAGCTGGAACTGCAAGCCTCCTTTGACTGATTGGAGTGTTTTTGAAGCTGCAGCCACAGATCTGGAAAAGCTCACAGGAAATGTGACACCATATTCTGTGAGGACATGTGCATTACTACTAGGACTTATTTAACATACAGCAATAACAAACCATGGAATACAGCAAAACTCAGGCAGCTTTGTCAGACCAAAGAGGATGCTTACAGAAGTGGGGATAAAATCTTACAATCATGCCAAAAACAAACTGACAAAGGAGAATAGAGCAGCTAAAAGAAGCTACTCTGAAAAGCTGGAAAACAAGTTTTAGTCACACTTTATATTATGTGGCCTTAACTACTATGTACTAACATTAAATACATATATACATACTGCAAACTTCCCACATTTGCTGCTACTGAGGTTCAGGTACGAGCAGGTTAAGGAGTAAGTTTAGGATTAGGGGTTAGAGTTAGGGTTTGTGGTAAGGGTTGGGTTAGGGGTACAAATGTAATTAAATGCAAGTACTTTAAATTTAATTATAATGCAACAACATATATGTACATAACCATTTGATACAATGTACTTATTAAGCACATAGTAGTTAAGGCCATCTAATATAGAGCTGGTCCCTGCATCAATGTGGAGTAGCCTGAAAGACATTACCATATGCAAGACACCATCCCCCATATACTGTAGGGAATCAACAACTGTCTGATGACCTGAATGTGTTTATGTAGATTTGAAAAGCCCAGTCTCACACCCCACACCCGCACACAAACACCAACATCTCCTTCAACCATCCTCCTCCCCCTACTCCTACTCAATCTGCACTTAAGATCTGTGAACAAGATGTGTGCCAAGTCTTCCAAAAACAAAAGACAAGGAAAGCACAGGGCCAAGATTGTGTTTCACCCACTTGTCTAAAAGCCTGTGCCAACCAGCTGGCCCCATATTCACACAGACCTTTAACACATCACTGAAGCACTGTAAAGTTCCCAGCTGCTACAGACACTCCACCATCATCCCTGTCCCAAAGAAACACAAGATTGCAGGACTTAATGACTACAGACCTGTCGCCACTTGAAGGACATCACTGGACCCTTTCTGGATCCCCTGCAGTTTGCCTATCGAGCTTACAGGTCTGTGGATGATGCAGTCAATACGGGACTGCATTACATACTACAACATCTAGACAGACCAGGGACATATACAAGGATCCTATTTGTGGACTTCAGTTCGGGTTTCAACACCATCATTGCTGCTCTCATATGGAATAAATTAACCCAACTCTCGGTTCCCATCTCTATTTGTCAGTGGATCACCAGCTTTCTGACAGAAATGCAACAGTTAGTGTGACTGTGGAAATTAACTTTCAGCACAACTACAATCAGCACTGATGAACTTCATATTTCTTTTCCATTTATATTTATTTGACATATCCTACCTCTCCTGCAAAATACATTAATCACCTTGCACATAAGTTACAAAGTAAGTTAAGTTAGGAAACTCTGTGGCGGAGGCAGATAGGTCACCCTGGCACACCTTGCTTCGTTAACAAATCAGAACCTCTTTTGTTCCTCATCAAATTAAATAACCTGCCTACACATAGTAGTGGCATGGCTGTAGCAGCATGGTAACATTCAGCGTTTCTCAAGACACCTCCAGTCATAATATTTGTATTTTCTCTTTGTTTTCTCACCATCATGCCACATCTCGAACTTCAGACCCAGAAAGTCCCTTTTTCCTAGAAGATCCGGGAGCTGATCGAGTATTGTACGAGATCCTGGAATCCATATCTGCAAACATACTGAAGGAAAAGTAATCTCCTGGGCATGCCTGAGCCTACTAGGCCAAATGTTAACATCTCAACATAGCTGTGTTAAGCCTGCTCTGTACCTGCACAATCAGTTTTACGCTAACTGAATTGCGTTCAGTCATTTGTTTTAAAAACTTTTGAATAGTATTTCAGCTATTCAGATATCTGTCTAGCTTTAATGCAGTGCCGCATTGAAACCAGAGTAGGTCTGTGTTCGGAATTTCTTACTACCGTACTTCACATGCTATTTCTGCCATTAACACAGGCTGGAGAGGTTGTGGGGGTGGTGTGCCTTTCCGAAATCTGCATAAATCTCCCTACTCTACAAACTCAGCCTCGGTGTAAGTATTGTACGATGGTTGCATAATGATGGCTGCTTCAGAGCTGCTTTAAACTTGTCATATAAGCATATTTTATTTTATATTTTAAAGCATATAAGTATCTCAGTTGTTTCAACGAAATTGATGCATAAATGCATGCATGCCCACTGAATACCATTAATCTTTTTGAAATTTAACTAAATATATTTTGATAAGTGGTTCTTCAGCCTTTGACTTCAAGGCCCCCCACTGTCAGAGAAAATATTTGAAGGCCTCCCATGTAGGGTATTTTTTATTATTATAAGTTATTCCTCTATTTCTACATTAATGATGACAAAGATGTAGATGACTATCGACAATAGATTAAAACTATTAATCATTATAATTTTTTTCTCCAGTATGTCTAGAACTGTACATTCTTCATTAAAAGCAAGATATTGAAGGGTGTATTATTTTCATTTTAGCATTTTCAATAAGTGTATAATGAAATAAATATTTGAATCATAATCATTTTCCTTATCTAAATCATTTTGAAGATTTTGAGGCCCCCTGGAAGTGTACCGAGGCCCCTTAGTGGGTCCCCACCCCTGGTTGAGAACCACTGTTTTAGATGCAGCTTTTTTTCCCTTGCAGAAACCCTTGCTGCTAGGCATCTTCTATAGATATACAGTTCGGACCCTCTCACACTATTTTAGAAGCTTCATTCCACAAATTGTTTCAGTCTATCATTAAAACAAAATCATCTGGCATGCATTGATTAGACGTAAGGCTGTATTTTGCATACTTTGGCATTTTAAACAACCAGTTATGCCATAAGATCATGTGGGTACGGTGACCTTATTTGCATGGTCAGCATACTCCTGTCCATCATTTGAGTTAGACGTACATTCGATATGCACATATCAGTATGTATAATCTATGGTCACTTACATATGAGAAGCATTATAAGCTTTGAAAGACATACCACTCTTGTAATGCAGCAACAAATTCATACCAATATACCAATAGGGTCTGAGGCTGTAGCGCATAATCGCATCTACAGGTCGACACTGTAAGCATGTGAACTGTCACCCAAAATCAATCAGATTGCCTTTGTGTCGACATGTGTGTTTATTCATTATTATTATTGCAAGAGGATTTGAGATTACATGCTTCATTCTTGCATGGCCAAACTCTGAGAAACAGATCATCGGATTGGGCTGGTCTGTTTCAGGGTCAGGATTCTGTTCCACATCACTGCACACTAACCTAGCAGCCCACGTCGCCCATCTGTTGAATGGAGCAGCTAGTGGCTGCAGCATTCACACTTGTAAGCAACTTTCTGCACCCTGGGTGGAAAGGCGAAGGTGTCAGCTGCAGAAAAATGGGCAGATGTCAATGGAGGCCAGGTGTGCAAATGGCTCCACCTGAGCTGTCCTACCTCCATAGAGGAAGAAGGATTAGTTCACATGAAAGGTTAAAAACTTTGTGAAGTTGCTTTTATTTAGCTGTAAGTAGTAGTATGTATCATTTTTTTTCACCCAAATTAAATTCAGGCACTTGTAGCACTGTATGACTTCTAGAAAGTAAAGTATCATTAAAACATTTTTCACACTCTTACTAATTAATTGAATTTGTCTACTAACAATGTCCAATAGTGACACAGGAGATTTATGGAAATTTTGTCATAATTCTGTATTTTGTTTAATAGAATTATGTGCTGAAAATGTCACTGATGTAAATTACATTTTCTTAGCTAACATTTTTTTGTATTCTAAATACACACAATTAAATACAATTTTCACACATATTGCACAATTTAGTTTTTAAAATGACACTCTATAAAAACATTCTCCTATTTTCCTTGATTTTTTTTTTTTTTTCAAACATAGTTTGTCAGTGAAGATTATGCTTGAGATTAAATATGAGACACTTTTGTCCACTAAAGTAACAAGGACACTAACTTAAAATAAATAAATAAATACAAATTTATTAGGGTCAAAATTGTTAAGTGTGGTGGAAATGATGTCACAACTGGCTCGTAATTTATGAACAATTGATAGAAAGTATTTTCACACAATAAAGATTGACTTTTATTTTTTTAGATTATTTAATTTCATGCATGCAATAATTGATTTTCATAGTCAAGTATAACACTGAAAGTTTGGGTCCGGGACAAGGAGAAAAGAGTAAAATCTTTGCAATTATGGCATTTGAAATATAAATGATGAAGGCCAGGTAAAATGTTTAGAATTCAGATTTAATGAGACCTTCATACAACAAAAAGAAAAAAAAATTGTATTCACTCCTGGGACTTTAAAGTGCCCAAAGTTAAAGAAACACCCATTTATGAGAGCTATGAGAGAAGCTTGTTCAAAGTTCACGT
This sequence comes from Moxostoma hubbsi, assembly GCA_032164185.1. Lineage (NCBI taxonomy): Eukaryota > Metazoa > Chordata > Actinopteri > Cypriniformes > Catostomidae > Moxostoma > Moxostoma hubbsi. Next base: position 23,554,798 of record JAVLUX010000044.1, on the reverse strand, counting down.
TGTTTAGCACTAAAATCAACAGAAGTTTCCACTTTAAAATGCGTGTCACTGTGAATGAGCTTCTTTCAATGGATTTCAGGATTTTCACCAAAAAATTAATTAAATTTCAGATTGTTTCTCACCAAAACCTATCGTATGCCTTCAGAAGACTTGTAACGTTACGCACAAGTGGCTTGGACTACTTTTATGATACTTTTATCAACTTCAATTTATTGAATTTATTTTATTGAAAAGATGGACCGTATATTCATTTAAGAGTCTTTTGTGTACTGCATGAGGAAGAAAGAGCACACGATAGACCTTTACTTCATTCAGAGCGATTAGGTGCAATTTCAGATAATAAGATAATAATAATAATCAGCAATAAGAAAGGATATTATTACATCATCCATTCATTTATCAATGTAAAAAACATGTCATTCTCAGTAATGCCTGATGCTTGAAAATGACATATGAGTAGTAAGAATGGGTTTAAATAGATATGTAAGAGTTTCATTTTCAACATGATCCAAAACATCCAAATCCAGTTGAATCCATCTGTTCCTTATCCTTCCATCATACATGCTAGGTTGGATATATTATGCTTGACGAATCTTGTCAAGTATGAAAAACAAAACAACACATTGAATGTTAAATGAGAATGATTGAAAATTATGCAACTTCCTCCTGAGACGATTAAAAAAAACAACAACAAAATATATTTAAATAAATGTATTCATCCATTTTCTACACCAGCTTGTCCTATTTATGGTCGCAGGTGTGCTGGATTGGTATTATCTAGGCTAATATTCTTTTTTAATATTTTGTTTTATGCGAAATATTTCACATACAAAATCTACAAGTAATCTTAATATGTACTTTTTTCACAGAACTAGTACTTTAATGGATAATGGATACATTTTACATACTTAATTTTACATTTCCAAATCCATCTGTTTCTTGTCTTTCCTTAATCACATGCTAGCATCCCACTCAATATCTTGCTTATATTACCTTCACTCAATAATATCAGAAGCTCTGTTGGGCTTCTGGCTCTGAGTTTAAACTATTAGAAGAGTGTTGAATGAAAACAGGATGAGAGGCACTCACGGGACACTTCTATATGATACATGTGTGCCAAAGATAATCCATATATACCATATGGTCTGGAGCAGAGAGCCGGATCTAGTGCTGTATGTTGGCATCAGAGAGCACCTGAAGGGCAGCTCAACCTACACATCCATTCAGTATATCACACCCTTCTCCATTATTACTGAATAAATGTCAAACAGCTTTCTCATCAACCAATAATAATAATAATAATAATAATAATAATAAAGTCTATGTATAATAAATCATTCCAAATGTTAGCAATTTACAAGTAAATTATACTGTAAAACTACAACTACAAACTACATATTCAGATTTACATCTATATATATGGATTAACAACTATACACTGAAATTTACATCTATATTTCTGGATTTATTATTATTTATTCAGATTTAAAACAATATATTCAGGATTTATACTGATATTCTCAGATCTAGTCAGATTTTAATTAACTCATTCCTATTATTATTATTATTATTTTTGTAATAATAAGAACAATAATCATAACCATAAAAACACAATAAAATAATTCAAAATGTTTGCATTTGACATTATACTATATTATACTCTAACTACATATTCAGATTTATTACTCAGATTTAGTCAGATTTTATGTAATTAATTATTATTATTATTATTATTATTATTATTGTTATTATAAATATTCAAAATTGATCATGATATACTCAGGAATTGAGTGACATAAAATCTGTCTAAATCTATTATTAGAGCTTCAAGCCCAAAGGGCTGAAACCCTATTGTATTTGTTCCCATTTTCTTATTATTAGGGGTTCAAGCCCAAAGGGCTGAAACCCTATTGTAATTGTAAGGATTTTTACAGTTTTATTCTGCCCTAAAACTGATCTTGCAGACCAAACCGTAAGTCGTAGAGAGCTGAAACTTTAAGGGAAGGTGGTCCCCCAGTTCACTACAGCGTATCAAAGTTTCGGCCCGATCGGCCTCAAGGTGGCGCTAGTTATCATGTTTCCGTTTTGGCCCATAACTCCTGTCGCACACTCAAGTGTCTTAAATCATTGCATTCCTTGGCTCAAGACAAACAAAATGTATATCTACGACTTGCATAATTCGAAAAACCTTCTTTTTCGAACTCATCCTAGACTGTATGTTCGATTCGCATGAAAATTGAGGTGTGTCTACTATAAACCCTCCTGACAAAAAGTTAAATTAATTTTTATTCGAAGCGTTGTGAAGATAGATATAAGCCAAGAAATTGGTCAGGCATCATCCATTTTGTACGTATTGACCAGTATCTACCAAATAAAAAGGCCAAATGTTACAAAACTTGATTCATATAGAGAACAGGACATTTTGAGGATCTATAACAAGGTTATTTACGTTTTCACCAATAACTCCGTAACTGACTTGAATAAATCTCAAAATTCTTTTTTCCTCTAATTTCTATCACCAAGACCTGCAAAATATATATCTTAGTTTTATTGCTTTTTAGTTTCCACAATTCTAATTTTCTAAAAAAGAAACGTTTTCAATCTCCTCTAGGCCACATATCCAATTCTCACAAAAATTGGTGTGTGTCTACTATGAACCCTCCTAACAAAATGTTATCAAAGGAATTTTGATTCCTCAAAGCGTTGCAAAGATATAATCCAACGAATTAGTCAGGCATCATCCATTTTACACGTATTGACCAATATCTACCAAATGAAAAGGCCAAATGTTGCAAAACGTGATACACATATACATCAGCACATTTTGAATCTGCATGCAAAATCATGAAAAAATGTGCCTATAGGGGGCGCTAAAACTAAAAAATGCTCATAATTCTGCAACTGTATTATCAATGATGTTAAAAATTGGTATGCTTCTTGTAGGGGCCAAATTCTACAATATGAATCAGACAATTAAAAAAAACATGGCCACCTGCAGCCAATCAAATTTCAGCAAAATGGCTGTATAAATGGTGTGTTAATTATGTTATATTATCTAATGTTACCTGCTATTGGGAACCTCATCTAGGACTCCCTAGGTAAATAATTATCAATGAAAAGTTTAACTTTATTTATTTAGTTAGTTATTTAGGGGTTGCATTTATCATGTGGGTTTGACCAAGTGTATCCAAAATAATAAGCCTATAATTCATAAAAAAAATATTCAAATTTCTAAAACCTTTTTGGAGATTGGGTGCTTTGTGGATTTATAACAGTTAAAAAGTAAAAAGAAAAAAAAAAACACTATAACAATTATCCTGTTTCAAGATCGTTGAACACAAGACATCAGTCATATTTAACACCAGTTTGCAAATTCAGCAATTTACAAAGTACATATACTTATATACATACATTTTTTGCACACTTTGAAAGTTCTTAAAAGGCTTGAACCTCGACAATTGCTGCTTGCAGCTATATTTATTATTATTATTACATTTGTTTAATGCTTTGGTAATATTTTCACCTGCAAGAGGTACATTTTCAAAACTCTTAGGTACACATAGACAAATGATGGCGGTCGCATAGATCTGTCGCTCTCTACCCCAAATGTCCTTTGTTATTTATTAGCTGTGCCTATATCATTCTAAATCAAGTTTTTGTTAGTAGTTTTACATTCAGAGACACTTTCGATTGCATCTAAATGGGAATTGCTGTGTTCTCCATCCAAGAAAAAGCTGAAAGAGGATGACCACCTGCACGATGCTATCACTGAGATGCTAGACAAACAGCTTAGTGCAATAAAGATTAGCATGTCATATATCATGCGTGAAGAAATACTGACAATTTCTGACCGACTTCACTTGCTGGAAAAGGATGTTAAATCCATTAATGACAAATTTGATTATATGCAATCTACGGTGCGAGATATCAAAAAGGACTCACTTGCAAGCAAATCTCATCTGGATGACCTTCAGGAGAAGCTGTTTCTTTATGAAGAGAAAATCCAGACAAAATAATTTAGGGTTGGTGGGCTTACGTGTAGGAGCGGAAGGAGGGGATGCTATCCAGTTTTTGCAGACCCAAATCCAGAGGTGGATACCATCTTTGCAGGGAAAGACGATTGAAATTGAATGTGCACATTGCTTGTATGCAGATAATAACACTGCCAGAAACAGGCCATGTACTCTGATCTTTAAGCCGCTCCATTATAACGACAGGAAAGAAATTATGAAGGGCGTCAGAGGCTTATAAACCTTGAGCCACGGAGGGGTTATTTCACAGTCAAAGTAAGGAATGGCCAAGAGTAATTGCTTTTCAAGACCCCAGAAAAGCTTGGTAAGTTTGTCTCAACATTGAATATCAGCTCACGGATCAACACTGCCTCGCCGATTGAAACCGCATATGGTTAAACTCAACATTTATGAATATTTTGGTATTATTTTTCTAAAGCAGGGGGAAAGATTCTTTTTAAGTGTTATTGGACATTTGGACTGGAGAAGCGTGAGTGTCTAGGTCGCCTCACTGTTCGAGTGCATGGCTTAGAGTAATTATATTTACCAGGCAGGTAAGAGAGTGGGTTTGAACTCTCTGCAAGCAGCCATTTGTAATGTGTTTATATGCTTATTGGTTGGTTTATCTTAAATAAGAAAAAGGTCTTAAACACCAGGGTTTGTTGTGTTATTAAATGATTTTCAATTTATTTCTGATGGGTGCTTGCTATGCCCACATATGTGTCCACTGCAGTAATACATGCTTCTGGTCAAGCGTTATCCATTTCTTGGAATGTAAAAATGGCTGATTTTAATGTAATATCTTGGAATGTCAATGGCTTGAACTCTCCCATTAAAAGGACTAAATGCCTAAATTATTTTCATCGTAAATGAGCAGTCATAGTTCTTTTACAGGAATCATATCTCAAGGCCTTAGACGACACTCGCTGTCAGAATAGGCACTTTAAACTTATAGTTTTTTCATCCCATACTAGTTCTTCAAGAGGTGTTATTATATTACAGAAAATAACATTTCCATTCTTGATTGAGAATATAGGAAGTGACAAAGTGGTCGGTTTACTTATGCTTTGGGATCATGGAATATTCTAAAAATAGTTTTTGTTTCAATTTATGCCCCAAATAAGTATGACAAAGATTTGTTTCCCTTCCATTACAAAACTTCTCCTTGATTTTTACTGACTACAGCTTGGCTGTTGGTATAGATGTGAATGTTGTCTGTAATCCCTCAGTAGATAGATCATCCTTTACTGGGCACTCAGACAGCCTCACAATCCCTAAATGATTTTATCATAGATAATGATCAATGTGATATTTGGAGGATGAAAAATGAGAATTGTAAGGATTTAACTTTTTATTCCTCACGTCACAAGACGTTTTCTAGATTAAAATCTAGATAACATATTTTGTTCATTCTGCAAATTGTATTGATATTTTGCCTATTTTGCTCTCAGACCATTCGGCTGTTATCTGTAAACTCTCTCCCCCTGACAACCCTCGAAGGCCAAAGAGATAGCTAATGAACATGACCCATTTATCCAATTAAGATTTTGTTAAACAGCTATGCAGTAAAGTAACAGTGTTTATTTCTGAGAATACTAGTTCTGCCATTAATGCACAAACTCTATGGGAAGCAAAGTGTTTTTTTTAAGAGGGAATTGCATCTCATTCGCATCCTATATTAACAAATCCAGACGTTAAGAATTTAGCCACCTCGAAAATCAGATTAAAACAGCAGAGCAAGACCTCAAAAAAACTTTTACGGAACAAAAAAGTAGGGTTCTGGGGATCTTAAGATCTGATTATAAGGCTATACAGCTAACAAGGGCATACTTTCTTATTCTTCACACAAAACAAAACTATTACTTCAACGGAGAACGGCCTACCAAATTGCTTGCCCTCAGGCTGAAGCATTGTGTGGTGGTGCCTTCCATAACAGCCATTAAAGACAGTGTGGGGGCAATACACACAGCCCCAGATGAGGTGAATGATATATTTAAACATTTATATGTGTAACTCTATAGTTCTGAGGGAGTGCTTGGAGAACAGCAGAGCAATAATTTTCTAGCAGAATTAAAGCTACCCCTTCTAAATGATGAGCAATGTAACTTTCTTGATTATCATATGAGTCTGATAGAACTGAAGGAGGCTTTAGAGTCGATGAACAAGGGCAAGGCCCCTGGTGAGAATGAATTGCCCCCAAAATTTTATTTAGCAGTGTGGTATTTAATTGGACAGCTCCTTCTCGATCCCATTAATTATGCTATGGAAACGGGCAGTTTTCATAGAATACCGCTCTTATTCCTCTGCTCTATAACTGGAACACAAAAGAGGGTTCTTAAATTTTTTCAGGATCAATTTCATTGATTTGTTCAGACACCAAGGTATATGCTAAAGTTTTAGCTCACTGTTTAGAACAAGTCACTGGTTATTTAGTTTCCTATGACCAGACAGGCTTTCTCAAGGGTCGATTAGCCTCAGATAATGTACGCCATCTTCTTAATGTTATTGATCCACCTCGCTCAGTAGAGGATCAATGTGTGATTTTTTTCATTGAACACAGAGAAGGCCTTTGATCGGGTCAAGTGGAAGTACCTTTGGTTGGTTCTGGCACGATTTGGTTTTGGCTTTTGATTTATCCATATGGTACAAACAATTTATGCAATTCTTCTGAACTGGTATCGACAGGGCTATACTGCTAAGGCGTCTTCCAACTGGGCAGAGGGATAAGACAGGAATGCCCATTATCGCTGCTGCTGTTTGCTATTTCTTTAGAGCCCCTAGCACAGTCAATTAGACAGGATCAAATAATGTCCTACTAATCTCTACTTTTGTTTATTAACATTATATTTCCCTCTTTGCAGATGATATTTTATGATATTTGTCTAATATTTCTACTTCAATCCCTCAATGCCTTAAAATATTCAAGCAGGTCAACAACATTAGTGGTTATAAAATTAACTGGGATAAGTCAGTTTTAATGCCATTGTCGGATTATATTGATGAAGTTTTACGCCGCCTCCAATTCTGATTAGGGGGACTATTACATATTTAGGAATTACATTTTCTCACTCTCCTTAAGTTGTAGTCAAGCAAAACTATGCCACTTTAACCAGTAATATTAGACAGGACCTGCAGAGGTGGATGCTCTCTCTAAAACTTTCTTCAAAGACATGGACTCAATGATATCTATGTTCATATGTAACAACAAACGGCCAAGAATTAGGCTTAAAACATTACAGAGGAGACTTGATAAAGGAGGTTTTGCAGTTCGCATTGTCCAGTTGTATTTCTGGGCATTTCAGTTGCGTTCATTTACTACATGCTTGGACACCGAAGGTTGCTTGGCGAGATACAGAAGCTCCGTTGTGCTTCCACACCGACTGCAGTATTTGCTGTTTACAGGTTCTCCAAAGATATCTCAGAAATCTGGAAATAATGTAATAGTGGCAAATTCTCTTAACAGCTGGCAGGAAGTTTGCAAATTGATGGGAATTTCAGCTGAGTCTCCAATCTGGAACAATCATAATGTAAAATCTGGAAACAAACCTTTGGTCTTTAAGCCTAGGTCTGACCAAGGTGTTCATGTTTTAGGTGATATATTCAATGATCAAGGGTTAAGGTAATTTCAGGATTTGAAAGCGTTTTACAATCTGCCCGGATACTCCTACTTATTGTATTTAAGGTTAAGAAGCGCACTGCATGCTTATGGAGTACCATGGGACTCTAATTTGGACTCCCATCTATTGACAGACTGTTTTAAGATCTCACGGACATGAGGAGCGTTTTTTTTATCTACAACAGATTACTTAAGCATGGCTCCTGCACACTCCCCATTATTACATTATGGGAAAAAGAACTGGATCCATTTAAGTCAAATTGGTTAAGGCTCTGGGTTACTGACTGCAAGGTTGGGGGTTCAAGCCCCAGCACCGTCAAGATACTACTGTTGGGCCCTTGAGCTAGGCCCTTGACCCTATCTGCTCCAGGTGGCGCTGTTTCATGGCTGACCCTGCGCTCTGACCCCAGCTTAGTTGGGATATGCAAAAAAAACTGCATTTAATTGGCTCTGTACCTGTACTCTGCACAATGGCAATAAAGTTAATGTTATACTACTCCATACATTCTCCATAAAATGAAGCTTGTACCCACCCCCTTTTGTTTAATTTGTAACTCGATGACAGTGGGGATATTTATGCATATGTTTTACAACTGCCAATATATTCCCAAATTCTGGGATAAGGTTTTCCAGGTGGTGTCAGAGTTATGTGACAGGGACATAGCTTAACAATTCAGTCTTTGTTTGCTGTATGAGGACTACGAGCTTAACTTTACTTCTAATCAGAGTAGAATACTTCACACTGCATTAACTGCTGCTAAGAAGGTTATCTTTAGAATTTGGAATGAACCTACTTATCCTGCACAGAACATGTGGCTCATAGAACTCAAAAATATTGCATTGTTAGAATGCTCAACAGCAAGGATTAAGAAAGCCAAACCAAGAACAATTAAGGCGTGGTCAGACTTTATTGATTGTCTCATCACATAATAACCTGTTAGGGCAACTAAGTATATTTTGGATTCTGTATTCTGTTTTGTTAAAGTGGTAATGAGTAGGTGAGCTCTGTGTACATCCAAGATGTGTTTTATGTATTGTCCTTGAGTGAATCCTGATGCAGACCTTTTGCTTGTCTAACGAACCCTGGAATTGTATATCGTTAATTTGTGTTTTTGGTGTTGTTGTGTCTTGCAAAAAAAAAAACTCAGTACAAAACATCAAACTGATCACACTTGTAACAAAGATAGTTTTTCTTTCAAAACCTGCTAACATACTTTCATCAGGGCCGTACATGTTTTAAAATGATATTCTTTCAATTTAGTCATTTTATCAATCTTTTCATTCTGAAGCAATGCAAGAAACATGTTTGAAGTTAACCATAAATATTTTTTTTTTTACAGTTGCAATGTCACATTAGGAAATACACTTTTATTGCCTGACCAAATTGACATTTCTGTAAATTCATAATATATGTAACATCAACCTAATGTGTAATCAAAAGATGTGATCAATGAAGACACCGTATGATGCTGGACTGATGTTCTCTCTCAATTCTGACATTACAGAGTATACTGTGTATACGTGATACTGTAAGAATTGTGTAACAAATACAGTAATGTAGACTGTAATGTAATTTACTGAACCCTACTGTACCATACTCTTACAGTACAGTATAAAATAACTGATTGTTTACCTTTTCAGATTGAGGTGAGGAATTAATTTAGTAATTAAGCAGATACTTTTATAGTAATCATTGTGACTTACAAATGAGAGAGACTCACAAATTTGTCACAGTCCTGTAATTTGCTTTAAGCAATTCAGGAAAAAAAGTATCTACTGTAGTGGACATTGATTACCCAGATGTCACTGGGTTCACCAGTTCCTGCCCTCTTCCTCCCTCTGATGCCCACCACTCTGACATCTCTGACTGGTCTCCAGTATACAAATTCATTGTTTGGTTCCTCTTCCTTGCAGTCTATCCTGCACTATATTGACAAACTGCAAATGCTCATACACTCTCTGAATGCTTATGGAACAAATTGTAAACAATAGTGGTTATGTATGATATAAATTGGCAATATTGCAACCAATTCATTATGTTTTCTTGTTCTGAACATCATTTACTGTAGATATTGATATTTTACACATAAAAGAGTCAAACCAGTTATATATAGAAAATCTATAGATATAACAAATTATTTATTGATTAGCCATTAAGATCAGTTCGATCAAACAATACTCATATGTATTAAAATTAATGAGAACAGATGCAAATGAAAAGTTGATGTGATGTTAATAGCAATGTGAAAGGCAGTTACTTGCAGTGAATTATATATATGATATATATATATATAGCGCTTATTTGGTTTGGAGAAAACTTCACTTAGTGATTTTGTGTTTTGTACTTAATCAATTGAAAATATGCTGAAATGTTTAAAAATAATAATAATACATTGTTACTGGTCTGTTGTGATATTAGTACTAAGAGTTTTGAAAATGAACCAATTACTTGTGAAAATAGTACCAAAGCAAATAATAATAAAAAAAAACTCTAAAAAAATAACATTGTAATAAAAAGAATAATAATCATAATCATAACAACGCATAATAAATCATTCAAATGCTTGAAGTTGACATTTGCATTATACTGTAACTACATATTCAGAGTTACACCTATGTATTAACATTTACAACTATGTACAGGGGTGCACATACTGCAACTGGTGCGCAGGTGTGCAACTGAAATAGAAATCGTGCAGGGTTAAGTATTTTTGCACACTTATTTGCGTACCATCAAGGTAGTCGCTTGTGTTAATGCACAGGTACCGCCTTGAATCTATGAAATAAATACTATGGGAGGCATCCAAAAAACAGCAGATATTAAGCACATTCTTTGGCATTCTACCACCACAAAAGAAACGACAGACCGAGCCCGAGGGAAAGAAAATAGTTTTTTCAGAGGAGTGGCTCCAAGAAGTGCCGTGGCTTGAATGCAACGATGAGCATAGCCAAATGCGGAGTAAGATATGTCGTTCCTTTCCACATCTAGCAGGCAAAACTAGTGCTTTCCATACAGAGACAAATAATTTCAGTCATCCAGAATTTGATAAGCACGAAAAGCATAAGAACATACAAATGTAGTACATGCTATTGCTAACAGACATGCTAGTCAAAAGGAAAAATCCAGTCACCCGCTTGATAGATGGCAAAGCAAGGTAAATGAAGAACAACGGAAAGCTGAGTGTAATGTTTTTCTTTTGGCCTTTCATAAAGCTAAACACGCTATACTATGTCTTCATATGCTGAGGATATTGCACTATTGAAAAGGCTAGAAGTCAATGTCGGAGGGGCATATCATGCACACGAAGGGGGAACACAAATAATGCAAAGCATCTCGCTGACTATCTGTACGAAATTGAGGGAAAAGTTGAAATTAGCTGACTTTTGGGGTCTGCTTTTTGATAGATTGGAGGACATAACAAAAATGGAGCAGGAAATTGTTTACATTGTGTCGGTGTCCAACAACGGAGAGTTCTGATTTACTTGGATTAATTTAATTGGGTGCCAATGGAGGACAAAGTTGGTCTCTGTTTGCACAGATGGAGCTGCTGTCAACGTTGGTATATACAACGGCATTCTACCAAATCTATGGAAAATGACTGCAATTGGGGATTCCCTTGTACGTATTCTATGCACTGCGCACACACTTGAGAACTGCACAAAATCAGCTGATCGCATGGTTTCATATTATGAGACATTTAATCTCTCTGTTGTCAAGCTGCTGCAATTTTATTTACATAAAGGTGGAGCAAAAATAGTTGAAGCACTAAACAAGATATGTGATGAGATTGGCATCTCCTTTTTGAAATTAGGAAAGTTTCACAATATTAGATGGTCTGCATGAAGGCATGAGACTCTGTTGAAATATCTAGACTGTTGTTAGCCAGTCAAATGCAACTGGCTACGACAGATGACAGTGACATAAATCATATCTGTTTTTTGTTTTCAGTGTTTTCTGTCCAACATGCTTGGCATTGGCAACATTTTGCAGTTGACATCTCAAAGGTTTCAGCAGGAATAGCTGACCATAGGAGAATGTAAAGATGAACTCATTCTAGCCTGTGGACAGTTCACACTTTTGCTTGATGGTGAAGGCCAGCATAGAGAAATCACCATTTTCTAATGCTGATGCTAACAGGGACAAAATTCTGTGACTTGGAGGACTAAATGGAGAGTTTGAAAACAGATATGAATCTTTGAAGTCATGTGATCATTTTTACGTTTTTTGATCCTTCAACCTGGCCTAAAGAAATTCAAGACCTCCACACATTTGGCAACACAATGATCAGCATCATTCTCCAGAAATATGAGGTCATGAAAGAGACTTCACTATAAGAGAATGGATGTGTTTTAAGCAAGCAGGATAACATCTGGCAGCAACATCTGTGTATGTCTTTGACTAGGTAGTAAATACACACAATCCAGATTGTTACTCTAAGACCTATAAGGTACATAAATTGTCCCTTACTCTTCCCTTGAGCAATGCATCCTCAGAGAGGGGTTTCTCACATCTCAATATAATAAAAAAAACAAGTACAGATCCCGTCTATCTTATCCTCATCTCTCAGCCCTGATGCACATCAACTTGTCAAAGATGACCACAGAAACATTTGACCCAAAGCCAGCAGTAGGCTTATGGTTACAAACAGCCCATTGTAGGTTTAACCAGGAAAGTGCATCATATTCCACCATCCAGCAAGCCTCAAGTTCATCTTCCTTTACTATAACTGAAACTGAGGATAGCAAGAGAGACAGTGAGGACAGCAGTGAGGAAGATGACGCTTAGTCAGACTATACTGTGTATAGGGTGAGTACTAAACAAAATCACCTAGTGCTCCCCTGAAAACCAGACTTAAAAAGCTATGTGCACCCCATACTATATATTTAGATGTGTTACTTAGAAGTAGTTAATGACATTAATTTCTAAGTCTTAAATCTAATTTAGTAAGATTTTATTTAATGAATTCCTATTATTATTATTTTTATCCTGCATAATAAATAATTCAAATGTTTGAAGTTGACATTTGCATTATACTGTAACTAAATATTCAAATTTACACCTACAGGTACGTATTAGGTGTCATGTATTCCATGTTTTTGTCTAGACTTTTATGTTAAAACACCTGTTTCCTTTGTTAATTTTGTAGTCCTTGATAATTTTATATCATGACCAGTTCACCCTGATTGTTTCTCCAGGTGTTCCTTGTTCCCTGATTGTTTCCCCAGGTGTTCCTTGTTTTCCCTTGTGTATTTAAGCCCTTGTTTCCCTTTCTTTTTTTTTTTTTTGTGTCAGTCTTCCCATGTATTGTTTGATGCTCTGTGCTTGGTTCCCTGTGTTTTTGTTTCCTTATATTCTGAGTTACTTTGTTTATCTTTGGATTATGGTGGGAACCCTGGGCCAAAACCTACATCTTCTACTCCTTGCGCCAAGCCTGCCACAGCTCCTTGCTCCAAGCCTGCTACGGCCAACGGGCCAGCGCCAATGGGCCAGCGTCCGTGCCTGCCACAGCCACCGAACCAGCACCTATGCCTGTGGCCTTGTCCACTCCCATGACTATGCTCCCAGCTGTCCGGAAAAGGAAGAGAAGGTCGTTCCCCAGTTGCGGCCAGTGCTCACGACCACGGAGGTCGTTCCCCCGTCGTGGCCAGTGCTCGCGACCACGGAGGTCGTTCCCCCGTCGTGGCCAGTGCTCGCGACCACGGAGGTCGTTCCCCCGTCGTGGCCAGTGCTCACGACCACGGAGGTCGTTCCCCCGTCGTGGCCAGTGCTCACGACCACGGAGGTCGTTCCTCAGTCTCTGCCCATGTTCACGACCACTGAGGTCGTTTCCCAGTCTCTGCCCAGGTTCACGACCATGGAGATCGTTTCCCAGTCATCCAGGACTCTAACCCCAAGCCTCCCATGGCCTCGAGCCTCCCATGATGCCGCCTTCCATGGCTTCACCCCTCGGGCCTCTCACGGCTCCGCCTTCCATGGCTTCGCCCCTCGAGCCTCCCACGGCTCCACCTTCCATGGTTCCATCCCTTAAGCCTCTACCGGCTCCACCTGCCTTCGTTAGGCCTTTCCCGGCGCCCCCCACTGAGTCTTCTACGGCACTGCCCACAGAGTCTTCAATGGCTTCGCCTGCTCTCCCAGAGACGACTCTTAGCAGTTCTGTTGCAGCTTGGTCCTTCAAGCCTGAAGCATAGCCCTCACTCTCCATCCGCCATCCCCCTCCATCAAAGCTCCGCCTTGGCCTCAAGCCTCCCTGACTTTGCCTTGTTCCTCTGCTCCCCTTGCCCATTGTGTGCCCTGAACTGCATATTTCCCCCTTTCCCTTTCATCCCATGGACAACTTTTTATTTTTGTGAAGTGTCTGGAATCTGCTCCTTAAACTGGGGCTCTGGCATGTATTCCCTGTTTTTTCTAGACTTGTATGCTGAAATTCTTGTTTAGTTCCCCGTTCCTGTTTCCTGTGTTAGTTTTGTAGTTCTTGTATAGTTTTATTTCATGATTGGTTCACCCTGATTGTTTCCCTAGGTGTTCCTCGTTCCCTGATTGTTTTCCCAGGTGCTCCTTGTTTCCCCTTGTTTCTTTGTCAGTCTTTACATGTAGTATTCTGTCATGTTCTGTACTTTGAATATAAGGAAACAAAAACACTGGGAATACAAGTTACTTTGTTTATCTTTGTTTTATTAAAGCTGTGTTTAGATCCTCATTCCTCACCTGCCTCTTCACATTAGGATTTAAAACTATATATGTATTTACATGTATTACTCACATTTTGTTAGATTTTATGTAATTAATTCCTAAATTTCTTCATAATAAATCATTCAAATATTTGAAATGGACATGTGCATTATACTTTAAATACATATTCAGATTTACACCTATGTATTAAGATTTACAACTATATATTCAGTCAGATTTTATGTAATTAATTACTATTATACATAATAATGCAAAATATTTTAAATTGATTTTTCCATTATACTGTAACTATATATGCAGAATCAATATTCTGTATAATCACAATCAAACTGAGAAAAATCTGGTTTATATATATATACACACACACACACACACATACAGATGCACAGGTAGTTGTAATAACATGCCAGGCATTATTGCCTGCTGCACCTCCACTAGTGCCTTCAGCCCAACTGCTGGGTCATCAGCCGGGAGCCACCTATCATCAATGTTTCACCCCATTCATCCTGGAACATCTCCTTGTGGTGAGGCAACAGTCAGGGACATCTCCCTGCAACCCCCTGCAGCTGGACACTGGATCCCCTCCAACTCCTCTCATCCTTGCCTTCCAGACATCCTTCTTTCACAAATTACTTGCAACCAGGGTTCTATATGTCATAATACCTCAACACGACCATCTGCACCAGCCCGTTGGCCTACTTGCACCGAGATGCGTACTCACTGCCCTACTGGCACCGCATCTCTCAGTAACTCAATGGCATTGGTTCCGTATGGCATATACCTTAGCACAAGCACTCACCACATATCAACCAGGTTTCCTATTTTGAACCCCCCACCTTTTGTCCTTCCTTCTTAACCATAGCCAGAAACTCCCTTTCTAAGCTTCCTCTGCCAATTCCTTCAGAAGCTCTTTTAAAGCTGCTCCTATAATGCCAATATCTCTAAATAGGTGCTGCATTGATGTTATCATAAATTCTAAGCACCCAATCTCCACAGGGTAGGTGGCAGTCCTCCATCCATTTTCCCTGCACTCTGCAGCCAGATCAGCATATTTTAGCGTCTTCCTCTCATTGGCTGTCAGAACAACATATATGGTCTCAAGGAGTTAATGGCAACCTCAGTAGCAAATTTTAGCTGCTGTCCAAGGTCGACCATCATTGACCAATCACTTCAAGGTGCCAAGATTGATCTGGCTTCCCTCCATGCTGTGCCTTGTGTGGCACCTCCCTTTTTAACAAAATCAACACCCTGCCTCTGAGGAACATGGTTGTCTCTGTTTGCCTTTATTCTATGCAGCTCTAGGATCTCTGCCAGCTTCCACAGGACATGATCATGCCGCCACCTGTACCATCCTTGAGCTAGGGCAGTCTTGTACCCAACCAATATGTGCTGCAAGTCTGCTCTTGGGGCATCACAGTGGGGGCAACTCTCCTCTTTACCAAGCCTTGGAAATTTGTATCTGTGGTATGGTAGTGTGTCGTAGGTGCATCTTATTAGAAATCTTATCCAGGCCCTCTTACATTTTCTTCTGTCCCTAAATTTCTAATAGGCTGCTCTGCCACAACTGGGATTCTTTCCCCCTTCACATCAAATGAAATCTGATCGTCCCTCACCCACTTTGTAATAAAAAGACAATGTGCTTTCATTGACTTAATCATCATTCTGGCCAATGCCAATAGGTCTTCCAGCCTTTTCAAGAGGCGGTGTGTACATGCAGCAGTCTGGAGGATGCTTGTGACATCATCCATATAACTGCACAGAGCTGGCAATCTCACCCCAGATTGTGTATGAATTCCTCAGTTCCTTTGTCTTGCAACAATTATGATGATCTCGAATATAGCTGTACACAGAATGGGAGAGATTGAACATTCGATCACCATTCATTTTTCCAGTTGCTGCCATCGCGTTTTGTAGTCCTATGTTGCATGACAAATCTTCAGGTCCCCATAGTAGCCGTCTATCAAGCTCCTAATGCACTCTGGTACATGGAAAAACTCCAGTGCATAGCTAACAGGCTGGTGTGGAAATGATCCATAGGCATTTGCCAAGTCATGCCAGACTATGTGGATGTCTTTATTATATCTCTAGGCAGACTGGATCTGCTCCCATATTACAGACAAATTTTCCACACACCCAGAAAAACCTGGTACGCTGTGTGTCTATGAATCAATTCTTCAGGAGTTAGTCAGACATCTTCCTTACTACCACCGAAAATAAAAGCTTTCCCACCACGTTCAATAGAGCAATGCTCCTAAACTGAGTAATGTTGGTGGATCCCTGCTCTTTGGGTATGAAGATGGCCACTGCCCTTCACCACTCCACGGGTATGCACTGCTTCTTCCAGACAACCCTCAACATTCTCCACAACATTTTAAGAAACATGGGGCTTATACATCTTATATGGTTTCCCATTCAGTATGGGGGCTGAAGTTGCCCTGGCTTTTATATATATATATATATATATATTGGTTTAAGTACCAAGTGTATAGGGTCATAAGACACCCTTGGTGGCCATTTTTATTTTTATTTATTTGTTAATTATATATTTTTGCAATTCAATAAATTATATTTTTATGATTATTTCATACCTATATACAAGTTTACTATCAAAATAATATATATTTCTTTGTTTATTTCAAGAGAAATTAGCACTATATTCTTTCAAATAAGTCCTATATCACACTCTGTTTTTCTGTTCAACAATTAATTATCAACAATGGTTAATTATCATTATTCCATATGTGTGTACACATACATATTATTCATGTTATTTCTTACTCAAGGTGTCACTGTTGTTTCAGTGATGGACTGATTTACATTTGACATTGCCATTTGATACAAATTACAACATGGAAACTATAGCAAGTGTAACATATGAACAGTATGATATGGCTATTGTCATTTTAGGTGTACTACTTATGTGTAACTTGCGTGTAGGTTATGTGTATCTTATGTGTTATTTGTAGTTCAAAATGTTTCTCTTTGATATATTAAATATGAAAACAACAAAATATATACAAATTTATTTTATTATAGTATTTTATAATTGTCTTGAAAATATTTTGAAATATTGTGCATTTTGTAGATCCATTTGTTATAGGTTTATGTAAGATTGTTTGGTGAAATTCCCATGCATTTAAGGGCTAAATTGAATGTAATTAAATAGATAAATAAATAACAATATGTAGCAGATTCTTTGTTGTATAAAGAGAAAATTGTACAGTAAATATTGGGTATGTATATCTCATCATCTCAGTGTCCTTAGAAGTGTAATATTTTCCCCAACAACCAAACAAATATAATTAGGGCAATATCCAGGATCTTGAAGAATCTCTAGGATCTGTCACCATGCAGTTAGTTTTAGGGGTTTTGATCCGTGTTCACTCTGTCATTGCCTTAAAACAGAACCTGCAATTTTTTGAGAGTTTTCAGCCCAGATCCCTAAGCATCATTGCACCACCACCCCAGATCTTACATTGCACTAATAAACTGCTATATCACCCAAATCCACCCAGACGGTGTAACATGACCAGTGTAACCTCAGTCAGCAAATCTCCAGCTGTGAATTCCAGCAGCACCATTGATTCTCGTGATGTCACCGATGGGTAATGCATTCCTCATATAAAATCCCTTAAGTCATGTGATGCTGTTTGCCTGAGAGTCTGGATACTGAACAGCCCCATTTGTCATTCTAATTGTATTCTTTCGCTCAGTGCAGCGATTTATTGCACCCGGTGGAAAAGCAATTTGATGCCGCTCTGAGGACACACGTTTGGCCTTTCACACTGTTATGAATCTGTGTTTTAACTTTTTAAAAACTGCCTTTCTGATAATGCCCCACAGTATAAATTGTAAAAACTGTAATTAAATATGCAACAGCATTAGACTCATAAGTTATTAAAGCTTTTGTCTGACAAAATGTCCTTTTTAGACTCATTAAGCAAGTCATGCAAATAGCATTTCATTTGCATAAAGTACAGAAAAATAATTACTTCCTTTATATGCTAGGTTCTGGTAATGAATTATTAAAAGATCACAAGTATCCAGTTCCGCTTTGGTTTTGCATGTTGTCACCGCAGTCAATACCTCAGTCAATATTTCTGCCCAGAAAAGCACTCGAAGGAAACACTGGCTGCTTTGAGAAATATTACTTGGAAATATATTTGAGAAATTACTTTGAAACTGGCAGAGAATTCATCTCACAGAAGTCTTATCTCATTCTGAATATAGATGAATGTATAAGTCAATGCATGAGTGTATGCACGGGATGTTTGATGCATGCAGAATTCTTGCCTACGGGAATAGTAATGTGCGCCAATGCTCCCATATACATATTTATATAAAATCCACTTATATTGGTCATAAATAACAGTCTGTTTTTCCCTTATTTTCTCAAATTAGCTTTGTTGTCAATGTGTCTGTGCTGTAACGTTTTATTCTGATGGGGATTAAGTGCAGATATTGGATTTAGCTGGATTTTCTGCTGTGCTGTTATAGAACAATTCATTGGGTCGGGCTCAGAGGAGCATTAATCCACTCATGCTTGTGCTTTAGATAACGTGCTGCCAAGTGTTCTCATGCACTTCCTCTAAAGTCTTACAAAGTCAAAAGCTTTTTCCACAGTTTTTTTTATATGCAGGTGCATATAAAAATAAAACCTGCATAGCATCACTATGTTTTCAATGCATAGTATTAGTTATTGAGCAAAGTGATGTACGTATACATACTGTACATGCACATAGGCATGTCTATTTATGCATGTGTGTTTATGTGTATGCGCATGGTCGGTGTACATTCAGATAACTCATTTTTTGTCTAAGAAAAACTGAATATGTTGTTTCATATAAGAAATGGAGTTTAGCAGTAGTTCTGTCAGGAAGACTCATACTAGCATACACCATTCATTCAATTCAGGCTTCATTCAGGCAAATCATAACAATCATAATCCAGCATCTTCTTTATAACTCTACAGCTGTCGGTTATCGCTCATCATACATGTTGTTAACACCCCCTTATCCATCCCTTCACAACCAGTTTTGGTCCTGTCCTGCTGTAGGGGTAAGTTCATTTCCCCTGTCATCGTCATCTTCCGGCAGGATCTGACAGTTCGAGCGAGAATCTGAGCACTGAACCGCAGGACGTTACTTTCACCAAAGGAAACTATTCTAACCTAGATTTTTTAGATTTTTTTAAAAAAAATGTTTTTAATTTATTCTTATAATTATTAAAACATCTGATGTAGCATAACCTGAGTTACATTTGCTTATTTGTCTACTTTGACAACCATTATGAGGCTACCAGCATTGGTCCACTATAGTCCGCTATTCAATGCCCCACCATTCTTAGTTACTGTTGGTAGGCATGCCCTGTAAAGTACCGTAAGCTATTTACATATATAGGCTAATGGTGTTTATGTTAACAGTGAGAGATATTCAAAAGGAAATGATAACACATTTCTCATAAAATAGTTCTGAAATATCGGAAGTAAGAACAAAAAAATGCTTTTGAGAGTAGTAGCTTATTCACAATATAATTCCACCGGTCTCAATCATTAAGCACCATCGACAATTCACGTGAATGACATGTATGCTAACAACAATGTCCTTACACAACAGGGTAAGTCAATACATTGTTTTATTTTAAGATAATGTTTAGTTATGACTTCCTATAGCTTTCATTATATTTGGCTTGGTTTAGACATTTGTTTAGCATGCCAGGATTTCTCTCACTTCGATCTGAATCTCATACTAGTAAGCGCACAACAGGAAAGCCCAAACAAAAAAGAGAATAATAACAGAGGTAAAGGTAGTTACCGCTTATTAGACAGGTTTGGAAGCTCAGACACATACTATCCCTTTGATACCTGTCCTGTTCTTGTGTGTCTATGCTGGTATCTCTCCTCTTGCTTTTCTTACGGAAAAGCAGAAAAATAGCGGTATGACACCCCCAAAATTACGTGCAAAAAGTATGTGCACCATTTCAGTATTTTCCCTTCTAAAAGCTTGACATTTCTAATGCAACGTAGGATTTTAGTTTCTAAAACAATTTAGCATCTGAGCACGTTGCACACTGAGCAACAAAAAGAAAACAGAGCTAATCTGTTAAAAGTTATTGGTGGTGAGATGTTTCTAGTGAGACAGGGTTTGCTTTTAGAGGACATGATCATCGAAAAGGGAATCTAGAGCCGCTTTTACGATACAAAGCTGAGGACGACCCATCTTTAACAAGGTGGTTGTCTGCCAAGAGGGAGGTGTACACTTCTTGGGATTGTAAGAATGAGCTGATCAATTTGATGAGTCAATTGTCAGGGCAATCACAGATGAAATCCGGGCCATGCCTGTTTTACAGTTTTCTGTAATAATGGATGGGACACAGGACGTGTCAGGTGCTGAGCAAGAGGCCCTGTGCCTATGCTATGTTGACTTTGATTTGGTGGTGCACAAAGAGTTCATTGGGCTGTATGAGACAACATCAACAACAGGTGCAAATCTTGCCAAAATTATTTTGGACGTACTGTTGAGACTGAATATGCCCATATCAGGCCTTAGGTGCCAGGCATACGATGGTGCAGCAAATATAGCTGGGAAATACTTGGGTGCACAGGCAGTCATTTGCCAAACACAGCCACTAAATGTACATTGTGGAGCCCATTGTGTAAACTTGGTGACACAACAGGCATGCTCAGCCTCGCCTGTTGTTAGAAATGCACTTTAGTGGATACGTGAGCTTGGCACATTCTTTGCACGGTCAGGTAAACTAAAAAATACCTTTAAATCTATTGCTGCAGCTGCTGGAGAAGGACCCGTTCTGTGAATTTGGCCTTTATGACCCACCAGGTGGACTGCGCAGTCACCTGCCATTCGTGCTGTTCTGACCCAATGCGAAATAGTGTTAATTTTGTCACCTATTTTTAATTTAGTCTTAGTCTTAGTCTTATGCCAAATGTCCTTGTTAGTTTTAGTCATATTTAGTCATTCACATATCTTTTTTTGTTAGTTAAGTTTTAGTCAACTAAAAGTCTCATCATTTTAGTCTAGTTTTAGTCAAAAGAAAACTCAATATATCTTAGTCAAGTTTCAAAACATAGTCTTTTTTTAAATAAATTATTTCTGAGATTAATTCTGAGATAACCATTTCAGTCAAATAATGTTTCACACATCTCAAATATTGGTTAAATGTCATAATTACCTGACAAAATACACTTGTTGAATGATTTGTTGAATTCACTTTGTTAAATGTGTCTGGTTTTCTGATTTAAGAGACACATTCACAAATGATGAACTTGTTCTGAAGAGTATTTTATTAAGCAAATAAGTTACATAAAATATATATAACCTGCATAATGTATGTGCCACAACACCATAGCTAACTGGTTAATTTACAGCGTAGATGCCTAAAATCAGCATTAGCTTATGAGACGTATATTTAAGTTAACTTCCCTGAATGTGTGGGTGGTTAGCCTTTAGATGTCACTTAAGGTTGGTGGTGTTTTCCCCCGATATTTTTTGTCCGCAGTGCTTCCCGTCAGTTATAATGACACATTCTGACTTTTTGTCAATATCATTGTACCTAAAATGCGACCAAATATTGAGCCTCTTCCTTCTACCTAGCATGTCGTCGGCGCTCGTCGTGTGTTCGCCACTGTCTATGATTGTTGTGTTCTTGCTCCATGTAGTTTCGTGTTGCAGCCACAGGAGTATGAGACCTGTAACCGTTACTAGAGCAACAGCGCGAACTCATTCGGAATATTTTGAAGGCGTAACAGCTGAATATTCTATCTCATGATGAAAAAGTAGAGACGATTGTATACGAAAATGAAGAGAGATTTTATCTTAGTTTTTATTTTATGCAAAACATTTTAGTCTCGTCTTTTTTCGTCAACAATAATGCATGTTAATTTAGTCTTAGTCAGCGTTTTTGGACATTGGTGCAGTCTCGTTATCGTCTCGTCTTAGTCATGGAAAAAAAGGTCGTTGACGAACATATTTAGTCTCGTCTCGTCTGACGAAATTAACACTAATGCGAAATTGTGCTAAATGCACTGGAGAAGATGGCTGCAAGTAACTGCATTTCTGAATCGGCACAGGGCTTGCATGATCAACTGCAACAAGGTAATGTTTGCTTGGCCTTGTACTTGCACTTGATGTTTTAAGTGAACTAGAGATACTAGAAGGCATGCTTTCTGCAGTATCCCTGGTCCGAGACAGCTTGAGGGCAAAAAGAGACACTGAACACTTTCAAATTATCTTTAGTAAAGCAGAAGACCAGTGTGACAATCTGTCTTTACAGCCGATTGTACTACCACGTACTCATAGGCGCCCAAAAAGGTATTCTGGGCAGGCTACTGCTTACACCCCTGGATCGGCCTTGGATTTCTACAGAACAGAGTTCTACCGTGTTTTAGACACAGTAGATACACAAATCAGTGAGAGATTTATGCAACAAGGAATAGAAATAATAAAGCAACTAGAAAACACACTGCTGACTGGCATTACGAATGATGCTGTCCGTAGGCATCCTAAACTAAATAAAGAGAACTTTAAGTTCAGTTACCCATGTTTACAAACAAGTAAAAAATCAAGACAACTGCTGGTGCTGTACAAGCATTAAAAGAAATGTCCCCTGAAGTTCATGGCCTATTCGATCAAGTAGAGACACTAGTTAGATTGCTGATTGTGGTCCCCATATCATCTGCTGAGGCAGAGAGCAGCTTTAGCGGATTGCGTAGATTGAAAACATGGTTGTGATCTACCATGAGTCAAAAAAGACTAAATGGCATTGCTGTGTGCCATATTCAAAAAGAGAGGCTTGACAGGTTGGACAAAGCATAGATTGCACAGCAATTTGTGCAGGGTAATGAAAGGAGGAGAGCAGTTTTTGTTCCTTTTGAGTGTACATCTGGATAGTATATGTTCTTGAATGCACTATACATGTACAGTATACAATAGACCTAGAAGTAATTCCTGATACACTACTTTTTGTGATTTGAAAAGTTATTGGTATCTGTATACAGTAAACTATTTAATATATTACTTAAAATCTGAAGGAGAATACTTTATTCATATTTTAAAAATATGTATTTGTATTTTATGTTAATGCTTATAGCCTAGTTGAATATAGTGTACAGTGAATTTGTAAACATTGTATGTTTTTTGTGATAGTTCTTTATAGTTCTTATGTAAAATATAGCTATAAATATATATCTCTCGTAATAATTTGTAACATTATAGTAGGCTAATGGAAAATAGTTATGTAAATGTAACATATTATTGAGAAGGCTTGCTGATTTTTAGATGGCTGATTGATTGGCAACTATTGTAAGTAAGTTTGATAATATAGGCTTCTGCCTGTGTTGACCAGTGTTTATTCTTGTTCATACATGGTTTATCAAAAATTCATCCATTACTTTTTGAATGTTAATCCAAACACAAATTACGTAAATAACTCGTCAAAAACAGTTGTATGAGCCTAAAAGTTGAGAATTTTTGCTCACAGTTTGGTCCCCCCCACTTAATAAATCTCTCCTGTGCCACTGGTGACAGGACAACGTGCTTGCAGAGAACGAATCCGTTTTTTTCTGTCTAAAATTGCCTTTATTATGATCAGCATGTTTAAAGTCTTTCACAAACAGATTATTTTTGTGAAAATTAATCAAAGATGTCATCTCTGGCATGAATCTGATATTACTAATATTGTAGTGGAGTTCTCATGAGAATGTTTCCATCACTTGATATTTATATTCCATTTATAGTCCTATTTTAGCTAACAGTATTTTACTCTTCACCATTGTGATGTACATTGTTTCTTGTAGGTAGATTTTAACATTATGGAATATCTAAAAATGGTCCATTCAGACTTTTAAATCTTTCCACATTTTCTCTCGGGGGGTACCCCTGAACCCCATAATGTATCTTTCTTTAGTCACAAGGCCTGCTATGGCCCTTAGGTATCTAAAAATATCTAAAAATATTCAAACACAAATACTGGATTGCTGTCATTCAGCTTCAAAACAAACATATCAAAGTGCACTCGGTTGATGAACTAATTGAAATATTTGAATCTTTTGGTAGATTATTCCCCACTACTGTGGCTTTGTCTCTGGGGTCCCAATGTTATAATCCTTGCCAAATTTTTAAGAGATTGTTTGCCTTTATGATTTTTTTATTTTACAAAGAACTATTGTTGCTAACTTGTACATTTATTTTCCCAAAATATATTTATTGTCATTTTGTGTAGATACAACATTTTGTATATATAAAAATTAAATATACCACAGGGAAAAAAAAAATATCCTCTTCTGCATTTTCATTTTCACAGATCAATGGTATCAATATAATTTAACAAAGGTTTCCATGATTTATTAAAGGTTTTCAAAGACCCTTTTGAAGAAGAACTATTTTTTCCCACCTTAAAACACATAATAATTTATTTTATCCATCTATCATATGAAGTAGGGGACGTATGCTTTCCACTTAAAGAGAATAAGCCTTCAGGCCAATAGTGTGGTGAAAGCAACAACCTCTCATATTTTTGAGGGCAGGTTAGTCTTAAAAGGAATTCCAAACAGAGCTGTAAAGGGGTTTGGAGTGGCTGATATATTACATGTTTTTCCAAAACTCTGTCAGTCCTGGACAGGATCAGAACATGCGAGTATGATTGGCTGGAGATTGTCTGCACCTATTGCAAATGTCTCTTCTGTTTGGGTATATTTTGGCTAGTCTGGCATTAGTGTAGTGTACTCTATGAAGAATCTTGCATTGCATCAAACTGTGCTGGGCACATATAGAGGAAGAGTATACTAAATCAATTATATAATCCCACTCTATTTTATGTATAGTGACCCCCAGGTCTTGCTCCCTAGTATTTTTTTGTAAAATAGTGGGATAAGGATTTAATGAATCTATTATTTCATAAATGACAGAGATTACCCCTTTTCTGTCTGAGTTAAGAGAGAGAAGGGAGTCAA
This sequence comes from Moxostoma hubbsi, assembly GCA_032164185.1. NCBI lineage: Eukaryota > Metazoa > Chordata > Actinopteri > Cypriniformes > Catostomidae > Moxostoma > Moxostoma hubbsi. The sequence goes on along the minus strand of JAVLUX010000044.1, from coordinate 23,529,515 downwards.
TTTTATAATCAGGAGGGAGATTAGGAAACTGGGGAAACTGACTTTGTACAAAATGTCTGATCTGAAAGAAGCGAAAAAGATGCATTTTAGGAAGCTTAAACTTTTCTGACAATTCTGAATAGGATAAAAATATTCCTTTGTCATAAAGGTCCTTAACGGAATTGAGACCCCTAGAAGACCAGACATGAAAAACTGGGTGAGAACATGATGGTAGAAAAGATAAATGGTTCACTATAGGAGCCAGAGCTGATGGTCTGATTAACCCAAAATGCTTCCTAAATTGAACCCATATTTTAAGAGTATTGACCACTACTAAACTGTCTGAGATATTTTTACTGTTTATGGGAAGCTGAGAGCAAATCACCGAATGAAGGGGGAATTTTGAGGATGACAATTCCATTTGGGCCCAAACAGGATGTTCAGGAGATCTTGGGGAGTTGGTCCAAAATAAAAGATTATTGATATTACCCAGTAATACTGTTGAAAGTTTGGTAAAGCAAGGCCCCCTTTGGACTTTGAGAGTTCGAGAACCCTTCGCCCTATCCGTGCACATGGAAAAAAAAGAGTTAGTTGTCCGATTTAGGTGGACAAAAAAATATTTGTTAATGAAAATGGGTATATGCTGAAAGAGATATCAATTTTGGGCAAAATAGTCATTTTAACCAAGTTAATACGGCCAATTAATGATATTGGAAGAGAGGACCACCTCTCTATATTTGCCTTATAAAATTCATTAAAGAATAACATTTTTTTTTTTTTGTAAAGATAGCTGTGATTGACTTAGTGATGAGTACGCCTAGATATCTGAACTTTTCCTGAGCCCATTTAAAAGGGAAAGATGTTGGGAAAGCATCTCGCTCTTTTGAAGGTTCAATTTGTAACCAGAAAATTTTTCAAATGATTAGAAAATCTTGAGGATTGGTGGTAATGATGAAATGGGGTTAGCTATATATATAAAAGAAGGTCGTCTGCATAAAGGGACAGTTTATAAGAGGTTTCAAACTGGGTAATGCTCTCAAACTTTTCCTCACTTCGCAACCAAATGGTCAATGGCTCAATAACCAAGGCAAATAATAGAGGAGAAAGAGGGCAACCTTGGCGTGTGCCAAGGGGAAATGCCCTATAATGTGTTGCATTGGTGTGTACAGATGCTACAGGGGAGGAGTATAATAATCAAATCCATGATACAAAACTGGAGCGAAAACCAAATTTATTTAAAATAAAAAACAAGTACTCCCACTCGACCCTGTCGAATGCCTTCTCAGCATCGAGGGACAATACTACTTCGGCAGTGTCAGAGCTTGGAGAAAGGATAGTATTAAAAAGTTTTCTGGTATTATAGAAAGAGTGTCTCCCAATCATAAAACCTGTCTGGTCAGGCGAAATAACAGCAGGTAACACTTTCTGAAGGCGAAGGGCAAGAACCTTAGAATTTTAAAGTCCACGTTTAACAATAAAATTGGCCCGTAGCTACTGCAAATTAGTGGATCTTAATCTTTCTTAAGCAACAATGAAATAGATGCCTCAGACATGGTTGTTGGGAGCTGTTCTGAAAGAAAGGCTTCATTATATACTCTTTGTAGAATTGGGGCAGGAACAAAGGAGAAAGTCTTGTAAAATTCGATGGTAAAGCCATCAGGGCCAGGAGATTTGCCATTCTGAAGTGAAGTAATTGCCTCTTGTACTTCCGTGATAGATACAGGCCTGCCCAAATCATTTGTAGCGCCATTGTTAACACTAGGAAAAATTAGTTGATCAAAGGGGTTTGGGCAGTCCAAATTTTTTAGTTACGTTCTGAGGAATAAAGATCCGAATAGTATTTTGAAAAAAACTCATTAATTACCTCTGGGTCAGAAACTATGTAACCCTTAGAAGATTTAATTTTAGGGATCAGTCTAGATGTGCGAACAGTTCGAGATTGAAATGCAAGTGATTTGAAAAAAGCTGCCTGGCACTTAACAATTGCAAAGTTATACTCTGAATGAAGTTGAAGATGTTTTTATAAATTGTGGGTGAAGGGGTCAGAGAATATTGGAGGTCCAGTTTAGCAAGTTGGTCAGATATTTCTGGCATCTTGGCTTTCTCAAATCTCCTCAGCTGACAGACATATGCAAATATTTGTCCACACATGTAGGCTTTAAATGCCTCCCACAGCATGTTGCTGCTAACAGAAATATTGTTATTTATTTCAAAATATAGATTTATATGAGATGTGAGGAAATCTTTGAATTTGTTATCAGAAAGTAAATGTGAACTAAATCTCCACTGGTTAGAATTAATTCTGGCTTGTGGAAACCTTAAATCCAAAGAGGTGGGGGAATGATCCGAGATGACTACACTATGATAGCCGCAGGAATTGACGGAGTGCATCATTCTATCATCCAAACGAAAAAAATTATCCGCGAGTATGAATGGTGAACATGTGAAAAGAAAAAGAAGACATTACTAGTTGGAAACCTTGACCTCCAGGGATCTGACTGGCCGATCTGTTTAGTATAGGACTCTAAAACATGTTATGTTTTGAAAAAGTCCTGTCCAATGTTGTTTTTTTGAACCAAATTAAAATCTCCTATAATTATGTAATGACTATCAAGTCATTAAACGAGTTTACAAAAAACAAAAAACGAGTTGTTATCCCAATTGGGGCCATATATACAACCTAAAACAACTGGGACTGTTTGTAAAATTCCAGACCCAATCACATAACGACCATTTTCAGGTTCAAAAGCAATGTTCGTGTGTATAAGAATTGCTGCCCCTCTTGCCTTCACAGCAAATTTGGAGTGAAAACAGTGACCAACCCATGTATACTTAATGCAAGAAACATCCAAAGTATAAAGATACGTTTCTTGTAAAAAAATTATGTCTCCTCTGAGGGACTGTAAATGTGAAAGAACCTTTTTGGTCTTAACAATATTATTCAATCCCTTTACATTCCAAGAGATAAAACAAATATTTGTATTTGATCTTGTTGTGCTATCAGCCATTTGAATCATGTATAACTACTGCAGTACCCTGATCCATGAAATGTCCAGAACAAATACAAAAAAGTGAAAAGACAGAAGAGGAAGGGCAAGAAAAAAAACCCACAGAAACAAGAAAACAGAGAAAACAAGATCCATACATAGACCAACAACAGTCAACTATCCCTTATACACCCCCCCCCCCCACCCTTAAACTAACTCTCCCTTTAAACTAACAACCAAGAAATTACGTATCTCTCCAGATACCTTGTCTTCCTTTCTTTTTTACACTTATTCAAACTACAAACCTTATATTTCCCCAACAACACATTATAACCCCCAATCACAGGGATATCAGAATTAGAATTATTACTGCAAAGCATATAAATAAAGTTTAAATTTCCTTAAGTGACTAAATGTATTTTAACAGCAGCTCGAATGAAACTTGTTCAGTCACAAATATGGTATACAATAACTACTTAACTTATATTGCAGTCCATGGACACTAGGGCCTGTTTAAACAAAACAGGAGCATAATTAATATTTGATCAACCAAACGGCAGGAAAATGCATTGCTGAACAAATAACCATAATCTGTATTCTATAACTACATTCTTCCTAGTTTTTATGTTAACTTATTTTAAAACAGAGTCAGATAGCGACCATGTGATGATGAGAAGACGATCAAATCGCTCCCAACTTACATATCTCCAGTAACACTGGTGTCAGTCAACATTGGGTTGCTCAGAGACAACACACTGAAAATCCTACTACCGCTTGCCTTCCTTGGTTGAAATAAACTGTCTCTTGCTTCATAATTCCAATGGCACAAATGTCAGTCAACATTAGATTGTTAAGAACCGCCGCACTGAGAATCCAAATACCGCTTGCCCTCCTCTGCCGAAGTGAACCACTTATTGCTCCCTTCTCTGGTCGTTATACGAAGTCTTGCCGGATACAAAAGAGCCGGTTTGAAGCCCTGTTTGTACATATCGGCCATGACTTAATGATACAAAGCCCGCTGCTCCATTATCTTGACTATAATCGTCATAGATAGCGATTTGTTTCCCTCGCGAATTACTGTAGCTTTTAATTGGTAACGATGAAAACGGACCACAACTGCTCTTGGTCTCTCCCCTGGGTTGGGTTTAGCAATAAGGGATCTGTGTGCCCGATCCAGCTCTGGGGGGGGGAGGACAGTACTTGGTCACCAAAAACTTCAAAAAGCAACTCGGAGAAGCATGTTGTTGGCCATGGACCCTCGATCGACTCGGGTATGCCGATGATCCTTATGTTGTTATGTCTGCTTCGTGCCTCTAGATCCACGGCCTTGGCTTTAAGTCTCGCTTTGCTCTCCATTAAGGCTGTGAGGGAGGTTTCTAGACGTTCCACCCGCTCACCTAGCGATTCGACATGGGACTCAAGCAAGGTAAGTCGCTGTCCATGATCAAATAACTGTGGTTTGCATACAGTCAAGTTGTACTTCTAGCGTTGAAATTGAAGCCTTGAACTCGGTCGCCAAGGCCGGTCTATGTTCTTCCAACAGATCTGTTAGTGCCACCATGTTCACTTCGTTTGGCATAATGGGCACCTCAGTTCTTATGTTTGTTTCTTAGATGTTTTCACTGTTTTAGTTGCCATTTTAAATAGATACTGTTATTAAAAAGCCATCTTATTAGTTTTTGTAGTGTGTCAGGAAAAGTCGGTGGGGTAGATAAAGAAATATACGAAACTGAATGGGGAAGAGAGACAGGCGCGTCTACTCCATTGCGCTGCTCACCGGAAGTCTAACTTGTACATTTATAATAACTATTTCATAAAATGGATTAATCATTCCTTCTGTTATTTCATTGCTACAGTACACTGACTACTGACACCATGCAAATTATTGTCCAGACCTTTGCTGGGAAGGAAATGTAGAGACCGGACCTCTTGGAACTTTAATGAAATACTCCTGTTATACATAATGTAAACTCAGTGTAAATACTTGTTACAAAATGTGTAATAAATGTGTAAACATGCATATATTTAAAGGGGCAATAATACTTTGACTTATTTTAACATCATCAGACACTTTAAATATAAAGAATTTAACAAGTAGACTCCTACATATGTGTTTGGCAAAACTTGCCATAAAGTTCAGGTAGTTCTGGCTTGCGCTGCCATATCTTTTCTAACTCATCTGAATGAAGGGGTGCGTTCCATTCAGAAGTGATCATCCCTATTCCCTTAAAAGACTTTACCCTCCATTGTGAGAGCTTCAAATGGCTGAAAGGTGTGGGTCTCAAAAATAGTGCCCCTTTAATCTGCTTTAAGATGCTTTCCTTCTTTCTTTCTCTTACTATAAGACCTGTAAATTTCTAACTTCAAGCATTTAAAACTACTTTCAACTTTCAGAAAAGGTTCTGTTAAACCAACATTATAGTTTGTCTTGACAAACTTTACATTTTTAGGTCAGTACTTTTGTACCACACAAAAAAGAATATCAATATCTTCTTTTTTACAACCACCTAAGCCCATGTGGCACGGTGGAGGGCGGGACCGGAGCGCGATTACGCACGCCCGGTCCCGTATTAGGCTAATTAAGCCGTCAAGAGGGATAAAGGCCACTCGCAGACGGCGATGTGGGAGAGAGAGATCGTTCACGGACATGTCCGTTGTCTTATGTGTTTGTCTTTTGAGTTTACCATTAAACCTTTAGTTTATATGTTAAGCCGGTTTCTCGCCTCTTCCTTGCCCATGACCTTGATCTGTTTTACAGCCCAGTTATTTTTTGAAATATTGGGGAGAAATGCAGTTATAGCAGTGAATAATATAATACATGTTTTTGTTCAATGGCACTTTTCATACAAAGCACAAAGTTTAACAATATAAAGCTTATATGAAATTATAGTCAGAAAATTCAAATTTTTAAAGAGTGGCTAAAAACAAATTAAATTAGATACATTAAGGCAAATGGGTCCTATAAGCTGGATAGGGACCCTCATTGTGGGCCCACGCAAAGGGTGCGTTGATGTAAAAGTAGGCCTTGGTGTTTTTATGCAGTAGAGTGCAGGAATTAATGTACACCTTTTTGCAACTTTGTTTCAATGCTTTTATAGCATATGGGATTAAGTTTTGAGTACTGAAATTTACAGTATGTTTTAATTGTTAAAAGTTCTCTTATTTGTCAAAATATCAAGGCAAATTTGATTCCTCATGACATGACCCCTTTAAAAACATACCATAAATTAACTATTTTGATGCTATAGTAAAACAGTAGTAACCATGTGGTTTTGGCTGAATGATTATCATTTTTATTACCATAGATTTGATTTTCCTGTATTACTACTAGTTTTTTTTTTTCTTTTGCTATGCAGATCGTCGTCAAAATATGGTTACTGTTGTAAAACAATGGTTCATTTTCAGAAAGGATGGATCAAGATATTGTGAGGGAATAGAGAACACAAAACTATTTCAGAATAAAATATTTCACTTTCCTCTAAGTGTCTCCATATAATTTTAATGGAAATAATATCACAAAGCAAAATAAATCTTATATACTGTATGTATATATATATATATATATATATATATATATATATAGACACATGGCTGAATCTCGCAAATAAATATCCAGGTCAAATTAGAAATCTGACCTGGATATGTATTTGCGAGATTCAGCCATGTTTGTTTATACTGTATGTCTATGTGTTTGTGTAGGTTTGTATGTGTGTATTGAAAGAGAGAGTCACAGTTAAACTCTCAAGTACAAGGAGAATGAAAAGCAGGTCTTAAGAGAAAACCGCTAATCAAAAGATCCGATTATTTAAAGAGTGACTAAAGAGCGTGTTTGAGTGGGTGCTAAGCTTAAGATATTAGCTGAACAAATCCATCCCATAATAAGCTTAAATGTGCTCTTCCCATTGCACAGGGCATTTGAAAAAACACATACTTACTGTATAAGTTAGATTTTATGCTCCATGCAAATGCTTTTAATTTCTGTCAAGTAAGATGTTGATTTATTTTGACCCAGAGAATCTGAATATAAATAATATGATAATTTTCCTTGTGTTCAGTAAGTGTCTGGTTTCAATCACCTTGTCTTAGACATGGAAAAGTAGGAGTTTAAGATGCCTGCTCGGAAGGCAGAGGTTAACTTCTAGTTGCCTGGGATCAAGAACAATCAAATCTGTTGACTTGGCATTAATTTGGAAAGAGAGACGAATATTAAAGTGCTGAAAATAATAAGTGGAATAATAGAGTAAAAGGTTAGATGTGCCACAAACATCATTAGTGTTGGTGAAGCTACACTGATACTACAGTTTGTCATGTTACAAGCTATTTCTAACTGAAAGCAGTAGAGGTTATTTTTTTTTAAAAATTTGTTTGCTATTATTTTATTAAAGGCATGGAAGCAGCATCATTCAAACAATAATTTTCAGCTAAAGATGCCATTGTAGATAATCACAATTCACAATGGCCATGATTGATTTTAATCATGAGTGAAAGTGTTCGATAGGGTCCAGATACACATTATTATATATTATACATCACTGAGTCTCAGTAGTTGTTTAAGCCATTCGGCCAAGCTGACCCAGTCACACTTAGCTAGCATACACTTGGTCCACACGGCTCTTCGGAGCAGCAGCAGTTCACAAGTTTTTTGTTTTGTATTTGTTCCCTACTTTGTTGGGGGATTGTACGCATGTCTACTTGTGCAGCAGCATGTCTACATGCTTAACACAGTATGTCTATGGATGTTAATCGCAGTAGCAAGTCTTTGTAGCAACATTGTAGATCTAGTCCACAAAGACCAAAGTCCTATTAATATGTTAAACCCACATTAACATGCTAAATCTCTGAGATGTCATGACTTAACTACATTTATACATTTGTCAGACACTTTTATCCAAAGCAACTTACAGTGCATACAATCTACTGTATATAATTTATCAGAATGTGTGTTCCATGGCAATCAAACCAATGGCATTGGTGTTGCAAACGACAACTACTGGAACTTCTACAGAAACTGTCATGCTGAAAAATTCAGTTCAAACTGAAAACTTTTTTACGATCTACTTAGGCTTACAATGCTTTTGGGAAATTAGGCCCAGCCCTATTCCAACAATATAAATATAAATGTACCTGATAAGAAAAACTGCATAAATGCACAACTTCTAAGTCTAATTTACTAGCAAATAACTACAAGTTAACTACAGTTAATTTGAACGACAAGTTGACAAATGACCAAACATTCAAAAGTGGTTGGCTCCTATTCATTGGATGTTCAAAAACCTTAGTGAACAAAATCAGCCACTCAAATATCAGAAGCAAGATAATACCATTTAAACCCTGCGGTGTCTCTCAGCAGTGGGCTTTACAGAGCATCTATTGTTCGATGTGGATTGCTTCCATTTCCCCAGACTATAAAGGTTAGGGCACAAATCCACCTTGCTCCATTGCCCCCGACATCTTAAACCTATTTGAAACAAATGAGCTTCCCTGTGAAGCAAGGCCAAACCCCACAAATCAATCTAATTGAGAGAAGGGGGCTTACAAAAGACTCGCAAGCACTTTCAAACATTGCTCTAGAGCCAACACTAAGGTAAGCGTTTCTTACACTTCACTCTTCAACTAATCCCACCTCAAATCCAGAAGCTGTGTCAATGTACAGGATTCTGAAGACTTCCGTTTGGAAACTAACAAGCAGGAGAGTCAGGCTTAGATGGAATTCAAGGTCCAGAATCCCAAATTATGCCTGGGACTTTACAGTAGTTGAGCAAAACCAACAGCATAGATTTTAAGGCAACATAGTTAAACTTTAGGTTCTATAAGGAGCTACAGTTCTTTTCAGCATGCTCCAAAGATTTTTTATAATGAGTTGGGCTATGTTTTTTTTCTTCTTTTAAGCAGGGCTTTGGACTTTTTTTTAGGTGTTAGCACTGGTGTTAGCACTAATTAAAAATGATTAACACAGAAGTATACAGTCAAAATTATTTTATTGTTGGTTTATAGATAGATAGATAGATAGATAGATAGATAGATAGATAGATAGATAGATAGATAGATAGATAGATAGATATAGGGCTATATATTAACCATTGGTGGTGCAGTTATGTGACTGTATGGGAGAGGATATGCCTACTGGCCATTGAATTACTGTCGGTATTGTTGAGACTGTATTACTTGCCCAGGAAATTTCCTCAGGTTGTCCTGACGGTGATTGTTTCCATGTTGTAGAGACTCCATTCCATTACACCTGATGATCCATGCTTTTTAAAGGGTGATGTTTACCATAGTAATTGTAAAAAGTCCTAAAAAAATGTATTGTAAAAAAAGTCCTAAAAAAATGTATTGTAAAAAAGTCCTAAAAAATGTATTGTAAAAAAGCCCTAAGTCCCTCGGGGAATAAAACTTTTGATCTATGTTACGGGTCTATCAAGGTGGCCTATAGATCGGTTGCTGACCCTCCACGGGTTACTCTGATCACATATTGCGCAGAAGAGGCACAGAGATACGAAAAGTCCAGGAGTGGAATGAGGACAATATAATGGCCTTACAGGGTTGCTTTGAGTGCACCAATTGGTCTGTTTTTCAGGAGTCCTCTGACAATTTAGATAAACTTACTGATGTTGTGTGTAATTCTATTTCTTGATAATGTAATTGTTACCAAGATCATTTGAAAGACAAGCCTTGGATTAATGGTAAACTGAAAATTCTGCATAGGAAGAAAAGGGATATTTTTAAAAGTGGTGATAAAACTGCTTATTCTGTTATTAGGAAAGAGGTATGGGCAGAAATTGAGATGGCAAAACTTAAATATAAAGAAAAAATTTACTTCATTTCACAAATTCTGATCTCAGAGCTGTGTGGGATTGCATGAAATTAATGACTGGGCCACAAGAGGGTACAAGAAATATGGTCTCTCTAGATGGGTATATTTCTAATGTGCATTTAGCTAATGAATATCTATACAAATTTTATCTAAGGTTTAATAGGAATCAAAATGAAGAAATGTATGTTGTTTTGCAAGGCACAAATGTTTATAATGATGCATCAATAGTGGCTAGGCTTTTTACTCAGTTTAAAGTAAATAAAATCTAGATAATAAATAAAACCAGATAATATTTGTGGTAAAGTGCTGAAGTCATGCAGTTCACAACTAAGTAGCATGTTCTCATCTGTTTCAGCATTTAACTTCAAATGCAAACTTTCCCACAAATCTGAAAACATGCTACGATTGTTCCAGTGGCTAAATGCAGGAATCCTAAAGTTTTAAATTATTTTAGACCTGTAGCCCTTACCTCTCTGGTGATGAAAACTTTTGAGAAAATAGTTAGACAAGAGATAATGAAGCATGTGGAAGATATGTTGGATCCACTTCAGTTGGCATACAGAGGAGGGAGGGGGATTGAGGTTGCCATAATCATACTTTTGAATCTTGTAGTTCAACATCTAGAGGCCCCCAAAATGCATGCAAGACTTGCTTTTATTGATTTTTCATCCACATTCAATACAATACAGCCAAATGTGTTAGCTGAAAAGCTTGTCAAACTTTTTAACCTGAATTCCAACCTGGTTGGGTGGATAGTTTGATCAAACAGGACCCAGTGTGTGAGAGTTGATGGGGTTCTATCTTCCAAGTTATATTAATCTACTGGCTCCCCCTCAGGGGTGTATTCTTTCTCTCCCTTACTTTTTATTTTGTAAAGCAATGATTGCAGAAGTAGGTTTGATAATAGGTATGTTACATGTTATAGAGTCTTTTAGAGGGTGATGAGGTATCTCCCGGTCCTGTGGTGGAGGACTTTTTCCTGGTGTAAAACCTGCTGTTTGGATATAAACACAGCTAAGACTAAATATATGATTATAGACTTTGGAAGGTCTGCCACCCCTGCCACTCAAACAGTTATTCAAGGGAGGGATATTGAGATTGTATCCGAATACAAGCATTTGGGTTCAATCGTTGACAACAAATTGAGTTTCGATTCAAACACTGATGCTCTTTGTAAGAAAGTCCAACAACACATGTTCTTTTTAAGGAAAATTAATTCCTTTAAGGTTTGCAATGTGCTAAAGACACTGTTTTATTGTAGTTTTATAGAATCTGTCATGTCTTGTTGTGTTGTGGCATGGTTTAATTGCATTAGTTAAAACTGCATTGAAAGTGAAAGGAATTCAACAGACTCAGCTTAAGGAAGTTTTTAGATAACGTGTTTTAAAGAAAGTCTATTCAATACTTCGATGTGTTGAGCATCCTTTAAACAGAGAATTTGAACTCCTTCCCTCAGGCGGCAGATATAAAATGCCTGGGGGTAGAACTAGGAGATACAGGAACTCATTTATCCCTGTAGCTGTTGGCATGTTGAATTCATTAAAGACACAGTAAACATACCCTTTTTAATATTTCTATCTGAATTAGTTTTTTAACAATGGTATTAAAATTATATATTTATGCTTTGACCTGATTCTCTATTGTTCTGGACTTGTATGGGACTGTTAGTGTGGTTTGTTGTTATGGTGTTGTTATGTGTTTCATGTCACCTGTGCAAATGTAAATTCCTATGGGATAAATAAACTGAAAATTAAAACTGAAACTGATTGTGTTCCCATGCAAATGAGTTTTGCGGCAAACTTTGGAAAACTGTCCATCGTTGCCAAAGGTTTGGAATTATGCCAATAATAGGGTTATGTTAAAGACGGAAATAAAACAAACATTATGTTGACTTTTAAAGCCACTTTTTGTATAGGTTTAGTCAGCATTGCGTCATTACTGGGGTTGGGGTTTAGCTTGGGCAAAAGCAAAGCACTGTTACCATAGTTCATTCCAATGCGAAAAAAAAAAAAAAGATTCCAGATAAAAACATGATGAGTTAATACAAGAGAACTGCTTATGATTATAGGTCTAATTGTTGTAATATTGCTGCATATTATTTTCGTGTTTAATAAAATAAATATCATCCCCCCATCATTATTAAATCCTGCTTCTTCGTGTTTTATTTTTTTTTAATTGTAGGCCTGCTATTTTAAATTTACCAAAGTTTACGTTTACTTGCATTGTCCACTGAGGCTGTTAATTTGAATAAATAATAAAAAGGTCTTCCACTGAACTCGAATCAGCCATATTACGGGCTCACTTCTTAAATTTTAAGTATTTTATATTCACAAAACATTTATTAATCAATTATTTATCATATTAAAATATAGTAATAAAAGAGTTGATAATGGAAAAACAAATAAATTAAAAAATCAGTTAAAATGTTTTAAATACCAATCTAAAATCAAAATATCAATGTGGCAATTGTATATGTATACTTCTGTCTTAAAGGAATAGTTCACCCTAAATTAAAATTAGAGCTCTATCAGGTCCTTATAATGGAAGTACAAGGGTGCCAGTACTTTGACGGTCCAAAAGTCACATTAGGGCAGCATAAAAGTAATCCACATGACTCAATCAATGAATGTCTTCTGAAGTGAATTGATTGGTTTATGTAAGAAACAAGTCAATAATTAAAATGTTTTTAACTTTAAATCAGCGCTCCCTTCCAAGTCTGTGATGCAGTTTGAAATGGCAGAACTCTCGCATGACATTCGTTCTTCTGTTGTAAAGAAGTGCCACTTCTGAATTCTCGCGTGAACTCGCCAATGAACTCGCCACATCATGCTTCGTGTCAGCTACTGGCAGGAAGCGCTTTTTAAAAGTTAATAAAGTTTAAATTATCAATTTATTTTTTACAATATTTTTTATGTATCGATATGCTTCAGAAAACATTCATTGATTGACTGGAGTCATGTGGATTACTTGATTGGTGCTTAAATGTGACTTTTGAACCATCAAAGTGCTGGCAGGACCTTATAATAGAAGCCAATAGCCCCACAGCATTGCCCTAAAACCAATGTTACCTAGAATATAGAGTTTAAATAATTTGTAAAATGTTGCTAGCTAGCAAGATACATTAGCATTGATAACTCACCGACTGTAATTGCCATGGTGTCCCGAGTGGTTTCTCCACTGTCAGCGGGACAATGTCTTAGCACACCGTCCATGATCTCGAACCATGGAAAATTCTTTCATCGGGCACTGATTTGTCCATTGTGCATTTAATGGATTTGAACTCTGCCCGCATTTAATTTACATTTTTTTAGGAAACCGTTTCATGTTGCACTGGACACAAACTTTGACATTGACCCTGACTCAATCTCCAGTTTACCTTGTTTTGCCCAAGAGTAATTGGCAGGCAAAAGGCCATTGGCTGTTGGCCCTGAAAAAGAACAGAGGAGACATGATAAAGCCCCAGAATTGACAGTGGGAATGCAAGTGTCCCTGGCACAAACTAGCATGCCCTCATTTGGCCCGATAGTGGAAATGCAGATATTGTCTCAAAATGTGCTCAGTCTTGCCAAAATCAAAAGACAAAAGCAAATGATCTGAGCTATGCTATCCACATTAATTTTATAGTTCTAGACATGTACTCTATGACAACAACTCAGCAAAAAAGAAATGTCCCTTTTTCAGGATACTGTATTTTAAAGATAATTTTGTAAAAATCCATATAACTTTGCAGATCTTTATTGTAAAGCGTTTAAACAATGTATTACATGCTTGTTGAATAAACAATTCATGAATATGCACCTGTGGAATGGTCTTTAAAATACTAACAGCTTTCAGACGGTAGGCAATTAAGGTCAAAGTTATAAAAACTTACAACACTAAAGAGACCTTTGTACTGACACTGAAAAACACTAAAAGAAAGATGCCCAGGGTCCTGCTCATTTGCATGAACGTGCCTTAGGCATGCTGCATGGGAGGCATGAGTACTGCAGATGTGGCCAGGGCAATAAATTGCAATGTCCGTACTGTGAGAGATGCCTAAGACAGCGCTACATTTAGACAGGAAGGACAGATGATTGTCCTGGCAGTGACAAACAGTGTGTAACAACACCTGCACAAGATCGGTACATCAGAATATCACACCTGCGAGTCAGGTACAGGATGGCAACAACAGCTGCCCGAGTTACACCAGGAACACACAATCCCTCCATCAGTGCTCAGACTGTCCGCAATAGGCTGAGAGAGGCTGGACTGAGGGCTTGTTGGCCTGCTGTAAGGCAGGTCCTTACCAGACGTCACCGGCAACAATGGGCACAAACCCACCTTTGCTGGACCAGACAGGACTGGCAAAAAGTGCTCCTCACTGATGAGTCATGGTTTTGTCTCACCAGGGGTGATGGTCGGACTCACGTTTATCATCGAAGGAATGAGCATTTCACTGAGGCCTGTACTCTGGAGCAGGATTGATTTGGAGGTTTACAGGGAAGACATCATGTGGAACCCTTCCTGCAGGCTCATCCTGACATGACCCTCCAGCATGACAATGCCACCAGCAATACTGTTTGTTCTGTGTGTGATTTCCTGAAAGACAGGAATGTCAGTGTTCTGCCATGGCCAGAAAAGAGCCCGGATCTCAATCACATTGATCACGTCTGGGACCTGTTGGATCGGAGGTTGAGGGCTAGAGCCATTACCCCCAGAAATGTCCGGGAACTTGCAAGTGTCTTGGTGGAAGAGTGGGGTAACATCTCATAGCAAGAACTGGCAAATCTGGTCTGATTTTGCTCCTCCCCCCCTTATTCAGAGACACATTATTCAATTTCTGTTTGTCACATTTCTGCGAAACTTGTTCAGTTTATGTCTTAGTTGTTGAAACTTTATGTTCAAGTTTGCTGAATATATATATATATATATATGCAAAGTTGAACGAAACTTTCCTCTGGGACATTCCAATGTGACTAGCATGTCATAAAAATGTCACATTCTGCACAACATAATCAGAGCTCAATATTTCACCACATAATTTTTGCAAAACTCTTGAATTTATTGCTATAATAGAACTGGCTGAGTCAAATTAAAGTCCAATGTTTTATTAAAGACAATCTCCATGAATTTGATGTCCTGGTTGCTGCAGTTAGATTACCAGGGTAATGAACATAACAAAATAATTTACTGAGTGATGTAGAAATATTTCCCACATACGTTTTTGGCATTGGAAATCTACCAACATTTCAACCACAGTTAAAAGCCAAGTTAAAAGTTACATCCTCTTACTGCCAAGAACTAACAAAGTGCTTAGATATTATGTATGAATGTAAGTCTGTGTTAACAAGATAAGAATATGCACTTTCATAAAAATCAGTACAGATGGCATGCAAATATAATTTTTAATACGCTGCAAAAACTCATTTGATCAGTGAACTTACAAAACACATCTTTGTGCATTCAAAGGATTCTCTAAAAAGCTTCATTGAATTTTAAATCGCATACATTTTATTAAAAAAAAATAATTCAAGATCAGAGAATACTAGGATGTCTTGTGTATTCCATCAAACAGTTTTCAAAAAAATATTTAATATCAACTTACGGTAATGTTGTGAACATATGACTCAATTATTTGTTTTTCACGTACACATGTATGGAAACTACTAATGATTGCACAAATGAAAAAAGTTTGTCAGGAAAGGTCAGGTTTAATTATCAATCAAATTTTATTTGATAGTAATTTAATTCATCAGTGTGTGCGTGTGTGTGGTCTTATGAAAGGTTCACACAGCCCTATTGAAATAAAGGCACGGCTAAAGATATGTTCTTCAAAGCAGACCTTCAAAGGCAGACAGCTTCTGTAATTTATTTTTTATAATATCACACATTAAACGCTTCAGACCAGGGAATTTGCATTTGCCCTCTGTGAACACACTGCAAGACATTCAGTGTATTAATGCCATTTACAGTCAACAGTAATGTGCGTATATTCAACTTAAAATGCCACTTAAGGCACTTTCCACGAATATGGTATAAAATATGGTATGAAACTTGAAATAAATGTTTACACTTTACATTTATGTTCCCTTTCTTAAGGGTTTTAAAAGGGGTTCATTAATTATTAATAATGTACAAATGCATTATAAATCATTAAAAATGCAGTTAGAGAAAAATGCAAAAACAGAGCAACTTTCATCCAATCCTTGTAGAAACGGATAATTTAACTTACTTATTCATACTTATATTACTCAAACATAAAATGACCTAATTCATGATATGTCACAATGTAGCAAAAATTGAATATTTTTGTAAAATTTAAAATGTAATTTTTTTTTATATTAAATATTTTTAAATACATTTTTAATTTTAAAATATTTTTAATAAAATATTATGTTGTTGTACACTAATTAGTGTATTCATATTTTTCCATTTATAATTCATTGAAAAGGAATTGTAAAATACTGCATAATGTAATTAATTCATAATGTCTCAAAATACACATTATAATATGTTACAACATCTATTAAATAATTGTAACTACAGTAATAATACATTAAAAAATATTTAACCTATTCATAATTATGCCTTAAAAAGTATAATGTTTTATTGTACAATCAATATCCAGTTTTATCTGCACAAACTGTAATCCAATGTACTGCATATGTTAAATACCGTATATCTGCTAAAATCAGCAAAGTCTCAACAGCCATAAGGCTTTATGATGTGATCATATACCATGATAAGTGGTTTTGGCCTTCAATGTCTTCTTATAAAAAGCCATATGATAAACTTGTAACATACAATACATTACAAGTAAAGATTATAAAATGGAAGTTATAAAAATTACTAGAATACAAAGGAACACACATTCACAATGTAAATTTTGAGACATTAAGTAATATCCCATGTAATTTTGCACAACAGGGTGTAATGAAAGTGGAACATACACTCACCTAAAGGATTATTAGGAACACCATACTAATACTGTGTTTGACCCCCTTTCGCCTTCTGAACTGCCTTAATGCTACGTGGCATTGATTCAACAAGGTGCTGAAAGCATTCTTTAGAAATGTTGGCCCATATTGATAGGATAGCATCTTGCAGTTGATGGAGAAGCTCCCGTTCCACCACATCCCAAAGATGCTCTATTGGGTTGAGATCTGGTGACTGTGGGGGCCATTTTAGTACAGTGAACTCATTGTCATGTTCAAGAAACCAATTTGAAATGATTCGAGCTTTGTGACATGGTGCATTATCCTGCTGGAAGTAGCCATCAGAGGATGGGTACATGGTGGCCATAAAGGGATGTACAATGCTCAGGTAGGCCGTGGCATTTAAACGATGCCCAATTGGCACTAAGGGGCCTAAAGTGTGCCAAGAAAACATCCCCCACACCATTACACCACCACCACCAGCCTGCACAGTGGTAACAAGGCATGATGGATCCATGTTCTCATTCTGTTTACGCCAAATTCTGACTCTACCATTTGAATGTCTCAACAGAAATCGAGACTCATCAGACCAGGCAACATTTTTCCAGTCTTCAACTGTCCAATTTCGGTGAGCTCTTGCAAATTGTAGCCTCTTTTTCCTATTTGTAGTGGAGATGAGTGGTACCCGGAGGGGTCTTCTGCTGTTGTAGCCCATCCGCCTCAAGGTTGTGCGTGGTGTGGCTTCACAAATGCTTTGCTGCATACCTCGGTTGTAACGAGTGGTTATTTCAGTCAAAGTTGCTCTTCTATCAGCTTGAATCAGTCGGCCCATTCTCCTCTGACCTCTAGCATCAACAAGGCATTTTCGCCCACAGGACTGCCGCATACTGGATGTTTTTCCCTTTTCACACCATTCTTTGTAAACCCTAGAAATGGTTGTGCGTGAAAATCCCAGTAACTGAGCAGATTGCGAAATACTCAGACCGGTCCGTCTGGCACCAACAACCATGCCACGCTCAAAATTGCTTAAATCACCTTTCTTTCCCATCCTGACATTCAGTTTGGAGTTCAGGAGATTGTCTTGACCAGGACCACACCCCTAAATGCATTGAAGCAACTGCCATGTGATTGGTTGATTAGATAATTGCATTAATGAGAAATTGAACAGGTGTTCCTAATAATCCTTTAGGTGAGTGTAGGTCATTGGCCTAATGATAATATATATTAAAGCTTGCAAATAAATGAAAAATACATACTGTATAATAAGCATTTAAAAATATGTTATGGATGTATCCTGCTGATTGGCATCCACATGAATGGCTGGACCCAGGGTTTCCAAGCAGAACATTACCAGAGCATTACACTCCCTACACTGGCTTGTTGTCTTCCCACAGTGCATCCTGGTACCATCAATTCCCCAGGTAAACGGCACACAAGTACAAGGCCGTCCATGTGATGTAAAAGAAAACAAGACTCATCAGACCAGGCGACCTTCTTCCACTACACCAAGGTCCAGCTCCGATGCTAACATGCCCATTGCATGTTGTATACCCACTTTCGACGGTGGACAGGGCTCATCATGGGGACTCTGGCCGGTCTGCGGCTACACAGCCACATACACAACAGGGTTCGACGCACTGTGTGTTGTGACACATTCCTCCCATAACCATCATTAATATTTTCTGTGACATGTGCCACAGTAGACCTTCTGTCGGTTTGGACCATATGGGATAGCCTTCGTTGCCCTCATGCATCGATGAGCCTTGGGCACCCAACGTCCCTCCTCGGACGAGTGTCGGTAGGTACTCACAACTGCTGACTGGGAACACCCCACAAGCCTTGCTGTTTCAGAGATGCTCTGACCCAGTCGTCTGGCCATAATAATTTGTCCCTTGTCAAAGTTGCTCAGGTCTTTACTCCTGCCCATTTCTCCTACATTTAACACGTTGACTACGAGAACTGATTGTTCACTTACCATCTAATCTAACCAGACCATGCCATGTGGCCTTGTTAGGAGATGATCAACGTTTTTTGATTCACCTGTGACTGGTCATAATGTTTTGGCTCATCAGTGTATGTATATATATATATATATATAGTAGAAATTTAAAGTATATAATACATTATAACTTTTGCAGATACAATTTGATGTTGGTAAAGCTATGCATAATTCATTATACTCTAAAAGATAAGTATTAGAATGTATTATAATTATGGTTACAATTATTTATGAGAACATTTTGTATGATGTGACTTTACAAATGCATTATAATGCATTTATAGTGCCTTTAAAATGCTTAATAAATATGGGCTTTATATAACGTTTTACCAAGATGTTTATTTAAATAGTTGGTGAAAGGAGGTGTTTTACCTTAAGAATTCTGAACTGTTATTTTATTTTCTAGCAGTAAACAATAATAATAAAAAAAAAACCTTACAGTTAAATGTTACAAATGCTGTGGTTAAAGCTGCACACAAAACCTGGGACAGAGTTTTAACTAAGTTATTGTTTTAATTGAATATCAGATCAATAGATTGTCAAATCCATGGTGTTGTTGCATGATTTTAATTGTAGGATATAGTCAAGAGGGTCAAAACATTTTAGGTGGGATGGGCCAAAAAAGAGCTTCTTTTCATGCTAGATTAAATTTATGTTGCATGGTAGTTTCTAATAGAGATTCGCTGAGAGTCAATACACATGCTTAATCATTTTGGTCTCCATAGTAAATTAACATTAAAAATCTGACTTCAATACATACTTTAAAGTAAGATACTAAATTCTTATTATGAAATTATTAGAGCTGTCAATTTAACGCGTTAATTCAGTGCAATTAATTTGACTAAATATAATGCGTTAAAAAAATTAAAGCCATTAATCTCAATGCCCCCGGACCGTAATATGGAAGATTACTGAGAAATGCAAGCTTCATCATTATATATTGAATTATTGTTATTTGAGGGCTTTCTCAGCAAACATTTGTATATGCGATTAAATGCGATTAATCACGATTAATTAATCGCTACACCATGTAATTAATTTGATTACAAATTCTTATCGATTGACAGCCCTAGAAATTAGATAAAGAGAGATTCTCAGATCAAATGAATACGGTTTAACAGTCAAATTAGTCTTTAAGTGAAACGTTCTTCTTCAGAACATTAGTAGAATTGTGGTTTGAACTACACACATTGACAAACTTGCCATTACATATGGAGAGAAAACTAGTGGAGTTATTGCTAAAGAGAGTGTGTTAAATCAGATAAAAACAGAAGAGTTGAAGTGAGTTCATGTTTTTTTGTAGTCTTGAAGGATGAAGCCTTGAGCCATCTGCATTCATTCTGTGTGGAGCTCATCTGGGGATTTTCATTTAACTATCAATGAACTGCAACTAATGGTAAAAAGACCTTAACGTCTACTGCACAGATTGTGTTACTTATCATAAAAATATGTATATGAGGAATTCTCCATATATATATATATATTTCAATAATTTTTATTTTCACCTTTAGATAATTATTCATCTTAAAAATAATTTACAGCTGGTGTAAATTTAGAGCATTTTGATTCATGGGTTATATGGAGATCCTAGCCTATAGCAGTGTTAGGAATGGAACACTAGCATACCTCATACTGAGCAGTATTATATTGTATACTCCCAACTAAATAAATTATGTGAATCAGTATGCAGCAATAAACATATTTAACAATAGTATGATTCATTGTTGTCTTTATTCATATATTCTTTATTCAGATTCATATATTGTTCAGAAAGTGGTGTATAGTGTAACATCTGGACCAATCAGACACACAATTATTCATGATTTAATGAATAAGCCAAACAGATGTCTAAAGACTGTAACTAGCAAAGGTCCAAGTAGGCCCAAGCTGCCTCTGTTATGTCTGCTCCCCCACTGATCATTATCAAGCCTTTACACTGTCTTTACAAGGTCCAGCAACAACTGGATGTCAGTGGCATTCCAAACGGGAGAGGGTAGCTGCATGCCAGAGCAACCTTTCCATCATAAGAAATAGACTCAAAGCCTAGAACAACAGACTTTTCTTCATTAAATTATAGACAAACTGTCTATAAATTCACATGAATAGGATCATTACTGTCTTGTATATTGTTTTATGCATGATTTATGACAGGACTACCAGCTAATGTAAAATTATTTAGTATCATGTTTCCTACTAAATTAATCCTTGTGTGACATCCTGCACAATATATATATATATATATATATATATATATATATATATATATATATATATATATATATATTCTGACAGCATGCATTGTATGCTTGCTATATTAATCAGAGCATAAAGGGGCTTAAACTAACCCCAATTATGTCAATGAACACCACAGTTCATCATAATTTCTTCATTCAACATAGAAGAAATTGATTGCAACTTCAACACCATTCACTCAAGGAGCCATCAAGCCTTTCTCCTGTGACTGCATCCGGGCACTCTCTCAACAGCCAAGGCATTGCAAGTATCATACCAGTAACTAACTGAACATAGTTTTAGTGTAAGCTGAAAACCCCTTTGTAACAAAGGTGCTCTTAAGAAACTTGTGGTTCTCTCAAATGGATAAGATTACTTTTTCCATAATTGCATTTTCCCTATTCTGTTCTGGTTTATTTTTATTTCCACTTTTCCCTTTCCCATTTTTTGTGTGTATGTTTTTGTTTAGATTAGTTATGTGTTTGTATTTTAGTTAAATACATTTTTGTGTACATTCTTGCGAGCTGATTCTGGTCTGCTTGTAAATCAATGTAAATTTAACGATTCGATCTCAGCTCCATACTAAGGAAGAGTTATTTTTGTGTGGCCACGAAAAATATCCTTTCTGAGATTTGATAGACAATCAATACTGAGTGTTTGCTGGACGAACAAATAAACTGATTGTAATATTAATTCATCTACATCAAGTTTATTCTATCAACCGATCCAAATGTTCATAATTAGTTATTATTAATTATTCATATTTCCATTTTAAAGATATGTTGACTGTGGTATATTTTAATAAATAATCTCATCCCTGTTTCTAAAAGATTTTGCTTCAAAGCTATACCTATATGTGTAATTTTACCATCAATAATCCATGAGAATAATATTACTACAATAAGAGACTTAATCAGAAATGTCTTATTAAAGCTAATTCCCTACAGTAGAAATTGTGAGCTGATACAACAAGTATTACGATTTTAATTGTGGAGAATTTTATTCAGACAAATAATGTGGTTATTTGTCATTTATCTAAATTATAACAGTTGTCAAACGCGACTGATTCCATTATAAATTTCCTTACATAGTAATGTAGAAAGACCATTTAATTTAATTCCTAGCTCACACATGCTGTTACCTATCAAAAGCTATACTTTGATGCTGCGCTGATTTAGCGCTTTGGGAACATCTTTAGGAGTGACCAGTTGTGAATATGTGTGCAACACGTCAATGAAATTTACTAGAATTTATAGCATCTGCCGGTGACATCGTCAGGATGTGCCAGTACAGGGGCTATGAATAGATGTGTGTGGCAGCGGGGGCATGGTCAAGCGTCCATCCGGGGGAGAAAGTGGTAAGGGCGCTTGCATCTGAGCCAAATTATGTCTAACACCTGTCTCTGATTTCAGTGAGCATGGGGAGAACGGCATAAAAGTGGCCACAGAACCTCCATTTGCACCGGGAGATAAAGTGCTTGTATTACTCCCAACATCGAGCTCTAAATTACTCGCCAAGTGGCAAGGACCCTTTGAGGTCACACTGTGAGTGGGTGATCTCGATTATGAGGTAAAACGAACCGATAGAGGGGGCGCATGACAGATTTACCATCTCAATCTCCTGAAATTGTGGAGGGAGGTGGCTCCTGTAATGTTGGCTTCACCACGGCGTTTGGATTGCACCAATCTGTGACACTTCCGTTCGGTTTGTTTGGAGCCCCGGCGACATTTCAGTGGCTCATGGACCGTATCCTCCAGCCGCATACGGCTTACACAAACACCATCTGAGGACGGTCCTGAAGTCGCTGCGGCGGGTGGGGCTCACGGAAAACCCCAAGAAGTGCACGATTGGGCGTGTGGAGGTGCGGTATCTGGGGTTCCACTTGGGTCATGGCCGGGTGCGCCCCCAAATTGACAAAACCGCGGCGATTGCGACCTGCCCAAGACCCAAGACCAAAAAGGGGGTGAGGCAGTTCCTGGGGCTGGCTGGCTATTATAGGAGGTTTGTGCGTAATTATTCGGACGTCACCAGCCCGCTGACTGACCTCACTAAAAAGGGGGCTCCAGACCCGGTCCAATGGTCGGAGCAGTGCCAACAGGCGTTCATGCAGATTAAAGCCGCACTTTGTGGGGGGGCGCTTTTATATGCTCCTAACTTCTCTCTCCCCTTTCTATTGCAGACAGATGCTTCAGACAGAGGGCTGGGGGCCGTACTCTCACAGGTGGTGGAGGGGGAGGAGGTGCTGTACATCAGCAGGAAGCTCTCCTTAAGGGAAACAAAGTACAGCACTGTAGAGAAGGAGTTTCTGGCTATCAAGTGGGCGGTCCTCACCATCCGATACTATCTGCTGGGGCGGGCCTTCACTCTCTGCTCGGATCATGCCCCACTCCAATGGCTCCACCGCATGAAGGATACTAACGCCCGGATCACCCGTTGGTATCTGGCTCTCCAGCCCTTTATATTCGAGGTGGTCCACTTCCTTTCCAGAAATGGGGGGGGGGGGGGGGAGTGGTGGGCAGTCCGGATGGCACCCGGCCTGAGTTGGGCGGTGGGGGTATGTGGCAGCGGAGGCGTGGTCAAGCGTCCGTCCCGGGGAGAAAGCGGTAAGGGCGCTTGCACCTGAGCCAAAATTATGTCTAACATCTGTCTCTGATTTCAGTGAGCATGGGGAGAACGGCATAAAAGTGGCCACAGAACCTCCAGTTGACAGAAAGAGACCAGTAAACACACGACAGTCCAGTGTTGTCGTGTGTTGCCTTTAGAGAAGAATCATTGCTATTATGATGAAAGTTTGTATTATTATAAGGAGGAAGTTGTGTACGACTCTGTGGCCATTAAAAGTTATCTTACCTTCAAGCCTACGTCTACGTGCCTCCTTCCACAATGTGCCACAGGTGCATCGTCAGGTCTTTTGTCTTCAGACCATTTTGTGTGTGTTTTGCTTCACAAGCCTGTCAAACTTTCTACTTTCCTCTAATAGGAGTTAGATTTGTTAGGCAGTGTGCATAAATCTTTTTCTCCTTTTCTTCTTTCTTCTATCAATTAAGTGTGAAAGACAAAGAGAAAACCAGTGATAAACAAAACAAATGAAAAGCATTCTCTCTCCCACTCAGGAAACTACCTATCTGGGTATCGTATGGAATTCGATCATGATGCGAGCACAATTGTCTCCCGCTCGAATCGAGACCTTTCAGAACACCCTGAGGAAAGTCAGGCTAGGCCAAGGTTGCATTGTTCGTCAGTATCAACGAATACTGGGTCTCATGACATCGGCATCTTCGGTGATTCCTTTGGGCCTTTTGCACATTAGACCGTTTCAGTTGTGGCTCAAAGCCAGGGGATTTCATCCAAGGGCCAGTCACCTAAGGCAGATAAGGGTTACACGCCGCATGCTTTGTACCCTTTCTATGTGGATCAGACCCAGGTTCCTCACCTTGGGTCCCACTCTAGGTGCGTCTTGCCATCGCAATTGCTAACGACAGATGCCTCCCTGACGGGCTGGGTAGTGGTCTTACGTGGTCGTCCAGCTCAAGGGAAATGGGAGGGTCATCAGCTCGATTGGCACATCAACTGTCTCGAGTTGATGGCTGTATTTCTGGTCCTGAAATACTTCCCCCAGTATCTGAGAGGCTGTCATGTCCTGGTGAGGGAGTAAAACACAGCAGTAGTCTCTTACATAAACCATCAAGGAGGTCTACGTTCACGCCAGCTGAACAGACTGGCACGGCAGATTCTCCTTTGGGCCCAGGGCAAGCTCCTGTCAATCAGAGCTTTTTATCCCTGGATGCATGAATGTGGGAGCAGATTTACTGTCCAGACAGAAAATACCGACGGGGGAGTGGAAACTCCACCCGAGGTAGTGAAACAAATCTGGTTGAGATTTTACAGAGTAGAAGTGGACCTCTTCACCTCCCAACTGACAGCGCAATATCCCCCTCTACTTCTCTCTGAGTCAACCAGCCCCCCTGGGCCTGGACGCGATGGCACATACATGACCCAGAATGCGCCTGTATGCGTTTCCTCCGGTTTCTCTGCTCCCGGGATTCTTGGCCAGAGTTCACCAGCAAGGTTCCCGCCACTTACTGATATCACCGCATTGGCCGAACAGGGTATGGTTCTCGCAAATTATGTCTCTCCTCGACAGCTCGCCTTGGGTGATTCCGGACAGGAGGGACCTTCTATCTCAGGCAAAGGGTATGATATTTCATCCCCGGCCTGAGCTGTGGAACCTTCATGTTTGGCCCCTGAAGGTACCAACTGAGGGACACTGGGCTTTCACCTGAAGTAATCGAGACCATTCGGAGCGCTAGGGCTCCCTCTACTAGAAAAAGTTATGCCAATAAATGGGGTGTCTTTGAAAGATGGTGCCATGCACATAATGCAGATCCAGTTGACTGCCAGATTGCTTAAGTTCTGGACTTTCTGCAGCAAAAATTATCAGCAGGCACATGCCCCACCACTCTCAGGGTTTATGTGGCCACTCTATCATGCCTTGATTGACGGGATGCCATTGGGGAAACATCCTCTGCTCACTTGCTTCGTTTGTGGAGCCATGCGATTAAGACCTCCTGCTAGGAACAGGATCCCTTCATGGGACTTAGCAATAGTCCTTGAGGGTCATGTTGAGACCCCCTTTGAACCTCTAGAGTTGGCATCTGATAAACTTCTGACATCCAAAGATGTTTTTTTATGGTGATTACTTCTCTAAAAAGAATTGGGGATTCAGTCAACAGGTATGCATATTTTATTAACCCTATGCCCTGAGCCAAACCCTAAGCCTAACTGTCAGTGGAGTAGAAATGTAATCTTAGATGGAAAATTCAACCTCTGAATTGTGCTCATCATTGACTATGTGAATGTGATCACTTTCTGGTTTCAGTGGGACCAGAACCAGTGTCTCTGAGGCTGCATGCTTTTGTATTTGCATATAGCAGTGTAGAAAATTTTGTATGTTAGTATACACTCACCTAAAGGATTATTAGGAACACCTGTTCAATTTCTCATTAATGAAATTATCTAATCAACCAATCACATGGCAGTTGCTTCAATGCATTTAGGGGTGTGGTCCTGGTCAAGACAATCTCCTGAACTCCAAACTGAATGTCAGAATGGTAAAGAAAGGTGATTTAAGCAATTTTGAGCGTGGCATGGTTGTTGGTGCCAGACGGGCCGGTCTGAGTATTTCGCAATCTGCTCAGTTACTGGGATTTTCGCGCACAACCATTTCTAGGGTTTACAAAGAATGGTGTGAAAAGGGAAAAACATCCAGTATGCGGCAGTCCTGTGGGCGAAAATGCCTTGTTGATGCTAGAGGTCAGAGGAGAATGGGCCGACTGATTCAAGCTGATAGAAGAGCAACTTTGACTGAAATAACCACTCGTTACAACCGAGGTATGCAGCAAAGCATTTGTGAAGCCACAACACGCACAACCTTGAGGCGGATGGGCTACAACAGCAGAAGACCCCACCGGGTACCACTCATCGCCACTACAAATAGGAAAAAGAGGCTACAATTTGCAAGAGCTCACCGAAATTGGACAATTGAAGACTGGAAAAATGTTGCCTGGTCTGATGAGTCTCGATTTCTGTTGAGACATTCAGATGGTAGAGTCAGAATTTGGCGTAAACAGAATGAGAACATGGATCCATCATGCCTTTTTACCACTGTGCAGGCTGGTGGTGGTGGTGTAATGGTGTGGGGGATGTTTTCTTGGCACACTTTAGGCCCCTTAGTGCCAATTGGGCATCGTTTAAATGCCACGGCCTACCTGAGCATTGTTTCTGACCATGTCCATCCCTTTATGGCCACCATGTACCCATCCTCTGATGGCTACTTCCAGCAGGATAATGCACCATGTCACAAAGCTCGAATCATTTCAAATTGGTTTCTTGAACATGACAATGAGTTCACTGTACTAAAATGGCCCCCACAGTCACCAGATCTCAACCCACTAGAGCATCGTTGGGATGTGGTGGAACGGGAGCTTCGTGCCCTGGATGTGCATCCCACAAATCTCCATCAACTGCAAGATGCTATCCTATCAATATGGGCCAACATTTCTAAAGAATGCTTTCAGCACCTTGTTGAATCAATGCCACGTAGCATTAAGGCAGTTCTGAAGGCGAAAGGGGGTCAAACACAGTATTAGTATGGTGTTCCTAATAATCCTTTAGGTGAGTGTACGTAATGCTGAATAACCTACTGGTAGATACTGTAACTACACAATTGTGAAAAAAAAAGCCATTCAAAATTAGCTGTGTATTCTGACAGATTTTTATTGATTTATTTTTTGAAAACTATGGATACATTTCAAATATTTAATTATAATATAGAAGATGCTTCAACAGTTCTGTTTACATGCATGTCCTTTCTTACTATCACATGTTTTAGAATAAAACAATAATAATATGAGTAATATATAAGCTCTAAATATTCCTGCTTTTATGCAATGTACATACTTCTATGCACACCTACAGTCTACTGTGTATATTTTTTAACAAGTAAGCATAAATGTTGATTACCCGCAATATTATATTGGCAGGATTATACTTTTTAATTATCCGGTGCTGTTAAAGACCCAGACGAATACTACAGGACAATAATGAATTCAGCTACTGTTAATCAGAATTCAGGAGGAAGATCACAGTTCGCTTGCTTGTCTGCCAGCTTAGCAAAATTTAATTAGAAAAGCCATAAATCTTACACTGTCTAATGCATGCTGGGAGGTGGCGAGGAAAAATGCTCTCTTCAGAAATCCACCAATGATTTTAAAGTTATGTAAACATTTCAACGTATTTGCGTTTTACCAGTGAGATAAAATGTCAGTGTTTAATCTCTGAAGAAGTGTTCATGACATGTTGATGACTCGGAGCATGGCGTGTAGATGACAGATTATCAAACGCAGTCAGCGAGCATCAGCTGAGCCGTGTGTCTGTGTGCAACTCGACTCAGATACATCAGACGTTCGTGTGGAAATGTGGATGATACCACAGCAGTAGTGACACAAGAACAGGGAGACATGAATCGAGGATAGAGCATATAGTTTTAGGGTTGTCAATTGATTAATAGCATGATATGCAGATTTATAATTAAATTAATCACAATTAATCGCATATATAAATGTTTGATGTGAAAAGTTAAAGATTACTTTTTTGTGGCAGACAAAAACATTGAGTATTTATTGCAAAAAGTGTCTTTAAAAGTCAATTAAAATGGTTATTTCCATTTTATTGAACATAAGCCTATCAACGGCTCATCAATATTTCATCAGTTTATCTGCATTTTTGCATTTAATTTGCGCTATATTATTATTTTTTTTTACCGGTGGTCTATAGACAGATACTCAAGACAGACGCCTTTGGAGCATCTCACTTTGGTTGTAATGTATCTCACTGGTTTACAGTGTCTGAACTTAAAGCTTGAATTGTTCCGATGGTAGGATAATTCCTTTTTACGTAATTTACGTATGGTCAGGGGGTATGATTGATTGCATATTTTACATGGCTGTCGATTTAACATTGTGGAGTGGAGGGGGGGGGCGGGGCCGGGCTGGAATGTTGCACGCACGGTCCCCAATCGGCCTGATGGGGCGTGTGAGGGATAAAGGCGGCCGGTGACAACGGTTCGAGAGAGAGAGCTCAATCCCGGACATGTCCGTTGTGTGTTTGTTTGTGCTTTTGTTTAAGTTTTCATTAAAATATTATTTATATTGACAAGCTGGTTCTCGCCTTGAAGCCTCCTTGCCCATCCTAACCCTGTGTTACAAACATATTTATTCAAATGTAATGAATTATATAAAAAAATTACATTTAATCACACTTAATAATGCCCGTAACAGTCACAGTCAGCGTACTCACAGCAAACGTCTCCTTACTGAAAGCAAGCAGAACAAAATGAGTATGGAGCCTCACACAGTAGGACAATTTATTGTTTTCAAAGACAGCTGGACAGAGCACAACTCCAAATGATGTGTATACATAGGCCAATAAAAAAAGTTTACTTTGGACAGATTGAAAAGTTTACTTGCAAAATGGAGTTGATAGACTTACAGTATGGGAAATATTATAAATATAATAAGTCAAGTCGTATAGTGCTTTTAACAACACATTATTTCAAAGCAGCTTTACAGAAAATTATGCTTTAAGCGAAAAGTATGCTGTAATGTCTGTTATGTCTTAAAGTCATCATTGAGCAGTTTAAATGAAAAAAGTGGTTAAAAATCATGCTTCATAAATTATTTGGCCCACAGTGAGCAAGCCAAAGGCGACTGTGGTAAGGAACCCAAAACTCCATAATATGTTTGCTAATAAAGAGAAAACAAAATACATATTTAAGGAAGAAACTAGACACAGCTGGGGGAGCCAGTTCTGTGTAATTCAAGTCATGTATTATTTATGTAAACTGAGAAGATGTTGGTGGGAAATGTATAAAGGTGCACTCAGTAATTTTTTCCATATATTTAGGAAATCATGACCACTGACATTAAAATGAAGACTCCAGTCATTTCAGGAACATTATAAAAGCTGTTTGATTCTACATGGAGAGGGTCCACACATGGGGGCTGCCAGGATTGAATCACATGACCTGCTGAATAGTTCTTGCTTAATCTCAGTAACCATCCTGTTATTTGACACTTTCACTCATGATTAAAGTAATCGTGGCTGACTGTGAATACCAAAGTTCTACAATGCCATCTGAAACTGAAAACTATTGATTTTAAATAATGCTGCAGCCAAGCAACTAGGTGTCAGTATAAGTCTAAGATGACACAAAGACACAAGTTACTGAGTGCACCTTTTAAACTAATGCAAATTGATTGAACTGTAAGATTTATGATTAAGTCTCTTTGAAGTTAATACCGAATTGACTGTGGAAGTGTCCTTTTTTTATTTGGCTGATGAATGCTATAGTTGGCATTCATTTATTGTCTATGTATTCCATTTTAAGAGAGTTTAGTCCATCCTATGACCAAGATGATGCAGGAAGAGGTCAGTGAGGTGCATCGCAATCCGGCTGAAAGCTTGTGCCTGTTCACTTTCAATGAAGTCCATCCTAAGTCTGAGGTGCACGTAGTGGCCAGTGACATATCCTCTGTGAAGTCCATTGTAATGCAGACAGTGATCATCAAAGCATCCCTCACTGTCTGGTTGGCACAGGCTGCAGTTGCTAGTCATCCCTCAGTGACACATAGCGGTAGGAATGGAACATCGGGGTGGACCGGAGCTGGATCTGGCAGGCTCTGGTAACTTTGGGATAGGTATCTCAAGGATGAGACAGGGAACCAAATAAAATACATCAGCATAGATGCTGTTCACTTTAATACAGAGTTATAAAATATGAGAAGGTTTTCCAGTTCCGGCAGACCTGACTAATGCAGTATTATTACATCTTTAATCTAGACCAATTCTAACATCAATAACAATATATTATCTTCTAAAATCACTTTTTGTATTGTCCAATCACTCAGCAAATATTCTATGTGATTAATTGTGTTTTTATTCTTCCATGTATTAATCACATCTTGTATAATCGATTAGCCATATTTTATATAATTAATCACACAAAATTAATGTGTTATAGTTCAGTTTACAAAAGTCTTTTCAAACATATTTCTCAACGCAACTTTGGTAAAGTGTCAGCGCCAGGGTAAATTAAAGTGGGTCACGCACCAGATGCGTCTGGCAGACGTCATGGCCCATTCGTAAAATACGAAACAATTATTGTCTATGAAGGTATGTATGCACACACCATGGACTCGCCATCTCCAGAGGCTGTTAAAAATTCTGCCATTCCATTAAATTTGACCCAAATTATAATCAAAAGACATAGATCATTTACTCTGGACATTACTGGATTATATATTGTGTATAAATATCTTTCATAGAGCCTACACAATGTATTTTCAGTTAAAAGTATGTCTTTCTCTGGTTTGACAGCTTGATTGAAAGTCCTATTCAATACTACATATAGAAAAACTGCATAATAAGCATCTCCATTTCTAATCATTCAGTTAGCACAGTTACACCAATTTCATACACTAACCTGCAAACTCATCAACGTCATTTTGTTCATTCTTGATGTACAAAAACCTTCATAACTTTTGACTGCCATCAGCTCGTAATTTATGTGTGATATCTGTGACTTGCTCATGCCGCAACCAACTTCAGTAAATATTATGCCCCCCCCCTGTGGTCTCCCAAAATTATTACGTCAGACTACATTAAATGAAATGCACGTGGCACTGAAAGCAAGCAAATGCTTCTTTATATGTCGGCTGATGTTAAAATATAAATGCCAATCAATAATCAATATATCAATACAGCTCTAATGATTGGCTATCTCCTAAGTGAATGGCGGGGCCTTCAATAAAACCAGATATAACATCCTGCGTTTAAGTCAGAGCGAAAATTAGTAGCAATTGGTGATGCTATATATTGCATTTTTGATCTGATACAATTATCAAGGCCAATATTGATGATAACATTACTAATACTTCTTAATGTCTATGATTTCTAAGGCTAAAATGTCTTAATCGTCATTTAGTGGAATAACGTTTGTGGAATGGCATTTTGTACTAATAATAAAAAATAGTTTAAAAAAGATATACTAATAAACATTATTATGTAAGGATTGATCCTCATGATAAAACATCAATGCTGGAAGTATCAGTATTTAACAAAATAGCTTAATGTTTGCGTTTATTTAATTATCTCTTTACTCATTTCATCTTTGTTGAGTCATTGTTCATGATCAGTGATATTGATTGGACATCTGTTTGTCTTGATTGCTTACTTGAGCCCATGTTCACAAAAAATCTTAGGCCTATAGGTAGTTCCTTACGCAGAAATTTAGGAGCAACTCTTAAAAATTAGAGGCACTCGTGATTATAGGACTCTCAATATTTTCATCTAAAAGTAAATCATGAGGCATTTTAATGCTTAAAGTAGCTTCTAAACCCATGACATCTTAGAAGTCTTCCTGAGGATCAGTGAGAGATGCTGCTATCAATCCAACTGAATAAAAATGTATTAGAATATTATTATGACATTGACCTTTTAAAAACTTATTGCCTGAATTGCAATTGTGTTGATTTAAAAAAAAATGTTTTTTTTTTTTTTAAATATAACATTATAGTATTATCAAGTCAAGTCATTTTTATTTGTATAGCACCTTTCACAACAAACATTGTTTCAAAGCAACTTTACAGAAGATCATGCATTAACAGAAGATAAAACTATAAGGCTCCATTGTGTAGTTTGATAAAATATGATTGTGAATCAAAAAATAAGTAATTAAATAATAATTGTATTTATAACCCCAGTGATCAAGCTAAAGGCAACTGTGGCAAGGAACACAAAACTACATACGATGTTATAAATGCATATATGTTTAGATGTATTATAAATACTATAATATTTACATTGACCCTTTAAAAAAAGTTATCGCCTGAATTGCGAGGGTGTTTTCATTACTGTAAACATAGTTAGAGATGTAGTTACCTCTCCCACAAACCGAAACAACCCATTACACCAGAGATAAAGGTTTTGACCTCTCTGCGCTCCCTGGTCGCGTCAAAATAAAATGGGGGGTGAGGATAAAATGAGCATGATTCAGGAATTTGTGTCATCCATCAGCAATATCATCTACAGTGCTCTCTCTAGACTGCATATCGTCCAACAATTCAAAGCATATGTTTTCTTGTGAATGCACGCTCACTGCAAAGAAAAAAGTTGTCTTTCACCATCATCGAGTGGCTGCAGTAGATGATACAGTAGATGGGATGCATGCTTGTTTCATTGCACCAACAGAGGATGAAGAATTATAAAAAAATGTTTATCTATCTATAAATATATATATTTAAACATGATGTCATCCATAGCAACAAGGTAAACTTCACCTTACAATTACAATAAGATTTCCTTAGTAAAACTTGCTCTTATCAGTTCCAAAACAAACTGTGTGATATTTTGTGCCATTTTTTGGGGTGAAACCGATATTAAATAAACAGCTTTTATCAAGTCCAATGATGGTCATTAATAAATTTGTTCTCAAGTCATGACTTTTTAGGCAGTAATTTGGCTGTATCAGGATTTGTTTTAATGAATCATTAACTAATGGTTTGCAAAGATATCATTGTGTTATGACTTTACTTGTTGAGGCACATGACTTAACTAATCATTAAGTAATTGTTGTAATTAACACATGAATTTGCAGTAATAATGCAGTAATTAAGCATGTATTAATGCATATTAGTTCACCTGTATTGGGTGGAAGTTCAAATACATGACTTCAGCTCACTGTGGTAATTAACACATGAATTAACACTATTAGTTCATATACTAAGTTGTTAGGCAATTAATCCACGATGACACATTTAATTAATAGCAATTCATATATGAATTAATATATTAATCAGACAGACTCTTTATTAGTTGCTGTTGTGGCAATCATTAATGAATGGCTTAGTTAATCATGAGTCATACATGAAATCAATATTATATGTGCATTATTTAAGCATGAATGAATCCATATTAATGCTCCCGTATTATAAAGTGTTACCAAAGTATTTAATAAATAAATAATTATATAATATATTTCTCTGTTTTCCCATGTGGAGGCTATATATTTAGGAACACCTGTGAGAAATGTTCCCAATCACAAGTTCAGACGTCAGGTTTTGCAACAGACCACAGAATAGAGAATAAAGAAGCAAAACAACCCGAGTGTGTGCATCACAGTCGCATTGACCCAGAATCTCATTTTCAGTACTATCCACTAAAGTAAAAAGGTCAGCATTCTAATGATATGCTTTGTTTTATGCTTCTATCCCAAACCATTGCTGAGATATAATTATTGA
Organism: Moxostoma hubbsi; assembly: GCA_032164185.1. Classification (NCBI taxonomy): domain Eukaryota; kingdom Metazoa; phylum Chordata; class Actinopteri; order Cypriniformes; family Catostomidae; genus Moxostoma; species Moxostoma hubbsi. The sequence continues at coordinate 23,495,733 of JAVLUX010000044.1, read as the reverse complement.
AGGTTGGCTGTCTTTAAACCTAGTTTTTGAGAAAAGGGGCTCTTTTAATTCATTTATGCTCCCATGCAAAGATTGCATATCCAACGGCACTGAAGCAGTTAAATTCTTTAAAAATAAGTAGTATACACACCGTATCTTTTGTCGCATATCTGACAGTGATGGTACAGTATTTAAAATTTTAGCAATTTGCTCTTTTCTAGAGTTAACAAACTATGGACATTGGATAACTTTCCTGATGTATTTGTATACAGCTGAAGGTTGTTGATGTCATTATGTCATCAACTTCCAGCAGTTGAAACACTGATTTGCTGAGATATGATTATTTAAGCTAATGGAATTGTGCCTTTCAAGATCTCATAATTTTGTGGTAAAAAGGAACGCTGATCAGCGGAGAGACGCTACATGCAGCACTTCTTTCTGAATTGACAGCAGTGTGATTTGACACACCGCATTTAAGAGCATAAAAACAACATTTATAATTCAATTTTTTGGGGCTCTTATGTGGCCTGGCCCCTGGTACTGTTCTTTCAAAAAAGGCAAGCTGACATTGGCATAAAGAAGTCTAACAGAAATAAAGAATTCTAGAAAATGTTCCTTTGAACATTTAATGATAAATGGCAAGGATGGTTGTAATTAATTTCCCCTTTATATTATTCTTTTAGAAGTGTATATATCCGTAATTCTGTTACCTTCAGTAGAATTTTTGAGAAAAGTCAAAAGCTGGTGCAGAAATAAGGCCACACAGAGATTTGCAACTCAACACTTCTTGGGGAAAAATATACATGTAAAAGTATTTAACAATCTAAATATATATTACCATTCATTTGGTTGTTGCAGTTCACAATTAGATGCAACAATCACACTGGAAATCGTGATGTTGCTTCCGAATGTTCATGTTCCCTGAAATCAACACAATTCTAGTTACTTACAAGCGTGTTTGCATCAACACCTTTCGCTCTTGAGCTACTGATATCATGTAGCATGGTCAACCTCCAAGACTCGAGTTCTGGTCTAATGGAAACCAAGTAATCATGTTCACACAAACAAATCATCAGTTTGTTTCAGAGGTTGCATTTTTGCATTAAAATTCAATTTTTACTCCACTGACAGTTATCAATAAAAAAAACAAATAACTTTATTGTTACTCAACCATATATACCAGTGGAACAGTGGGTGAAAGTCTTGGGTGCAGTTCCGAGCAACATAGCAGTCATGACATTGATGAGACATATACCAATTACAATAAACATAAGATTTACACAATTTACATATCTAATATACACATAATTACACACAACACAACATACAAATAATAATATACAATATACAATACACACAGTATAAAATACAATAAATAGTATATATATAAAATATACAGTAGGTTGTGTTTTATTTACATTCAGCATGTCAGTAGATAGTAAGTTGCCAGTGTGTTGTTAAGAGAATATCTAATTTATGACACTCCAGTGTGAGATTAATAAAGCACAGTTCTGATGTATATTGATTGTGAGAGATCAGAAGTTCAGAAGCTGTCATGATGTCGGCTGGTGCGGGTCCTGATGCTGCAATACCGCCTACCTGATGGTAGACGTGAGAGCAGCCCATTGTGCGGGCGGCTGGAGTCTCTGATGATCGTCCTAACCTTTTTCACACACCACCTGGTATAGATGTCCTGGAGGGAGGGAAGCTCACCTCCGAAAATGTGTCTGGCAGTATGCACCACCCTTTGCAGGTCTTTGCGGTTGTGGGCGGTGCTATTGCCGTACCAGGCGGTGATGCAGCCAGTCAGGATGCTCTCTGCAGTGCTGGTGTAGAACCGTGTGAGGATGTGTTGGTTCATTCCAAACTTTCTCAGCCATCTCAGGAAGAAGAGGCGCTGGTGAGCCTTCTTCACAACGGCCTCAGTGTGGACAGACCATGTGAGTTCCTCAGTGATGTGGACACCAAGAAACTTGAAGCTGCTGATCTTCTCCATAGGTGCTCCATTGATGGTGATGGGGCTGTGTTCTCTGTATTTTCTCCTGAAGTCCATCACAAGCTCCTTGGTCTTTCTGACATTGAAGGAGAGGTTGTGCTCCTGACACCAGCATGTCAGAGTGTGCACCTCCTCTCTGTAGGCTATTTCATCATTGTCAGTGATCAGACCTACCACCGTCACATCATCAGTGAACTTAATGACGGCATTGGAGCTGTGTGTTGCCACACAGTCATTGCTGTTGTTATTTTACGATGGTGTAACTTCTCTTTCTCAAACAAGCATATAGATCGCTCGTTATAAAATAGAACTTAAGTGCTTTGTTGCGGGAGCTGTCCAGTCCAAAGGTGCTGATCACATTATCAAATATGTCCAGGTGTTTGTTTTCTCAAAATTAAAATAATGTGGATATACTGACAAAAATGGAAGTTGTTTGTAACCTTGTCAAGGCACCTAAATGTATTAACTATTACAGAAAGGCTTTGGTAAGACATGGTTTCAGATGTTTGCTCAGCTTATAGAGATTAATAAAATTGATGCAAGGAGTGCATGTAACATGAAGGTACCCGATGAGCATCACATCATAAGGTGATCTCACGTAGCCTGTGTTGTTTCTTTGGCTGGAAACTCAACAGATGCACAAAGAACAGGAATAAAATGACACCTGTGAAATGCAGGAGGACTGAAAAATATCTAATAATAATGTTTATTGTAATATCTCTTATTGTGTAACAGGGTCAGAAAGTTGCTTCCACTTGCTTTACTTAATTTTTTGTATGACCATTTAATTATATTTTAGCTTTACTCTCCACCCATTGGCTTGTGCTGTGTAGCAAACTGGTTCCGACTGGTCAATAAATTAATTCTTTCTTATTTGGAGGGGTTAACATTGACATGTATTTTGTTTGAAAGTCAAACTACCATGTTTTATGTGTATTAATGTTTGAGATTTAATGTTAATCCTCACTAAACAATATGCGTGAGCATGATTATTGGGACTGACCACCACTTTTCAATGTGTTTAAACAGGTACAGACTTTCTAATTTAAATAATATATGTAATTATTGTATACCTGTCCTTTATTGTTCATATATTAAGATTAAGATTGGTTGTGGTGGAACATGTGTGAGCATGATTATTGGGACTGACCACCGCCTTTCAATGTGTTAGAACAGAATAAATTCCACCAAAGACATGAGATGGTGTCAATCGAGTGCTTTATTCAATGCAACGCAGAGACAACCCCATTACAATCACATCAATATGACATATTCATGAAAATTTCTAATAATAAACTTAATAATTGTTAAAACAAATAATTATTGTAATTGTAAATATAATTGTGTAACTCCAAGTATTAGGTAAATGAGCAAATACTGACTCATAAAGGCTGAGGAAAGGGGCGTGCTTCATTATATTCATGATGAAATTAAGCACAGAATAGGGGTGCACCCTGTTTCCCAAAGGTCCACTCATTTGGAGATTTCTGGCCTTGCCCCTGCTGTATATAATCACTCCATTGAATTACCAGGGTTGCTAACTTTGCTTCCAAATTTTTTTTTTAGAACAAGTCATTGAAATCTCAAACACATTATTTGTGTCAGTAGGCTTACCACCTTAAATTTGTAACACCAAACACAACCTAATCAAAACATACAATGAATATAATGATCAGTTTTTGTGCACACTTACACTAATTACCCTGGGATAAACAATTTCAAAAGACACACATACACTATGGCACAGCAGAGACTTTAACTGGGTCAAAAATGGTCTTCAGTGCTAGTTGACCTACATGGTCTTCCACACACTTGAAATTGGTTGATTTCATAATTGCTATTTGTGGCGTGGGGACGTGGTCATGTGTCGGTCTGCGGGAGAGAGAGAGAGCAGTAAGGCTTGTCACCTGGTTTGTAATCAACCCTAACACCTGTGTCTTGTTATAGTGATGCGGAGAGAGACATTTTGATAACCTGATTTTGATGGAACCCTTTAAATTTGACATGGATTTTTTTTCAAGGTGCTGATGGGAAATGAAACTGTTCTATTGTATATAGTATGTACTAATGTATGTACTTTATTTCTAAATTGTTATTTATAATGTTCTGACTGTACACATGAATATACCACTACTTCAATCAAATCAAATCCCTTTATTGTCACTCAATAATCACCAGAATGATCCAGTGCTGGTCGAACCAATCAGACACTGCGTTACAAAGACTGTTTTGATCACACAGACTGGGAGATGCTCCAGCCTGCCTCTGATGACGACATTGAGGTTTATGCTGATTGCGTAACGTGTTTCATCAGGAAGTGCGTAGAGGACGTTGTGCCAACCAAAACAATACCGATCTACCCCAACAGGAAACCATGGATTAACGGTGATGTTCACGCGGACCTCCGCTTTTAATTCCAGGAAAGTGGAGAAGCGTGAATAAGCCAGTTATGCCCTCCGTAACTCTATCAGTGCAGCCAAATGCCAGTACAGGCACAAAATTGAAGGACAGTTCAACACCACTGACTCTAGAAGTATATGGCAGGGAATTAACATCATCACAGACTACAAAGAGAATAAAAACTCCGCCGTAAAGACCACTGCCTCTCTCCCGGATGAGCTCAACACATTTTATGCTCATTTCGAGGACAAACATACCGCCCTCGTGGAGAGTGCACTCACGGCCGACGCTACAGATGATGGTTCACGCTCCGTCTCTGTTGCGGATGTAACCCGATCCTTCCAACGGGTGAACATCTGTAAAGACCAAGGAGCTTGTAGTGGACTTCAGGATGAAAGACAGAGAACACAGCCCCATCACCATTAAAGGAGCACCGGTAGAGAGAGTCAGCAGTTTCAAGTTCCTCGGTGTCCACATTACTGAGGAACTCACATGGTCCGTCCACACTGTGGCCAATGTGAAGAAGGCTCACCAGTGCCTCTTCTTCCTGAGATGGCTGAGGAAGTTTGGAATGAACCACCATATCCTCACATGGTTCTACACCAGTAATGTAGAGAGCATCCTGACTGGCTGCATCACTGGCCTGGTACAGCAATAGCACCACCCACAACCGCAAAGACCTGCAAAGGGTGGTGCGAACTGCCAGAAACATCATCGGAGGTGAGCCTCCCTCCCTCCAGGACATATATAGCAGGCGGTGTATGAAAAAAGCTCGGAGGATCATCAGAAACTCCAGCCACCCGAGTCATGGTCTGCTCTCACTGCTTCCATCAGGCAGGCGGTATCGCAGCATCAGGACCCGCACCAGCCGACTACATGACAGCTTCTTCCCCCAAGCAATCAGACTTTTGAACACATGATCTCTCACGATCAATAATCAGCACTGCACTTTATTTATCTTAATCTAATTATCTCACACTGGACTGTCAAACATATTGTCCACAATATAACTATTGCATATATATTTTTATATACTCTTATTTTTTATTTTTATTGTATGTGTATTCTATATTGTGTGTATTGTTTACTGTACATTGTATGTTAGTATTGTGTTGTGTAAGTATATGTACATTTTATATGTAAATTGTGTTGTGTAAATATGTTGTTTATTGTAATTAGTATATGTCTCGTCACTGTCATGACTGCTATGTTGCTTGGAACAGCACACAAGACTATCACCAACTGTTGCACTTGTGTACATAGTAGTGTGACAATAAAGTGATTTGATTGATTTGATGTGTTGATATGAATTTCCTGCCACATGCTTCTAGAGTTGGTGTAGAATTGTCCTTCAATCTTGTCCATGTTCTGGAGTTTGGCTGCTCTGATAGTTTTGCGTAGGGCATAAGTGGCTTGTTTATGCCTTCGTGTTCCTGGAAATAAAAGCAGATGTCCAAGCATTAAGTGCAGCATGAATATTGCTATTAATCCATGGTTTCTGGTTAGGGTAGATCCATATTGTTTTTGTCAGGACTACATCGTCTATGCACTTCCTGATGAAACACGTTACGGTATCATCTCCCAGTCCACGTGATCAAAACAGTCCTGTAGCAAAGAATCTGATTGGCCTGACCAGCAGTGGATCGTTTTGAGGGCGGTGTTTCCTGTTTCAGTTTCTGCCTGTAAGCAGCTTGCAGTGCAGCAGCCATACTTGGCACAGTCTTTTTATATATATATATATATATATATATATATATATATATATATATATATATATCTTTTCTAGTATCAGGCTTAATGAATTAAGTATTCTATTGAAACATCTGCAGGAAAACATGACCAGTTTCTTGGATAACAGACATAACTAGAACAGGAGGAATACTTTGTCCATATTATGTCTGTGGAGGTCCAGACTTTAAAACTCTTCTTTCATTGTACTTTCCCTGGTGTATACACTTATCCATTAATTTGATAAATGTCATACATGCATCTTACTATCCACACACAAATGCCATTCAACTTGTGTTGTGAAATTCCGAATTAAATGAATGTGCTGTGATTTGTACAAATAGAGATATATTTGTGAATACAAATGTTTTGCTTGTCTAACCAAAGGAAGAAGTTCTAAATTAAACACAAAATGGCCTTGTGAAGCATTGAACGGGCATTTGTGGATCAAGTGATGCTGCATTCATTGACATTTTTTTCTGTCTATTCTGTACTAATTATTTTAATTTTGACTTTTGTTTCACTGTTCCCCGTCTGTCGCTCACTTCGACGTCGTGTCGAAGAAGCGACACTAGGGGTCTCTCTTGAGCGCCGAAAGATACCTCTGATCTATGAAAAAAGGCCAATGAGAGTTGGCGAACAGTATTTGCATACTCCGCCTCCGGATACGGATATAAAGGCGAGAGAAATACGCTCGTTCATTCAGTAATTTTCTTCGGAGCCGATGGTCGTGTGTATGCAGTCAGCTGCGAGTAACACAACTGATCCTGCTTCTGATCCTCTGACGCTCTGCTTTGCTGTTGGATTTACGGCGCACTACAGCGGCTTTTCTCTTCACTGCCGGCGTGCAGTTTGCCCCTGGGCGCTTCGACAGCGCAGAGTTAAAAGAGTTGAAAGAGTGATTCTCTCCGTAAAAGAGTTTATTTCTCTGAAAGAGCATTACACAGCGGCGTTTCAGGACGCGTCTTTATAAAGATGTAATTTCCGCCCCTGTGTAGTTTCTGGATGCGGTGATTTCTCTCCACCTCTCTTGGTCATAAAACACTGTCTTGCATGCCTGGGCTGCGATCACACGCAGGCAGCGTTTTATGAATGGTTCATGTTCTCAGTGCGAGAACATAGCCATGGCAACATTGCGGTCGTGTGGCTTTCTTTTGTAATGAGAGAAAGCCGTTTCAGCCGCCCCCCGTGCCTCGCCTCCTTCCTACGGGATTGACGCAGGCGCCGCGGGCGATGAACACGATTTGGGGACAATGACGGGCTCTGTTCGCCGGGTAAACTCCCTCGAACCTCCCGCCTCCCCGGCACGCTTGTTTGCTTCCGTCTGAGCCCGGGATGAGCATTCTCTCCAATGGTTCATCTTCTCAGTGTGAGAACATGGCCGTTATAGTATTGCGGTCGCACGGCTTTCTTTTGTAATGAGAGAAAGCCACTTCAGCCGACCCCCGCGCTCCGCCATCTTCCTACGGGATCGGCGCAGGCGCCGCGGGCGATGAAGGCGATTCGGGGAATATGACGGGCTCTGTTCGCCGGGTAAACCCCCTCGAACCGCCCGCCTCCCCGGCACGCTTGAATTGGATGACATCACCGCTGCATCGGTGAGTGTTACAGTGGCATCGGATGCTGATCGCTCGCCTGGGCCGCCCAGCCTGAGCCTGACGCACGGAGATCCGCTATGCTTTCCCGGGCTACTTGATCGGTCCCGCGGGCAGGTGCACCGCTCACAGCCACGCCCCCCCCCATTCCTTTCTTCCCGGACGTGCACGACGAGTTGAGCAAAGCCAAGGCTTCTTCGCTCCTCCGCTCTCACTACCCTCGCGGTGGAACGGTCCCAGACCGCTTCCACTCTGCACGCCACGGCCCTTCCTGCAACCAACGCCAGGCCAAGGCACTTCAAAACTTGCACCTTGGGTAGTCCTGTTCTTGATGTGCTGCAGGAACTGCGCTGGATGACCAACCGCGCCCCCGGGCCACGGAGGTCAGAAGCGCCGGCACTCGAACAGGCGATGGCCACCCCTTGTGGTCCAGAAACGTACCTGTGGACTGGACCTGGTCGAAATGCGGGAGGCAGACAAGGCACACCTTCTCCCACACCCCTGTCTCCCAGCTCCGTCCATTCGGCGCCACTGTTGACGACTCTGCCCAGCAGTCCTTAGCGGTGAGGCAGACGGAGGCCACTGCACATCCTGCCCCGCCGCAAGCCTGCCGCCATGGGCCATGCCCCGTCTGCTCGCCGAGGGCGTCCTCCTGCGGCTATGAAACAACCTGCTCCGCCTCAACCCGGGCCCAGCTCTCAGCCCCAGCGTCGAGCACTCCGCAGGAAGCGGACGCCCCCGTCTCACGGACCCCCTCAAGGACCCGGAAGGCTCCCAGGCTGTCCGTAGACGCTCAACCCAGGGACCAAGATGTTAGCTCTGGAGGTGGTACGACCGCTCCGTCCCCGGTGGAGGGCTGGGAGGAAAATTTTTTGTCGAATTAGTTTTCACATTCTCATATTCTCTGTAATAAGCTATTTCCTTTTGTCTCTGGGTCACCTGGCCCGCAAATGCTGTTCCCACGGCACTCTGCCACCAGATCTCAGCAGTCCCGGCTTCCTGGACACGGACCACCCGTCTCCAGCCCCACGACTGCCCGGCCGGCCGGCCGGTTCCGACCAGTATAGAGGGCGCCTACCTGAGACCTCCTCCTCAGTTGCTAACCCGCCCCCTGCCGGGTGTGCGGATCAAGGTAAGTGCTTTGAGTCTTTCTCAGCACCCCAGCTGCGGGTCGCCCTGTCGCCGCCCAACGCTGCCCTGCCTGCTCCGCCCCGCTGCGAAGCCCTGCCGGGTACGTCAAAATTAATCGTCCCCTTGGTGCCCCTAGTGCAGAGGTTGGACGCGTGGCTTTCACTTCCCAACCCGTCTCGCTGGCTGGCCCAGACCATCCGACTCGGTTACGCAATTCAGTTTGCCAGGCCCCCGCCCCTCCTTCATGGGCGTCCGCTTTTCCGCAGTATACGGCGAACATGCCCAGTCCCTGCGTGCGGAAATCGCGACTCTTCTGACCAAAGATGCGATAGGGCCTGTCCCTCTAACCGAGATGAAGGAGGGTTTCTACAGCCCTTACCTCATCGTACCCAAGAAAGGCGATGGCTTACAACCAATCTTGGACTTGCGAGTTTTCAACCAAGCGTTGCACAAACTCCCGTTCAAAATGCTCACGCTTAACCTGCGTCCGGCATCTAGATTGGTTCGCAGCGGTAGACCTGAAGGATGCGTACTTCCACGTCTCCATCCTGCCCCGACACCGCCCCTACCTGCGGTTTGCGTTCGGGGGCCAGGCATATCAGTACAAAGTTCTCCCCTTCGGCCTGTCTCTGTCCCCTCGCGTCTTCACGAAAGTCGCAGAGGCAGCTCTTGCTCCGAGAAGCCGGCATCCGCATACTCAACTACCTCGACGACCGGCTCATTCTGGCCCACTCGCGAGAGTTACTATGCGCCCACAGAGACCAGGTGCTCAGGCACCTCAGCCGTCTGGGGCTTCAGGTCAACTGGGAAAAGAGCAAGCTCACTCCAGTTCAGAGCATCTCTTTTCTCGGGATGGAGTTAGACTCTGTCTCAATGTCGGCACGTCTCACCAACGAGCGTGCCCAGTCAGTGTTGAACTGCCTCGCCGCCTTCAGGCCAGGCACAGCGGTCCCCTTAAAACTTTTCCAGAGGCTCCTGGGGCATATGGCGTCCTCCGCGGCGGTCGTGCCGCTGGGGTTGATGCATATGAGACCGCTCCAACACTGGCTCCAGACCCGAGTCCCGAGACGAGCATGGCGCCACGGCACGCACCGGGTAACAATCACCCCCGCCTGCCATCAGACATCCAACCCCTGGACAGACCTTTGTTTCTTATGGGCTGGAGTGCCCCTACAGCAGGTGTCCAGACGCGTCCTGGTCACGACCGACGCCTCCAGATTGGGTTGGAGCGCCGTTTGCAACGGGCACGCAGCCTCAGGCCGTTGGAAAGGGGCCCAGCTGCGTTGGCACATCAACTGCCTTGAGTTGTTGACCGTCCTTTTGGCCCTGCGGAAGTTTCTCCCGTTAATTCGGGACGAACATATCCTAGTCAGGTCGGACAGCACCACTGCAGTCGCGTACATAAATCGCCAAGGCGGCGTACGCTCCCATCACATGTCACAACTCGCCCGTCGTCTCCTCCTTTGGAGCCAGCACCGACTCAAGTCGCTGCGTGCCACTCACATCCCCGGCAACCTCAATGTGATAACGGACGCGCTGTCATGACAACGCTTGCCTGGCGGAGAGTGGAGGCTTCACCCCCACTCGGTTCAGCTGATTTGGGAACGGTTCGGCAAGGCCCAGGTAGACCCCTCTGCCTCCCAAGAGACCTCCCACTGCCCGCTCTGGTACGCCCGTTCAGAGGCTCCCCTCGGGGCAGATGCACTGGCACACAGCTGGCCGGTGGGGCTGCGCAAGTACGCATTCCCCCAATGAGCCTTCTTGCACAGGTGCTGTGCAAGGTCAGGGAGGACGAGGAGCAAGTCACTCTCGTGGCTCCTTACTGGCCCACCCGGGCCTGGTTCTTGGACCTTGTACTCCTCGCGACAGCCCCTCCCTGGCGAATTCCCCTGAGGAAGGATCTTCTTTCTCAGGGACGGGGCACGCTCTGGCATCCGCACCCAGACCTTTGGAACCTCCACGTCTGGCCCCCGAACGGGATGCGGAAGATCTAGCTGGCCTACCACCCACGGTCGTAGCCACGTTCAACCAAGCCAGAGCCCCTTCTACCAGGCAACTCTACGCCCTGAAATGGCGTCTGTTCGTGAATTGGTGTTCTTCCCGGGCAGAAGACCCACAGAGGTGCGCAGTTAGGTCTGTGCTCCTGTTCCTACAGGAGAGGTTGGAGGGGAGGCTGTCCCCATCCACCTTGAAGGTGTATGTTGCCACTATCGCAGCTCACCATGACCCAGTAGACAGCAAGTCTCTGGGTAAGCACGACTTAATCGTCATGTTCCCAAGAGGTGCCCGGAGGTTAAACCCCTCCCGGCCAAACCTGTTCCCCTCCTGGGATCTCTCGGTGGTCCTCGCCGGTCTTCAGAGATCCCCCCCGAGTCGCTAGAATCAGTTGGCTCAGGGCCCTCTCCTAAAAAGACGGCCCTGCTGATCGCGCTCACTTCCATCAAGAGGGTCAGGGACCTGCAAGCGTTCCCTACTAATGACACTTGCCTGGAGCTCGGTCCGGCAGATACTCATGTGATCCTAAGACCTCGACTGGGCTATGTGCCCATGGTTCCTACCACGCCCTCTGGAGATCAGGTAGTGAATCTACAAGCGCTGCCCCGGGAGGAGGCAGACCCAGCCCTCTCACTGTCGTGTCCGGTACGTGCCTTGCGTGCCTACCTGGAACGCACCCAGAGCTTCAGGCGCTCTGAGCAGCCCTTTGTCTGCTTTGGAGGACAGCAGAAAGGGAACGCTGTCTCCAAACAGAGGTGTCTCACTGGGTGGTGGATGCCATTCAGTTGGCCTATCACACCCAGGCCGTGCCCCCCCCCCCCTTTTTTTTGCGGGTTCGAGCCCACTCTACTAGGAGCGTGGCATCCTCATGGGCACTGGCTAGGGGCACCTCCCTAGCAGACATTTGCAGAGCTGCGGGCTGGGCAGCACCTAACACCCTTACGATCTCAGGGTTGAGTCAGTCTCGTCCCGTGTTCTCTCAGGTCCGAGCCCGTAGAACTCGGTACACGTCGACGATCTGACCGGGTGAATCGCTTGTTTCCAGCGCCGTTTCCCTCGATCGAGGTAAAACAGTGCGCCTTCTTTCCCAGAGAACCTAGGTCCCTGGTTGATTCCTCCCTAGCCCTTCGGGCCCGCAGCAGTTCAGCGGAGGGACTTGCTGGTCCAGTCCACTACGGGTACCCCAGGCTACCCCTACTGGAATAGGTGCTCCACAGATCAGGCCTCCTATGGGACTCCTCCTGTGTGTACTTCCGCGGTACGGTCATCTTACGAGCTGACCCGCGTCTCCCTTAGGCAGTCTTTGGCTGCCCTCCGTTCGCCGTGTTGTAGCAACTCCCCCCTCCTCGAGGCGGGATCTACCACCGCGCCATTCTTCCCACATGTGACCCAAGAGGCCATGTGATGTATTTCGCCACCTTTACCTCCCCTTTCGGGTGGGTGTGGCCTCTGCAGGGTCTTTTCCCCCTAAAAGAATAGGGATTCGGGAATAGGACCCCCTTCCCTCGATGCGGTAAGGGCCCCGGCTGCTCTTGCTCTATGCCGAGAAAACATAGAGAGAAAAGAGGCCCAGCCAGGCTTGGCCCGTTCCCTAGTTGGGAGTGTCACCTTGTTCCCCCCTAGGGTAACCAAAAGGATTCTGACGCTTTTTCGGGGCATTGGGGAAGAGTACGTGCAGCCTGAGCACAGTTGGTCGCTTGTGCACGTAGAAATACCTGCCCGCTTCTGTGTCAGCAGTACACGTACACGGAACACTCCCGGCTCCTCAGAAAAATCCTGAATGAACGAGCGTATTTCTCTCGCCTTTATATCCATATCCGGAGGCGGAGTATGCAAATACTGTTCGCCAACTCTCATTGGCCTTTTTTCATAGATCAGAGGTTTTTTTCGGCACTCAAGAGAGACCCCTAGTGTCGCTTCTTCGACACGACGTCTCGTTCCCTCCATCAGGGAATGGAGGTTACATACGTAACCGAGACGTTTTTACTATGGCTGACACACACACAAACATCAACCAATCAATAAGTCCTAAATCCATTAATAAGTGTGGGCACATCTGTCCACCAATTTGGGAAAAATTCACAAATGCTTGTTATTAGCCTTATACAAATGTCTTTTTACTTTTGTTTATGTAATTTAATAGTAAATGAATGTGCACCTATTTGTACAAATAGAGACATATTTGTGAATATAATTGTTCCCTTTTTTACAAATAAATCACAGTTTGTGTATGCAACCAAATGAAGATGTTCCAAACGAAACTCAAAGCACTGAATGTGCATTTGTAGATCAAGTGATGCGTACATTCATTGACATGTTTTTGTGTCTAATATTTTTTATTTATTTGAATTTTGAGACTTTTGTTTAGCTGTTTTTTACCATGGCCGACCCACACACAATATCATATCGCTCACCCCTACCCAAACATCTGGCACTGTTGCATCCTCTCTCACAATCAGGAGCTGTTACTTCTTGGGCTCATAAAACACAATAAGATTATCCAAACCTTACTGCATTGTTCTGATTTTTTTATTGAGAGAAATAAAAAGCATTAATGCAGAAGAACAGCAGCACAACTAGAACTGCCTTTACTACACATGAATCATGACAAAAGACATACCATAAATACCTTTATACCTTTAAGGTTTGTATAAGTAAAACCCTGCTGTTGTAAGAATTGGTTTCAATAACATGTAAATGTGAATATGAATTCTATGAAATACTATTTCAGATTCAGACAATGATCATTGACTTATTGCTATCTGTCTGATTTTTCACATGCTTTGCCCGTCAACTTCAAGCACTGACTCACCTGCTCCCAAACTCAGTGGTTCCAGCTCCAATAAGCATTTTTACCCGTTGATTCGCACCCCCTTTTTGAGCACAAATCACGAAAATGACATACCTGAACTTAAATGGTTGTATTTACTGGACCCTTTGGAGTATGAACACAGTTGTAGTATCTTTTGAAAGAAGACACTTTTGGGATGCTTTTATTTTCCATTTTTTAAAGTTAGAGAAGCTGAAGTTTATAGTAATGGAATTATTTTGTGCTGAAGATGTTTTTATAATCTAAAAAAATCAATAAGAAATGTGCCAAGACAACGCAGAATTACAATGATCTAAAAGCCACAAGTCTAAAGAAGTTACGTTTAAAATTAGAAGATGATCTAACAAAAAATTTGGTTCCTGCAAACTTTTATCTCTGTAAAATCACTGGCGGAGTAAAATTAAGGCTCCGCCTTTCAAGACGGCCCAAAATCTGACTGCACTGCTTGGCTATTATGAATAAAACTACACCAAAAAAATAGACTTTGGAGACAGGCTCATTTTGTTTATGAGACTCTAATATATAAGATAATATACAGTTTTACAACATGAATGCCGCTCAGATTGCATAGTTGAAGAATGATGACCGAGGGTAATTCTTTCAGGCGAGATATCATGTAAACAATGCAGAATATATAAATATTTCTCAGATTTATTATTTTTTTACTTTTATGGACAAATGTGCTATTGGATGTTTTACAATTATTGCTTGCCATGGACAATTGACCCAAGTGTGTCGAACTGGATTCATCTGGCGATCACGTTTTCATAATAAATGTATGAAGTCTTGTTTTGATATTGCATGTTTTCATTTGTACTCCTGGCACAAATAACTAAATTGTTGTTTCTGGAGCATTGCTATCGTGAAACAGAGATTGGATATCAATGTTGAACCCTTAGACCTTGATAAAAGATGTATCATTTGTTAACATTAATTACATTTATAGACAGTAAATTATATATTAAATGTAAGCAGAGTGACGTCACGGGAATTGCATATCAACAGGTTAAAATGTACAATATGCTCCTTTTTTGTTCTCTGATGTGAAGTCAGACTCAAGTAATATTTTAATGTATTAAAAAGAAAGTGCAATAAACTTTTATCTAAATGATTAACATTGTCCTCTTTTGGCTGCACTTATAATTGTTCACCCAAAAATTTTAATTTTCATAATTTGCTCACCCTTCATGATGTTTCAAACACATACAGTATGATCTATTAACACAAATGGTAAATGTTGACATTGCTTTTATTCCCATGCAATTGTGGCAGTGCAGAAAATCTGTGCCACAATCAGCGGTTCCGTTTTACTTTCACTTTCCATTGCCGTGAATGGGTGGAGTGATTCAATTAAAGGCGGAAGAAAGGTATAAGGAAGTGTGTCGCACCTGGAAGGGGGTGTCATCGGTTGGTTTGGATGCAAGGTTTGCCAGTAGTGAGAGGCTGGATTATTGTGGAAAGACGGCCTCTTGTCAATCTGATGCTTCCTCTGTGCGTAGTCTGGTGCAGCGTAGGGTTCGACTTAAGCGTTACACTTCCAGATCGTCTGTTTTTGTTGAAGAGCTGTCCTGAAGACAAGTCAAGGCTGCTTATCCGCATATCTTGATGTCTGACGACGACCCTCTACACTCTCTCTAGCTGCCTTCATGTCGGCAAACTTGGTCAGTACCTCTACACCGCCATTACACACCCCATAAAACTCGCACCCACTCGCTTAACTTCCACTTTCGCACATTCCGTGTGCATTTTTTTATATCTACTTTTTATTAGCAATTTATGAATGAATGTGGACACGAATCTGCAAACTTGGATTAATGTGACGTGGTTTCTGCATGGATTGTAAACAAGTTCTTTTACTATTATTATGGACATTATAGAATAAATCTCCCCTGTGAACTGAAATATTCTGGGACTATTATTGTGATTTATTGTGTTTTTTTTTTTTTGCTATCCTGGGTTAATCTAATTTTTGACGGGAATAATCCTGTCTGGTGCCCGAAGATCTCTTTAGAATAATTTATTTTTGTTAGTGCGACCACCACCGCTACAGAGTGGACCAAACAGGGACTTGAACATTTGATTTTGAAAGTTTTGAAAATGCTTGTAACATGTGAAAAAAAAAAAAAAAAGAATATCTAAAACCCTGTGATTGTAAACTTTTTTTGTTGTTGTTGTACAAACTGTTTGTGAATACTAATTGAATTATTAGAACCTTATTCTAATATTATTAGTATTATTAGTAACATGGCGTATACCCCCCAACCCAATCTACTTATGTGGAAATTGACCCTCCACCATATATCTCAACTCCAATATGGCCGTCTGTACTGCAACCTCTGATACCTCTGGCACCACTTCCTTCATGTGCTCCAGTCTTCTAAAATACCCCCACTCCACTCAGCCCTGTTCATCCCGGAATCCCTGTACCTATGTCCTCTCCTGCTCTGGCTGGCAGCACTCCTGTCCAAACTCTCACCTGGGCACCACAAGTGGATAACATGCAACTTTGCAATTCATTTGAAGGTGAAACTCCTTCAGTGGCACAACATAACCTGTCCAGCATTTGACCAACACCTGGAAGGGAAATACAACAATTCACTACTCTTATACAAGGGAACTGGGATACATTGTTTGACTTAATGAAAAAACAAGAACAACTGTAAATGAACTTACTCAGGAAGTGAAAGATAATACTTCTCACCACAAGAGCCAGATTGCTGATCTTGCTGCAAAAGTGGAGGATAACAAACGTCAAGTTTTCACGCAGTTTACAACCACTAAGCAACAAGAGGAGTCTGAAGCAGATAAGCTGACTAAATCAATGAAATTAATGAACACAGGGGAACTCCAAAAGGTGGAATCTACCTTGATGTCTGAAGTACGTTTCATGGTTGATCAGCTCCAGTCAGCTCCAGTCAGAGGTTCAGTGGGACCTCAAAGCTGTTCAGCATGCATTCTAAACAAGCCATGATCAGATAACTTCAAATCTCCAACAATGTGTCACCCAAACGGACAAATTTCTCATCATTTAAAAAGAGTTGAAAAGTGAAGTGGAGAAAGGATTTCAAAGTGTCCAGAAATTACGTTCGGATCAACAGATCGGATCAATCATTACTACACCCTTGCCATCTGATTCTAATCCAGGTGCAACTACAACAACTTCAACCCCGCTTTTAACATCTGTGGTTAAAAGTGACCATATTAAATTAACTTTCCCCACATTTGGAAGGCCTTCAGAAGATGCAGACCCCCTGCTGTACCTAACGAAATGTCAGGATTTTTTGGATCTACATCCCCTGACAGATGCAAACATACTGGCTACCTTCTGTACTGTCTTATATGGAACATCACGTTACAGGTGGGAAGTCAGACAATCTGACATAACCACCTGGAATGAGTTTGAGGCTGCATGCTTTCCTTTCTGATGATTATGAGGACGAACTGGCTGAGCGTGTCCGTATTAGAATTCAAAGAGGCACATAATCAATTAGAGACTTTGCAGTTTCCTACAGAGCACTCTATAAAAGATGGAAGGCAGATTTAGCAGAAGGTGAGATTGTAAAAATGATAATCAAGAATATCAAATCATACCTTTCCAGCCAATTGCGTAGCCGGGTGAATACTGTGGAGGAGCTGGTCAAACTAGGACATAAACTGGAAAATTATTATGAACAACAGCTTCATTATGAAGGTGGTCAAATGGGCCCTAAACTTCCATCCACGTCGCAAAGACCCTCCTCAAACAGACCTGCTGAGAAAATCCCAGTTCAGAGTTGGAGATGTAGGGGACAGCATCCACCAGGTAAATGTCCACACTATACCTCCCACAGTCACATCAGATATCTGGTCCACAGTACTCCACCAGCGACAAGCATCATTATCACCCCAAGTCAAGTGGTCAACCTTCCAACAACTCTGTTGCTGCAACAAGAATGTATAAGTCACAATCAGCCCCCAAGAAAACCTCCTCCTCCTCTAATGAACGTGTGGCAATACCTCAACAACTAATTGTCCCCATCCGTATTGATGCTTGGATGGGTAAGACCATTGTGGACACTGGTGCAAGCTATACACTCATCCATGAGAATCTCATGAGGCAGCTTACATTGCCAGACCAACTACAACCATGGTTCCGTGGTCCTCTTTATCTGGCAAATGGAGAAGCAGAGGTCCCATTAGGATGGAGGGATAACACCATACATCTAAATGATCAATCCTTTACCTTACCTGCTGCTGTACTTTCCCCCCAAGCCTTAGCCTATGCTGTAGTCTTGGGGTTGGACTTTATTTTTTTCAGTGGGCTGCAACTCAATGTCATTGATCAGAAATATTCCTTCAAGCTTGACCCTACAAAAGAATACCCATTTCAACCAGGAAATCCAAGTGTAAGTCCACAAAAAAGCCTTTCCCTGTTAACTTCTGTTCCTCCTCCAGCTCTTCTGCTGACCCTACAGCAACATGACAATTTAGATGAAAAGACATTCATCAGAAATGCTGTGGATGAAGCTCATTTACCTCCAGATGGGAAACCGCAGTTGCTCCACATCCTGAAAAACAACTCTCAGGTGTGTACACTCCACATGGGACATACTGGTGTTCTGCAACACCAAATTTATACAACCTGCCAGGTACCCCTCAAACAAAGACCCTATCGCTTGTCCCCTATTAAACAACTTGCCATGGAAGAGCAACTTGAGATGTTGAGGCAGGAAATAGTTGAATCCTCCCACTCTGGTTGGGCTTTACAGGTGGTCTTGGTACCTAAAAATGACAGCAAATTTAGTTCTGTGTGGATTACAGAAAGGTTAATTCTGTAACAGAAAGTGATGCCTACCCCCTTCCCAACATCACAGAAATCCTGGAATCACTCTCTGGGGCAGCCGTCTTCTCTACCATTGATCTCAACAGTGGATATTGGCAGGTGATAATGGACCCCGACAGTAAAGCCAAAACTGCCTTCATCACTCCTGCAGGTCTCTATCAATTTAATGTTATGCCGTTTGGGCTCAAAAACGCTCCTGCAACTTTTTATAGGCTCATGGAGACAGTTCTGGGAGAACTAAGGAGAAAAATATGCTTTGTGTATATAGACGACATCATTGTTTATTCACCGTCAATAACCCAGCATTTCCAGGACCTCCAGACTATCCTCCATAGATTAGAAATGGCTGGTCTTACCATTAATTTGAAGAAAAGCAAATTCTGTCTTCGAGAACTCACATTCTTAGGACATGTTGTGAGTGTTCAAGGCATTTAAGCAGACCCAAGTAAAACTCAAGCCATTCATGCCTACCCTGTACCTAGAAACTTGAAGGAAGTTCAGAGTTTCCTCGGATTGGCTGGGTGGTACCATCGATTTGTCTCGAACTTTTCAAGGATGGCCGAACCCCTCAACTTGCTGAAAAAGAAGGGACATCAGTTTCAAAGGACAACTCAAGTGTCAGCAAGCTTTTGACCAATTAAAGTCTTGCCTCACCTCACCACCCATTCTTGGCCATCCTGACCCTTATGCCAGTGACACTGGTTTGGGTGCCACTTTGGCACAACAGAGGGATGCTGGCAGAGAGGAGGTTATCGACTATGCAAGCAGAACCTTAACTGGGGCCAAACTCAACTACACTGCAACAGAGAAAGAATGTCTTGCAGTTGTCTGGGCTATGGAAAAGTTGCAACATTGCTTGGAGCACAGGCTTTTTACAGTTGTCACTGACCATTCTGCGCTGCAATGGGTCATGAGCTCCACTAAAACCACCAGCTGCCTCATCCGTTGGGTCCTGTGATTACAGAAATTCGATTTCATCATTGAGTACCGAAAAGTGAAGCTAAATGTAGCTCCCGATGCTCTATCCAGGTCTTCCATTACCTCCAGATGTAACCTGTACACCAGTGAAAAAGAACTAGAACTGCCTGTACCAGATGTTGCCCTGTGGGAAGAACAGCACAAAGACCCCAAAGTTACAAAACTACTGCAAGCTGTTGCAGATATATGTGCCAGTCTGATGGACCAGTATGAGATTGTTGAGGACAAACTTTATCAGAAGTCATACCTGGCAAATAACCTACTGCATTACCGAGTCTACATTCCCAGCACTCTCAGATCCTCCCTTCTTCAGCACTATCATTCCACTCCCATGAGTGGCCATGGAAGAATCTAAAAAACATATAAGCGGCTTCAAGAAGTAGCATTTTGGCCAGGCATGTGGTCTGACGTGAAACAGCATGTGTAAAATGTCAAACCTTAAAAAGTGATAATCAAAAACTGGCTGGAAAACTACAGCAAATCACTACCACCCGCCCAAACCAAATGCTAGGAGTCAACATCATGGGCCTGTTACCACGAAGTTCAAGCCGAAATGAGTACCTTGTTTTTATTGATTATTATTCCCAGTGGGTTGAGTTGTTCCCCATTCGTAGCGCCACTGCCCAGAATGTTGCCTTTATCTTCCGAAAAGAAATCCTGACACGTTGGGGTGTGCCAGACTTCATCCTCTCAAATAGGGGCGTTCAGTTTGTCTCATCTGTATTCAGAGAGTTATGTGAGAACTGGAGTATTACCCCCAAATTATCTATAGTTTACCACCCACAAACCAACATGACTGAAAGAGTGAATCGAACTATCAAGAACATGATGGCAGCCTTGTGGACGACAACCACCAGAGGTGGGACCAGTTCTTACCAGAATTCTGATTTGGCCTGAATTCAGCCATTCAAGAGACCACTGGACTATCCCCAGCAGAACTCCAGCTTGGCAAGAAACTCCAAAGTCCAATGGACAAAATACTTCATGGGCCTAATCTAAATCCAGATGCTGCCTCCTATGATGTGGTTCATCATCTTCATAATCTGCAAACTCAAGCCCAAGAAAACAGCAAGAAAGCCAGGATGAGACAACTGAGGAACTACAACAAAAATAGGAGAGATGTGACATTCAAAAACAATGAACGTGTATGGTTACGTAACTTTCCCCAGTCTAGAGCACAGCGTAGGTTTAGTGCAAAGCTAGCACCAAAATGGAAAGGTCCTTACCGTATTCTCAAGCAGCTGGATCCAAATAACCCTGGAAGTCATGGGAAAAGATGTACGTATGGCTCACATCTGCAATTTGAAAATGTGTTATTCAACGGCTGTTGGAATTGGAGTAACAGGAAAATAAAAAACTCCTAGATATATAGATTGTCGCTATGAAGACTTATGTCTTACCAGTTACACAAAAGCCATGCAGCTGTCTCCACCTTTCTGTGATGCAGAGACCACAGTTTCTCTAATATTTGGTCCTCCTGTAACTCGCAACCTTCTGTGTGAATAATACACATTGTTTACAAGGTTAATATAACATTTGTATTTCTAATGAATAACATTGTGCCAGTCTGCCATTACAACACAAAAGTGTTAAAGAATGCTTTTGAAATTAATTTGTATATCCTTATTGGAAAATAGTTTTTATCAAATACATTTACATAACATTAAAAATAAAATTAAGGTATTTATGTTATGTCTGTTGTTATAATTCAAGTTTTGTAAAGGCACATCTAGCTGTGCTGCTGTTCTTCTGCATTCATGCTTTTTATTTCTCTCAATAAAAAATTAAAAACAATGCAGTAATGTTTGGAAAACCTTATCATGTTATATGAGCCCAAGAAGTAACAGTTTCTGACTGTGAGACAGGATGCAACAGTGCCAGGTGTATGGGTAGGGGTGAGCGATATGACCAAAATTCTATATAGCAAAAATTAAGAGACCACTGCAAAATTATCAGGTTCTCTGGATTTACTATTTATAGGTATGTGTCTGAGTAATATTAACATATTTGTTATTTTCTATAAGGTACTGAAAACATTTCTCAGCATTTATACAAAAGAGAAGATTTCTATTCACAAATATTGCTCTATTTGTACAAATTGCTGCACATTTATTTCATTTTAATTTCACAGACACAAGTTGACATTTATGAAGGTGCATGTATGACATTTATAAGTGTAATTTGTGAATTATTTGTGAATAATTTGATACTATATGAATCCCATACTTCTGTGGTTAAATAGTGGCATTTAATAAGCTCATCCTCATTACCATGATAAGACCAGCTAGTGAATCTAAAAAAATAATAATAGAATTTTCGAGTATAAACTAGTATTTGTTATGAGAACATTAATAGTCTAAAAACAGTAGCAGTTAAACACATTTAACTACACATTTCACAGTTGGAAAAAGTCCAATAGTTAGCTCTTAATAGATTTCATATGAAACTTTAACATTTCTGTTATAATACAAGTTTCTGTAACTACAGTGAAAATATGATGCATTTGAGTAATTGTGATTAGATTGAAAAGCCTTGTAATTTATGTTGATGCATGATATATGGTTGTGTTCTGTTTTCCTCATCGTAGACATTCTGATAATAATGCTGAGGCTGTTTTAGAGTTTTGACTTCCTCCATAGCACTTTAAAGTAGAATATTTTATGTAGAATTCGAATGGATCGTGTCTGCACCATAATATCCAGTGAAAATGAAAAGTAATTTAATTAAATCGAGCAGTCATGACAGACCTTTATAATTATACATTTAATTTACATTTGTAATGTCTGCTAATGTGACAAACACTGTATGTTTAAGTCAGAATTGAAAAGCTTTAGGTTAAACATTTTCTGAAT
Organism: Moxostoma hubbsi; assembly: GCA_032164185.1. Classification (NCBI taxonomy): domain Eukaryota; kingdom Metazoa; phylum Chordata; class Actinopteri; order Cypriniformes; family Catostomidae; genus Moxostoma; species Moxostoma hubbsi. The sequence goes on along the minus strand of JAVLUX010000044.1, from coordinate 23,473,427 downwards.
AAATGAGCAAAAATAAAGTGTTATAATGGTCCTTCTCATTCCATGGCTGGGGTTCACCGGTCCGTTCAGGACCTGAAAGTTACACTGTTTCCAATGATGTCCTTTCATCCTTGCCTCGACGTGAGTCACCAGAAACAACATGGACAGAGACAAGATATGTGCACTGAAGTAAAGAAAATCTGAGGGATGGCACTATAAGCAGACGCGTATAAGGATCCCATGATTTAGCTCCTTAAGGGCCATCAGCCAATGAATTGGCATGATTGTATAAGGGCTTCAGACCACATGACCACTGACATGTTCCCAATGCGTGATCATGGAGTGTAGAGTCCCAATGAAAGGGAACTTTATTTCTATAATTAAGAGCCTGATAAAAGATTAATATCAGTAAAGAAGTCCTACTGTCAGAATGTTTCAACATAGCCCTACCAAAATAAGGTTTTAATGAAACTTTTTACAGATTTGATTGTTGTTAATATCAGTAAGTGACATCTCTATTCCAACAGTAATTAAGTTTTTACTGTCAAAGGTGCATTCTATGTTAGTGAAGTCCGATTCTTGAAAAAAAAAAATTTTTTAACTGATTCTCAGCAAGTAAATGGTAGAGCCAATTCACAACATTGAACTGAATCGAACTTTAGTTCCGGATTGATGATGCAAGATGCACAGCTGAAGTAAATGTACTGGCTACACAGCACGTCGAACTGTCTGACTGAAAAATAACTTAATGAGCCGGTCCCGCTGACTGTAGAAATTTGCAGAGGATTACCAAGGACTTGCTACATATTGTGGAAGGCTTTGTTTGGAAAATGTTAATAACGCATTATATTGTTACATATTGTTTCGTTTTCTTTCCTAAAATGGAAATAAATTAATTTTGGCAAGAAAATAAGTATTTATAGTTTGAATTTCAGAACTTTTAAAATCTGTGAATAATGGATAAATATTTTATTAATTGCTATTACAAATTTTAATCGACTTACATTTTAATGGCAGTAGCTGAATAAAACATTTAGAATACTTTATTATTTTCACATTTTTGCAAATGAAGGTCTTTAGACTTAGGTAGGCATTTTTACTCAGTGTTGTTACTAATACAGGCAGGTGGCTCTTACAAGTTACTAGATCGTCTATTGAACCAAAAAACCCATTTGAAATGACGGAATCAAACCTACAGGCAGAATTAGAAGTCGGATCTTTGGCGATGACCACCTCAAAAAGCTGGTCCACGAATTGTTGAAATTGCCAGGGATTACCAAGGAGTCCGATTAGTGAGCCACTGATACTAAGAGTGTACCGAGGACATGAACGATCCTGGGGCGAACTGTAAGTTTCTTTAATGACAACCAAAATGCCCAGGAAATACGCTTATGTCTATTTTTATTTAATAAAATTACAGTACAGTGAATGTCTGCTCAACAGAATTAAAAGCACAATGCAATTGTGGCAAATATTTAACAGCAATGGCTCCATCCATTATGGTGAGTCAATATGTAGCATCTTGGCAGGCTTGCGATTGTGTTGTGATGAACTCAGGCCAAGAACACTGTCTTTCCAATTAACTTTTCTATTGTGTTTTTGTCCTTCCTGATGAATATGCACTCATTTAACTGGCAGCCGGGAGACATTTAAAGGAAAAAGCATTTATCTCGCAAAGGTCAACCTGTGTGTATTGGTTCTGTGCTCGCTGATTATCACAGCGTAAATGAGCAATGCCTCACAAGCAACATTTAATGCTTCTGAGATATTATGGTGATTGTCATTGTTCACGCCACAGCATGCCAATTTCAAGCATAAGGACATCTGCTCTCTGCAGTGTATGGAATAGGCAGCACCACTACAGTATGTTAATATATAGCCAAACAGGATTACCTAGTATTTAGCCATTTAGCTTGGCTTGTAACCATCACTTCGCCATGGACTTTCAGAAACTACTGCCTTTGCCATTGAAGTTATCCAAGTAAAATACCTTCCGCTAAAAGAGGAAGGTAGGGCTAACATGTCAGATGTCCTGCTTGTGTATTTGTGTGTGTATGTGGTGGGGTTTCATTCATTTCATACCAGCACCATTCAACTGTGTACAGTGTAGAAAGCACACAGCTGACGGGCTAGTAAGCTGCAACAAAAATATTAATGAACCATGTGAAATTTCAGCAGCTCATAATTTTTTTTTAAAAAAAAAAAAAAAAAAAAAAAAAAAAGCAGCTCATAATTTAGCATATGGGGTAAACACTGGGGATCAACAATAAGAATGGCCTGGGGGTCAGTGTGAAAGTGTTTCGGCCAGTTAACAGAATTTTCACTTGCCATGTTAGGCCCATGCTGCATTTTCATGAACTCTAACAATCACTGATTTTGTGAATGCATTCTTATGCCTTACAATCTTAAACATTCAGCTTTTCTGTGTTGTACTGATCACTGTTGTTGTGAATTCTGCTTATTTAACTTCTTCACTGATCAAAAAAAAAAAAAATAAATAAAAAATTGTAATATACATACACTATATACATACACACATATACATATATATATATATATATATATATATACACACACACACACACATACACGTTAATTGAGTGTGATTAAATGTATAAAAAAACAATTACCGCAATTAATCGCAATACCACCAGACTGTGATAAGAAAGATTCCTGAGAAATGCAAGCTTGTAGTACCACATGTTTACTCCAGAGGGCAGTAATTGAAATTTCAGCTGTGTGGCAATGCACAGTTTATACAGTAAAGAAAACAACACTTAGGCAGACACACAGTACAAACATGCGTTACGTTCTTGCATTCAAAACACTTGATGGGAGCGCAAATTTGAACTTTAAGGAATCTCAAGATGTGTACCAAGTATTAAACTATATTTACCTTGACACAGTGACCTAAAAATGTTTTATTTATGACGCAACCCGAGACGCTACACAAGCATGTCTGATGCAGGTGTAAATTGACGGGTCCTTAAACAAACCCTCATAATAAATCTCAAACTGATTGGCAAATTCACTTGCGAAAATTATTGCTGTGAACTGTGTGCGAATGACTTGCTTATGTTCAATAATATGGTAGTTGTCATGATCCACTGTTGTCTGGCCTTTGTTTCTCCCCTGTCATCTCTCCCGGACTACACTTCCCATAATTCCCTGCTCTCATCACTGCCATCTGTCTTTCATTGTCCTCACCTGTGTTTAATTTAATCATTATCCTTTGTGTATTTAAGCCCTGTTGTTTGATCATTCGTTGTCAGTTGTTGTATGTATTCAGACCTCTCGTGATTTGACCCTGACCCTGTTTATGGTTTCCCATCGTGGTTGTTTTATTTGTTCCTGTGTTTTTGTTTTGTCATTAAAAGCTGCATTTAGGTCCCCATTCATTGTCTGCCTCGTTACATACAAACATAAACGAGAACAGGGTCTAAAACATTACTTATGAATTTGCCGGCAAATTAGAACTGTTAAATTCGCTTTGTATAATTCGCAACAATCATATTTAGAACCTCTAAAAAGATAAAAAAAATCACACATCCATGTCCTCATATTTAAGGGTGCTTTCACACTAGCGCTTTTGCTGTGCACCCTGGGTTGATTGATGTAAATTTTGGTTCGATTGGATAACGTGAACACTATTTTACAAACTCAAGTGCGCACCCACGAACCGCACCTGGGTCTGCTTGAAAAGTTTGTCTGGGGTATTGTTCATGTGAACTCTGGTACAGTTTGCAGCTGATATGAACGCAATCATACCAAATCACTTAAGAGACCGCTTAGGATGACGCATAATTATCATCTTTGCAGGCTCACGATCGCAATAATTGTGGTATAATGCATTTCGCATACCTGCTTATCTCCAAATAAATCCCCTTCAGAGAGCAGCTCACATTATTCACAACTCTTGAAATATATCAGCAGGCTTGCGGCAGACAACTGCTAATATTCATCACATAAAAAACAAAAACATGGCACGTTTTTGTGGTAAATCAAAAGAGAAAAACTGTAATACTTGACTTAACACAGTGATGTCTTTTCAAGTTTTCACCTAGTTACAGTGGTAAACAGCTGCTGCTTGTACAGACCAGCGCGGGAAGCGGGAGGGAGAGGAAATTAACTTGGGTTTGGTTCAAGCAATCATGTGAAAGGACCCTAAACGTACTTCTAAACACCTCCCCCAGTGGTGTGGCAGGTGTCTGAATGCTCACAAACAGTATACCATTGCTAGGTTGTTTCAAACTTCTTTGTACCTAAATGAAGTCAAGTCAAGTCAAGTGGGTTTTTTTTGTCGTTTCAACCATATACAGTTATTACAGTACACAGTGAAACGAGAAAACGTTCCTCCAGGACCATGGTGCTACATAAAACAACATAGGACAAACACAGAACCACATGAGACTACACAGACTAAATAAAAATACCTATATAAAATACCTATATAATACCTATTATAGTGCACGTGCAAAAACGTGTGCAAAAGTACGGGACAGTACAATAAATTACTAACAATGAACATTACAATAGACACAGTGATAGACAGTGCAGCGCCGACCAGTATACAGTTGTGCAAAAAGATGACTGACTAAAAGATTGTTACTAAAAATGCCAAATGTAAACATAACATACTATGATATAATGTTCTATGCACATAGCAGTTATTGAGGTAGCAGACAGTTATAAATTGGCAGTTATTATAGTGCAACTCAGGACACGTGTGTGTGTGTGTGTGTGTGTGTGTGTGTGTGTTTGTTTTTGTGGTTTACGAGGACTTTTGACCTGAATACGCACCAGCACTACGGGGACATTTGGGTTTATGAGGACAGAGGCCATGTCCTTATAATTCCGACGGTGTAAACGCTATCTACTATGTCTCAGAAGCTCCCTCTCAAATTTTGGCGCAATGTCCTTACATACCACAAAACCCTGAAATTTTACCATACACAGTGTATCCCTGATTTCGAGAGTGTCGCCCCTGTAGCCAGGTCCTGGTATTACATCTGCGTCATCAAAAATTTGCATTTTTTTACACAAGTGTATGCTTTGAGGCCTGTGATTGGTCAGATTGGTACCAGTTGGCGGGAAATCGCGAAAACAAAATGGCGCCGGTGGGCGGAGCTCCTTTCAGCACCGCTTGGCTGCATACCATGCTGCATACACGTGAGTTAATATACAAAATACTAAGTAATTATTATAATTCTCACTAATTTATCGATTATGAATTAAATATGTGATGCATAGTAATCCTGCAATTAAACACATTCCTTAAATATCATATAATAAATTATGAAAATAACTTGAAAGCAGTTGTCAGTCAGTTTAATAGAGAAACGTGAACTGACTATTATCTCATTAGCTTATTTGCAATTAATAATAAGTATAAACACACTGTTTACTCATAGGCATACATCATAGATGCTTATTTAAATACGTGTTTATATTATTTTTAAGTTTATATTATAATTAATATGGTAATCAGTGGTGTAGTGATGCGTCACTTTAATTTCCAGGTTGTACAGATAGAAACTGCACACGAGAAGGCCCTTTTTAACCATTGCGCCTGTTTGAAGAAACTATTACTGGAAAGGTAAGTTATACTGCTGTTTAATCGCTTGTGGGTCAGTCTGGCTTGTTTGTGCATGTCTTGCAAGATCTTCGCTGCTCATTTTATAGTCAGAAAGCAGCTATATCGCTTGATTCTAACGGCGCTAGCATAACTTTAACGTTAGTGATTGTCAACAGATTGCCAATAGAGAGTCGGCGATGTTTGTCCGTTTTAACTTGTTTTCGATTTCAATAGAATTGTAACTGCAACTTTTTGAGCACATACTGTAAATGACTATCCATCATAATAATGCATTGGCATGACGTCTGTTGAAGAGGAGGGAGATGGATATAATATTATATAATATATTATTACCCAGTACAGTATCCTGACGTGCTGCTGTTCTGCTGGGTATTAAAGGGATTGTTCAAGATGCGCTCTTATTACCCCTGAATGTAATAACATATATTCTGTAACAATAGAACTGTCAATGTTTATATTGAAAACAAACTTGCAAATGAAATGCAATATTCAGAATTATTGAGGGTCTTTTTCTGTGACCGCAGGCACATCAGATAATGGCTGAAGTTAAACGGTGAAGGAGGAAGCCCAAGCCTCTGGAGGAGGCCATACAGTTTTCCCTTCTTAAAAAAGACAAAGAAGGGCTTGATGGCAGATTTATCAATGATTCTAAAGGTCAGTTAAATAAGTTTTTTTTTAAAAAAATTTTCAAATTATATGCCATTATAGTGATTTTACTTGTTGTGTAGGGAGAGGTGTGTTCAGTTGCACTGAGTTTGATAAGGGAGATTTCCTGTTGGAATACAGAGACCACCTCATAAGCAAAGAAGAATGTGAGCGGAGGCAAAGAATATATCACAACGCCCTCAAAGTATTCTTGTTTGAGTTTCGTTACGATGGAAAACTCCTCTGGTATGTACCAAGCGTGCCGCACAAGCCCTCAAAAGTGAAGCCAAAACGTCTCGATCGCCCCCCAGAGGCCGGTCCTAGTATAGGTCATAAACCCCGCCTCCCCATGTTATTCAACGGGACGTGAGACCAACTAAACAATTAAATTACACTTCACATATCTTTTTTCCAAAGACAGTTTCTGTCATTTACTGTAGTTTTTATCACGCTGATGTAATTTCAAGTGTTTGTTTTTAAAATAAGTTTGTTTTTAGTTAGTTATTTGATGCTATAAAAACGGTGCTGTTACGTCATGATTGACAGCTGTGATTGACAGGTTCTCTGAGCGAAGTAGTCACTGAAGCACCAACGGACTTTTTTTCGGGATATTCGGAGGATTGAGGAGATTGGAGCTTTAAATTACATATCTAAATTTCTATAATTAATTATTTCACACCGACATAATGGGTTGTTCTGCAGTAGAATGTGCTAACCGATCTGGCAGGGGCGTGTGCTTGCGATTGATTCTGCGAGAGTGAGGGCGGGGCCTTGTTTTCACGGCTTTACTTCCTGCTCACTACTGCGCATGACTGGTCCCGAAAACGCAAGTGCGCAGACTCAAGTTCCAAGATGTCAGCGCCATATCGGGACACTGGCGGCTTCAGTTCTCTCCGATGGAAAAGAGCGAAGGGGCGTCGTCCATCTTTTTTTACAGTCTATGGTATGTACATGTATTGAATATATATATATATATATATATATATATATATATATATATATATATATATACACACAGTACTGTGCAGATGTGTTAGGCACTTTATTATTTTCACACCGTAAAAATGTTTAAGCCAGTTATTTATATATTTTGCTTTAATGTGTTATTAGGAAATGTCATTTTAAATTTCCACACATTAATTTTGCCATTAATTGTTATAATCCAGTAAGATTTGTTTTGGGCTGGGCGATATGGCCAAAAATTCATATCTCTGTATTTTTTGGTTAAATGGCGATATACGATAAATATCTTGTTACTTTCTATGGTATTCTATTTGGATAAAGAAATATTTGGATAAAAAAAAAATAATCACATCCTGCCCAATGATATCCTACAAACAATGTTGATATTGAAGGATATGGAAACAAATATAGTGAATGTATGCAATATATTATTTGCAAAAAAAGGTGGTTAAAATCACATTACATTCTAACATTGTAACATTACAATCTAAAAACGGTTCAAGTCCCAAACCAGGCAGTGATGTAGCTACTCAGGATGCTCTCAATAGTCCCTCTATAGAACGTAGTGAGGATGGGGGTTGGGAGATGTGCTTTCCTCAGCCTTCCAAGAAAGTAGAGACGCTGCTGGGCTTTCTTGGTGATAGAGCTGGTGTTGAGGTACCAGGTGAGGTTCTCCGCCAGGTGAACACCAAGGAATTTGGTGCTCTTGACGATCTCCACAGAGGAGCCATCGATGTTCAGCGGGGAGTGTTCACCTTGAGCTCTCCTAAAGTCAACAACCATCTCTTTTGTTTTGTCGACATTCAGGGACAGGTTGTTGGCTCTACACCAGTCTGTTAGCCGCTGCACCTCCTCTCTGTATGCTGACTCATCGTTCTTGCTGATGAAACCCACCACGGTCGTGTCATCGGTGAACTTGATGATGTGATTCGAGCTGTGCATTGCTGCACAGTCGTGAGTTAGCAGAGTGAACAGCAGTGGACTGAGCACACAGCCCGGGGGTGCCCCAGTGCTCAGTGTGGTGGTGGTGGAGATGCTGTACCTGATCCGGACTGACTGTGGTCTCCCAGTCAGGAAGTCCAGGATCCAGTTGCAGAGGGACGTGTCCAGGACCAGCAGGTTCAGCTTTTCAATCAGGTGCTGGGGATTGATTGTGTTGAATGCTGAGCTGAATTCTATTAACAGCATTCTAATAAACGAGTCCTTTTTGTCTAGGTGGGTGAGGGCCAGATGGAGGGTTGTGGCAATGGCGTTGTCCGTTGAACGGTTTGGACGATACGCTAACTGCAGTGGGTCTAGTGAGGGGGGCAGCTGGGTCTTAATGTGCCTCATGACGAGCCTCTCGAAGCACTTCATGATGATTGGTGTGAGTGCAACGGGACGGTAGTTTTTGAGGCAGGACACTGAAGACTTCTTTGGCATGGGGATGATGGTGGTGGCCTTGAAGCACGTTGGAACGACAGCGCTGCTCAGAGAGATGTTGAAGATGTCGGTAAGAACATCTGCCAGCTGGTCTGCACATCCTCTGAGCACTCTGCCAGGAATGTTGTCTGGTCCAGCGGCCTTCCGTGGGTTGACTCTATGTAGAGTTTTCCTCACATCCGCCGTGGTGAGACAGAGCTGGTCGTTGGGAGGAGGGGTGGTCTTCCTCGCCACCACGTCATTCAGCGCATCTGGAAGGGAGGCATCTTTGTCACAGGCAACGGATGTTGTCCTGTAGTTGGTGATGGCCTGGATGCCCTGCCACATGCGCCGCGTGTCACCACTGTCCTGGAAGTGACTGTGGATTCTCTGCTCGTGTGCGCGCTTTGCCTCTCTGATGGCCCGGGACAGTTTGGACCTAGCTGTTCTTAGGGCTGCCTTAATGCCTACTCTGAAGGCGGAGTCTCGGGTCTTCAGCAGCGTGCGCACCTCCGCAGTCATCCACGGCTTCTGGTTGGAGCGTGTTGTGATGGTTTTTGGAGAAAGTAACATCATCAATGCACTTGCTGATGTAGCTGGTCACTGATGCTGTGTATTCCTCCAAGTTAGTAGAATCGCCATATGTTGCAGCCTCCCTAAACATGTGCCAGTCAGTACACTCAAAACAGTCCTGAAGAGCAGAGATGGCTCCTGCTGGCCAGGTTTTCACCAGCTTCTGAAGCGGTTTTGTGCGTCTGACGAGCGGTCTGTATGCTGAAATTAGCATAACAGAGATGTGGTCTGAGTAGCCAAGGTGGGGGCGGGGCTTGGATGTTGGTGTAAACAAAATCAAGCTCGTTCGCCCCTCTCATTGCAAAGTCCACATACTGATGGAATTTAAGGAGCACTGTCTTGAGATTCGCATGGTTGAAATCTCCGGCGACAATAAACAGTCAGTCGGGGTGAGTGTTCTGCAGTTCGCTCATAGCCCCATACAGTTCAAAGAGCGCTTCCTTAATGTTAGCGCTGGGGGTAATGTAAACTCTGGTTATGCAAACAGTGACATCAGAGAGAAAGTACGAGAGATCCCCGTGGTAAATAAAAAGGCCTGCATCTAACTGTCACAAGCTCCAACAGCGATGAACAGTAGCTTGAGACTAGCACAGAGTTCTTGCACCATTCCGTGTTGATGTAAACACACAAGCCACCACCGCGAGTCTTATTGCAGAGAGCTGCATTTCTGTCGGCACGAAACAAGGTGAGCCCGTCTAGCTGAATGGTGGCGTCCAGAACTCTGTCGCTGAGCCACGTCTCCGTGAAAACAAAGATGCAGCAGTCTCTAAACTCACGCTGCGTAGCCTGCTGGAGTCGGATATAGTCCAGTTTATTGTCCAGGGAGCAAATATTTGAGAGCAGGATAGACGGGAGAGCCAGCCGGCTAGGGTTTGTTTTTAGCCTAGCATGGACCCCCGCCCTCTTGCCGCGCTTCTGCTTTCTCGCACACCACTTACGACGTCCTCTCTCCCGGCCACCGGCATCAGGTCCACCAGGCCTCGGGGCCTGGTCTTCGTAGCAAGCCGAGTATGCGTAGCGCCTCCCACAGTTCATCATGCAGCTTGGTTTTTGCATGAGTCTTATATCTTAGTAGTGTTTGGCGATGGTAGACACGAACACCGGTTGCTCCGATGTCCATGTGCTGCAAAAGTCGGGCTTTTTAAACAAAAATAGCACGATTTTGGATCCGGAGTGGCCGCTGTGTGCTACCGCGCCGCCATCTTGGATCAACACTTCAACACAAGAATAACTTTTACAGAAGTACAGTATATTGGGGCCAGAGGCCATGTGAGATTAATGTCATTATTAGGCATTTAATGTAGTTGATATAGATTTAGTATTTTTTAGAGCTGTCAGAATTAACGTGTTTGCAATTAATTAAAAAAGTTTAATGTGTTATTTGTTTCTTAAATCAGGATTAAAGCATTTACTGTTAATAAAATATAAATATGTGTTGGCAAGGGCAGAACCTTTGTAATGTGTCTGCCCGGAAACATTACTCTGACACACACATCACAACAGACCAGAGCCATTCTACCAGGTTGAGCCTACAAGCTTAGCATAAATTAGCATAATGTGGCTGTACTGTCGTAAAATGGTAGTTGACCGTTATGATCTCTGCTACTATAGAACCATTGATTATGTCAGTAAATAAAATAAATCTGTGAACACACACACAACAGTGCTTCAGTGATAACATGATGGAGAAAGTACATTTTAATGCTATTTGATGTTCAAACACACCCAGATGTGTGATAAAAAGTATATTCAGCCTATGTGAGGCCATTAATTACCACAGAAGCAAACCAAGTCTTAACTATCACCAATACGCAGAATGAGACATTTTTCTTTGCAAACACTCTCCTTGTTGATTTCAAAGCAGTGCTGGTGTTGATGCCCTGACGTGAATTATGAATGCTGCTTCACGATTGCCGTAACATAGCAGAGAGCCATAGTCTACCGGCAAATTAATATTGTGGAAGATGAGAGATTAAGAGATTTAATAACCATTGCAATGAATTTTAAACCTACAGTATGTAGTTCTTTCAATTATTCAAACTCCCACTCAGACTTAGGGAAATATTTAATGTTACTTAAATTGGTGCTAGTTTAGTGCATTTCTATCTTTATACTGTGGTAGGCTTTGATTGGAAAATGTAAATAAAGCATTTATATTGCTACATTTTCTTTTCTAAGATGAAAATAAATACATTTTTACAGGAAAAGTAGTGTGTATATATATATATATATATATATATATATATATAATGTGTAAAATTTCAGCACTTAATAAATGTGCCAGATGTTGCCCTGGTCCTGAGTTGGGCGGTGTGGGTTTGTGGAGCAGGATGTGGTCATGTGTCTGTCACTGGGGAGAGAGGAAGCATTAAGGGCCATCACCTGGTGATTACTGATGCATAACACCTGTGTCTCGTTACAGTGACAACAGAGATGGACTTGAAAAGGCCACCAAGGACGCCAGTGAGGGAGAGAGAGTTGGGAACAAAGAAACCCAGAGGCCTGTACCAGACTGTGAAGCTGAGGTAGTTTTAAATTATGAAGCTGATTGAGTTGTGTTGTGAAAATGACGTGCACAAACAGAAAAACATTAAAAACGGACTTACTTGGACTGCCACCCCGCTTCTGCTCCCTTCCTTATTCATGGAAACTTCTTACAGATTCATTAAAACAAATGCTGATACAGCCAAAGAACTGACTAAAAAGTCATGACTTGAGAACTAATTTATCATTAATGACCATCATTTGACTTTATAAATTTTTTATTTTAAGTTTATTTAACATCGGTTTCCAAAAACATTGCCACACAAAAAAACAGAGGGATGCAGAGATAAAAATAGAGATATACAAAATATCATATATGCATATATATATATATATATATATATATATATATATATATATATATATATATATATATAGATCTATATCTTGCATTGTATCCTAACATTTCCAGCAAAGCTAGTTTTTTGGTATTTTATTAAGAAAAACCTAATAGTTAATGAAAATGTATGACATTATTTCTAGCACAAATACATTGCTAAAATTAAGGCTTGGTATTGATAAAGATTTTCCAATTTGATTCATTCCGATTCACATGCTTATGATTTGATTCCAATTTCGATTAGATTTAATTCGATTCTGATTCTTTTGGGTATGTTTGAGTTATAATGTGCATTTTGTTTAAAAAATTAAATAAAGACTCTCAGCTAATGCTATTAAGTATAAAGGAAACCTTCTGACTTGGTATATTAAGAAAACATTAATTAACAAATTTACAACAGGGCCCAAACTATGCAGTTCAGTTGTTATTAATTTAACAGACATAATAACACAACCAAAACTGAAGTAAACTAAGTAAAATATTGATCTTGGGACGTTAAGAATCAATATGGTGATCGTTCCAATGTAGATTGTGATTAATCATTAAATCAATATAAATAAAACATTTACCATTTTGTGTAGTGGGCCCAGTGAAATGTTTGCTGGGCAAGTAAAAATCTGAACTACTGGTAAGCATATAAAATCCTTACCATTGAGCCCTGCATGATTATGCTGATACCTTCTTATGGCCAAATTCTAAGACAACATCGCAGGTGTCCTTCATCGAAAAGATAACCACAATATGCTCAGTGAAAAAAAAATGTGCATAACAAATATACTATCAATAAAAATTAATCAATAGTATCAATGGACTATTTAACTCAATATTTGTTCACGTTGAATATTCTAAATCAGTCAATTATGACATTCCATTTCAGATGCAGCCTTAGAAAAAAGCTGCCATATTGTTTTAGAACAAAGTTATCTTCGTAAGATTCAAAATGGAAATGCATGCACTTGTAGTGATAGTATGTAAAGTTGTTTGAAAACATTTTGTAGTTATACAAGATAAAAACAAATCTTTCAGGTAAAATTCATTGCGCAAACTGTGGCACAAATGAGAGACTGCCTGTACTCCAAAAACATCATGACCAGAGTTGTATATGGAGTGAGAGCATCATACTGCAGGCTGATTTTCATCAGAGGTCTTGTTAAAGTGAAAAAGAACAATGGATGATGCAAATGCATGGAAATACTGCAAGAGAAGCCTGCTGTTAGTTATTACATAAGGGTAGAGATCTTACCATCCAGTGTATTGTCCTTAAAGAGACTTTCAACGTTCTAGCACTGAATACAAAGTGTTTTTATAGTCTTAAAAGTCAACATGAAAATGTATCCTATTATTTACTAAAGTCATGTTCCTGGTTGTGATTTACTTATTTAATTATTTATCTTTAGGTACAATTTACAATCATGTTGATTATTACTCCATACATCACTACATTAAAGCTTCTTTTTCTGTTAACCTCTTCAACTCTGGAGCAATTTTGGGCTACCACCAGTAATTTTTCACACTCAAATTTAAAACCTCACCATTTACACATACTGTGGACCAACTGTCAAAAAGTGGTCTATTTCTTTTTAGTAAAAAAACACTGTTGCCAGCTAGTTACTGTAAAGCCTAATAACAGTTAATAACTATTGTAGCTGAGGTATAAAATTGTAAAAATATCAATTATACAGTAAATAGCTCTTAATTATCCCATACATTATAATTTGTTTTAGATTTTTTCTGTTAACATTATTATTATCATTATTATATAAAGTTAATTATTAACAATAAAGACAACACATGGGTCGACGTGTGAACGACAAGCTCTGCACACTTTGCTAGTTTTGATACTTTTAATGATATAAACCTGTGAGATTTGACACACACTAATCCATAACTGATCTAGGAATAATTCAAAATCCTCTTGCTCTGGATACAGTAAAAGACACTTACGTGCTCAAACTGATGACCCTCCTGAGGCCTTGGACCAAAGAGTCAATTTGGCCGTAGAGGTGAAAGACATTCTGCGTGAATTTCTGAACGTGTCAGCAATGCTGATGTTACACCTGCAGCGCCTGCCATCTCCCTTGAACTCCGCCAGAGGTCGCCATCATCCGAGTATTGACATTTCATTGCACATTGGTCTACAATTCTGAATGTTATTACTATCATTGATTACCCTGTGTTTGACTCCTGCCTGTTCTCTGTATTTCCCAGCTTGCCTGTGTGTGTTTGGATTTTTGCCTGTTTATTGCATTTCCCCTTTGCCTATTGAATTTGCATTGTTTGCTTTCTGTACAGCCTACCTGTACCGATCCCTTGCCTGCCTTTTGTTTTGTTACTTTGATTTTACTATTTATTTGTCTTAAATAAACTGCACATGGATCTTAACACCAATGCCCCAGAATAGTAAACAGCAGATGTCAGCCATTTTAGATTCTGGGGCTGCTGGTAACTTAATTGACCTGGCATTCACCACAAGTTTAAAATTGTCATTTGTCCCTTGTGTCCCTCCATTACATGTTGCAGTGCTAGACGGATGACCCCTGGGCTCTGGTAAGATTCAGCAGATAAATCAACCCATTCATCTCCAAGTCGGACTCTATCATGAGGAAATTCACTTCCTGGTCACTCATTCTCCAAAAAATCTGATTGTTATTGGCTTACCTTGGTTGAGACATTCCTGGAGAGATGGACAAATTACTCGTTGGAGTACTTCCTGTTTCAGTCCTGCCTCAACCTCCCTGAACCCATCTCTCTTCCTCCGGTATGTACCATGACCATCCTTCCAGAAAAGGAAATGTCAACCCCACCAAGCTTTCAGTAGAATGGGCTCGTAGCCCTGCAGGTGGCGCTACGTGCTGGGCGAGATATGCCATAGCTATGGCGTCAATGATCCAGTGGGCGATCCTCTACTTGGAGACAGCGCTTCCTTTCCACTGTCCACCAAAGCAGACAAAGAGCTTCTCAGAGACTCTAAAGCTCTGCGTGTGATCCAAATAGATCACGCACCAGACACAGCAACAGCAGGGCTTGGTCTGCCTCCTCCTGGGGCAGGTGTGCAGGTTCACCACCTGATCCCTAAATGGGGTCGTGGGAACCTTGGGCACATAGCCCGGTCAGGGTCTCAGGATCACTTGAGAGTAGCCTGGATTGAATTCCAGGCATGTTTCACTAACAAAGAACGCTTGCAGCTCTCCTACTCTCAGGAGAACAGTCTTTAAAGTGATTGCCTTAAGCTCAGATGACTCCAAAGGCTAAAAGGGGGGGCTCCCCATAGACCCCGAATGACTACAGAGTGGTCCTATGAGGGAGCGAGTGACAGTCTGGAGGGATTCAACCTCCTGGCGCTCTCAGGAACCTGATGATTAGGTTGTGTTTCCCTAAGGACTTACCGTCCACTGTGTCATAGTGTGCTGCTATAGTGGCTACACACACCTTCAAGGTGGATGGGGACAGCCATCCCTCCAACCTCTCCTACAGGAAAAAACTGACCCAACAGCGCATCTCTGGGGGTCTTTGTGTCGGGAAGAACACCACTTGGCATACAGGCGCCTCTTAGAGGGAGCCCTAACCTGAGTGATTGTGTCTACCACGGCAGGTGGTAGGCCACTTAGGTCTTCTGCATCCCATCCAGGGGCCAGACATGGAGATTCCTGAGGTCTGGTCGTGGGTGCCAGATGGTGCCTGTTTCCTGAGAAAGAAGGTCCTTACTTAGGGTAATTCGCTGGGTGGTTGTGGGGGCTGACACAAGGGTGTACCAAAGCCGGCAGTGGGAGGATTCCCGGGGAGCAAACAGGTCTAACTGTGCTTGCCCGAATCGACTCCAAATCAGCTGGACCTCCTGAGGGTGGAGTCTCCACTCTCTCCTGTGGGTAACCTATAGTGGCAGCATGTCCACTGCGGTGTTGAGGTCGCCCGGGATGTGAGTGGCTCGCAGCAACTTGAGGTGCTGCTGACTCCAGAGGAGGAGAAGGCGGGCGAGTTGTTACATACAAGAGTGTAAAATGTCTTGAGGGTTGATATATGCCAGTGTTGCCATGTTATCTGTCCGAATCAACATGTGCTTGCCCTGGATCAATGGCCGGAACCTCTGCAGGGCAAGCAGTATTGCCAACAACTCGAGACAGTTGATGTGCCAACATAGGTTCGGGCCCGTGCAGGAGTCGGCGGCTGTATGCTTGTTACATACAGCGACCCAGCCCACGACTCCCCTGGAGACCTACTCTAGAAATGTGAGGGCGGTGACAGTGCTGAAGCGGTCTCATATGCATCAACCCGAGCGGTGTAGCCAAAGCTGAGAACCCCATATTCCACAGAAGTCTCTGAAACAGTTTCAGTGGAACCTCTGTTTTCTGTCTGAATGCCTTCAAACAGGTCAGCACTGACTGTGCTCACTTGTTTGTGAGGTATGACGTCATCAAGACTGAGTCAACTCCAAGCTGATAAAAGGGATGCTCTGAACCAGGAGGAGCTTGCTCTTTTCCTTGTTGTCCTAAAGCCCTAGCCGGCTGAGGTGTGTGAGTACCAGGTACCTGTGCACACACAACACATCCCCAGAGTGAGCTAGGATTTACCAGTCATCGAGATAGTTGAGGATGCCAATGTCCACTTCCCTTAAAGGGGCAAGAGCTACCTCTGCGGCCTTCGTGAAGATGCGAGGGAGCAGGGACAGGCCGAAAGAGAGGACCATGTACTGGTGCATCTGTCACTCGAGCGCAAACGGCAGGAAGGGTCTTCATCAAGAATGTGGTCTAGCCACATTGAAGGGGTCTGAGCCCCGTGCCCGTGCAGAGTCAAAGGGACATAGAAGTACTTATCTGGCTCCTGATACCACCAGAGGATCGGTTGAGGAGGGGGGAGGAGGTACATCATCCCCACAGTCCATTGAAACCATCCGGGTGTGGGCGTATTTATGCCACAACTGGCCGTGCAGGGGCAGCTGCTGGAGTGCCGGACCTGGCAAAATGGAATGGTGGATGGTGGTCATACTGACGGCAGTGCACACCAGATATGTGACCCAGGGAATAAGGAAACCGCTCTTTTGTAAAAAAAAATTGGTTACCGCAGCTACTTGAGCATGTGGCAAAATTAAATGAAAAGGGAACTAAAGAATCTCCTACCAGGGTTAATGATAAAGTCATGAAGTCATCACCAATACTTCCCTTAATCTCCTTTAACTGTGTGGCAGTTCACATAAGATGCATACTTGTGCCCAAAACAGCAAGACAGAGCGCAACACAATTGGAGTGCAAATGCTCAAGACTCATTTTAAAATGCTGAATCACATTGAATGTGATTCACCATCTCCCAACACTCACAACGGGAGAAAAAGCAGCAAGCCACAGGTATCGAGATACAATTGAAAACTTTGAACCTTAAAAATGCAACACTTACTGTGTGAGAAAAAGCAGCGAGATGCAACGCAACGACTGAACACTTAAAAATAATGCAGCGCAGATGGAAAGCAAGAACGTGTCCTTTGTGAACAGCCCCAGAGCAAACTTTAAAGGAGACCTATTATGCCCCTTTTTACAAGATTTAATATAAGTCTCAGGTGTCCCCAGAATGTGTTTGTGAAGTTTCAGCTCAAAATACCCCACGCATCATTTATTATACCATGTTTTATGTGTCTCTTTTGGGTGGAATCAAAAACACATGTTTTTCGTGTGTCTCTCTTTAAATGCAAATGAGCTGCTGCTCCCTGCCCCCTTTCAGAAAGAAGACTGTGCCTTTACAGTGTCAAAAAAAAAGCACATTACTTCAGGCGGATTTTTCGTAAGTGACAAATTTGGCAAAAAAAGCTAGTGATATTTAGTTAAAAATGTACATAGTATTGCTAGCTAATTTTTATTTAGCAAGTTTCACAGAATAGCAATAACAAATCAGAACCATATGACTGAAAGCGTAACGGAGTTCAGCCATATATGTATGACCAAGAGACGGACAATGATGAAGGAGAGACTCCGGCAGAAGTCACAACTGTGAGAATGAACCAGGACGTTTCTGAATTGTTAATTGACACTACACAGCTGTGGTGAGTCAGTCTGGCAACAAACATCCCTCATGGTACTGATATGTTGTGCAGATGTTCTGGCCTTTGCATGAAAACATTCCACATTCCGTACATAGTTTTCAAAAAAGACAATCATCTTACTGTATTGTGCATGTTAAATGTGTGGTTATGAATTATACAGACAGTAAGCTAAAAACTAACGACATAGCTCTGGTCTCCGTGAATACAATTAGAGACAATTCTAACTTTAGCTGCATTAGCCATGGAATCAGCTAACAAGCACATTCGGAAAGTCGATTTGTAAACAATTCACAAAATATAAAGTGCGATACTTACTTCTTCGGGATATAAAGCTGGAACACGAACAGTTGGTACTGATCCATGCTTGAGAATCTTTTTTTTTTTAAATCCTGCTTTATATTGACACTCATTCACAAAGTAGATGGGTGTTAAATGATTTGCACAAACAAACACATTTTTTGGAGTCAGGTGAATAGCTTTATGTTTGTTCTGCACATCTAAAACATGATAATGATCTGAAACACCCCATGAAATGGCTTGATGCAGTTTTCTCTCTCGTGTTGACATATTTCCTAAGGAAACAGGAAGTCGGGACAGGACATATTGAAGGACATTCCATCAGACAGCATGTTCTTTCATGAAGCAGTGAATCTCATACACAAGATTTACAAAGGAAATGGTTGGACCTATGCTGCCTTGAAAAAATGACCAAAAGATTATCTTAGTAGACAGGATGTGACACAAATTCTGGATTCGGATGAGCCTTGATGCCTACCTCTGTATAAAACCTCAGAAGGCAGAAATGTTCAGCATTCGGACACCGCTATTGTTGGTCAGTACCAGATGGTATTCAGTACTGTATGAACTACCCTATAATTAAGTAAAAGTAAAGATACCTTTATGGTAATTGACTCAAAATTTAAAGTAGCTCATGATAAAAATACTCAAAGTAACTGATATAAAATGTACTTAAGTAAATGGCATAAATAATGCACAGCTGTATTGATTCATAGACAAGGTACCTTAAATGTAAATGGTAACCACTTTTTATTTTCTTGGTAACACTTTATTTGACAGTGTCCTTGTTACAGTGTAATTACATAAGTAATTACTGAATATTACAAATGAACAACATTCTTATTATAGGTTTAGGGTAAGGGTAAAGGTTTAGTTTATGGATAGTTGCTTGTAATCATGCATAATTGACTGTTTTTACTATAGTCGATACATGTAATATATGTACCAAGGACACTGTTAAATAAAGTGTTATTTTCTTATGTCTTATGTTTTTAGTTGAAATATTCTTAAATATGCTTAACTACACAACCATGTTATATTGCAGCCCTTTACAATAAGTAATTTTTATTTTACAATATTGACTATTGTGCAATCTGCAATGCAGTCACTGGATCTTGTTTAGTGTTCAAAACAGAGCAAACTACTTTTCTGCAGGCTTTCACCTTTACTTCACAAGGGGAAAATGTCTGGTTCTCTATTAAAGTTGAGCAGGACCCATCGCTTTACACGCATTTCATCTGGATGTTGCTGCGTGCTCTTTGCACATAACAACAAGCAGCTCATGGTATTTTCCTCAGTGCATAGAAAAAAGAAAAAAGCCAGTGATTGGATTGCACGTTTCATCTTGGCTTATTGGATATTGATGAAAAACATGCAATTTCATTGATGAAACTTGGGTCAGAGAGTCGCAGCAGAATAATGGATCGCATTTCAGTGTGTCTGGTCTCTCTAGCTGTTCTTAACGACGTTCATGTTTCTTTGTGCTTGAGCGTTTGCTTCAAATCATTGTAATGCTGCCGCAATCATGTGACGTGTGATGTAAAGGCAACTCATGTTAACGACCATTGCAATTTTCTTGAAAACAGCAGTTACTATGAAGGTTATTCAGTGTAGAATGAATGCTGAACATATGGATAGAAAAGCTCTATTGTTAAAAAGTACAACATATCCAAAAGACTAAAACATTGGGTGTTTCTCAATTCTAAGAATGCAGAGGATGAACTTCTATGACCAGTCTTGCCATGCTACCTTGGAAGAACAAACTCGGAAGGATAGGAGGATGTAGAACACATCTTTAGCAAGATTTGACATGTGCTGCATCTTCCTGTTGCACAATTAATCGTCATTATCTGGCATTATCACATGCCAGTGACAGCATTATAATCAAAATACCAGTGTGGTTTCCTACACACGTTTCCTCCTTGTGTTTATTACTTTATTCAAATTATCCCCAACAAAACAACAAATGTTGATGAAGTATGACGACTCTTACGAGTCATCAGACTTTTGTAAGCTTACAGTGGGAATAAAATATACAAACACAGTTTTTAATTATTTTGGATTTTGTTTAGTCACAACATAATTCCCATAGTTTTGATGACTTTACACTTATTCTAAAATGTGAAGAAAAAAAAATTATAATAAAGAATGAGTAAATGTTTCAAAACTTTTGACCTGTCATGTATATAGAAGGGTTCTTGCCCACAAGTCACCATCCGTGACATTCCCTGCACTTGCGTTTGTGAGAATTAAGTTGAAAATCGTCAGTGGATGATGACGTCCAACGAGTCCATGAGAATGTAAGAACATATATGAACGCACACTGACAAACACCTGTTATGTTAATCTTATATTAGTTCTAATCTTTCAGCTTGTCACACACCCTCATTTCACTGACACTTCGTTGAAAAATAAAAAAAATATAGAATTTGTAATAGTTATAAGCCTTATTTTCTATCTTACTCATGGAAAGTGCCAAATGAAGGTCTAAATCAATATGTAGTCACCAAAATTGCTGTGTTAATGATACAGTGTTCTGGTTGAGCACTGAAAGTATTTTTGGTAACATTAGAAATTGCCACAGCAGCAATTTGATTTTAGTCTAATGTGAATTAATGAATTAATAAAATGTACAAATTTCAGAGAACATACATGCTACACGCTGAGCCCCAACACTAGCAATCATGTGGAAATTGTGTCTGCATTTTCATGGCACAGTCCTAATTGTGACAATTAGTTTTTATTTGATAACTTTTAGGTCATGTCATATCATAAAGCAAATGAATCCATTAAAATGGTTAAAAAATGTAATTGCAATATATTTCCAGTCATTCATTTTATTGTGGCTGTTCTGTTCTTTTTTTTTTTTTTTGTTCCCACAATATTCTTAATCAAAGACGACTGGGCAACTCATATATAGTGAGTAAATTACCATACAGAATAGCAGCTATTTTACTTATGTTATTAAAGTAATACCTAATACATATGACATGAAAAAATTATTTGATGAATTACATTTACTGTTTTCTTCAAGGTGTAAAACTTTATGAATTAGTGATTAACAAACAACTACACAATTGCTATGGCCATAAATGATTTTATTTACAGTATAGCTTTATTAGTAGGCTTTACTATCAGTAATTGTGGTCCAATCGTTAACCAGTGTTCCCTATCAAGCAAATGCCATTGACAACGTGCTGCAGGTCACTATCCATCCAGATCAAGAGACTTCTGCAGGTCCCACAAACACTTTAATACACAAAACATTCATACAATGAAACTCCTAATTTCCTGAATTGTATGTTGCAATTGTTTCTTATATGAGAAAGACCAATAAGCCCAAACTATATACGCAAAAGACAACTAATGCATAGTAGCGAAGATGTTAATATTAACTTTCGAACCTCAAAGATTTAATGAAATATTTATAATGCAAGTCTGATGTGAAATCTATGAGCAATCGAGTATTCTTCTAATTAAAGCTACAATCAGACATGCGTCTATAGTTTCTTTTTAATTAGTGTTTGTCTCAGTTGTGAAACAGCATGTTTACTCTTCACGAGTCTAGAACCACACAAACACAAAACCTGTGTGAACATGCATCAGTGGAGATGAGCGCCACAAGTTTGTCAGCCAATTAAATGCTGAATATAATTACAATAAGTAATCATTTCTGATGAAAATGTGTGTAATATCAAATTAATTAAATGCAAAAGCATTCAGGACAGAATTCATGAGTTCATTTATTTAAATACTGTTATTTTAGATTCAATTAATAAAGCTAGTTTCTTAGTTGTGTGTGTAGTGTAAATGTATGTGTAGTTGAAATGAAATAGAAAGCAATAAGATTTGCTGTAATCCATCAAATATTTGATTGTAAACAGCATTTTGCTGATTCTTTTATGATTATTATACATTAATACACTTTACAATTTAATAAGTTCATATTTATTTAGAAACTACAAAAATATTTGTATTTAAAGGAGTAGTTGTCCAAAAATGAAAATTATGTCATTTTACTGACCCTCATGTTGTTCCAAACTTGTATGAAATTCTGTCTAATGCGAAACACAAAAGAATAATTTGAATGAATATCCTGGTCCCTCTTTTCAATACAAAAGGCAGTTGATACTCACTTTAAAGCTTAAAAAAATTATTATTATTAAAAAAATTATTATCATAAAAGTAGCCCATGTGAGTCATGTCCAACTCTTCTAATGTTTTGGTAAGAAGCAAACATAAATATAATTTAAAAATCTGAGTGCTAGCTTGTTCAGAGTGGCATGTGTGTTAACTGCGTTTTAGAGATAAACAATGTCAGTTCTATTTTAAACTCCATTTTACAATCTAATAATACAATCTACAACATTTTGCCTTATGTCGCTTCAATAATACTTTTTCAGCTTTGACAGTATTTGAACTACTTTACATTATGAGCGGCTTGTAGTTTGGCATACTAGAAGAGTACCTTTTTTAGTACTCCCACAGCATACAAATCAAATCAAATCAAATCACTTTATTGTCACACTACTGTGTACACGAGTGCAACAGTAGGTGAAAGTCTTGTGTGCAGTTCCGAGCAACATTGCAGTAATGACAGTGACGAGACATAAACCAATTTACAATAACAACATATTTACACAACACAATTTACATAACAAATGTACACATATTTACACAACAATTTACATATCAAATGTACACAATACACACAATGTAGAATACACATACACTAGATAAGTGTATAAATATATATATACACTAACTGAATTGGGAGCGAGAATATATTTGACAGAATGAAGATTAATAAAGTGCAGTGCTGATTGTAGATCGTGAGAGATCATGTGTTCAAAAGTCTTATTGCTTGGGGGAAGAAGCTGTCATGTAGTCGGGTGGTGCGGGTCCTGATGCTGCGATACCGCCTGCCTGATGGCAGCAGTGAGAGCAGACCATGACTCGGGTGGCTGGAGTCTTTGATAATCCTCCGAGCTTTATTCACACACCGTCTGTTATATATATCCTGGAGGGAGGGAAGCTCACCTCCGATGATGTTTCTGGCAGTTCGCACCACCCTTTGCAGGTCTTTGCGGTTGTGGGCTGTGCTATTGCCGTACCAGGCGGTGATGCAGCCAGTCAGGATGCTCTCTACAGTACTGGTGTAGAACCGTGTGAGGATGTGTTGGTTCATTCCAAACTTCCTCAGCCGTCTCAGGAAGAAGAGGCGCTGGTGAGCCTTCTTCACAACGGCCTCAGTGTGGACAGACCATGTGAGTTCCTCAGTAATGTGGACACCGAGGAACTTGAAGCTGCTGACTCTCTCCACCGGTGCTCCATTAATGGTGATGGGGCTGTGTTCTCTGTCTTTCTTCCTGAAGTCCACCACAAGCTCCTTGGTTTTACTGACGTTGAGGGAGAGGTTGTGCTCCTGACACCAGCGTGTCAGAGTGTGCACCTCCTCTCTGTAGGCTGTTTCATCATTGTCAGTGATCAGACCTACCACCGTTGTATCGTCAGCAAACTTAATGTTGGCATTGGAGCTATGTGTTGCCACACAGTCATGTGTGTACAGGGAATACAGGAGTGGGCTGAGAACACAGCCCTGTGGGGCTCCAGTGTTGAGGGTCAGTGTTGAGGAGATGTTGCTGCCCATTCTAACCACCTGACGTCTGCCTGACAGGAAATCCAGGATCCAGCTGCACAGCGAGCTGTTTAAGCCCAGAGCCCGGAGTTTCACATCAAGCTTGGAGGGCACTATGGTGTTAAATGCTGAGCTGTAGTCTACAAACAGCATTCTCACATACGTGTTCCTTTTTTCCAGGTGAGAGAGAGCAGTGTGTATTGTAGATGCAATGGCATCATCAGTGGAGCGGTTGTTACGGTAGGCAAACTGCAATGGGTCCAAAGAGGTGGGCAGAACAGAGCAGATGTGATCTCTGATCAACCTCTCAAAGCATTTGCTGATGATGGGGGTCAGAGCAACAGGACGCCAGTCATTTAAACAAGTGATTTTTGATTGCTTCGGTACAGGCACAATGGTTGATGTTTTGAAGCATGTGGGGATTACTGACAGGGAGAGGGACAGGTTGAAAATGTCCGTAAAAACACCAGCCAGTTGGTTCGCGCATGCTCTGATGACGCGGCCCGGAATGCCGTCTGGACCCGCGGCTTTGTGGATATTCACCCGTCGGAAGGATCGGGTTACATCCGCAACAGAGACGGAGAGTGAACCAACCTCTGTAGTATCGGCCGCGAGTGCTCTCTCCGCGAGGGCGGTGTTGTTGTTGTCCTCGAAACGAGCATAAAAAGTATTAAGCTCGTCCGGGAGAGAGGCAGCGGTGTTCACAGCAGAGTTTTTATTCTGTTTATAGTCCGTGATGATGTTAATTCCCTTCCACATACTTCTGGAGTCAGTGGTGTTGAACTGACCTTCAATTTTCTGCCTGTACTGGCGTTTGGCTGTACTGATGGAGTTACGGAGGGCATAACTGGCTTGTTTACGCTCCTCCACGTTCCCGGAATTAAAAGCGGTGGTCCGCGCAGTAAGTGCCGCGCGAACATCGCCGTTAACCCAGGGTTTCTGGTTGGGGTAGATCTGTATAGTTTTTGTCGGAACAACGTCCTCTACGCACTTCCTGATGAAACACGTTACGCTATCAGCGTAAACCTCGATGTCGTCATCGGAGGCAGACCGGAACATCTCCCAGTCCGCGTGATCAAAACAGTCCTGTAGCATAGAGTCTGATTGATCTGACCAGCACTGGATCGCTCTGAGGGTGGGTGCTTCTCGTTTCAGTTTCTGCCTGTAAGCGGGCAGAAGCAGAACGGAGGAGTGGTCAGATTTGCCAAATGGTGGGCGGGGGAGGGATTTGTAGCCATCCCGGAAAGGAGAATAGCAATGATCCAAAACCCGGTCCACTCGTGTGTTGAAGCTGATATGTTGGTGGTATTTTGGTGCTATTGTTTTAAAGTTGGCTTCGTTGAAGTCCCCGGCAACAATGAACGCAGCCTCAGGGTGCGCGGTTTCCTGCTGACTTATACTCCCATACAGTTCCCTGAGTGCCCGGTCTGTGTCGGCTTGTGGGGGGATGTACACAGCAGTGATAATGACTGCTGTGAATTCCCTCGGTAGCCAGAATGGTCGACACAGAAGCATGAGATATTCCAGATCAGGAGAGCAGAAAGACTTGATAAAATGTACATTCCTCTGATCACACCATGATTTGTTGATCATAAAACATACACCTCCACCTCTGCTTTTACCTGAGAGGTCTTTCGCTCTGTCCGCTTGGTGCACGGAGAAACCCGTGGGTTCGATGGCCGAGTCTGGAATCTCCGCGGACATCCAGGTTTCCGTAAGACAGATAACGCAGCATTCTCTCGTCTCTCGTTGGAGATCCGCGCTCTCAGCTCGCAGAGCTTGTTGTCCAGAGACTGAACATTTGCCAGTTTGTATATATATATATATATATATATATATATATACTGTATATATATATATATATATATATATATATATATATATATATATATATATATATAATTAATGTCATTATGTACATTAATGTCCCGACTAATTAATCGCAATTAATCGCATATACAAATATTTAGCGAGAAAGCCCCTCATATAACAATAACTCAATATATAATGATGAAAAAAATTATACATAGTTATCTTTAAATATTTAAAATGCATTACATTCTTCATTGATAAGACTTTAAGGCTTTAGAATACAAGTATTGTTTACTAGCATATTACTGATCATAAGCCAAGTCATTGGCATACAGTTCACTGCAATTCATTTCTCCAGTGAATTTGTCAATCAGTTGGAGATTTATTATGAGGGCTTGTTTAAGGACCCGTCATCCGACATGCTTGTGTAGCGTCTCGGGTGTGTCACATCATAAACATAAAATTTTTAGGTCACTGTGACAAGTTAAATATAGTTTAATACTCAATCTTTAAACACATCTTGAGATCACTTAGTTCGGATTTGCGCTCCATCGAGTGTTTTGAGCGCAAGAACATAAAGTATGTTTGTGTTGTGCTGCTGCTGAAGGGGTGTTTTGTTCACTGTATAAACTGCACATTTTCATAGAGCTGAAGTTTCACTTACTGCCCTCTGGAGTAAACAGGTGGTACTACAAGCTTGCATTTCTCAGGAATCTTCCTTATACGGGGGCATGCAAATTAATTTAACGCGTTATTTTATATTAAATGACAGCCCTAATATATATATATATATATATATATATATATATATATATATATATTATTCAGTGTTGTATATAATATAATATATATATATATTATTCTAATATTGGCCTAATTCTGTCTGCACTTCGCTTAAATTGTTAGCGTCTCACCTGATTTGCGTTGCATCTCCAAAGGTTTTCATAATCTCTTGTCATAAGTGCCATTCATAAGTGTCAAGTTAAACATAGTTTGAATCTTTGAAAAATGCGTCTCAAATCTTTGTTCTGTTGTGCTACGTTCAGCTTTCTTGGAGCATAAAAGCTGCCTGTACAGCCCTCTACCAACACATATGCTCACTAAGCACTTTATTACGAACACCTGCTTATTCATGCGATTATCTAATAAGCCAGTTGTATGACAGCAGCACAATGCATTAAACCATGCAGATACAGGTCAGTAGCTTCAGGTAATGTTCACATCAACCATCAAAATGGGGAAAAAATTTGATTACAGTGATTGGTTTGAAGAGTGGTTTGAACAAGAGTGGTTTGAACTGACAGAAAGGCTACGGTAACTCAGATAACCGCTCTGTACAATTGTAGTGAGCAGAATAGCATCTCAGAATGCATAACACGTCAAACCTTGAGGGAGATGGGCTACAACAGCAGAATCCCACGTTGCACATGACAGCTGCACATGGCAAACATGTCCATTCCGGATTAGATGTGATTGGATGATGCTGTCAGGATTGTTGCATAAGTAGAGTCTTCAGAGCTACTCACACCACTGCCGTTAGACTGTCTGTCGAGCTCTGACCCCCTGCTTCAGCTGCAAACAGTCGATAATTAATGCTCAGGATGTGTTGAGACTAGCTGATTGACAGGCCCAAATCCTGAAGTGGATTCAAGGTCCCTCGACTGGAGTAGGACAGCAGTTCAGACCCCCATCAGTGGCTCGTCCCATCAGGATTAGAGTACACTTTCGCTGATTTTCACATCACAGCATGTCAAAAGGCATATTTTCTCAGACCCAATGAACATTTACTTTATAAAACGAGGGTACGGTGTCAGTGTGTGCACACCAGTGCGATAGGGTTCTGGCCTGGTTTTTGCAGACTGACATCTTCATAAAAATCTTATAGTATTTATATATATATATATATATATATATATATATATATATATATATGTGTGTGTGTATATCATTGGTGAAGGCTTGTTTACCAATTTACCAGGATACTGACTGAACTAAAATATTCATGAGTATGTGTCTATAAATGTTCATCCAGATTTGACAGTGGAAGTGCACGTAGGTACAGTGTCTTTTGCTGTTAATTGTTTTAGCTAGCATAAATGTATTGTCTATGTATTTAATTTTGAGAGAAGTGTTATAAGCAGTGGTCTTAGAAGTGTTACTGTAACTGGGGTTATAGGGAAAGGAGGTGGCGAGAACCGGATGAAGCATCAAAGTAATATTTAATTAAACAAAAACATACAAATATAAACACATACAGGACAGCTGCCTGTATCTCTCTGGCTGGACCAAAACTGGGTCTGGCAACATCAGGATAGGACAGGGAATCAAATGGAATAAAATTTGCATAGTTGCCACTGACCATTAATAATGTTAACAATATAAATAATGAACTAATCATATAAAACAAAATGCAACAAACGTTTAAAATATGGCGGCTTTAAGTAATTTTGACCTGCCATTTTGACTATGGATGTCTGTTTAACAATCAATAGACTCAACTAGCCAAGCAGCATGCTAAGTGACAATAATGTCAGCACTAAGTCATGAGATCAGGACCTCTGCATAATTATCAAGACAAAATTGCAGGACTGTCAGTCACATTCTGGAAATTATGAAAGTGATTGTTGCACATGATGACAGAAGCCGTCTCTGTGACAGCCTGATGGCGACGCCGCTGTCTGCGCTATCAATGACAGAGCAGCTTATCAGAGTGACTTCAGGGAAAATTATGACACTGTGTCTTCCCAAACACGAAGGGGAGGCAAAGCCTGTGCGAGAAGGTGTCAGACATATTTTAACCATTTCCCGAGTAAACATTTGCCTTTTTGCTCTATTTGGAGAGAAGCATTTTCTCTCCTTTCATGTGCAAAAATGGCATCTTTGAGTGTGAGGCAGGACAGACACAACAAGCATTACTCATCAACAATTTGGAGAGTAGGAGCACTTTGCTTCAAAGAACGATTGCAGATCTAGGTTTCTCCATGTCTTTGATGGTTTATGATTATTTATAATTATACTGAATGAATGCTCTTAAAAACTGGAATGGAACCAAAACAGAACCCAGTTACACGCATAGTACTGTGCTGGCCAATGGGCCATTTTCCCAGATCTGTGTTTCCGACTTCTTTAACAATGTAGCAAACTTTTTACATTTGAATATTTTTTTAAATGTATTCAGTGTAAATTTATAACATTTTACTTTGTTTTAGATTACTCTGGAATATGCTTTTAAAAAAAAAAAAAAAAATTGCAGCCAACTTTGCCAGCCTTGTCTGTCCCAGAGCCTGCACCGCCAAATTCGGCCTCACGGAGGAGGAGGAGGCAGAGGAGAAGGGATTTTGTCTCGAGTCTCAGCCTGTGTATACGACCACGGAGGTTGTTTCCAATTCTCTTTCCATGTACACGACCATGGAGGTCGTTTCCAATTCTCTTTCCATGTACACGACCACGGAGGTCGTTTCCAATTCTCTTTCCATGTACACGACCACGGAGGTCGTTTCCAAGTCTCTGCCCATGTACACGACCACGGAGGTCATTTCCAAGTCTCTGCCCATGTTCACGACCACAGAGGTCGTTTCCAAGTCTCTGCCCATGTTCACGGCAATGGAGATCGTTTCTGAGTCTCAGTCCTTGCCCCCGACCACAGAGGTCATTCCAGAGTCTCTGTCTATGCCAGATTCTGCTCCATGCCATATCACAGCCAAGCCCCAGACTGCCATGCCATGTCATAAGCAAGCCTCTGCTCCACGGTCCAGGCCCACCTCCATCCCTACGACTCCACCTTGGTCTTCTGCCCCATTGGCTCTGCCCCTCGAGCCTCTCATGCCGCCCTGGACTCCGCCTTGATCCTATGCTCCACGCCCTGCTATGTCAATTTGCCACTACCCCCTTATCTGCACTGCCCAACGTTTCGTGAGCCCCCCGATCATACATATCTGGGATGGCTTAAAAGTGAGTAAATAATTTTTGGGTGAACTAATCCAGGGCTAGCACTGGTAAATTGACATGTGAACATTTATATTTATGCTAAGCTAAAACTATGTCTAGCCATTTTGCTTGCACCTGTTACTGTCATGATTCCACTGTTGTCTGGCCTGTGTTTCTCCCCTGTCATCTCTCCTGGACTACACCTCCCATAATTCCCCGCTCTCATCACTGCCATCTGTCTGTCATTGTCTTCACCTATGCTTAATTTGATCGTTATCCTTTGTGTATAAAAGCCCTGTTGTTTTATTAGTCTTTTTTCAGTTGTTAAATGTTAATGTTACGTCTGCCGTTGACCTTGTTCCTGCCCGTGTCCTTCGTGAATGTTTCTGTTGTGTTTATCTTGGTTTTCCCATCGTGAATGTTTTTGTTCCTTGTGTTTTTAGTTACCCTGTTCATTGTTTGTGTTATTTCAATAAACTGCAAGTAGATCCTCACTCTTCGTCTGCCCTTTCGTAACAGTTACCAGGCATGATTATATTTTTTCATAAATAAAATCCACGTAAGTTCTCTCTCAACTCTCAAACCATGGATTTCACTTGTGGTGGGAGATGACTCAAAAGGCCCTTTGTAAGTATTTTAACTTTGAAATCAGAGACCATGCCAGCACGAAAAAGAACAAAGGCACGCATCGCTCCAAGCATTAAAACATTTGCCGTGGCAACAGCCGGGCAAAGTTCAAGATGACCAAAAGCAGCCTGAAATTAGAATAACAGCCTAAGTTGCTTGTCACACTTCAATTAATGCGGTTGGCGATTTGTCGGACATTCTACAAGACGAGGTGGGATCATTCAAAATGCATCGGACAAAGTGCACAGCAGTGAACAAAACTGTCCTTGCACCACACTTCAGAAAAATAAATGATGTAGGATATCGGTGAGTCCTTTATTCGCTTTCTCAATAAAAGCATGGACAGTGAACTAACTCCTTTATGTATGTGTGAAATACCACTCAAAAAAACACAAGTTTATCAGTACCTATCTTAGACTTGTGGAGCTTATGGGTGCTGATGCTAAAGGGACCACCGATACCATTGTTGCCTTTCTATCACAGATTGGCCTACAGATCAAAAACATGGTAAGCATTGCTATGGATTGTGCCAGAATTATGCAATACAGCGTACCCCCAGCAATGTAGAATACATGGTTAAAGAAACCTACAACTGGTTTGCTCATTCAGCGAAGCGCCAAAAGAAATGCAAAACAATAAATAACGGGGGAAGCCCACTGAAATTGATAAGTCCAAGTTCTACCCGCTGGCTAGTGATTGCAGACTGGGTTGGCCGTATTGTGGAAAAAGATGATGTTATCAGACTGCACTTTAACATGGTTTCAATTACAGAACATTTTACATCTCCTTTAGTAGCCTAGCAGTATAGCAATGACAAAAGCAATGGCCTATAAATGCAATTTCTCTGACCTGTTCTTATAGAAATCAAAGCTGTGAACAAATGTTTTCAATTGGCATCAGAAGACACTCTTGGTGTGTTTAGGGACCTGGAAAGACTTCTGTGTGTCATCAAGCCAAGCATCTTGCTCATTAATTATGCTTGTCAACTGGGGGAACTTGACCTCACATTGTCCTGTCATCAATGGATGCAGACCTGGGTACCATATTCCTTAAGTGATTGGAAGAGAGTGGTTTAGCGCCTGACATTAAGGAGAGAATCACATTACGGTGCATGGATTTTCAGAGAGAAGCTCTGACACAATACCAAGTGCGCTTACCTGCTTCGATGCAAATGTTGTGCAACAACAGCTCATCTGCCCAAAGTCTATGATGTCTATCATGCCCGATTGGTACATTGAAGTCCCAGTGGAGAAGTTTGGGTCAGGCGGGATATCGGATGTTCTGGCCATTGTCAGGTTTTGGCTGGAAGTCTAAGCATTCAAAGATGCTGGACGAATTAGCATTAGCTGCCATAAGATTTTTGTTTTGCCCGTGTATAATGCTCAAGTCGAACAAGCATTTTTCCTGGTTATGCTACTGAAGGATGAGACTAGAAATCGAATGGGACTACCAGGCCTGTCCAGCATCATGGATCTATGCACTGGCATAGCAAGAAATGGGTGGACATCTTTTGAACAACTTGCTGGAGAGGTTTGACTCAACAATGTATTAATCAGTCGACCTGGCCTTGATTGTACAAAGTTCTGCATTATGATCTACAATGTGCTCTTAGAGAAAGATGTAGTTCTGTTTGAAGTTAAAGTGCAACACAAAAGTGTGCACATTATTATTACTAGTATTTAATTGTTAATATTTATTTATTTATTTTCCTGACTTCAGTATGTATGAATGAGTAACACATTTTCTTTGGCTATGGTGTGTGTATGAGTTTGTGTGTGTCAATGTCAATCCAAAAAATTATTATGTTGCATTTGTTTTTCTGAATCACATACTGTATACACTGGGCGTTTTGTCTGCACTTGAAATGGCTTATTTATGCTGCTAACATTGGAAATTATGCATGTGTGTTTCCGAGGATTAAAGTCATTTAAAATCGTCCGTTAATACCTTGACTGCCTTTAGCACTTGCACTTTGCAAATATTTTACATATTTTAATAGTTTCTACCTAAAATGGGTTTTGACTAGGGCTGTCAATCGATGAAAATTTTTAATCGTATTACTTATATGATGTCTCGATTAATTAATCGTGATTATTTGCATTTAAAATATTTGCTGAAAAAGCCCCTCATATAACAATAATTCAATATATAATGATGAAATAATTATACATAGTTATCTTTAGATATTTAAAAATGATATATATATATATATATATATATATATATATATATATATATATATATATATATATATATATATATATATATATATATAGATGAATTTATATATAACAAATGAATTTGTCAATCAGTTGGAGATTTATTACGAGGGCTTGTTTAATGACACGTCAATTTACACCTCCGTCAGACATACTCGTGTAGTTTCTCGGGTGCGTTGCATCATAATTCACTGTGTCAAGTTAAATATAGTTTGATACTCAATCTTTAAACACATCTTAAGATCCCTTAATTTGCATTTGCACTCCTTCAAGTGTTTTGAACGCAAGAACGTAACGCATGTCTGTGTTGTGGGTTGTTTTCTTCAGTGTATAAACTGTGCATTGCTCATACAGCTGAAATTTCAATTACTGCCCTCTGGAGTAAACAGGTGGTACTACAAGCTTGCATTTCTCAGGAATCTTCCTTATTACGGTGGGGGCATTGCGATTAATTGCGTAAAATTTTTTAACGCGTTTATTTTTAGTCAAATTAATTGCACTGAATTAACGCGTTAAATCGACAGCCCTAGTTTTGACATTTTTCATTTTCAAAGTGGAACCCCCCCACCCTGAACCATCGCGGGTTGAGAATCGGTTCTTGGGCTAGGAGCGCCGCTCACGGCCACTCATTGCCCCAGTCCCTTCATTCTCGGATGTGCATGACAAGCTCACGAGGTTGTAAAGGGCACCTTTAACTGCTCTGGCCCGATTTCTGAGCTCTTCCGCACTGACTACCCTCAATGAGGGGGGATGCCAGGGGGTACACGGCGATTCTCCAGGTGGATAAGGCAGTTGCGGTGCACCTGTGTCTGACAAAATACCGCCACCTGGCGTAACTGTCCGAGACTCCCGTCCAGGGCATGTAGGTTTACGTTGTCACTGGTGAATATGGCTTACAGTGCTGGACAGGCCACCTCTGCCCTGCACATCATGGCTCTCATGCAGGTGCACCAAGCCAAGGTGCTAAGAAAACTGCATGAGGGTAGCTCTGACCCGGGATTGATGGAGGAGCAGTGCTCGGCAACCGAACTCATCCTCCTGGTGATGATGATCACAGCACTGACTCTCGGGCAGGCGATGTCCACACTGGTGGTCCAGGAGAGCCACCTATGGTCGGGATGAGGGAGGCTGACAACGTACGGTTCCTTGATGCCCCAATCTCCCAGGTTGGCCTATTTGGTGACACAGTCAAGGACTTTTCTCAGCAGTTCTTGGCAGTTATGAAGCAGATTGAGGCTATTCAGCATATCCTGCCCCGGCGTGGATCAATATCCACACCCCGACTGCTCGTTGCCGGCCCGACGCTGGTGTAGAGCCACCCGCAGGAAGCAGCCACCCACCCCCCAGTCTCATGGCCTGCCTCCAAGAACCCCAGGAAGGCTTCTAAGTTCCCCTGAGATGGGCTACCCAGGGATGTGAAGACCCAGGGAGGGCTGGGAGGAGAATCCCAGTCTGTCCCTCCAACCGAGATGAAGGTTTTCAACAGAGTTCAAGATGCTGATGCAGAAATTAATTTTAGGAAGTGTCTAGCATCAAGTTTGGTTCGCAGTGGTAGAACTGAAGGACGCGTACTTCCACGTCTCGATTTTACCTCGGCACGGGCCATTTCTGCGATTTGCCTTGAGGGACGGGTTGTCCTCCCCTTCGGTCTGTCCCTGTCGCCTCTCATCTTCACAAAAGTTGCAAAGGCAGTCCTTGCCCCGCTAAGGGAGGTGGGCATCCGCATCCTCAATTATCTAGATGACTGGCTGATCCTAGCTCACTCAAGACTTGTTGTGTGTGCACAGAGACCTGGTGCTTAGCCGGTTGGGGCTACGGATCCAGGGCAAGCATGTGTTGGTCCGGACGGACAACACAACGATGGTAGCATATATAAATCACCAAGGTGGTTTACGCTCGCCCACCGTTTCCTCCTCTGGAGCCAGTAGCGACTCAAGTTGTTGCGAGCCTCTCACATCCCAGGCGACCTAAACAGCATGGCATATGTGCTGTCGTGGCAGGTCACGCTCAAGGGAGAGTGAAGACTCCACTCCCTGATGGTCCAGCTGATTTGGAGTCTATTCAGTCAAGCACAGGTAGACATGTTCACTTCCCGCAAATCCTCCACCTGCCCACTCTGGTACGCCCTGACCGAGGCTCCGTTCAGCACAGATGTGACCCTATTTAAGGGAAGGTCAGGGAGGACGAGGAGCAGGTCATCTTAGTAGCACCCTACTGGCCCACCCAGACTTGGTTCTCAGACCTCACACTCCTTGCGACAGCACTTGCAAATTCCCCTGAGGAGGGATCTCTTTTCACCCCTGGAATCTCCACATATGGCCCTTGGATGGGACGTGGAAGACCTAAATGACCTACCACCCATGGTGCCCTCTACAATGCGCCTGTATGCCTTGAAGAAGAGACTGTTCACTAAGTGGTGTTCTTCCCGATGCGGAGACCACGAGAGATGTGCAGTCAGGTCATTGGTTTCCTTCCTGCAAGAAAGGCTGGAGGGGTGGCTGTGCCCCTCCACCTTGAAGGTGTACATGGCCACTATAGCGGCGCACCATGATGCAGTTGACAGTAAGTCTCTCGGGAAGCACAACCTTATCATCAGGTTCCTTAGAGGCGTGAGGAGGTTGAATCTTCCCAGACCGCGCCTCATTTCCTCATGGGATCTCTCCGTGGTCCTGCGGGGAGCCCTGTTTGAGCACCTGGAGTCAGTAGAGCTAAAGGCGGTCTCTTTGAAGACTGCCCTCCTGACTGCACTCTAGTCCATCAAGAGGGTAGGGGACATGCAGATGTTCTCTTTCAGCAACACGTGCCTGGAGTTCGGTCTGGAATACTCTCATGTGGTCCTGACAACTAGACCAGGCTTCGTGTCCAAGGTTCCCATGACCCTGTTTCAGGATCAGATGGTGAACCTGCAAGAGCTGCCCCAGGAGTAGGCAGAGCCAGCCTTGTCTTTGCTGTGTCCAGTGCATGCTTTGCACATCTATTTGGTTTGCATGCAGAGCTTTAGACGCTCTGAGCAGCTCTTTGTCTGCTTCAGAGGACAATGGAAAGGGAGCGCTGTTTCCAAACAGAGGATCACCCACAGGGTCTTTGACCCCATCGTTTTGGCATATCACGCCCAGGGCATGCCATTCCCCTTGGGGCTACGAGCACTCTCTACCAGTAGTGTGGCGTCCTCCTGGGCCCTGAATAATGACGACTCTTTAGCAGACATCTGCAGAGCAGCGAGCTGGGCAAAAAAAAATACCTTTGTGAGGTTCTACAATCTCCGGGTTGAGCCGGTTTCATCCTGCATACGTCAACTTTTCCTCTCCTGGAGGAGGGGACATGGATGATCTTCCTTCTTAGCCCTGTGGCAGGTGAGTTTGTGGAGAAACTTGATGCTGGCCCAGTACGTGTGCTATTAGGCCTTGTACTGGTGTAGGTGCTCCACATGCGCTGGTTGCCTATATGTAACCCCATGTGATGCGTCTTCTGCAAGCCGGTAGGAGCACATGTTGGAGCATTGGGGGAGGTTACGTGATGGCCAGGTGCACTGGCTACAAGGCACGTAATGGTTTGCCCATTTCACACCACCAGTCCATGTAACACAGTTCAGCTTGTTGTGTCCAGGGACCCCTAGTGTCACTGCATCGACACAACGTTGAGTGAGTGACAGATAGGGAATGTCCTGATTACTTTCCCAGATGGAGGGAATGAGACGTTATGTCCCTCCTGCCTCAACACTGAATTACTCGCTGAAATGTCCGGGACCCTGTCTCGGCTCCTCAGCAAAAAACCCTGAATGAGTGGTTGCAAGTCAGCTCCTTTTATACCTGTATGACTGGGGGAGTGGCATGCAAACCCTATTGTCACTACATCGACACAACTTCTTGTTCCCTCCATCAGGGAACGGAGGTTATGAAAGCAACCAGGATGTTGACATGGCAATAATATAGATATAATTGTATTATTTCTATCATATTCATTTATGTTTTGGGTATTTGTTGGAGTGGTTTGGTTTTAGAATGGAAATTGTTGACCCGATCTGGCAACACTGGCTGTAGTAGAGGAAGGTAGCACAGCATGTGGAGATGGAAGCATGGCTTGCTAGCTGTGTCCTTGTTGAGAAACATCTGTTTTAAGCTCAACTGAAAGTAAGGAATTTGTTATCTTTCAATGTTCAAGAAATATATGATTGTGTGTTGATATTACAAAGTTTGCGGAGTTCATGGTTTGAAGTGTTTATTTGTTTCTCACATATTACTTTGTATTTTTTATTTAGTATGTTTTTTTTGTATGTTTTGTAGGACTTTTCATGATTTGTAGAATACTTTTTGTCAAGGGATTGTCAAGCTATATGAAAATTACCTTCAAGTTCCCTTCTACTACTTCTACTATATCTGAAATTCCAAACTGCCATAAACTTTGGTTTTGAGTCTTGGAATCATCTGGAAGAGAGGATAAAATTTTCTTTGTGGATATTTACTACTTGGAACTCTCAGATAAGACTATTACAATCACTGCTAACACCAAACTGTTTCATACTGAGTTCTACACAATAGATTTTATACACACAATCACTACTTTGCATTTTGTCTTGTTTAATTTAATATATGTTATTTTGTATGCATTGTCATGTTTTGTTTATATTGTTGATTTTTGTACATTTTCAAATTATACATAAAAGTTTTGGTTATTCATTCATTCATTTGTGCATTAATGTTTCTTACCCGTTTAATATGCAACATAAAATGTTTTAGATCCACCCTTCTTTATTGTATAGCTTTATCGATTTATTATGTTTAGAAACAACACTGCATAAAATATTTAGGCTTTTTTCAGATAATGTATTTTGTATGTGTATTTTGTCTTAGTGCACAGGCAGAATTTTTATAGTCAAAACAAGTGAAAAAATAATCTACCAGCGCTATAGTAATACAAAGTCTTTAGATTACATTACTGACATTGAGTAATCTAATGGAATGCATTACAAATTGTATTTTAGAACATTCTAAAAAAGTATTCTGTAAAAGTAACCGTCCTTACCCTGTTTACACAACGCAGATCCAACACAACTGTTCATCTTAAGCACAACTTTTAACACTCAGCACGATCAAACAGTCATGACATTTGAAATATTCATGAATTAAACTGTTTAATTACCATTTTGCGATCATGTCCAAGTATTTTTAACTGCCCTATCCTTCAATAACAGTTCCTTTGCAAAGCTTGTATAGTATTATGACTAGTTCACAACCAATCTGAGCCAAAAAAAAAAAAAAGGTTGCTATGACGTGAATTAGTTGATGTTTTTTGCTGTAGATGCAGTCATTAATTAATGGCCCCACTAGTGACGTTGGGTAGTTACGGAAGTAGAGAACGAGGTGTTTTTACAGCTTGGTTTCATTAAATTAAGTTTTTATAGTAGAATGACCTCTTATGTCAAAATATCAGGGAACACTTGATTCCTCATGACATGACCCCTTTAACAACTTTTACTCTGTGAATCATATCTGTGACTAAACTTTGTGTGAAACATTTCTATTCACTTTGTTTTAATCAATTAGCATGCATGGCTTGTTAACAGTTTTGTTTAATAAGCTCCTCATTCCAAATCTGGAGAAATGCTGCCATCTCCTCTGTCAATGCAGTATATTGGTTTTGTAGGCTATGTTAACTTAATAGCCAAAATATTTGGAAATGTGTTTGAGAAAAAAAATTAACCAGGTATGTTTCAGTCACAAGTCACAGTGCACACTATGCAGTGCAGATATCAGGTGATATTTATTACTGAAATGTGCCTGATTTGATTGTAACTGAAAAATCCCCAAATAAATTGATTTAAAATGTAATCAAACTTTGAATCTAATTCAATCAATTTAAATTGAAGAATCAATGTCAATTCCCACCCCTATAAATATTAGTTGATGTTGATTACATTTTATTGGTAACATCCTACAGTATCTCTGTTAGAAGGGAGGTCACAGGAGCAGGATCTAAATGCAGATTAAAAGTATGAATAACATTTTTAAAAAGTACAGATGAACATTGTAAGAACAAAGGAAACATTCACAAAGGTGACTGGTCATACACAGGGTTCAAAAACACATACAACAACATACAAGGACTAAGCAAACAACAGGGCATTAAATACACACAGACTAATGAGGGAATGGAACACAGGTGAGAACAATGGGGAACAGCTTGAAGTGATCAGGGCAGGGGATAATGGGAAATGTAGTCCATGGGGAAAAGATGACAGAGACAAAACACAGGGCAGATAACAGTGAATCGTGACAATCTCACTATTAAAGTTGAATAATTTATTCAAATGAAGTATTTGACATAAAAGTATGACACATTCATTTTATAAGTATAATTTTAATAATTGCCTTTACAGAGGGAAAAATTTCCCTGTATATCAATTCCATGTCGCAATTATTGCCCCTTAATGGAAAAGATATTTTCTGACCCTGAAGTATACACATACAATTTTCTTTAGCAGCTATACTGCAGAAGAAAAAATTGTCATCTAAGTATGTTAAATATAGTATTAAAAATATTAAAAATATCTAAAAATCCTTTAAAAAAAGATGCATTCACCTGAGAAGCAGCATTTAAAATATTAGATGTGCTTTTAGAGAATAAATCTTGAATATAAGTATATTTTGTCTTTACTGCACTTGCAGAAGTATAACCAAGTGGAAAAAATACACTTATATACAAAATACACTTATATTTAAGATACATCCTCTTTAAGCAGTGTTTCCCAACCACTGTGCCGCGGCACACTTTTCCACACATGGAAAAAATTTAAATTACACAAAATAAATAAATGCATGAAAAAAAAAATTATAATAATAATTTCAGGGATCCAAACTCCTAATTTTTCAGAGAAATTAGCCATTTTTAAACCATAATTGGTCGCTTTTGTGATTGTGAAAAGCAATGATTAATGTGCAAAAGTGACATTGAAGTCTATGAAGTGACGTCACTTTACAACATTTTTCACACACTCGTTTCTGCTTCGCCAATAATATCTTTGAGAGTACTAAGCAACAAGAAATATTTAAAAACCGTCCAAATTTGTGAAGAGACTTTGAATGTATCATCATTTCTTTAAATTAAATATTACCTAATAATTTACGAATATCAGAGACCCCAGTTATTGAACAGACAAAACACTTCGACCTAAACATAAACGAGTCCTTTTATTACTTTCTGCTATCAAAGCAACTGCAAGCTTTTGTTTCTCTTTTCCAGATACATGCTTTCAAATTTATTGTGCACACCTCTCGCTTTTTTATGTGGCAAACTCGTAAAATCGCCCCTCTGTCATGTGCAACTCTTGTCATGTAGAGGGCAATGCGGCGCTTGATTCTGAGTTCATTCTCCAGAACCAAATTTAAACTGCCACAAGAAGTCGTCTGTCCGAGGCAAAGATGCTAAATCTAATGACACTTGCCTCAGCATCAGTCTTCCTTGAAGCGTTTGATTACGAACATGTAGGCGAGCATCCAGTTTAAGTCAAAGCGGATTTGTGCGGAACACAAACAAAGATACTTTAATGGAGATATGATGTATGTTTGTCCATACAGTACAAGTGAATGGTGACCAAATTTCCAAGCTCCAAAAAAGGGCATAAAGGCAGCATTAAGGTAATTGATATGACTACTATTCATACAAGCATTTCAATACATTTTTCATAAAACCCCAAACTATAACTCCTTTTCCACTGTAAATCTTGACAACAACAATTAGACTTTCTAGTGCCATCTATGGCTCTGTGCATGGATTAAGGATGTGTAATCAAGCTCGAAATCACGATCGTTCCTAGAGACTGCAATGCCTGTATTTATAGTCGTAAAGGAGGTACATTTTGGGTTGGGGATAGGTTAAAAACCAATCCAATACCTATTGGATCGCTTTAGAAGACATGCATTAAACCTGCAAAAGCATTTATGCTGCCTTTATGACCTTTTTGGAGCTTAAAATTTGGTCACCATTCACTTGCATTGTATGAATAAGTTCTTAATTCCTTAAACATCTATACAGAACACTAATAAAAGTTTAAATTTTTTTGCATTCGAACACAATGCTTTCTTAAAGAATGTGTAACTTGTGGTCATTGAATGTTATTGCTGTCATCTGAGGTTCTTTTGTGAATTAAACAGTCCAAGAGATCAAGAAAAATGGTTTGACAAGAAGCTCGAGTGTAGAAAATGTCCAGTTCATGCTAGCAGTAGGAGGTCCACCAACATAAACCTTATTTGGTTCAGTTGAGCGCATCACTAGCATCACTGGTGAAACTTCAAAGGTAAATCTTGATTGTTACAGTGATATGCTTCCCTTGCAACTGGAAAAATCTTAAAAGAAATGAATACATTGCCCAAAGAAGGCCTTTGACCAAAATGCTGTAATCTAATAGCTATGCGGCATTGTATTCTCTTCGCACATGCATGTGACGTTTTCATTCATACTGTAGGTTTAATAGCATTAACATACTGTAGACGATGCATTTTCAACCAAACACGATTTATCGGTGCCTATAGTG
Organism: Moxostoma hubbsi; assembly: GCA_032164185.1. Lineage (NCBI taxonomy): Eukaryota > Metazoa > Chordata > Actinopteri > Cypriniformes > Catostomidae > Moxostoma > Moxostoma hubbsi. Next base: position 23,432,308 of record JAVLUX010000044.1, on the reverse strand, counting down.
AATTAGTAAATCCTAAATGAAAGAGCTCACATCAAAAGAAATTGTAAAAACTGTCAAAAGAGGTTATTAATTACATTTTTGTTGTTGAGAAAATTAAATTAAACTATACTATGAAAAATTCATTTTCAAATAAGTATGTTTAAAAAGAAATAAAGAAACAAAACGACTGATTTTTACGAAGGTGTATATATATATATATATATATATATATATATATATATATATATATATATATATATATATACACACAATTTTGAAAATATAGTCATAGCAATGTGAGATGTAGGAAATAATTTTTTAGGAAAAAGAACCAGACTGACATTTGTGCAGTCCCACTCTTCGTGGGTGAAGCATGGTCTGCTTTTTTGTCGGTTTTTACTATAACAATACTATAACTGATGTTACCACATACAATATCTTGGACCTATATAATTCACAGCAGGTCCAGTTATTTTTTGCTTGACTTGAGTGTAAGCTTATATCTAACGCCTCATTTGACAGGTGCACGCAGGCAGAAAGCTCCTGAAATAATGTAAACCTTATTCACAGAGAGCTGTGAATATATATATATACTGTATACACTGTATTAGTTATTTCATTTAATTTCTCTTCAATCAAAATGTAGCCATGGCAGGTTGCCTAAAAGAACACACTTTCTGATGTTTTATATCAGAGAGAGCAAGACACTTGAGAGAGATGAAAGCTTTGAAAAATAAACTCAAGAGATAATAAAAGATAGGAACAAACTGAAAAAGCGATGGCAATGAGAGCAAACTAGAAATAAAAAAGCACAAAAATCACCAAAAAACAAAACAAAAACTGAGCAGATGCTGCAGGGAAGCAAACTCAAAAATCCCTCCATCAACATGCTCTCATTCAAGAATTTAATCAAAACAAAAACAATTTACAGCAGTCCCGCAAGTCTGCTCAAAAATCAAAGAACTTGACTCTGTCTGTTCTAAAGAAATATTGCCTAATACACCAGACAAAGCAGTTTGGGCTGACATACAACACACTGTGAAAGAGAAGGACTACTGAATAAAACCCTCTTGCATTCAAACAATAACACAGATGGTTCAGGATTTCTACCTTAATGCTGCACGAATGACGACTGACCAACAGGACACGATAACGTGGAAGAAAATAAAGCATCATAGAATGATTCAGATTGACACAATATTCAACCTCCACAGGGGATTTCAACAAAAAGGAATCAAGTGTAAAACTCAGCTATTCATCCTTCTGTGCTTTACATCCATTCTGTGTCACAGCACCAAAACCACCAGATCGAAAGACATGCCAATGCCAGTACCATTGAAAATGCAAAGGTTGATGTTTGAGGTCCTTAGAGCATCTAGTATTGTCAAGTCTAGCTCAGACAAGCGAGGCATGTCTTCTGTGCTCCTGTACCCGGTGTCTCCACAAGCACACTCTTCCCAGCCCACAGCAAGAGTTGACCGATGTTGAGTGGCAGCAATGGGAACAAGTTCAGGACCAAACATCAGATGGAATTCACTACAATACAAGACTTGTGAAGCACTATGGCACACTAGCAGAGCTCATCAAATTGTATGAAGACAAACTAAAGAGTGAAACAACAACACATGTGTGCTTAGTTCAGAACCAGTCCAGGGAATACAGGAGCATGATACAGAACTGCAACGAAACCACTGTAATTGTGCATGTGGACTATTCTGAGACATGGAAATGCAAATATAGTTCTGAGGTACAGTCATGCCACTTTGGTCAGAACTTCCGACATCTCAATCTCCAAACTGGTATGTACAACACAAAAAAAGAGAAAGCAGGATTTTGTACAATATCAGAATCCAAGCGACAGCATGCTTCTGCCATTTGGACTCATTATTCATATAAACATTTAAATTTCCAAAAGTTGATACATTCACATTTGGTCAGATGGCCCCTGCAAGCTGTACAAAACATGAAGAACTTCTTTCTCCTCTGCAATGTCCCTCCAACACTGGGGTTCCAGAGAACAACCTGGAACTTCTACGCCACTTTACATAGGAAGGGAGCTCCAGATGGCATTATGGAAACTGTGAAAAGGACTGCAGACAGCCAGGTACTAAGGGGGAATGACATTATGGATGGCAAGATCTTCCATGAGATGGTTGGGAGAAGCCTTTGCATTACTCTGCTCTATCATATTGCTGAAGGTGACATGCAGATATAAGATGCACTCCTTTCTCAACCACTAAAACCTGTACCAGCAACAAGGAAAATGCATCTGATCACACCTTACGGAAACCGCATCCATTGCAGATTATTGTCATGTTTCTGCAGTGAGACACAGATGTGCCAGTGTTTCAGCCAACAACATTTCAGTTGTCTGAAAACACACATGCCAGGGTACAGGCTGAGTATGAAAACCCTACCACAATGGGAAAGAACAGAGAGCCTTTGGCAATGCTGATGGATGAAATGGAGCAGGAACCAGTGGTCCTGATGTGACTACAACAGATATATCTGCTAGTGTCATTATTTGTGGAGATTGGCTTGTAGTCATTTATGACCAAAATTGGTGGTTGGCAAAGGCTGTCACTGTGGTTCCCCTTCTGTCACTCTCTCAACGTTGTGTCGAAGGAAGAGACACAAGGGGTCTTCTCGGATGCCGAATCGTACCTCTGAACCTGAGAAAAGGCCAATGTCAAGTTGTCAGACAGAATTTGCATGCCCCACCCCAGACATACGGGTATAAAGGGAAGCTGGGCAGCAAATGCCAGTCAGAATTTTTCGTAGGAGCCAAATGGTTATGCAGCAAGCAGCTGAATCTCACTACTGTTCCACTCACCTCTACCAGCGAGAAGCTTGGCTGTTGGATCCGCACAGCGCATTTCCAGCTGGCATTTCTCTCTCTGCACGCTGTGGAGTACACACCCCTCGGCGCTTCGACAGCACTTTCGTGAGTTTTCCCACTCACAAAAAAGAGTAAATGAGCAACAAAAACATATTCGTGTGCTTCCCTCCGGGCTCGGGATGAGCGCGACTCGCCGCATGGCCAGCCGGCGCTCCCCCTCGAGCCCCCGAGTGTTCAGGGGTCTGATGCAGAAGACTCAATTGGGCTGCACGCCCAGTCTGAGGCGGACGCGCAGATGGCTGATATGCTTTCCCGGGCTGCTGTGAGTGTGGGCTTTGATTGGAACACTCCCTCCTCGTCGCGGCTTGTTATTGGTACCTCGGCGCTACTCACAGCCATGTCCCCACCCCCCCGGTACCATTCTTCGCGGAAGTGCATGACGAGCTGACAAGGTCATGGAGGGCACCTTTCACTGCCAGTAACCAACCCGCTCGCGCTCATCCACTCTCACTACCCTGGACGGCAGAGTGGCCCACGGATACACGGAAGTCCCCCAGGTGGATAGGGCAGTAGCGATCCATCTGTGCCCCGAGAATGACGCCACCTGGCTGGAACACCCGGTACTCCCCTCCAAAGCCTGTAGGATGACGTCATCTCTGACATCCAAAGCCTACAGCGCTACCGGAGAGGCCGCCTCCGCCCTGCACGCCATGGCTCTCCTGCAGGTCCATCAAGCCAAGGCACTTAAAGATCTTCACCTGGGTAGTCCCGATCCTGATGTGCTGCAGGAACTGCGCTGTGCCGCTGCCGAAGGTCATAGTGCAGGCACTCGGGCGGGCGATGGCCACCCTTGTGGTCCAGGAGCGCCACATCTGGCTGAACATGGTTGAGATGCACGACCTGGACAAGGCAAAATTTCTCAACGCCCCCGTCTCCCAGCTTGGCCTCTTCGGCGACACCATCGACGACTTCGGCCAGCAGTTTTCAGCGGTGAAGAAGCAGATGGAGGCAATATCACACATCATGCCGCGGCGCCACCCATCCAGCACTCCCCACGCCCCGTCTGCTCACTGAGGGCATCCCCCTGCCACCAAACAATGGCAGGCAGCTCAGCAAACTGGGCCCAGCTCTCAGCCCCAGTGTCAAGCACCTCACAGGTGGTATACGCCACCCGTCTCCAGGACCCCTTCCCGGACCAGAAAAGCTACGAAGCGCTCCTGAGACGGGCAACCCAGGCAGTCAGATGTATGCTCCGGAGATGGTACCAAGACCACTCCGTCCCCCGGTGGAGGGCTGGGACAAGAATCCTTGTTTTCCTTATGTTCATTTGCCGCACCCTCTTCGGGTTGCAGTACCCAAATGTTAAACAAAAGAGCAGTTTCCCCACTCCCTGGGTCATCCAGCCGGTGTCCACCATTCTCACAGCACCCCGGCCTTACAACTCTCCAGTCCCAGTTCCCCGGACGCAGCTCTCTCACCTCCGGACCAGCGACTGCTCAGCCCCGGCAGGCCATTGTTGACAAGTTCCGAAGACGCCCCCTTAGGACCTCTTCTTCAGTCTCTAACCCGCCCCCTGCCAGGTGCATGGAGCAAGGAATGTGCTTTGAGTCTTTTCTCAGCACCCGAGCCTTGGGACGCTCTTTTGCCTCCCAACGCATTATTATCTGCTCCCTCCCGCCATGAATCCCTGCCCGGTACATCAAATGTGATCGTCCCGTTAGTCCCCTTTGCTACACGATTCAGTTCGTCCGACTCCCACCTCGTTTCAGCGGTATTCGCTCCACTCTAGTGCGCAGCCAACAAGCCAGTGCCTTATGAGCAGAGATTTCCACCCTGCTCCTCTAGGACGCGATAGAGCCCATCCCTCCAGCCGAGATGAAGAAGGGTTTCTACAGCCCTTACTTCATCGTACCCAAGAAAAGTGGCGGGATGCGACCAATCTTGGACTTTGAGTTCTCAACCGGGCTTTGCACAAACTCCCATTCAAAATGCTCACGCAGAAACAGATTCTCACCTGCGTCCGACAACTAGATTTGTTCACAGTGGTAGACCTGAAGGACATGTACTGGACACCCTGGTCCAGAGCATCTCTTTTCTCGGCATGGAGTTAGACTCAGTCTCGATGACAGCGCGACTCACCAACGAGCGCGCCCAGTCAGTGCTCAGATGCCACGCTCACTTTGAGCCTGGCACAGTGGTTCCTTTAAACAATTCCAGAGGCTCATGGGGCATTTGGCATCCTCAGCCGCGGTCACGGCGCTCGGGTTGATGCATATGAGACCGCTACAGCACTGGCTACAGACTCGAGTCCCAAGATGGGCATGGCGCCACGGCACGCATCGTGTGATAATCACCCCTGCCTGCCGTCAGACTTTCAACCCTTGGACAGACCTCTGCTTTCTGTGGGCCGGAGTCCCCCTGCATCAAGTGTCCAAACGTGTCGTGGCACCTGGAAAGGACCCCAGCAGCGTTGGCACATCAATTGCCTAGAGTTGATGACCGTAATTCTTGCCCTACGGAGGTTTATTCCACTAATCCGAGGCAAGCACGTTCTGATACGCTCAGACAGCACAGCGACGGTAGCGTACATAAATCGCCAAGGTGGCGTGCGCTCTCGCCCGCCATCCCCTCCTTTGGTGTCAGCCGTGACTCAAGTCGCTGCTCGCTACTCACATCCCTGGAAACTGCAACACGACGACGGATAGGATCTTGGGATCTCTCAGTGGTCCTCTCGGGCCTACAGAGACCCCCCCTTCGAGCCGCTTGATTCAGTCGTGCTCAAGGCCCTCTCCCTGAAGACGGCCCTCCTGATTGCGTTAGCCTCAATCAAGAGGATTGGAGACCTGCAAGCGTTCTCTGTCCGGCGCTTTCTCCTGTTATCCTGAGACCCCGACCGGGCTACATTCCCAAGGTTCCTACGACCCCTTTCAGGGACCAGGTTGTGAACCTGCAAGCACTGCCTCGGGAGGAGGCAGACCCAGCCCTTTCGTTGCTATGTCCGGTGCGTGCTTTGCGTACCTATGTGGACCGCACGCAGAGCTTTAGATGTTCTGAACAGCTCTTTGTCTGCTTTGGCGGACGGCGGAAAGGGAACACCGTCTCCAAACAGAGGCTAGCCCACTGGGTCGTTGATGCTAATTCCTTAGCCTATCACGCCCTGCAGGTCTGAGCAAACTCTACTAGAAGTGTGGCGTCCTCATGGCCACTGAGCCACGGCACCTCCCTAGCAGACATGTGCAGAGCAGCAGGCTGGGCAACACCCAATACATTTGCCAGATTTTACAATCTAAAGGGTTGAGACAGTCTTGTCCCGTGTTTTGTCAGGTCCAAGCCGGTAGAACTCGGTAACGCGGCACAACCGACCGGGTGTTCTGCTTGTATCTTGTGCCCTTCACTAAAGTGATCCAGTTAGCCTTCTGTCCCAGGTCAGCCACTGAGTGTCGCTGCCTGGATGTTTTTCCTCCCTAGCCTTCTGGCCCATGAATTCAGCAGAGCAACTCGCGGCTAGACACTCTACGAGTCTCAGGGCTCTGCAGTGGGGTCGGGCTCCACGGGCATAGTTCCCTCTTTAGGCTAACTCCCCATGATGTATTTTTCCACGGTACAGTCCCCCTGTTGGTGGACCCGCGTTTCCCTCAAGCAGCCCTGCTGCCTCTGCCCCGTGCCTATAGTGTCCCCCCTTCGTTAGGCTGGACCTACCACCGCGCTGTATCCCACATCTGGCTTCACAACCCTCGTGGTGTATTTGCCACACATTTCCTCCCCCTGGACCAGGCAGGGTGTGGCCTCTGCATGGTCTTCCACTCCTGAAAGGATAGGAAATTTGCGGGCCGGACAGCTACCTTGCCTCCGGTACTGCCTCAGCGCCCGGCATGGCGCCGCTGACGAGTTCTGAAGACTCCTCCTTAGGCCTCGTCTTCAGTCTCTAAGTCACCCCCTGCCAGGTGCATGGAGCAGGGTTAATGCTTTGAGTCTTCTCTCAGCACCGCTAACCTCGGGAAAACCTGCTGCACCTGACAGACTCTCCTGCTCCCCCTGGGGAAAGACCGCCTTCCCCGATTTAGGTTGGGCCCCAGCCGCTTTAGATCCTATGTGAGAGACATAGTGAGGGAGAAGGCCATGGCTGCTGGGCTTGCTCCCATGCTAGCATGTAACGCCTTTTTTTTCTCCCTGAGGGGTGCGAGAAAACCTAAGGTGGGTATGCTAAAACTCTTTGAGGGGGCGTTGGGGAGGGCTACATGCACTCAGTATAGGTGCCTCTAATAGCCTGCTTTGCCCCTGTTCCGACAGTCACGTAACACGGTCAGTGTGTGGTGTTTTTATATGGACCCCTTGTGTCACTTCCTTCGACACAACGTCGAGAGAGTGACAGAAGGGGAACGTCTTGGTTACTATTGAAACCTCCATTCCCCGAGGGAGGCAATGAGACGTTGTGTCCCTCCTGCCACGTCACTAGACCTAGCACTGTAAATGGCCGTGCTTCATCTTTTTGGCTCCTCAGTGCAAAATCCTGACTGGCATTCGCTACCCCGCTTCCCTTTATGCCCGTATGTCCGGTGTGGGGCATGCAAATTCTTTCTGCCAACTTGACATTCACTTCCTTTGACACAATGTTCCCTCCCTCGGGGAACGGAGGTTACAATAGTAACCAAGATGATGCTTATCATCATGATGTTCAGTGGAGTTTTTCCACCCACATGGGCCCAACAAAAACCAGGGTCCATCCAAAACCAGGTGGAAAGGATATGTGCTTCGTACCAGTTGAAGATATTCTGGTCAAACGGATGGAGCCATCATCGCCGTGTTGTGCAAGCAGGATGAGGGAGATCTATTACCTGTCTGCTGAAGTCATGGACTTCATAGAGTAGGAGCATATTAATCGTCTACGACTCAGTCATCTCTATCAGGACTGAGTCACCACCGTCAGGTGGAACTTTCTTTGTTTTAAATTAATATGCTTACAAACTGTTCCTCCAAAACATTTGATTTATTAAAGTAAGTGATGTAAGAGTTTTTAAAGCAGTACATGTGAAATGGTATAAAAAAAAGAATTCACCTATGGTGTAGACACAATTATTTAAAAGGTCTAAATCTATATAAGACTAAATACATTTTGTAAATAAATTACAAAATCAGGAGGTTGTACTAAAATATTAATTGATTGTTGAGACTTTGTTCTATAAACATAAGTTTAGATTTTGTAACATTTAAAAAACTAAATATAAAACCTGTTTTATCCAAATTCTAAAGAATCAGGAAATTATAATCTTTCATGCCTTTATTGAACACATCACATTAAACATTCACAGTGCTGTGGAAAATGTAAGTGAACCCATGGATTTAATAACTGGTTGATCCTCCTTTGGCAGCAATAACCTCAACCAAGCATTTCAGGTAGCTGCGGATTAGACCTGCACAATGTTCAGAAGGGATTTTGGACCATTCTTCCATACAGAACTGCTCAGCCATATTCTTAGGATGTCTGGTGTGAACAGCTCTCTTGAGGTCATTCACCATCATCTCTACTGGGTTAAGGTCTGGGCTCTGACTGGGACACTCCAAAAGGTGGTGTAACCCTTGCCTCAGAAGAGTAACGGCACATAATATTATACAATTTGCTTCAAGGACCAGGCTTCAGAAGATCGGCTTATGGAGAGAGAGGCCAACAACATAAAGGGGAATGTTGTGTGACAGGGGAATGTCACACTGACATGAGGGTAGAATGTTGAAAGAAATTATTTTAACTTTCTCTTCTTCATTTTTATATTTTGTATTTGAAGAAAAACAGAAACAAATAACAAAAACAACAGAAATCAATATGTTCTGTTTCAAACTATACTTTTCCAGAATAATGTATAACTCACACTTTTTGTTCAGTTTGCAAATTATAAACCAGCTCATGTGAACTCTGTCAATGTCGAAATACTATTAGAAAATGGGCAGTGGGCGGGATCACACAGGCCAAAACACAAACAGAAATTCTGGCCTGGACGGACATTTTAAAGTACATTATACTGGCTGTAGCATTGTTTTCAGAGAAGCCAGTATTTCAACTTTAGCATGTTTCCTAAATCTCTGATATCATATAGGACTCAAGATGGCGCCGAGTATGGCTGCTGCGTTGCGAGCTCCTACACAACACTGCAGTTTACTGTTTGTTTTGTTTATAGTTTTTTGTTTTTTTTGTCTTGGATGTTGTCTGCCTTATAGTATACGACAGACAAACGCTTTTGGACATTGGGTCGGCAATTACACACCGAAAACCGGACTTCAAATTCCTCAATGCCGACCCGCTGTTTACAAACACGCCAGCAGAGCCCTTTGTCTGGGCTGCCCGGCTGCGGAAACGCAGAAGGAAAAGGGAAAAAAAGAGCCTTTCTCATCAGAGTAAGATGTTGCGCGAATCGACCCCCCGCTACTCAGTATACTACTGGCAAATGTTCAGTCTCTGGACAATAAGCTCTGCGAGCTGAGAGTGCGTATCTCTTTCCAACGAGAGACGTGGGATTTCTGCGTTATCTGCCTTACAGAAACCTGGATGTCTGCGGAGATTCCAGACTTGGTCATTGAACCCGTGGGGTTCTCCATGCACTGAACGGACAGAGAAAAGATCTCTCAAGTAAAAGCAGAGGTGGTGGTGTATGTTTTATGATAAAAAAATCATGGTGTGATCAAAGGAACACACATTTTATCAAGTCTTTCTGCTCTCCTGATCTGGAATATATCATGCTTCTGTGTCGACCATTCTGGCTACCGAGGGAATTCACAGAGGTCATTATCACAGCTGTGTACATCCCCCCCCACAAGCCGACACAGACCAGGCACTCAAGGAACTGTATGGGAGTATAAGTGAGCAGGAAACCATGCACCCTGATGCTGCGTTCATTGTTAACAGGGACTTTAACAATAGCACCAAAATACCACCACCACATCAGCTTCAACACACGAGGGGACCAGGTTTTGGACCATTGCTATTTTCCTTTCCGGGATGGCTACAAATCCCTCCCCCGCCCACCATTTGGCAAATCAGACCACTCTTCCATTCTTCTTCTGCTCCCTTATAGGCATAAACTGAAACGGGAAGCACCCACCCTCAGAACGATCCAGTTCTGGTTGGACCAATCAGACTCTGCGCTACAAGACTGTTTTGATCACGCGGTCTGGGAGATGTTCCAGTCCGCCTCTGATGACGACATTGAGGTTTACGCTGATAGCGTAACGTGTTTCATCAGGAAGTGCGTAGAGGACGTTCTGCCAACCAAAACAATACCCATCTACCCCATCCAGAAACCATGGGTTAACGGCGATGTTCACGCGGACCTCCGCTTTTAATTCTGAGAACACGGAGGAGTGTAACAAGCCAGTTATGCCCTCCGTAACTCTATCAGTGCAGCCAAATGCCAGTACAGGCACAAAATTGAAGGACAGTTCAACACCACCGACTCTAGAAGTATGTGGCAGGGAATTAACATCATCACGGACTACAAAGGGAATGAAAACTCTGCCGTGAACACCACTGCCTCTCTCCCGGATGAGCTTTTTATGCTTTTTACGGACATTTAATCCTGTCCCTCTCCCTGTCTGTAGTCTCCACATGCTTCAAAACGTCAACCATAGTGCCTGTACCGAAGCAAGCCAAAATCACTTGCCTAAATGCCTGGCATCCTGTTTTCTTTGACCCCCATCATTAGCAAATTCTTTGAGGGTTAATCAGAGATCACATCTGCTCTGTGCTGCCCACCTCTTTGGACCCATTGCAGTTTGCCTACCGCAACAACCGCTCCACTGATGATGCCATTGCATCTACAATACACACTGCTCTCTCTCACCTGGAAAAAAGGAACACATATGTGAGAATGCTGTTTGTAGACTACAGCTCAGCATTCAACTCCATAGTGCCCTCCAAGCTTGATGAGAAACTCTGGGCTCTGGGCTTAAACAGCACCCTGTGCAGCTGGATCCTGGATTTCCTGTCAGGCAGACGTCAGGTGGTTAGAATGGGCAGCAACATCTCATCACTGACCCTCAACACTGGAGCCCCGCAAGGCTGTGTTCTCAGCCCACTCCGGTATTCCCTGTACACACATGACTGTGTGGCAACACATAGCTCCAGTACCATCATCAAGTTTGCTGAAGATACGATGGTGGTATGTCTGATCACTGACAATGATGAAACAGCCTACAGAGAGGAGGTGCCCACTCTGACATGCTGGTGTCAGGAGCACAACCTCTCCCTCAATGTCAGTAAGACTAAGGAGCTTGTAGTGGACTTCAGGAGGAAAGACAGAGAACACAGCCCCATCACCATTAATGGAGCACCGGTGGAGAGTCAGCAGTTTCAAGTTTCATACGTGTGCACATAGTAGTGTACTTTCAACTATTGTTTCACCAAAAGTTAAACTCTTATTTGGAAATCAACTCTTTTTCTTCCCTTACAGAGACAATCAGAGAGAGAGAGAGATAAAATAAATAAATAAATAAGTTTGGGTTATAAAACAGTCTTGTTAAAAAAACTTTGCCAAAATAGCAGAAAAAAGCAGTATCAAACTCTAAGTCATAGGTTTCAAAAACTCAGTTCAGTTATTCCCCAATCACTACTCTGTAATTGACTCAAATCTTTCTCAAATGTATGAATGTTTGTTCACTCCACAGAATGAAACGTTGTCGCAGTTCTTGGATGAAAAGGCAAGCGTTTTAATCCAGTCGACCATGGATAGAATTAATCCAACCATTTGAAAGACTCAATCAGTGAAAATGTTCATCCTTTACCTCTCTGTAGATAACAGTTTTTCTTTCAGTTCACAGAAGAATTTGGTCCGCTTGCAAGTCTGAACACTGTACCAGCACTACAAGGCATGCAGGGAGAGGATAGTTCTCAATACAGGAATGTCCATCACTGGGAATTATACCACCACTGAGATATAAATAGAACTGGATCACTGATGCAACGTTAAACTGCCAGCAGGAGTTGAAGCCACCGGAAGTGTTCGAGTGGCCATCTAAGTATGCACAACCTGTCATAGAGTGTCAATGACTGACAGGCGAAAACCATTTCACCATCTCCAACCTGCGGATAGGACAGTTGCATTTTGCCCTCTAGTTACAATCATGTTGCTTGTTATGGATAATATTTGTTACGAGGGAGAAGATATATGCGGCTCGTGATGTCCAAGCATTCACCTGCACCATGTATATCAGTGGAGCAGAACAATCACCAAAGGAAGTGGGAAAACTGTCCACATGTTGTACTGTAACTAGGAAAATCTGTAATATCAGCTTGTTTAGGGTGACAATATATCCTTACCCCTGAATGGGACTTTAAAAAAAAACAGACTGGGATTTCTAAATTGCCTTATATGCCCGGGATTTGCTTGTTTTCACATTGAAGTGCTCTCTGTAGTCAGTTTAATTAATTGTTCCCCAGTCGAACCCGTATCAGTTTAATTTTAACCAGCTTTGCTTTGCAAAATAAGCCTGAAAATGTCTGTTTGTATTTTACCTCAGTTAAATTAACTTGTTTACATTATGATCTGTTCGCAGATGAAGTTTGTTAGAGGTGGAAACTGTTTGGTATAGATACACATAACTTGCTCGGGCTTTCAAGAAACAGGAACAATTCCCGACTTTAAATAAATAATTAAATGTGTAAGACATTTGCATTGTAGAGATGTACATGCATTTTTCAGATATAAAATCGGTGATTGATTAATGTTTACACTCTGAAATTAGATAAATTCTTTAAGTCAATTGGGAAATTGAAATGTTTGTGCATAGCAATATGGCAGCGCAGTGGCTTCACTTAAATGACGTAATGAGCAATCCAGTCCTATATACTGTATATAACAGTGGATAACACACTGAAGAGAGATGTTATTGGCTTTGTGTTTGTCTTTTGCAAACACAAAGCCAATAACATCATTACTTACTCTTCTTGCAGAACATTAATTCACAACTGCATACATTTTAACAACCATTAAACATTACAGTAAAACATTAGTATCATCATAACATTTACCTCATAAATCATTAACACTTCAAATAAAGCATGTATCTTTTATAAAATGCATTTTCAATGTGTACTTTCAATCCAAACTCTCTTTTTTTTTCAATAAATCATCTTGAATTTCATAATTTTTATGTTAATTTAATGTTCGCTATTTTATTCTGAGAGCGTATGGCTCAATACACATGCTTTTTATATTACACATTACATCACTAGCAAAGCTAGCTTCATGTGAACTGCACATGTTGCATCACACTTAGTGAAAAAACAAACCCAATTTGCATGTATATTTAATCTCCAATGCGCTTATTAAACTCATTTTTTAATTCAACATAGTATTATTAAAGCTAACTAGACTCACTTTTTATTCAATTACTCTCTTTGCATATAAAACACAGTAATAATTGTAGTAAATGTCCTATATTTACTATGAAACATTCTTAATCAACATAAGTGCATGAATATGTTTTGTATAATATCTTATTTTTTAAAGTTTCACTCACCAAGGAGAATATCTTTTAATGCACAACGAGGGAGATTATTCCCATGAGGACGGGCGCTTGGCTATCAGCACGATGGCAAGTAATCTTGTGTTCAAAGTTTCAGTTCTCTCTCCTTTGCTTTTAATTTCTCTGCACAATGCGACAAGTTGGTTGTAATGAAAGTTCAGCTGGCAAAAATCAATTCTCACAAACTCAATCTCGTTCTACTTCTAATTGTCAAGAGTTGTCTTTTCCCAGAGTGAGAGAGATACTGTAGATCCGTTCTTGTCTCCAAAAAGAATGCTTTCACCTGAAGTGATTTGATATAATAATGCAGGGAGCAGAGTCTCTAATTCTAATTGCTGATTTAAGCTATTCTCACATTCATTTTGTCTTTCATCCAGTGCAAAATATAACTTATTTACTTAAATATATATATATATATATATATAAGATACAGTTTATAAGTAAATAAGTTATATGTTGCACTGGATGAAAGACAAAATGAATGTGAGAATAGCTTAAATTAGCAATTGGAGACTAGCTCTGCTCCCTGCATATATATATATACATTTATGCATTTGGCAGACGCTTTTATCCAAAGAAACTTACAGAGCCCGTATGACAGGGACAATCCCCCCGGAGCAACCTGGAGTTAAGTGCCTTGCTCAAGGGCACAATGGTGGTGGCTGTGGGATTCGAACCAGGGACGTTCTGATTAGCAGCCCTGTGCTCTAGCCACTACGCCATTTCTCAACAGAGGACGGTTTTAACCCCTAGTAACCTGGGTTACAGTGTATTTTCTTTTTTTAAAGCCATTCTGTAGCAGATTTACTTTGGTGTTTAGGGTTATTGTTCTGCAGCATCATCCAACTTCTACAGAACTTCAGCTGATGCACAGCCACCCTGACATTATCCTGTAGGTTATCTTGAAAATGTCATGGTTACTGTCCCCCCGAGGGAGGGAACGAGACGTTGAGTCGAATGAAGTGACACAAGGGGTCTTCCTTGGAAGCCGAATCGTACCTCTGAACCTGAGAAAAGGCCAATGTCAAGTTGGCAGACAGAATTTGCATGCCCCGCCGTGGACATACGGGTATAAAGGGAAGTGGGGCAGCGAATGCCAGTCAGGATTTTGCACTGAGGAGCCGAAAACAAAGTATGGCCATTTACAGTGCTAGGTCTAGTGCTGTGGCAGGAGGGACACAACGTCTCGTTCCCTCCCTCGGGGAATGGAGGTTACGACAGTAACCACGACTTTCCCCTTCTGTCACTCACTCGACGTTGTGTCGAATGAAGTGACACAAGGGGTCCATAAAAAAGTGCCATGAAGTGACACCGGGTGAACTGAATCGCGTAGCCGAGTCGGATGGTCCTGGCCACCCAGCGCAATGGATTGTGAAGTGAGAGCCACGCATCCAAACTTCGTGCGAGGGGCACTAACGGGACGATCGTTTTTGACGTACCAGGCGGGGCTTCGCGGTGGGGGGGGGGTGTGCAGGTAATAATGCGTCGGGAGGCAAAAGAGCATCCTGAGGCTTGGGTGCTGAGAAAATACTCAAAGCACTTACCTTGCTCCGTGGCTGAGCAGTCACGGGGCTGGAGGAGAGCGAGCTGCATCCAGGGAACCGGGACTGTAGAGTTCTAGGGCCAGGGTGCCGTGAGAATGGCGCACACCATCTGGATGACCCAGGGAGTGGGGAAATCACTCTTTTATTGAACATGTGGGTACCGTAACCCAGAGAGGGTGCGGCAAATGAAAATAAGAAAAACAAGGATTCTCGTCCCGGCCCTCCACCGGAGCGAACATCCCACTGCCTGCGAGGTGCTCGGTGCTGGGGCTGAGAGCTGGGCCCAGGTTGTGGAGCAGTGGTGATGTCATCGTCCAAGTCGGGGGGGCTCAAGGGAGAATGCCGGCTGGCCACGAGGTGAGTCACACTCATCACGAGCCTGGACGGAAGCACACGAGCGTGTCGGGTGGTTCGTGGGGATTCACCCGGCGAAACCGAGCCCATCATTGTCCCTCTATCACCTTCATCGCCAGCCGTGTCATCCTCAATCCCATGGGAAGAAGGAGCAACGCGGGGGGAAGCTGAAGTGGCATTCACCTTCAGGAAGGAGAGCCGCGACCGCAACGTTGCCATGGTCATGTTCTCACAGTGAGAACATGAACCATCCACGAATGCCACCTCAGTGTGATCACTACCCAGGCACACGAGGCAGCATCTGTGGCCGTCGTTCTTGGAGAGAAATCAACCGCATTCAGGAACAACACAGGGCCAGAAAGGCATCTAGAAAAAGACGCGTTCTGAACAGGACGTTCAACGCCACTGTGTATTGCTCTTTTGTGAGTGGAAAACTCAGACTCTTTTACAGGAAATATAACTCTTTTAGGAGGAGACACTCTTTTAAACAGAAAAAAGTGCTGTCAAAACACCAGCTGGAAATCTGCCGTGCGGATCCAACAGCAATGCTTCTGGCTGGTAGAGGTGAGTGGAACAGGTGTGAAACTCAGCTGCTTGCTGCACAATCATTCGGCTCCGAAGAAAAATTCTGACTGGGATTCGCTGCCCCGCTTCCCTTTATACCCGTATGTCCGGAGCGGGGCATGCAAATTCTGTCTGCCAACTTGACATTGGCCTTTTCTCAGGTTCAGATGTTCGGCATCCAAGGAAGACCCCTTGTGTCACTTAATTCGACGCAACGTCAAGTGAGTGACAGAAGGGGAAACGTAGGTATTAATTTTTCCCTAGATGATAGCAAAAGGTTCATGCCTGGATGCAGCAAAGCAGCCACAATTCATGATACTCCCTCCACCGTACTTCATCGTTGGGAAGATGTTTTTTTGTTGCTAATCTGCAAATATGCTTACACCATATGTGGTGCTGCGTGTTCTTCCCAAACAATTCAACCATAGTTTTATCAGTCCGCAAAACATTTTCCCAGTAGCGTTGTAAAGTGTCAAGGTGGTCTTTAGCAAACTTCAGGCATGCAACATTGTTTTTGTTGGAAAGCAGCAGCTTCCTTCGTGGTGTCCTGCCATACACACCATGCCTGATCAATGTTTTCCGTGTGGTAGACAGATGTAAATCAATTCCAATGATTCCTTCAAGTCTTTAGCTGTCACTCTAGGGTTCGTTTTACCTCATTGAGTATTCTGCAGTGTGCCCTTTGAGTGATCACAGCTGGATGACTACTTCTAGGGAGAGTAGTGCCACTGTACTAAATCATCTCCATTTAAAGAAAGTTTGTCTTACTGTGAACAGATGAATATCTTTGTAACCCTTTCCAGCTTTATGCAAAGCAACATTTCTTGATTGTAGGTCTTCTGAGATCTCTTTTTTGCAAGGCATGATCCATGTCAAAAGATGATTCTTGTGAGTAGCTAACTCAAAATGTTTGAGTGATTTTTAAGAGTAATAGTAGCTCTAGTCCAAAATTACAGTCTATTCTTTTTTTTTTAGGGGGGGTGGGGGTGGGGGTAATTATAAAACTTTATTGAAGGTTTATCCTTGATAAGGATGGAATGATATGAAAAAGATGTGCATCTCCATCTCCATGGAAATAAGGAGTAGGATATAAAACCAGATGATTAAGAGAAAGAAAAATTCAGTGCTCTGCTTTGCACCTGTTCACTTTAAAACCATTCAGCTCCAGAAATGCCTCACTCAATACCACCAAAATGCAAAATCAGCATGAAACCATTTCGAGATGCATTCGCTCACTCTACACCACTGCATTTCAAATGGCATCTGTCCATTTCAACAAAATAAGTGTGCTTTCAGTTACCATTCCTTTTAAACATCAAGCAATTCGGAAAGCACTGCTACAATACAAACACACAACAGTGGATCACGAACTGCAGTGCTTTTAATCAGCTGATTTTGAATGACTTTTCAGTACTCTCTAGATGGGAAGGCAGCTGTAGATCATCCACTTTGGCCTCTTGATCATTGGCAATGTGTAAAATCTAGCAGAACTAAACACAAAACAAGCAGATGAATGAACCGCCCCCAGTGAGATCACATGCTGGCCTCTGGCGAAAGGCAATATGGGACCACCAAAGCAGTCATCTGTGTCCTAAGAAGGATGGGCCATGGTTTGGCTATGTGGAAGGTGTGATGTGCTGTTATAATTTCAGTGTTCCTGGTGGAAGACCTCCATTACACAGTGTGTAGAAGCGCAGATAAAGTTTTGGGTTAGATTTGTGTGTTGGTATGAGTCGAGGCCATGGCATCTATTGAGGAACTCTGGCAAGAAGAAAGAGTAGAATGCTGTGAAATCCACGACAGCCATGTTATAGAGGGCCAGTGTGATGTCATCCTGCAGGAGGTCATGACTCTTGTGCAGAAGGATTTGAAGCAGAACGTTTATAAAGTGGAAGAGCTTTGCATTCCAAAACAGCTTCCTGTGGTACAGCTTGTGTTTTGTGTTCAGGACCTCCAGGTAACTCAAGTTTTATTTGAAGATGTGAATATCTGGCTGTGGAAAGTCTGACCAAATGCCTGCAAGTGAACTGTGCCTAGTTCTCCATGGGTTCTTCAGCTCCAGCATTCTTTATAGCAAATCTAATAAAATTGTAATCAGTTGAAATTAAACAATATAAATAACACAGTCTTGTACTGGGGATTTATTGTCACCGAATTGTAGGAATGACCCATTTAGACAGGCGCTCCTGCATGAGACACTGCTTTACATTGAAAAACTGCACGGATGAATGCAAAAACGCATTCAGCATGAAGGCCGTTCATGTTAAAACAGCTGATATCTCACACAATTGACAACATCAATTTCTCTCGATTTGTGAAACATTCAGATGGAATATTTTATGAATTAATTTTACCTGATAGCGTGAGGATGACTCTCTCTCTCTCCACTCACTGTAATAAATTCCCTCAGTCAATGACAGCGATTCAAGGGATAATGCACCAATTACAACGAATCTCCAGTTTCACAAAACAACATCAAATACAGGTAAAAGGGAAACTAACGACAGTAGATTATGGATTTAAGATAAATCCATAATCTGTGCATATGGCCCCGACTACACCACTGGTGTCTTTAACTACTATGCATTTGATATAATGTACTTATCATGTACTGTACATATTTGTTGTTGCATTGTACTTCCATTTCAAGAAACTGCATTTAAGTACATTTGTAGTTACACTGTTATCATTACCTCTAACACTAAACCCAACTCTTAACCCTAACCCTACTCCTAAACCTACCTGTACCTCAACCTCAGTAGAAGCAAATGCAAATCGTTTTGAGTATTTTACAGAACCCATGTAGTACATTGTAGTTAAAGAAAAAATGTCATGATTTTTTATTATTACATCCAAGTTCTGTGTGTGTGTGTGTGTGTGTATATGTATGTGTATATATATATATATATATATATATATATGCCCAGAAGTCAGGTATTACGTTGCCTGGAGGAAAAGTAAAGGCAAAAGTAGATTTTCATTCAAATATGGTTGGAAATATGGAGAGAAATCTACACTGATGAAAGTCAAACGAAGGAGGGAAAACATTCATAATTGTTAAAATATTAAAATGCACACTCACCTCTCTTTTCAAATCAAATCACTTTATTGTCACACGGCCATATACACAAGTGCAACAGTGGGTGAAAGTCTTGTGTGCAGTTCTGAGCAACATAGCAGTCATGACAGTGATGAGACATATACCAATTACAATAAACAACATATTTACACAACACAATTTTTGTGAACACTTTTGTGTGCTGCAATGCAGTACCTTCATCAACCTGTTAATACCTTTGGTTATCAATAATCAGTCACTCCCTCCTAAACTCATCACTCAAACTCAAAACAACTCATCATTCAGTAATGGGTGATAATTTGCTTCTGCATTATAGAAATAGTTCACCCAGACATTTTAATTATGTAATTATTTACTCACCCTTGATGAACAGATGAACAGAACATAAAAGAAATTAAATTAACAAATTAAATTTGGCGAGAGATCAATGTAGAAATGCTCATCACAAAACATTATCAAAATAAATTTGATACATTTAATCAAGATATGATTCAATATGTTTTTAGGTGTGGCCCATAATGACTAATAGATGTCACATCTACACCTGTCTCCCCCACTCATTCCACTCTCCATTCTATCTCCCCGGACTAGTAATCACTTACACCTGATCTTAATCTCAAACGCAATCAAATTCCCTCTTTAAATATTCACCCCTGCCAATCGGTCATTGTCTAGTATCTGCAAGGAATATTTGGACTTACCTGCCGTCTATCAGTGGATATACGCACTTTAACTTTCGTCCAAACCCTCGATTCCTTCTCCCCAATCTCCCCAAGTTCTCATCTTCCTCCTATGGCTCTCCTGAGTGGCGCGCTGTCTGCAGTCTTCCTATAAACACAAACTCAGTCACTATAAGCTAAGTTATCAAATCACCAATCTACTGTTGATTTACCTGGGTTTGCCATCTTTAGTAAAGCTCCAGCTACTAGGTTCAACTTTCCATCTGTGTCTGTGTTGTGTACGTGACAATAGGCCTTTAAAATGTGAGCACAATATCCAAACTTAGCAAAGCCTGGTACACATGGACAACAGTACATTCTGAGTGCCCATGACAACATTTATCAATTTTCGATGCTTGGGGAAACTATATGCAAAATTATCCTAATTGTGCAACTGTGATCAATGCAGTTTAAATTTGACACCAGACAACTGTGTCCACAGCATACACAGGATATATTCTGTAAATTTTGATAATTTTTTCTACTCAAGGGCTTGGATCCCCAATTGCTGGTTACAGTATTTTTAAGTGTTGCTGCTGTTTTGGGTAAGTGGAAGTTTTACTGTATATAAAAATAGATCTGTTTAATGTAAGAGTCATGGTCTGAATGAAAATCCATAAAGGAGACTCATTAATTATCGGGGTTAATCCCTAAGGGAGGTAAGCAGTTTCTGTACTCTGGTATCTGTAAAGAGATAAGGCTGCACTTCACTTTACCTCAGAAACTCTGGACATGTCAGCAACCCTTGAAGCATAACGTGACCTAATGTCCTTCATACTGTAATGTCGACCAAGAACATTCAGAGACTGTAAAGACTTTTGCCAATTCTGAAAGACGTGCTCAATCTACTTGTACAGCATACAGTTTGTAGCATCATAAATAATAATAATAAAACACTTTTCAACAGCCATCAGTTAAAACTGCTAAAAAGCATATGCTAATCCTATGTTTAATCATTTTCCAGCCTGAATACTCTCAGGAGGCAATCAGGATTATTAATCAAGACTATTATCAAGAAAGGAAGGAATTGTAACTGTGCAATATGAGTTATATGTGTAAAACCTAACTTAAGCAAAGAACATTGACTGAAAATGTTATAATTAGTGCTGTAAATTAGATTTATCGCATAATTGTTTGCCATTAATCACAATTAATCACATATTTTGAAAGTGCTAAAATTTGACAATGAATATACTTCTTATCCTGTCAAAATGCAGTTATTTCCTTCTTAGGAAAGGAAACAAAACAAAATGTAAAAATATAATGTAACCCTCTACAGTCATGTTGGAGAGAGGCTCACCTTTGGCTCGTTAATTTTTGGTTTTACTCTACAGAATGTTGATGACATGTAAGTATAATGCAACTGAAAAAAGATATTAAGCAAACTGATAAAGGGGGCCTCTTCATATATATGACTTCAATGTAATATAGTATATTGTACATTTTATTTTTATATTTCGCATATCATTTTAATAACATTGTGACGAGGCAGGCAAGGAATGAGGATCTACACGCAGCTTTATTAAACTGAAAAATAAACACGCTAACTCAGAATAAAAGGAAACGCAAAACACAGGGAACCTAGCACAGAGTATAGACAAAACATGCAAAAAGGACAAATTAACCGAGGGAAACAAGGGCAAAAATATACAAGGGTAAAGGAACACCTGGGGAAACAATCAGGGAATGAGAAACAATCAGGGAGAATCAATCAAGGAATAAAACTACAAGGACTACAAAACTAACACAGGAAGCTAAACAAGAATTTAAACATAAAAGCAGAAAAAACAAAAGACAACAGGGAATATGTGAACATTTAGCATTTATTTGTTTTTTTACATTTTTATTAAATTAAAACTAGTCATGATTATGAAATTTGGCTGACAATTAATAGTCAATAAAATAATTGTGATTATGACGATTATTTGCCTGTTTTAGGTCTTTCATGAATATGATGATTAAGAATCATAAAAACTGTCACTATGTGTGCTTCATGCACACAACAAAGTCATTTATACAAATTAAGCTTGGGTCAAATAATCAATTAAGGGTATATGATTTCCTTTTCAGGCTTCAAAAAAACAAAATATACCAAAACTCATATATAAATACCAAAAACTTAAATATAAAATATAAAAGTATACACTTTAAATAATTTAAAAAATATTTTAATTATCAAAATATTTCTAAATCACTAAAATATGTCTTTCTTATTTGTCAGATTTAGTCTTGGTTTATTTTTTATTTTTTTACAGTTTTTTCTTCATTGCTTTTTATTATATTATGAAATAGTAACATATTTCTGCCTTAAATTCTTCACTTTCACACATTATTATAAGTATCATCGATGAATTCATGAGCCCTTATTTCTCATGAAGGAAGACTTTGAAATTCTGTTTTAAGTAGTAACTGCTGTCATTAACACTTTATGAATGAACCCTCAGTGGCAACAGACATTTGCCATTACATGGATGTTAAATTAAAGTGAAACTTAATTGCTTTGCGTTCACTATTAAATTAATGAATTTATTCCTCATTTATATTTTTGCAGGAGTTTGGCATGAGCCTCTATAGATGCCACGCACATCAGAGCACATGAGAAGCAGTTCATATTTAAGTGCTCTGAAGAAAGCTGTGGGTGACATCCACGGTGGGGTTTCATGAGACACTCGGAGTTCAACTGAATGAGACACAAACACATTTTCCTGGGTACTCCTGAGAGAGCATGCAGGGAAAGACAAGGCTGAATCCAGCTTCTTAATCACCTGCTTTTTATTCAGTAAAAGGGTCTCTGTGCTTCGACACTACACAACTCAATCACTGACGAGTGAAGTGTTAATATTTACTCACCAGTGGCTAATAACAGACATATTTTAGTTGCATAGCGCATATACAAGTGATTTACTCACAATGGTAATGCTTTATTAACATCTTCCAAACAAAGCCTTTCATAGTATGAAGGTTGAAATGCATTAAAATAGCACCATTTTAAGTAACATTAAATGCTTCCCAAAGTCTAAGTAGGAGTTTGACATATTGAAAGAATTAGTCCCCACATAAGTTGCATATTCATTGCAACAGGCATTAAATATCTTAAACTCTCATCCTCTACAACATTAATCAGCCAGTAGACTGTGGCTCTCTGTTTCATTACAGCAATCATGAAGCTGCATTAATGATTCGCGTCAGGGCGTCAGAACTCCACATGAAAAGCAAAAACTTCCCATTCTGCATTTTGGTGATAGTGAAAACTTGTCGTGCTTCAGTGCTAATTAAAATGCGCCAGATTTTGGCTGAAAAATACTTGATATCTGTCATAAGTTCCATTGTGCTTCTTATTTTTATTATACAACAAATAGCGATAAGAACACCTTTCTCCATCACTTTATTACTGACACAATCATTGCTGTGTGTGTTTGTGGTGTGTGTCAGTGTAATTACTCCGGGCGGACAAATTGCAAAGGTTCCGCCCTTAACTAGTATTTATGCTGGTTTGTACTATATTAATGTGTTAATAGCGATTAAGAAATGTCTGTGTTAAACTTGTTTTAAAATTAAACACATGTGTTAACAGGTTCATTTTGACAGCTCTAGTTATAATTAAGCAATATTACATGACTAAGAGAGCTGTTGTACCGAATATCAGCACAGCTGGGATTGGGTTGCAGGCATGAGTCTTTAATTTTACAAAAGTAATTGTTAAGGGACATTTATTGTTGAAGATATTTTGTGAATAGGTATTTTTTCTGCAACAATTCTAAGAAAGCCTAAGCTACAAATAGGGAATTTAAATAAACCTCACACTTTATAATCATTCAGAGAGTGAGTCTGCTTCACGAATGGAGTTGAGAAGGTCATTGCACCAACGTGGTAGAGTGAAACCGAAAGTCTGAGAAAGTGCTTTTGGTGGGAACGTAGCTCTGCAGAAATAATTGTAGGTATGCTGGAGCAGACCCAGTGACTGTTCCGTATGCCAGCATCAGAGCCTTTAATTTGATATGTGCATCAACCGGCAGCCAGTGAAGTGAGACAAGGAGTGGTGTAATATGCGCTCTCTTTGGTTTATTAAATACCAGATGTGCTTCTGCATTCTTGATCATTTGCAGGAGCCTAATTGCACATGCAGGGAGGCCTGCAATGAGAGCATTACAGTAGTCAGACTAATTATAACAAGTGACTGAACAAGAAGTCGTGTGGCATGTTCAGAGAGTATAGGTCTTATTTTCCTGATATTGAAGAGTGTAAAACTTCATGATCGTGCTGTCTTTGATATGTGGTCTGTGAAATTTAGTTGGTTGTCGATGGTCACCCGTGGATTTCTGACCATATTGGAAGGCGTTACTGTAGTTGAACCCAGCTGCACAGTGAGGTTGTGTTCAACAGCAGGGTAGTTAGAAAGATGAGGTGCTCAGTCTTCACTGGATTATGTTACAGGTGGTGTTCCTTCATCCAGGCCGAGATGTTTGCCAAACAGTCTGAGATTTGAGCAGTCACCGTGGTTACATTGCACTGGAAAGACAAGTAGAGCTGTGTGACGTCGGCATAGCAGTGGCAAGAGAAACCATGTGCCTGATGTTGTGTATATAGAGAAGAGAAGTTGCCCAAGTATTGAACCCTGAGGTACCCCATTAATTGCTGATGAGACTTGGACACCTATCCAGGCTACCTTGAATGACCTACCTGAGAGATAGGAATTAAACCCAGTTGAGCACATTTCCTGTGATGCCCAAAGTAGAGAAGGTGGAGAGTAGGATCTGATGGCTGACTTTGTTAAATTCTGCAAAAAGGTCCAGTAGAATCAGGACGGATGATCTGGATCCAGCTCTCGCCTGTCTCAGCAACTCAGTGACAGACAGCAGGGCAGTCTCGATGGAGTGTCCACATTTGAAGCCTGACTGATTATCATCCAGCAGCTTGTTCTGCAAGAGATAGACAGAGATCTGATTGAAAACTGCCCTTTCAAGTATTTTCACCATGAATGGGATGAGAGAGACTATTCTGTAGTGTTCTACTTGTGTGGGGTTAAGTGCAGGTTTTATAAAGAGTGGAGTAACTCGAGCCTGTTTAAATGTAGTGGGAAAAATAGTACAGATGTGTTAATTATGTGTGTGAATGCAGGTAGGATGGACGGAGAGATGGCTTGGAGAAGGTGGGAAGGAATGGGGTCAAGGGAACAGGTGGTGGGGTGGTTGGAGAGGAGGAATTTAGAGACCTCAGTGTCAGTCAGAGGAGAGAACAGAGATAGATGAGCTGCATACAGGAGGCGGGTGTTTGAGAGGGTGTGGTGCTGAGAATGTATTGCAAATGGCATGTAACCTTATTAGTAAAAAATGTGGCGAAGACATCTGCTGTCAGTGAGATGTCAGGCAGTGGAGGGGGAGGACAAAGAAGTGTGTTGAATGTTCTAAATAAGCTGCCTGTGATGCTGTTGATCTTGTTCTAGTAATAGGACATTTTTGCAGATTTAACTTTCTCTGAAAAAGATGCAAGCAGAGACTGATACTTACCCAGATCTGCTGGATCTTCAGATTTCCATCATCTCCTCTCAGCCGCCATGAGATTAGTCTGATGTTCACAAAGAATGTCATAGTTCCAGGGGCTGGGCAGTGTCATTCATGCTGGCATAGAGGAAAGAGGACATATGCTGTCTAAGACAGGTTGTTAAAGTAGAGGAAAGTGACAACACAATTGAGTCAAGACATTAGAGTAGAAAATATAAAAACAAAAGACATAATACCTCCTTTTAATCTCACTAAAACAGTCTAAATATATGAATTCAGCAGACATAATGTGTAATTTAAAATGCTCGATATTTGCCAAGAATTGCACAAAATAATGTTGATATAACTGCATATCAATGATTTATAATGCATTTGTAGATAAATGAATAGTCATTAACAAACCACTTTATTAACAATTAACAAAGGGAACATTAAATTGTTAGTGTTATTCTTTCGTTTGTATGGTGATTAGGTTCACTATTTTGGACTGCCACTTCTACGTGCCTGTGCTTTATTCTACCTGTATCGTTCTCATCCGGAGTGCAACACCTTTGATCTAGTGCATTCAAGGTACATATTATCAATATCAATGTTTCCTGGGAAATTAACCCATGACCTAAGCATTGCAAGTGGCACACTCTCAGAATTCCAATTATGATAAAGTGTGATCGAGATACAATATGCAATACTGTTTAAAAAGCATTCTTTAATTGTCTGGCATATGAAAGGCTCATTAAATCTTGGGCTGTTTCTAACAAGTTTTTTGAGAAACAAGGATGTGTGGTGTGTTTGTGTTTGCGAGTTGTTTTTGTGGTTTGTGAGGACATTTTTTAGGTTACAAACTTGTAATTATGAGGGTATTATGGTATAAATGTAGTTTATGAGGACACCCCTAGTGTCACTGTTATTCAAAAGTCTCATTAAATATCGGCACAACTGGAAAACGCTCCTGTCTTCATTTATTCATACTGTGATGTTGCTCAGGCATGACCATTTCACTCTGGTCGTGCATTTAATGCTGTTTTAAAAGTGTACCAGCAGTTAGAAGTAGCTAAGTAAAAAATCCATAATTTAAAGGAGCAATAAGAGGTTTTGAGAGCACCGATAAATTTAGAGTAAATTGCAATCTTGGCAGTCAGAAAGTGCTGCGTGGAAGAAGCGTTCCTGATTAAGTGAGACCTCCATAATAAATAGAGATTAATGCAGGAATATTTCTATGGCATTTCACAAAGTGGCAGCAGATAATTCTATTGAGAAGATGTCAGCTTTGGGTGCTGAATGCTGTAAACTGGACCGTAAACCCTTTCAAAGCACTGTGCAGGATTATGTACTGCTAGTCATTAAAATGTTATGCCAGACTCAATGCTGTGTAAGTTCCCAGAAGAAAAGAACTGTATGATTACATTTCAAATTGATCTGGATGTTCACACAGTCTTAATGTGTCTTGTTCCCCGATGTTTTCCCTGGTGGCATCTCTGGCAAAAGATGAGAGAAGCTCGTAGGACTCTGAGGATAGACGTTCACCGTGGCTTGTTGAAACCATTGGCCTAGTTTGATGCATTGTTTTGTGCATCTGTTTGGCTTACTGTCTTACATTGTGACATCCTAATGACTGAGTATGACATGCAGTTTTTGTCTATTACCCCCTTCTGCTACTAAGCAAATTGAAAATAGCTAAATATGTGGGAAAGCATTGTTTAGAACCTTATCATGACCTTATTGTAATGCAGTATGCTTAAAGGGTAAGTAACCCAAAAATGAAAATACTCTCACATCTGGGATGGCTTAAAGGTGAGTAAATCTTGAATGACTTTCATTCTTAAGCAGAACCGAAGTGAAGATTTTGAACATATTTCAGCTCTTTTTGTCTATAAAATGCAAGTAAACAGGTGCCATTAGACTGCTGGCTATTTGATGGTCCAAAAGTCATATTTAGGCAGCATAAAAGTAATCCACAGGACTCCAGTCAATCAATTAATGTCTTCTGAAGCAAATCAACAGGATTGTGTAAAAAAAAAAATACAAAAATGTAACTTTAAAAAATTGTTTCCTGCTAGTAGTCGATACATCACACCAGTGGGGATTTCTTTAAGACTGCAAGGGAAGCTTGGCTTCCCCTATAATGTCAAAAAAATAATGGTCAAATATGTACTATTGTGTAAACAATTTATTGACTAAAAATGCGTTAGAACATGTTCATCTCGAAAACGAGTTCGTTCAGAATCAGCTACATATAGCAGGTCGGCTGACTCGATTTCATTCTCATACATTCCCATAGCGTCACAGTGCATTTCCCTGTTGAAGCCGAGCGTCCATTGACTTCAATGGGGCTGCTTTGAACAGTTTTTTTCAGTGCTCCGAAACTAGACGGTCATTGGATAAATGCTGCGATTATGTCCCTCCCACAGATGCTCAGCGTCTCTGGGGGTGAATGAGGAGTGGGCTGGCCTGGACTCCGGGCTTCCGCGTACTGATTGGAGGATCTGTCGAAAGACTGCATCTCCTTTTGACTGACAGCGAATCTGTACTATAAGAAGTCGCTGAAGCTATTCGCGCTCAGTCCCATCGTGGATTTCTCAAGTGTAATCGAAAGACAAACTGCTGCAACCTATTTCTGGATATCATTGCAATAATTTTCTCGAAAAGGAACGTAGGGCAGAATTTACTTTTAAATAAATGGACAAGTTTATAATGTAGGCCGAAAATGAGCTTCCCCTCTTTGAAAGACCAGCAGCCGCCACTGCATCACACTGCTGTCGTGTGGCATAGGCGCAATGGCATGTTTATGCGAGAAGTTGAAAGGTAAATGTCCTTATAAAAATCTTCACTTCGGTTCTGCACAAAATCATACACATCTGGGATGGCTTAAAGGTAAGTAAATCTTAAGAGAATTTTCATTTTTGGGCAAAAAAACCCTTTAATTTTCAGAAAAATAATGAATCAATATTGATTTAAGAAAAAAAGTAGGCTTATTTCTTTAAAAATAATAAATAAATAATCTTTCTTTCTTTCATATTTGGTGTGATATATGACCTGAACATGTTCTTGTTTCAGTATTGATGTAATGGATTCACACTGAAATCTAACAAATTCTGAAAGGTGCACTTTGAAAACATCACCTTGAGTTATGTGTTATTCATAAAAAAGTTGATGACTAAATGTTGATGCTTTATGTAACGATCCACACCGTCTTTGGTTTGTGTACCTTTTTATTTAAGTTTTTGGCACTTTTTATGTTCCACATTGTTCTTTGTTTATGCACTCTTTGAGTTTTGGCACCTTTTATGTTCCGCATTGCCTTTTGTTTTATGAACTCTTATTTTGAAGTCTTGTCAAGTCCTGTTTTCCCTCCTTGTCCATGTGTCTGGTTTTCATTGGTTTATTGTTTGATTTATCTTGTTATCAGTTCTAGTCTTGTCATTGGTTTTAGTTAATTACCTTTCTACCTTGTTATGAGTTCTGTTTGTCCATTGGTCTATGTTTCCCCTTGTTTTGTATTTAAGCCCTCATGTTCACCTTGTCCTTTGTTGGTCGTTGTTCTATGTTTAAAGCTCTGTTCCCGAATCCTGCCTTGGTCCGTGTTCCTGCCTAAGCCCTCCTTGCAAGACCCCCCGTGTTGTTTTCTTGTATTCTTTTCTTTATTTTCCCCTCGTGGAGGTTTCATTTGTTCCTGCGTTTGTACTTCCCTTTACTTTTGAAGTTCTAATAAAGCTGCATTTGGATCCTTACTCCCTCGTCTGCCCTCTTCATGACACTTTAGTGATGGAGTATCTAGGTTGAATATAACAACCTCTTTGCACTCCTGCCGTGATAATGACTGTTTTTTTTGTACAAGTAATAGAATGTTTATCTTTTCAAAGCTACAAAATGTATGAAAAATCCAGAACAATTTCCTTTGGTTGATGCAATACCCTTTGTTTAAATTAGTAAATATACATTCCCTACTACTAGAGAGACAAAGTGTATTCCTCATGTGAGGACACAAACGTATAGAGTAATATAAGTTCTCTCTAATAACAGTTTATTGGGTAGATTTGTTCACATTTTGTTGCTGTCCACAAAAGTAATAACACAATAATAAAGTGATGCTTATTCGATCTGGCTAATTTGCATACACAAGCAAAAAGAAAATATTTGTCTTGATTTTTCTGAGAACTGCTGCAGTCATGAAAAGTGTATATGCTACCTTAACATCCTACTCAGGGGCATCACTAGACCCCTTTTACTGGGGCATGTGCCCCATTATAAATCTGCTGTGCCCCAGTAAAATCTCAAGTTTGATTTTTAACAATTTACTTTAGTTGTCAGTGCATTAATTTAGATTGATAATCCTGGCAAAAAAATTTAATCTATCTAAATGCAACACAGTAACACACCCAATCAATAGTTGTAAAAACACAAATCTGATGTATGCGCGCAGAAATCCATGTCCTTGTAGTGCGCGCATGTGCACATGCTATAACCAAAGCCATTGCAGCGTGTACAGCCACACACACAATTCCAGGGGCGGTTGCACCAGCTATACGTACGTTACAACTTAGCCTAATTGTGGCATAAATGGGCACTAAGTCACATCTAACGCACTACTTAATATTTTAGCGCTGCACCAGTAAACTTTGGTAGATCGTAACCCTGTGTGTGAACTAAATATTTACGGAAGGCTCTGACCAGGAGTAATGGTTGGAATAAAAAAGCAGACTCATTTAATGACATCAATGTGCTTATGTTTTTCGTGATAGTCATCAATCATTTCGACATATATTATGATGTTGTCATTTATACTCGTTTACATTTACAAGAGAGATAGTAAAAAAATCACTTAAGTGACTCTTTAGCATGAAAAAGTTCAAATGGTGCAGTTTTCAAGGTGCGTCGTCCGGTCAAGTGTCAACATATACAAAATATATAAGATATTAAAATGAAGAAATGTCTATTTTTCCAGCCTGTTGTATTAGCATTTATTTATCACCCCTTATTTATTTTAGATAGAGTTTATATATATTGTTATTTACACAGGGCAAATATACTATTTATTAAATCTACTTTTATTACGTATCGTATTTTAATGGGTATATCATTTATTACAGCTGACAGTTTTATGAGCAGACAAGGTTTGAACATCAACCGTAGCGAGATAAAACTTAAATTAACAGCTTTTTAACACTTTTGTGTATAAATTTGAAGGATGTTTATTGGATCAATACAGGTAAACATCATATTATGCGACTACGCATTACTTTATGGAGAGTTTACAACCTACTAGTTAAGTCCTGCCTTAAGAACAGGTGGTGCAACAAAATTAAGCACCGACTTACTTACAAATGAACTAGTAAGCCCTTAGTATGAACTTTATGTCCTAATTTACAGTACATGAGAACTTACGCACAGCTGGTGCAACCCTACCCAGGTGTCGGCACATAAGTCATAATTTAGGTAGGCTATGAAAACATTATGAAACTAAAGTAAGTTTCTAAATAATAATGATGATCTTATGATGACTCAAACATGACTGGCTCCTGTAGTTGAACATCAGAAAATTCTTTGGACGAAGCAGGACAGGAAAGCAGAAAGGAGAGATGAGTTTGAGGGAGGTAAGACTTGATAAACAAACTACATCCTCAGCCGTCTGTCAGGTTTCAGACATCAGATGAAAAAGAACAAAGTCTCAGGAAAACCTCTGACAAGTCTCTGAAAGTGCAGAGAATATTTAAACACATTTTTGTGTTCTGTAGTACTGTCTTTGATTGTGTAAGATAACAATGATTCAATCTTTCGGATATTAAATAATAATTTAATTCACTAGTGCTAGTTTAAGACACTACATAAACAGTTGTCAGTAAATATGGCTGCTGTTTGCTAATTACCTAGCGACTAAAATGACAATGGTTTGGCTTGTTTTGAGTTGTTGTTGCAAGTAAACTTAATGAGTTTCAAACATCAGTTTAAACTTACACCAATTATGTAAGCTATCTAGTCATTAATTTATAGAAACAACACTTCTGCATTTAAAGTTAGAGATAGCTCAGGTAGTTTCGCAAGCTAGCAACCAAACTCAGCCAGTTTAGCTATCAACTCTGCCTAGCGACCAACTCTCTGCTCATCCTTTTTGTCTAAAGCCTTTCACCTGAGGCTGTTTTGCCCGACGTTGGATTATGCAATTCCATAGACTTACTTGACAGAGGTTTTCCTGATGTGTAATGTGTAATATGGAGGAATGCAAATGTTGAAGAAAGTTTTCTCCGGTTTTGTTATTTGCACATATAGTGTATGTAATAAATGTTTTTATAAATATTAATATCTCTACATGTTTACCTTTCCCAGCACTTGTTGCAGTGTAGGAATAGTGGGTTAAGCAAGGGACGTTTGTATAGTGCATTGTGTTGTACACTTCTTGCACACTGCAGGCTTTCAAGAAAGATAAAAAAAAAATTATATGAGTAATGGAGGGCCTGTGCCCCAGTAGAGCTTTATGTCTAGCAATGCCCCTGATCCTACTGATTAGTTCATATGTAGTAATTATAAACCAGATCCAGTCCTGAATTCTGATTGGTTAATACACCATTTCAGTCAAGCTAAAATACACGATACACAGCTATGATGCCATATATAAACACCTGTTCACCATATCACCTTGCCTTGTTAATGCATGAGTTCAGAGGAAAAGAGCCAGAGTGGTTTAAATTGACAAAGAGGTGACTGTAACTGTAACTATTTTACATTATTCTGCACAAAAGTCGCTACCATGGTTATAAGTACGTGGCTATTTTATGAGGTGTTTGGGGTGATTTTTAGTGTGTTGTTATGCAGTTGCTAGTGTGTTCTGTGTTGTTCCTGACTGGTCAAATGAGCCTAGAGTTTTGTCTCTAGATACTGTAGAGATTGAAAAAGGCATTGGGTCTCCCTTCAAAAGTCATTGAGATTTTTTTTTACCATTTCATTTGTCTGCTAGGGCAAAAAAAAAAAAAAAAAAACATAACAGAAAGAAAATAGAGGAATATTTGTTTTTGTTATTTGTAAACATTTGTAATTGTTTTTTTTTTGTTTTTTTTTAAGACAGTGGCAAGAAAAAGTATGTGAACCTTTTGGAATTAGCTAGTTTTCTACATTAATTGGTCAAAAAATGTGATCTTATCTTAATCAAAGTCACAAGTATAAACAAACACAATGTGCTTAGGCTAACATCACACAAACAATTATAATCTTTCCTGTCTTTATTGAACACATCCCATTTCACAGTGCTGTGCATAAAGTAAGTGAACCCTTGGATTTAATAACCGGTCGATCTTCCTTTGGCAGCAATAACCTCAACCAAGCATCTACGGTAGCTGTGGATTAGACCGTTCAGAGGAAATTTTGGACCATTCTTCCCTACAGAACTGCTTCAGCTTAGCCTTATTCTTAGGATGTTTGGTTCAAACAGCTCTCTTGAGGTCATTCCACAGCCTCTATTTTGGGTTAAGGTCTGGGCTCTGACTGGGCCACTCCAAAAGGTGGATTTTCTTTTTTTGAAGCCATTCTGTAGTGGATTTACTTCAATGTTTAGGGTCATTGTCCTGCTGCATCACCAAACATCTACTGAGCTTCAGCTGGTGCACAGCCACCCTGATATTATTCTGTAAGACGTCTTGATAAAACGGTCCAGGCATCGAAGTAGCAAAGCAGCCCCAAGTCTTAATTCCCCCTCTGCTGTACTTCACCGCTGGGATGATGTTTTCATGTTGGTATGCGGTGCCCTTTTTATGCCATATGTAGGGCTGTGTGTTCTTCTCAAACAATTAAAACGTAGTTTAATCAGTCCACAAAACATTTTCCCAGTAGCATTGTGGAGTGTCAAGGGGGTCTATGGCAAACTTTAGCAAGGACCGTTTTCAAGGAACACTTTTCAAGAAACACTTTTCCAGGACATTTTATGTGACACATTGAAATTGTGCATATTCAAGGGTATTTGACAGTTTAATTCAATTTAATTATCGAAGTGGTGCCTAACCAAATTAATTTGTTAAAACTTTAATTTAATGAAAATTGAATTATTTTAATGTATTTATTTTTTCAATATAACATTGCATAATTTTTATCAAATTAAGTGCTTTTATACTCACAGCACAATCTGAAAAAACACAGTATATATATCTTTGTCAAATGAGGTGCTGCACAGCAGAACATCACAGGTGTGAGATATTGCTTTAGTATTATTATTTAATTGCATAAAAAAATTTCCCACTTCACGTGTTCATTTAAATCAAGCTTTTTATTTTGGCATGTTTTTGATGGTCACTTTTGACCTCTGGGTAAGCAGTTTTCTACATGACTCAGTGTGATTATTATACCCCAGAAATCTACAATTTAATTAAAATGAATATATAATCTTTGTGTGCTGCATGCAGAGCGCCCTGCTCACTGTTATCTACTTCATACATGCACACATCCAGAGCATGTCTGATGCTCATGAGAGGTGTTTTCAGCAACCACCTACAAACATTCATTTTGAAGCATGCAGCACATGCAGATTATATATTAATTTTATTAAATCACAGCCTTTTGCAGTTGAATCACACTTGGATATATTGAGATTTTTATTTGATTAAATGTGCATTCAAACATTAAATTTCGTCCCAAATAATTCAAATTCCATGACATTCCTCACCTTATAGCTAATGCAATTTTTATCAGTGATTCCATCTATGTTTCCCGCATCGCAGATATCATATGTCCCTACATTTGGTAACAGCGTTGTAAGCGGAGTCTGATTGTTGAATGATTGAAAATGAATTTACATACTTAGGTGTAAAGGCTGCAACACCATGCTACCACCACAGGGTGAATTCCTTTAAAAAAAACTAAATAATATGTGGTCCGACTGCCGTTATCGTCTAAAGTTTACAACTCAAATGTTTTTGTGTACACTACTGCAATGTTGGAACGAACATGTATTTGCACCATATTAATACAAAACCTACAAAAGTAACAAAAAACCTTGTCAGCAACACAATCTAAGAGTTTTATTATATTAAAATATTTTCAGGACAAATAATTTTTTTCCAGGACTTTGTGTTTTATCTCATTTTCCAGCACTTTTCCATGACTGGTAAACTGAATTGCAAAATTCCAGGTTTTTCAGGATTTCTAGGATGCGTGGGGACTGTTTAGGCATGCAGCAATGTTTTTTTTTTTTGTTTTTTTTTAAAGCAGCAGGTTCCTTAGTGGTGTCCTGCCATGTGTGTTTAATGTTTTCTGTATATACTCATGCACAAAAATGCTAACCAGTTCCAATGATTCCTTCAAGTCTTCAGCTGTCTCTCTAGGGTTCTTTTTTGTACCTCATTAAGCATTCTGTGGAGTCATCTTGGCTGGACGGCCACTTCTAGGGAGAGTAGCCACAGTACTTAATCATCGTCTCTATTTATAGTACATTGGTTTAACTGTGGAGTGATAAATATATAGTAGTCTTCGAGATAACTTTGTAACCCTTTCCAGCTTACTGCAAAGTAACAATTCTTGATTGTCTTCTGAAATAAATTTCTATGTCAGCCAATACCTCTTGTGAATAGCAAACTCAAAATAAGTAAAAGTAGCTCTAACCCACATCTCCAATCTCGTTTCATTAATTGCATGCCACGTTTGCCAACTCCTGAGTCTATTAGTAATTAGATTTTTTTGTCGTCTTCAGCCTAGGGATTCACTTACTTTTTTCATCATGTGATGAGATCACATTTTATGAGCAATTAATTAAGAAAACCAGCTAATTCCAAAGGGTTCACATACTTTTACTTGCTACTGTTGTTCATGCTGATAAAATGCAAATTTGCAGTATATAAAATGTACTTCTAATAAGACATCCACAAATTTGCAGAACATTTATACAAAATTCACTCAAAATCTTAAAAAAAAAAAACTGTCCCAAGGAGAAACTCATGCTTATTGTCAACATGGTTATCAATAATCTCAAAATGGCCCAAAAAAAGCAGCCTGTCTATGACTACTGAGTTGCTGTTCATAAGCATCCATTCGCAGCCACAGTCAATTCATTTACAAATGTATATGTATAGCATGATTATCAACAGACTCTCTCTCATGATGAAGTCACAAGAGGGACTTTTTGCCTGCACCACCAAAATGTTGCCCGTGGTTTGTATATTAAATGTCATTCTGGTGCCCTGTTCAACTAATTTCAGAGCCTTCTATTACTTCACCTAATGCCTCCTACACACTCCACGACTTTCAAAGACATTGGATTGTGGTACCGTTCATATTGCACAACTGTCTGTCTTGTCATGGAAGTCATAGAGTTTTCAAATTACACAATGAATCGGCGACAGGGGTGAACACATTACAAAACATTTCACTATTGACTCTTCCTGGACTCCAAATTACATTTCATAACAGAGTACATGCGAGAAATGATAAGAGATATGAAAAGAAATGCATGATCATACGTTATACATTTCAGAATATGATGTGTATGTTTTTAATCGCCAAAAGGCATCAAATATTTTATTGGTTACAATATGAATAAGATACCTCCTACTGAAAAATCTACCTATTTACTTACCTGACTGTCCAAGAGAACTGGCAATTTCT
Organism: Moxostoma hubbsi; assembly: GCA_032164185.1. Classification (NCBI taxonomy): domain Eukaryota; kingdom Metazoa; phylum Chordata; class Actinopteri; order Cypriniformes; family Catostomidae; genus Moxostoma; species Moxostoma hubbsi. Next base: position 23,396,639 of record JAVLUX010000044.1, on the reverse strand, counting down.
TGCCAACTCTTCTCTTTCTTCACTCGGTTTTTGGTACAGCTCAGATGAAACATCAAATAGCAGACAAGCCCAGATATTTAACATTTTAGATATCTTGCTGACATCTGTGATGCATCAGTGCTTCTCTCAGATCGTGTATTTGATAATTCATACATTTCATTCATCGCTCAGGGGTGCAAGCTCTGATTTGCCAATGATTCCGGGCTTTTGTTTAAAAATTGGGCCTAAAATCATGTAGTGTTAACTCTGCATAAATCTTACTTACTAATAATATTTACTCATTGCTTCATCATTTAATTTTTATTTTGTTTGGCATGGGACACAAATGATTCAAAATGTCTTAATAAAAAAAATGTGAAAATGAATCACAAATATGATCAAAAGTAATCCTCAATTTGTGCGCTATATTCTAGGTCTACAGATGCCGTGTTATGACTTTGACTTCTGACAAAAATATAAATGAATGCTGAAGTATATAACTTTGTGCATGTGAGGGGAAAGCTCTTTAACTGTTGCAATTCTGTTTGGTGGCGCTAGTGTCGCAGAAAGTACATAGCTCAGCTTTAAGTCTATTTAATGAACAATGTTCCCATCTGCCATAGCACTCATTTAAACATAAAAAAATTGCCACCTAAATGAGCGTTACGACAACTGTGATGTCAGATGCCATTGGCTCTAGCATGTTTTGTGACCATCTGTGACATTCTAATGTTTGGATGTATATTTTCAAATAAGACTGGACTGCCTTCATGGAGAGGAAGGTTATCCTTTAGGGTTGGAAGATACTAGGGCTGCCCCCTAATAGTCGACCAAACGTTAGTCAAAAAGAAGAGTCTTGGTCGCAGAAAAAGAAAAACTCCATAGGTATTACCGCTGTTTGAGTGCTAGGTGGTTCTATGGGTTATTTTTCGTTAAGCATGGTTAGGGTTAAGCCTACACAATAAAGCAAGACACCTTGATTTTAAACTTTATTTTTTATTTATTTTAATACAAAATTCAAATGAAACTGGAAAAAATTTAAGTGCAATTAAATGTGTGTTGTTCAACTTTTTAAAAGATGGCTTTAAAACTGTGGTGAAGGGCAACATCTCTCTGGCAAAAAACCCTAATCTGTGCATTCTCTACCGGTCGGGTATTTCGTTGTCTGGGAAAATACTTCAAGTGTGTGAATTCATTTACTTTGTTCCCTCCTTCACAATAAAGGGGTGTAAATCAGACGTTTCATCACGATACGATCTTATATCGATTCTCTTGGCCTGCAATCTGATTTTTACAGATACTTCAAAGTCTGCCGTGATACAATTTTGATTTTATTAGATTGAGGGCCCTGCAATTGATATTACGATAATATGTGCTTATTTTACACCATCAATACATTTTTATTTGCTCTCAAATGCAACCAAAATATAATTTGAATATTATATGTGCTCTCTGAAAAGTGCAAATTTAGTATCCACATTGGGACATCCACACAAAAATAAGGAACTTCAGATGTTGAATTTTTTTTATTATTATTATTTAAAGCCCATATATTTATAGGCCTAAAATAGACAATTATTAGTTTTGTTTTATTTAACCTTACAAACACTAAACATTGTTTTACAACATCAGTATCAAAAGTATCGATTCTATCCCTATTTTCCTTCAGTTTCACCCTGTTCCTCACACAAAGCTATCATGTGACTTCGGATGACTTAGAATGCAGCTTGAGTCGTTTGGAGAAAACAAACATTTTTTATATTTTCTTATAATTTTTTGGAATAAATCATTGCATCTGCCTTTGTATCTACATACAATATATTTGATGTTGTTGAAAATTGGTTTAGACGTAGTGGTGGGGATAGGTGCTCAAAAGTATCTATATTATAGTGTAATGTCACTAAAAATCTTGTGAGTATATTGACCTGTCTGTTACATTTAAATGTTTTGAAATGTTTATAAGTGGTTAGATTTAGGAGTGGGTTTGGTTTAGGGGATCTAAAATATCTTTTTTTGTACAGTATATCTATTTATACTGTACATATATTTAGTGAAACATATTGCAGTAAAATACGCTGTAATATCCAAAAATGTACGAGCCTGTGATGGAATCATACAAACTAAGGAGAAAGCATTCTGTCTGTAACGTTTGTCATGTCTAGATGTGTTTTTGGTCGTTTTGTTTTCTGGTATTTTATTTTGAAAAGTTTTGTTCCCGTTTCTGAACCTCTGTCAGGGGAATCGTCCCCTGGAGAACTATGTGACTGACTTCTGCTCTCTGGCCAGCCAAGTGGACTTTAATGAGGTTGCCCTCAAATAAATATTTTGCTTTGGACTGATTGAGTCTATCTCATCCTTGATGCCTTGCAGTCACAGTCCCCTCAATCTGGCCCCAATATATCGACCTTGCCCTGCAGATCATTGGTTTCACATTCACTATGGGGGGAGGTGGATACCAAGCCAGATTTCCACAACATGGCCGCTGCCGTGCAATAGATCCTCGACAGGGCCACCGCCAAGCCAGAGTTTCATATCATGGCCGCCAAGCAAGAGTTTCACGTCATGGCAAGAGTTTCACATCATGGCTGCCAAGCCAGCATCACATGTCATTGCCAATGAGCCCATGCCTGCCATGGCCAACGAGCCAACACCCTTGTCTGCCACAGCCAACGAGCCAACGTTGCCAGCCTTGTCTGTCCCAGAGCCTGCACCGCCAACTTCGGCCTCACAGAGGATGAGGAAGAGAAGGGATTTCATCTCTAAGTCTCAACCTGTGTTCATGACCACAGCGGTCGTTCCCGAGTCTACGTCCTTGCCCCTGACCACAGTAGTCACTCCCGAGACTCTGTTCATGCCCACGACCACAGAGGTCGGTCCCAAGGCTCCGCTCATGTACACGACCACTGAGGTCTATTCCCAGTCAGGGAAGGACACTTAGTTTTGAGCCTCCCACAGCTCCAGGCCATGTCACAGCCAAGCCTCAGCCTGCTCCATGCCATGTCACAGCCACGCCCCAGACTGATCCATGCCATGTCATAAGCAAGCCTCTGCTCCACGCTCCAGGCCCGCTTCCGCTCCACAGGGGACCTCCATCCCTATGACTCCACCTTGGTCCTCAGCCCCATTGGCTCCACCCCTTGAGCCTTGATCCCGTGCCCCAAGCCCTGCTACGTGATATGTCATGTGATGTCCTGTTTTCCCTCCATGTTTATGTGTCTTGTTTTCATTGGTTCTTAGTCTTGTTATTGGTTCTTTCATGTAATTGGTTTATGCTTATTGTCTTGATATCTTGTTTAGAGTTCTGTTTGTTCATTGGCTTATGTTTCCCCATGTCCATATATTTAAGCCTTCATGTTTGCCATTTTCCTTTGTCGAGTATTGTTTGTGTAGTGTCGAGTCTAGTCATAGTCCAGTTCATGCTTTGTTTTTTGCTCACGCTTGTAGTTAGGTTTTTTGGGATAACACGTTTGGAATAAAACTGCACTTGGGTTCTACACTTCATGTCATTGTCTTTGTCTTTTCCAGAAAGTTACACGTTTTCATGGTGCTGGAACAATGCTGTACACCTCGCTTATGAGACTTCCATGGGATAACACATACATGTCAGCTCAAGCTGCTTTCACCAACATGATGATGAGGTTAGTGTTGCTTTGACAACAGACTGATCACAAAATTAAGTTGAACACCGCTTGTCAGTGAGTCTGATCATAGGGTACTGGAAGTTTCTGAAACAACATGCCAACCTCCTGTGTGATTATGTTGATAACAAAAACTCGGAGATGAGCTTCAAAGAACTGAATAGCCACTGTGTCCAATCAAGTTTTCAGCCTCAAGCGATTTTGTCTGTCCACAATGAATGCAAAACCGCTGTGTGATGTGACAAAACCACAGCCAATCAGAATGTATTTTGTGTTTAATGTACAGATATGTGAAGCTGGATTTTGGACAAATTAGATTTTACAGTGGGTGGGGCTACCCTGTGCAACATGGATGGAATAACCTCAGACCAACATTGACAAGCTTTAATCAGTTGTCGCTTTATCACATTGTGTCTGGTTAGGACATGTTATAAGTTTAGTTAACCATGCTGGACTGAGGTTATGATGTTTTTTGTGCTACAGAAACAAAGAGTTCTCCACTGACATCGTGGCTTTAAAATAACTGTATTTCCCTGCAGAAAACTTTTTACTGCTTCTTCTCAAAGAATGACACATCCAAAATTATACTAAAGGTGGTTTAAAAATTACAGACGCTTCATCAAAAATTTTCAGTGTCAGTCAATAGAGATTTTGCTATATCGTGTATATCATGATATGTAAATATCCATGTACGCAGCATGGGCTTATGTGTCAGTGGGCAGGTCATCACGTGAGACTTAGAGAATTGAAGAAACTTGGACAGTGTTTTTCCGGCATGGAACATTCTTCCGCAGCTGCCCAAGCAAGTTTAATGACCTTCATTGTGTGTTTGGCGCTAAATATTCTTCTTATCTGGCACAGGAATGTTGACTGATGTGCGTGTCTCTGAAGCTCCGAAATGTGTATGAATCCAGCAGGCTTTCCAATATTTGTGGTCCAGAGACAGGAGAGAGCACAAATATTGGAAATAATAGTAGCAAATAATAATAGTAGCTCACTCGAGCTACTCAATCATTCATGACCCAAGAAAACTCCAAATGGTGAATGAAATCTCCATAGTGTGGGACAATTCCCAAACAGATCAAGAAAATTAAGTTGTTATTAAAACAGGTGCGACATCTGTGGTTCACACGAGGATAATCACTCATAATACAAGCAATCTGTTTAATCGCATCAAACCGAATCACGCAAAAGAATATGAAAGCCAAAAGATGAACTCCACAATAATTAAGATATTTTTTGATTTTATTTTTTACTTATGTTTTATTTTCTTTGAAAAGATCTTAAGTTTCTTGGGCAAATTTTATAATAATAATAATATTGGCCAACAACATTTTAAACAAATGAGGCATACTGTTATATTTAGCATTTTGGTAAAGGTAGATTTTTGAGAACGGGTTGATTTTTATTTATTTACTTCAACATTGTTTGTCTTGTTCCAAATAAATAAGTAGTAGTTTTAATTCATCAAGTATTTAATTCAGTGACTGGAGTTAAAAAATAGGCATTTCAATCGGGTTATTTAATATCTAAACTTTTACCATGTAGTGATATATATTGTTATCATGATATAAAATGACTCATCTCGTGACATAAGATTTTGGTCATATTTCCCACAACCTGTTGAGATTAAGTTATGGTTATGGTTCAGTAGCAATTAACCTATCATGTAAGCTGGGTTAGCTAGCTAGCTACTTAATTTCACAATGCTCAGTGCACTGCAATTAAGTTTTGGTGTGATTTATTTTGCAACCCTACCAATGAAGGTAGGGTTGCCACCCATCCTGTAAAATATTAAATCCCGCATCTAATTAATACTGGATGCGATTTGTCCCGTATTTAAACTGGTCAGATGGTGTCATGGCGAAATTGTTCCAGATCATTAATTTAACATTAAGTTGGAAATTTTGCCTATGGCGTGTAAAGGGTTGTTTGAAAAGTCCAAACATTGTGCTAAAATGTGCTGATACTGTGGAGAATGTGGTAAGGGGCCAATGTGCTAATACTGGTATGGAGGGTGTAATTACTATAGTAATTAATACTCATCCACTAATTTGAACAAAGATCACTAATAACTTGTTTAAGACTTGATGCTTAAAGTTGAGGACTTGAGACTTGACTTGGACTTGCCTGTCTTGATTTGGGACTTGACTTGAATGCAAAGTCTTGAGACTTGTGACTTGCAAAAACATATACTTAGTCCATCCTCTGCTATTGAGTACATTTACGCCCATCATTGAAAGGGTTGGTAAAACTAGCTTGCAGCATATTGAAAACTATTAAAAACAATATTTCACCAATGGTTTAACATTACTGCCAACTTTAAATTCATGGAAACATTCTAAGTGGAAGGAATAACTGTGTAAAATAGAGCTTTCAGTGATTAAAGGCTTTTCACAATTTAAACGGGTCCAATTGAATAGCCACTTGCAAGTCTACTGCTGCTTGAGTACTCAAAGTTACCTCCACACAAAAGTTACCTCCACACAAACTCAAAATGTGAAATCATTAAGTGGTTACAGCAAGACCATAACAGCAGCACCCTTGTTAAATATGTTCACAAACGTGTCTTGAAATCAAGAGCTGATAACTCTTGCGGAGCCAGACGTTTGATTTTCATTTTTTTTTTTAACAATGCTCAGGAAATATATGAAGGAAAACTTGGTGGCCTCTACCAAAGAACAGTGTGTCAACTGTTACAGGTACAATTTTCTACATAGTATATTTCCCATTGCACTCTTTGGATATTTAGCTGTGTAACTTAATTGAATTTGCTTACTTTAAAGGTTCTGATGATCTTTTATTGATAGCGTTAAAAGGTAAGTAAGGGAACAGGCGAGGCCGGGAGGTATTTAACCTTCAGGCGCCTCTTAGGAACCTGATAATCAAGTTGTGCTTACCCAAAGACTTGCCGTCTACTGCGTCATGGTGGGCTGCAATAGCAGCTACATACACCTTCAAGGTGAATGGGGACAGCCTCCCTTCCAACCTCTCCTGCAGAAATGAGAGCACTGACCTGACTGCGCACCTTTGTGGGTCTTCGCCCCGAGAAGAACACCAATTTGCGAATAAGTGCCAATTTAGGGCATAAAGTTGCCTGGTAGAAGGGGCTCTGGCTTGGTTGATCATATCTACGACAGCAGGTGGTAGATCAGCTAGATCTTCTGCATCCTGTCCAGGGGCCAGACATGGAGGTTCCAGAGGTCTGGGTGCAGATGCCAGAGTGTGCCCCATCCCTGAGAAAGAAGGTCAAGTCAAGTCAATTTTATTTGTATAGCGCCTTTCACAACACACATCGTTTCAAAGCAGCTTTACAGAAGTTCAGCATTAACAGACGATAAAAAAATTTAATGTCTATAAAGTCGATAAATCATCATCCTTGTGCAGGGCTCCAAACTGCGACTAAAAATGGTCGCATTTATGACCAAATAAATTTATTTGCGAGTGTAATTTCTGTCAAGGTCGCCATTGGCGACAGTAAAAATTTACTCCCTTTGATTTTAAAATTTGCATTACATTTCCCGAGATACATAACAAAAGTTTATATCAAAAGAAATAGCTGGGAAAACAGAGTTCATTGCAGGAACTAACCATTTAAAAAAAAAAGAGACTGTGAGAAAACACGGTGACAGTAACGAGCATAAAAAATGCACGTGATCACATAATTGCGAAGAATGCTCCACAGACTACACTGTTAGCACGTGCAGTTTTTCTTGCATGTGAGCTGCGGGACGAAAAGGAATGTAAGGAGTTAAAAATGAAAATATTTGGCGCCTGTTTTTCCCCCTATAGGAGCCAGTGGCTCCTTAATTGATTTTTTTTTGTTTGGAGCCCTGTTGTGGAATTAGATAAGATATGATTCTTTATAGTGTTTAAAAATAATTAAATAATAATTGTATTAATAACCCCAGTGAGCAAGCCGAAGGCGACTGTGGCAAGGAACACAAAACTCCAAAAGATGTTGGTTAATGGAGAAAAATAACCTTGGGAGAAACCAGACTCACTGTGGGGGGCCAGTTCCCCTCTGGCTAACATCATGAATAATGTAAATAAGAATTATTTATAGTTAAAAAACATGATTTAAAAAATTATTAAACTTATTAAGTGCTAAGGGTCAGTATTTAGACAGTGATTGTGTTTGAACTGCAAGAATAGTGACCAGTGTCTTTGAAGTCCATCCTTGATTAAATTCCAGAAGTTCACTTAGATGCAATTGTCCTTGTTTGGCTGATAAAGGCTTTTGTTGGCAATAGTCTATGTATCCCATTTCAAGATCATAGTCCATGGTGATGGGGCATCTGAAGTCTCCGTGAGAGGCTGGATACAAACTGGAGCTGACGAACGCTATTTACCTCGGGACTGGCGTCCCGAGATAACAGCAGAAAAGCAGATGGGAAATAATTAGCATAGCTGATGTTCATAATATTAATGCATTATAACTGATTCAGCAGTAGTATAAAAAGTAAGCATTATGTGAATGCTTGGTTAAAGAGATGTGTCTTTAATCTAGTTTTAAACTGGGACAGCGAGTCTGAGCCTCGAACAATATCAGGAAGGCTATTCCAGAGTTTAGGAGCTAAATGTGAGAACGCCCTCCCTCCATTAGTGGACTTAGATATCCTAGGTATGACCAGAATCCTCGAATTTAGTGATCTTAAAGAGCGCGAAGGATTGTATGACGATAGAAGATCCGTCAAATACACCGGAGCTAAACCATTTAGGGCTTTATAGGTCAGTAGTAATACTTTGTGATTGATTCGGTACTTAATTGGTAGCCAGTGTAGAGATGTTAAAATCGGTGTTATATGATCATATTTTCTTGACCTAGTAAGAACTCTAGCGGCTGCATTTTGGACTAACTGTAGCTTGTTTGTTGAGGATGCAGGGCAACCAGCTAATAAAGCATTACAGTAATCTAGTCTCGAGGTCATGAATGCATGAACTAACTTTTCTGCATCAGAAACAGATAGCATGTTACGTAGCTTAGCAATGTTTCTAAGGTGGAAAAAGGCTGTTCTCGTAACAGATGAAATATGATTTTCGAAAGTCAAGTTGCGGTCTAGTATAACACCCAGGTCTTTTACTGTAGTGGATAAAGTAACAGGACATCCTTCTAAATTAAAGTTGTATTGTAAGGGATTTTGTGGGTAGTTTTTTGGACCAATAAGTAATACCTCCGTTTTATCGGAATTTAATAACAAGAAATTACGCGTCATCCAGCATTTTATATCTTTAAGACACTCTGTCAAGTTAGATAAGTTAGTGCTTTCATCTGGTCGTGATGAGATATATAATTGAGTGTCATCAGCATAACAGTGGAAATGAATTCCATGTTTTCTTATAATTTTACCAAGTGGCAGCATATATATAGAGAATAATAGAGGGCCTAACACAGATTCTTGTGGCACTCCATAGTCTACTGACGTTATCTTCGATTTTTCCCCATTTAAACAGACAAAATGGTAACGGTCTAAGTACGATCTAAACCAGCTTAATGCCTGTCCCTGAACACCAGTGTAGTTTTGTAGTCGACCCAAGAGTATTTTATGATCTATAGTGTCGAACGCAGCGCTAAGATCGAGTAGAACTAATATTGAGATGCAGCCTTGGTCAGAAGCTAAAAGTAAATCATTTGTAATTTTAACTAGCGCAGTTTCTGTGCTATGATGCGGTCTGAATCCTGACTGAAATTTTTCATAGATATCATTTTCTTGCAAGAAAGAGCACAATTGAGCGGACACAACTTTTTCTAATATTTTAGACATAAATGGAAGATTTGAGATGGGTCTGTAATTTGCTAGGTTATTTGGATCTAATTGTGGTTTCTTAATGAGAGGTTTTATAACTGCCAGCTTAAATATTCTTGGAACATGACCTAAAAATAAAGACGAGTTAATAATATTGAGAAGAGGCTCTTCCACTACAGGTAACACTTCTTTCAGTAGTTTAGTGGGTATTGGATCTAGTAAACATGTTGTTGTTTTAGATGCAATGATAAGTTTATTTAGCTCTTCCTGTCCTATAGTTGTAAAGCGGTGTAGTTGTTCTTGAGGGGCGATACTTGAGGGTGAGTCATAAGACACCATAAAAGATTGTACATTAACAGTTGTGTTTACAATTGTGTTTCTGATGTTTTCTATTTTCTCAGTGAAGAAATTCATAAAATCATTACTACTAAACTGTAACGGAATATTTTGCTCAGGTGATCTCTGTTTATTTGTTAGTCTAGCCACGGTGTTAAATAAGAACCTTGGATTATTTTGGTTATTTTCTATTAGTTTGCGGAGGTGCTCAGCCCTGGCTGTTTTTAGAGCCTTTTTGTAACGTGACATACTGTCTTTCCATGCGATTCTAAAGACCTCTAAATTAGTTTGTTTCCATTTACGCTCCAAGTTACGAGTTTCTCTCTTGATAGCATGCGTAGCACTGTTGTACCATGGTGCTCTAGTTTTTTCTCTAAACTTTTTTAATCTAATTGGTGCAACAATTTCTAATGTACCAGAGAAAATGGTGCTCAAACTGCTAGTCATTTCCTCTAGTTCATCTGTTTGTTTGGGTTCACTGAGCAGCTGAGATAGATCAGGTAAGCTATTTGAGAATCTATCTATTGTGGTTGGAAGGATTGTTCTGCTTGGTCGATAACGTGGCGCAATATGACAGATTTCAGTGGTACGTAGTATGCAAGTTACCATGTAATGATCAGTGACATCATCATTTTGCGGTATAATATCTATATCGGTTGGATTGGTTCCATATGATATAATTAAATCTAGCGTATGATTTAGGCGATGAGTGGGACCACTGATGTTTTGCGTGACCCCGAAGGAGTTTAACAAATCTGTAAACGCAGCCCCTAACGCATCATTTGTGTTATCTACGTGTATGTTAAAATCTCCAACAATTATTGCTTTATCGACATTGACCAATAGATCTGATAGAAAGTCTGCAAACTCTTTTAGGAAATCAGCGTAAGGCCCTGGAGGTCTATATACGGTAGCCAAGGCTAGAGATAATAGGGATTTTTTTCTTACATCTGAGAGTGTAACATTTAGCACAAGTAATTCAAACGAATTAAACCTGTGACCTGTTTTCTGAGTAACATTAAGAATATCTCTATAGATTGTTGCAACACCGCCGCCACGACCAATCAGACGGGGCTCATGCTTATAACAGTATCCTGGCGGAGTAGACTCATTTAGACCGAAATAATCATTTGGTTTAAGCCAGGTTTCAGTAAGGCAAAATACATCAAAGCTATTATCTGAGACCATTTCATTTACAATAACCGCCTTAGGTGTGAGCGATCTAATGTTTAGAAGACCTAGCTTTAGAAATTGTTTTTGTTCACTGATATTGAGATTTTCTGGTTTAATTACAATTAGATTTTTCCTAGATCCTACAGTAGATGTATTGTTTGGCTTTACTAAACGAGGAATAGACACAGTTTCTATATAATGTTCTACATTGGTACTTATATCAATTAAGTTGGGACAGCAAATACTGTGATTTGGACTTTGACTTACTAGTCATATGGTGTGTAGCGTCTTGGAGATGTTGTCCGACAGAACAGCCGCTCCGACTCTGCTGGGGTGAAGGCCATCAGCACGGAAGAGCCTAGGTCGCTCCCAAAACAGATTCCAATTATTAACAAAGAGCAGTCTCTGTTCATTACACCATGACATTAACCATTCATTTAGAGCAAATAATCTACTGAACCTTTCTTGTCCTAGTCGGTACGTGGGAAGCGGTCCAGACACGACGATCGTTGTTTCTGGCGAAGTGCTGCGTACCGACTCGATCAGGCTCCTGTAGTCCTCCTTCAGTACCTCCGTCTTCCGCAGCCTGGTGTCGTTCGTTCCCACGTGCAGCACGACAGCTCCGACACGCTCGTCACCATTCAGGATCTCGGGAACCTGCGTAGAGACATCAAGAACACGAGCACCAGGAAAGCAGTGATTGCGCACCTTACCTTTGCCAGAGATAGCGCGGACATGACGGACGGTGGAATCTCCGATGATCACGGCGTCGTCGCGCTCCGACTCGCGAAGAGGTGAGAAGCGGTTCCGGGTGGAGATCTCGAAAGCCGGGAGGGGCGGGGAGGTCCTTGGTCTGGTCCTGGCTCGCGTCTTCTGCCGTGGAATCACCCAGGGTCCATGGTGATGTGTCGGTGCCGGAGTGAATGAAGCCAGGGAGGATCGCGTCCTGGTTGCTCGGGACCTGTGCAGAGAAAAACACGGAGTAGACGAGGTCGGAGTCAAAAAATTATTAACCACTGACCTGTGAGCATCGGCGCGTGATGCTTCAAGCGCGGACCGCCAATCTCGCAGCTCGGCCTGTCTCTCTAGCAGGTCGTGGATCTGCCTCTCGACGGATTCCAGCTCCAACTGCACCGAATGTAGTTCAAAGGTGTCTTCACCTGCACACAGAGGCAGCGTTAGACACACATCTGCTATATTCGCCATTATAGCAGATGTGCTATAATGGCGAATTATAGCTTTCAGTTATACAGGTGTAAGTAAGACAATCGATAGGCGAGAGACCACGCGTGCAGTGCTAGCGGGCTAAGACTAGTAGCGGAAGTTCGGAAAGTTGGATATAAGTAGCGATATCAAAGAAATCTGATTGTTTTTTATAAAGAGTAGTATCGGAGATATGTTCACACGTTTGTAAAGTTTAAAATTTAGGTTTATGAACAAATGTGAAAGAAGAAAATCAAGGATTGGGGATCAATTCGACGGAGACAAATTCAGGGGAATTTGTCAGGGAGGGGCTGTCGCGAGGAGTACGAGGTCCGAAAACCAAGCCCAGGTGGGCTAATAGGGAGCCACCAGAGTGACTTGTTCCTCGTCCTCCCTGACCTTGCACAGCACCTGTGCAAGAATGCTCACTGGAGGAAATGCGTACTTGTGCAGCCCTGTGTGCCAGCTGTGTGCCAGTGCGTCTGGCCCAAGGGGAGCCAATCTAGATGCTGGATGCAAGTTAAAATGTGTCTTTGCGTGAGCATTTTGAACGGGAGTTTGTGCAAAGCCCAGTTGAAAACTCGCAAGTCCAAGATCGGTCGTAAACTGCCACCTTTCTTGGGTACGATGAAGTAAAGGCTGTAGAAACCCTTCTGAGCCTGGCATACTGAATTGTGTAAATGAGTTGGATGGTCCTGGAAAATGAAATAAATTCAAATAAGGATTCTCCTCCCAGCCCTCCACCGGGGGATGGAGTGGTCTGCTTAACAGCTCCAGAGCGAACGTCTTCGTCCATGGGTCGATCGTTTCAGGAGTGCCTGGGAACCTTCCGGGTCCTCGAGGGGGTCCATGAGATGGGGGGCGTGCGATTCCTGCGAGGCGTTTGACGCTGGGGCTGAGAGCGGGGCACGGGTTGAGGCGGAGCTGCACGTTGCTTAGCTGCAGGGGGACGCCCTCGGAAAGCAGACAGGGCATGGCCCGTGGCAGCAGGTTTTCGGCGGGGCAGGATATGTGAGATGGCCTCCGTCTGCTTTTTCACCGCAGAGAACTGCTGGGCGAAGTCCTTGACGGTGTCGCCGAAGTGGCCGAACTGGGAGACGCGGCGTTGAGGAAGCGTGTCTTGTCCGTCTTGCGCAACTTGACCAAGTTCAGCCACAGATTACGTTCCTGAACCACAAGTGTGGCCACTGCCTGCCCGAGTGACTGCGCTGTGGCGTTCGTGGCCCTGAGGGCGAGGACGATCGCTGATCGCAGTTCCTGCAGGACGTCAAGATCAGGACTACCCTCATGCAGATCTTTGATTACCTTGGCCTGGTGGACTTGCAGGAGGACCATGGCATGCAGGGCGGAAGCGGCCTGTCCAGTGGTGCTGTAGGCTTTAGTGGCCAGTGCTGACGTTGTCCTACAGCACCAGGTGGTGGCGTTCTCAGGGCATAGGTGGATCACAACCGCACTATCCACCTGGGAAATCGGCGTGTACCCGTGGGCCGCTCCGCCGTCGAGGGTAGTGAGAGCGGATGAGCGAGGGGCTTTTTGACGAGTGGAGAAGGGTGCTCTCCGTGTAGTCGTCAGCTCATCATGCAACTCCTGTAAGAAAGGGACCGGGGGGGGGGGGGGGGGCGTGGCTGTGAGCGACGCACAGACCCAAGGAACCAATCATCCGGCCCTGGCAATCATGTTGGACATCTGGTCGTCAGCCTCAGCCTGGGCATGCTGGCCCAAAGGCGGCAGCCCAAACGAGTCATCCGCGTCAGATGCCGGACCGCTCTCCGATGCAGCGGCAAGCTCATCCAGCTCGAGGGGCTCCAGAGGATAGGCAGGCTGGCTGTGAGGCGAGCTGCTTTTGCCTCGAGCCCGGACGGAAGTCAATGAGCGTGCCGGGGGGGCGGGCGGGCGGTTCATGGGAACGTACCCGGCGAAGCCGCGACCGCTGCCATCCGCAAATTGCCTCTATTGCCAGCTGCAATGTCCTCAATCCCGTGAGAAGGAGCGACGCGGGGGGCGGCTGGAGTGGCATTCCTTCGGTTGAAGGAAAGCCGCAACCGCATGTTGCCATGGTCATGTTCTCGCAGTGAGAACATGAACCATACACAAACGCTTCCTCGGTGTGATCACAGCCTAAACACACGAGACAGCGCCTGTGGCCTTCTGAATTGGAGAGCACTGTACCGCATCCAGGAACTACACTGGGGCAGCAAAGCATCTTTAAAAAGACGTCCTGAAAAGGATGTTCAACACCGCTGTGTATTGCTCTTATAGAGGAAAAAACTATTTTAATAACGACTCTTTTAGTTGCACTGTCGAAGCGCCCAGGGGCAAACTGCACTGCCGTGCAGAGAAGGAGAAAGCCACTGAAGTGCGGCATAGATTCAACAGCAGATCGCTCAGAGGAAGAGGAACAGATGTGTGACTCGCAGCTCGCTGCATACACGACCATCGTCTCCAAAGAAAATTTCTGAATGAACAGACGTATTTCCCTGCCTTTATACCCATATGTCCGGGGGTGGGACATGCAAATTCTGTCTGCCAACTTCTCATTGGCCTTTTTTCATAGATCAGAGGTATATTCGGCGCTCAAGAGAGACCCCTAGTGTCGCTTCTTCGACACAACGTTGAAGTGAACGACAGACGGGGAGCAGAGTGGAATAAGAAATAGGAAAGAGATGTTGGGCCTCATGTACTCAGATAGGAGACAAAGGGAGGCCTACATACAGTCATAAAGCCTGAATGCGGCCTATAGGAACACTAGAAGCCTGATATCCACAACAACGGCACCAAAATCAAACAAAGGGACTCCAAAATAGATTACAGATCCCATCAAGCCTTGCTCACTTAACACATCAGTGTGAAACTTAGAAGGATCGATTTCTCAACTCCTATTGGATGAAACACATGACAGATCTCGTCCCACAACCATGACGTACAAAACCTCCAAAATTGCAGCGAAAGTATGCGCCTCGTCTAGTTGCAGCCTTGCTGCTCCCAGGTGTAGCCTCGTTGGCCAAGGAAGTAACGTACATCTCTGAACTTTGGTCATACAATCTCTATATCGCTGGACTAGCCGAGATTTCTCAGTGTTCCACCCAGCACGAAAACTAATCCAAGCAATCTGCGTCTTTACCCATTTGCTTGCAGAAGTGAAGAAAGATTTCTCTTCCACTTTCAACCGAGTCAACTTTGCTGCCATTAACCAGTCACTCCGCCCACATTCACGGCCACATTCTCTAGCTGGAATCTTTGCGTGACATACTCTCCACGAGACCCACAACACCATTTTATGCCCTCCTTCTCACCTGACACACACACACCATCCTCTCATATATTATAAGCTTATTTGTTACCATATCTAATCATGTTACTGTTTAGTTTGTAGTTGGAAGTCGGATGTTTATCGACTGCATTGTATTGATTATTATTTGATATTACTGCATCAATAAACTTTGTTATACTTTAAAGTGTTTGGTTTTGTTCTGCATGTACCTGTGTCAAGGGCTGGCAGGGGATGTCAGTGCTTGGATTCAAGCCTTCATTGTTTGCCTTTTGACTGTTTATGTCCTCCGGACATTAACTTTTCTAAGTGAACAATCCTATTAGTGATGGGTTATTCGCAAACGAGTCTCTTGTAGGTGCCGTCTCTTGTAGGTGAACGTTGGGAGCCGGCTCGCATACCAGAAGAGTTGAATCTATTCATAAAAATATTAAAATATGAATAATCAAAAGATTTAAATGAATATAATAAACAAATTCAAAGAACGAAAAAAGACACACTCTTAGCAGCCGAGGAGAGAGAGGAAGGATAACTGTGAAAACAGCATCTGGAAAGTGAAAAATAAGTCTGACGCACAGTAGCATTTGGATGCATTTTAATAATGTAGACAATGTTAGAGCACAGTGTAGAATTTGCGAAAACAAAATCTCATATAAAGCCGGTTCTATGCACAGCTCACACCGGCATATGTGAACTGTACACCCTTATAATTTAATTCGAATAGTTTTATCACCAATCATAGTCAAACTATCACAAACTGTTTGACTTGAAAAAATACAAAACACATTTTTATTAAACAGCTCTTTTTGATGAGCTGAGCTGAATGAGCCGGGTCACTGAAAAGAGCCGGAATGTCCATCACTATATTGAGACTGCTATACTGTCTGGTTATTATTTCATGATTCCAGGTTGGTGACCTAGCGATATTAATCCTTATTAATAGTCTATTGATTTTGATAATGGATAGTTATCTTTGATGATTGTTGATTTTAAGGATTAATAAGATAATGTTAATTCTAATTATTGTTCTATTGATTTAATAATTAATAATTGTATTTGATAATAATTAATATTCTATTAAATTTGATAACTGATAGTTATCTTTGATGATTGTTGATTTAAAGGATTAAAAAGCTAATATTGATTCTAATCTATGTTCTATTGACCTTAATAATGATCTTTGATAATGATTAATTTGTGCTAATAACCAAACCCGCTCCTGAATGAAGCACCCAACAGATGACTCCCAGTACACAGATAGCAGGTCTGATATGACTTAATACCCGGATGTGCAGTTGTTACTCAGACATATCAGACCACTAGATGGCACCATTACCAATCAGAATCTAGTATTCCAGAGATCCATGCAATAAAGCAATTTTAACATTTGTTCACCCATTAATCACTATAGTATGGCGTTAATACTACCCATTTTGACCCGTAAATTCAACTCTAAACCTCTAAGATGGTACAACAAACTTAACAATTAGTACAAGATTGAAAAATCACAAGATATCATACAACACCAAACATCATTTGAAATCAATACAATACAGGCAAAAACATTTAGCTAGCATCCTATCGAACAGTTTATTTTAATGAAAGAAATGTCTGAACAAATTTGGTTATTCGTTCAATATTTACTTTTGCGGTACAAATGATTGATGTTCCTCAATAACCAGTAATATGCTTCCTATATCTTGCCCCAAATTAGATTTTTTTTTCTTCCCTAGGACACTAAAGTTATTGTCCTACTAAAATCATGGGTAAGTTTAGGTTTGAGGCTTGGGTTAAGGGTTTAACACAGGGGAAGTTATTTTATAATGCTCATTCAGGAGGCCTGGGTAGCTCAGCAACAACATTGCCATCGAATTGGTCAAGTCCGGTGCTTCTTTTTTTTTTTTTTTTATAAGTATTTTTATTAAAATTTTATGTTAAACAACAAACACAAAGCAAAACAAAACAAAAAATAATACAAATAAATTAACAATGATAATAAAAAAAAACAAGCCCTCAATAGTGGGCAGGCAGCATACTATGAATTGATCAAGATTACCCATAACTCCATACCGGACTCGATCCATGTGCAATATTCCAGTAAATTGAGTCAACCACGTCTTAAACTGAGGAACAGTATCTGACGTCCAAAGTCTTATAATACTCTAAGCAATAATCATTCCATAAATAATAGTGCTTTGTACAGAGACATTATGGTCCAACAGAGAAGCAGAATATTCAATTAATCCAATCTCTGGATCAGGGTTAAACCATACATGACAGAAAACCACTTAAATATGTCACACCAAAAACCATAAAGTTTAGGGCATATCCAAAAGAGATGGGTCAGAGAGCCCTCTGCATATTTACACCAGTCACATATGGGAGAAATGGTAAGGAAAATTCTATGTAATTTAGATTTTGAATAGTGCAGTCTACGCATCACCTTAAATTGAATTAATTGATGCCTAGAATTAATAGAGAAAGATCAAATTCTGCTAAAACTCTCCTCCCACACATCATCTCCAATCTGCATGCCCAATTCCTCCTCCCAAGCATTCTTCAAAGAATGTGTAGAATATGTCACTTCTTTAGAAAATACATTTATAAAATCTGAAATCAAATGTTTGAAATCAGGCGAGCACAACAATAGCCTATAAATTCCTCTTTCCTCCGTTAAAGACTAAAAATTAGGCACTGCATGATGTACATAATTTCTAATCTGTAAATATTGAAGAAAGTGTGTCGTTGGGAGAGAAAACTTTTCTTTTAACTGAGAAAAAGAGGCAAAATGTTTGTTAACATATAAATCCTCCAGGGTGACTATACCACTCAGTCTCCAGATATTGAATGTCACATCAGAGAGAAGGGGGAAATGCATGATTGCGATATACTGGGGCACAAATAGCAGTTTCAGGTAATGTGCAACCCTTTTTAATTTGGTGCCATATTTTCAAACAGATTGAAACAATTTAACAGAAGCAGGCAATCTAGGAGCTGAAAAAATAATTGCTGGAAGCTAACTGTTTTTAACAAAATTGTTTTCAATGGCAACCCATGGGAAATATCAGTTGGGATTTCCATTTTATAATCCTCCTGCCAATAATGAAGGGCCCTCGCATTCACTGACCAGTAGTGATCTGAGAGACAAGGTAACCGTAGCCCACCTTTCTCTCTTGATTTCTGCAAATGTATTTTTGATATTCTGTGAGCTTTAAAGCCCCAGATAAACGGCAGGATTATTGAGTCTAATCTTTTGAAAAAAGCCATTTTCAACAAAATTTTGGGGCAGAACAACTCCAAGATACTTGAGTCTATCTGTGATTTTGAAGGGAGATAATGCAGAAATTACGTTTGCGTCATAAATGGACGCAAATGCGTCTAAACACAGAGCAGCCACTTTAGAGCCTTTCCTAAACTTATGGTACATTATAGTCATTAATCTTCTTGCATTGAAAAATGAAAATCTATTAGAAACAAAACCAGTTTGATCCATATGTATAATGGATGAAATATATTTATTTAATCTATTAGATAATCATTTCTTAAAATTTTTTATGTCAGAGTTCAGTAGTGAAATAGGCAGATAAGATGAAGGCTCAGTCTCATCCTTACCCTCTTTCAGAATTAGTGAGATATTAGTGTTGTATAATGTGTCGGGAAATTTTTGTTTCAAGAGAATAAGTGAACATCCTCAGCAAAAGGGGAGCCATCTTCCCAGAATACTTTATATATAATTCAATACCAAAACCATCTGCCTCCTTGCCATTAGGAAAGGATTTTATAGCATCAACAATCTCTGAAATTGTAATGTCAGAGTTTAAAGCATCACAAGCAACATTACTCAGTTTAGGAAGATTAAAAGGCCCTAACCAATTTGAAATGTCCCCTCTTGTTCTTGATGTATATAATTGTTCATAATATTCTCTAAATTGTTCATTTATACGCTTAGGATCCACAACCATATCCCCAGCTTTTGATAGAATAGTTAATAGTTGATAGAAGCTAGAATAGTATTACATTCATACTTTAATTTAAGAATATTCTGTAAGGTAGAAGGACTGGAGGATGGTCTATAAGAGGGTTCCAACTGAGTTAATTCCCCTTCTATTTCTGAAAGACATCTACGTCTGTCTCTTCTGGCCAAATATGTCCCTTGGTCACAGCTTTAAAAGATTCCCACAAAGTGGAGTCTGTGACTTCAGAATTATCATTGATTTCTAGAAATTCTGAAATCTTTTCAGATATAAATTGGCAAAATAATGCATCAGAAAGTAACGAAGGATGAAATCTCCAACAATGCGGTTTAATCTTACGGCCAAGACCAAGAACCATTGAAGTTGGAGAGGGATCAGAAATTAAGATGTTGTGATAATTTGAAGTGATCACATTTGATATAAGTTTGTAGTCAAGTTAGAAATAATCTATATTAGAGAAAGATTTATGCTTTTGTGGGAAAAAAAAGAATAATCTCTTCCTGTGGGATGTAACAGTCTCCAAATATCAACCAGGTTCATGGAAGACATTAGGTTATTTAAAATTATGGAAGCAGAAGGCAACTGGCTGACCTGTCCAAAAAATTATCAAACACACAATAAAAATCACCACCTACCAGATGTGAATCAGTAAAATCATACAATAAATTAAATATTTTAGTAAAGAAAGTAGGGTCATCAATATTTGGTCCATATACATTAAGAAGTGTAACATGAAATGAATAAATGTAACCAGTTACCAAGATATATCGACCATTTGGATCGCTCCGAGTGGAAACGTGTCTAAAAGGAACCATCTTATGGATTAACATTGCAACTCCTCTAGCCTTACCAGAGCATGTAGACTGAAAGATATGGCCAACCCAGCTGCATTTGAGCATCTTCTCTCTCGTGGGCCTAATATGGGTCTCCTGCAATTACATAACATCAGCAGACATAGATTTCAAATGTAAAAATATTTTAGCTCGCTTAAGCACATGACCCAGGCCACGTGTATTCCAGCTTGTAAATGTAATGCCGCTGCCCCTTGAAGGTAAACTAGGATTCATACAAAAGTTGAGAATAAACAATGTACATGCATACCGCCCTTTTAAAACACTTATATAATACTTAAGGAACACATCCAAAAAGAGCTCTCCCAAAAAGAAAATTAAGAACATTTCCCATCTACCCCTGTCCCACTTTCTCAAACAAAGTGAGAAAACACATCCCAGAAAATCACTGAGGGGTTTCCGGACCATCGGAACAGTGAAAATACCGCTAAAACAAGCCCAATAGCTCCCTCTCCAATCACATGGACAATTACTTGAACAAAGAAAAAAACCAGTCTAAGCGACTGCTGAATAAGAGTCACATACCAAAGCATGCCATGCCTTTATACATATAAATGATTTTCAAGACAGCGTACCAATAAAGGCCTCCACCTCCTCGGGCGAGGAAAACACCTTGTGAATAGTACCATGGGTGACGCACATTCTTGCCGAGTAAATTAAGCCGCTCCTCAGACCGGCTTCCCGGAGGCGTTTCCTGACATCATTGAATGCCTGCTGCTGCTTCATATTTCCACCAATAGGTCAGGAAAAATATATATCGCCCTGTCCTTGTAGCACGGAGGAAACTGTTGATGAGCCAATTTAAGTATTTTTTCCTTTGTTTGAAAATGATGAATCCGGGCTATCATCGTACGTGGCCGCGCATCTTCTCTGGAGAATTGCCCCCCCAGCCGATGAGCTCGATCAACATACAACAGCTTAAGAGAAGTTGCTAGCGCCCAGCAAGTCTGGAATAAACTTCATCAGAAATTCCATGGGGCACCCATTCTCTATCTTCTCAGGTAAGCCAACAATTTTAATGTTTAGCCACCTGGAGCGAGTCTCCAAATCAATCATCTTCTCACAGAGGGCTTTGTTTCCTGACTGTACTTTTATGCACTTCTGCTTGACGAGGTAAAGGTGGTGGTCAAAATTGGCAATAGCCTTTTCCACCTCCTTTTTTCTATCCCCGAGGCTCACTAAAGATGCTTGAGTGGACACCAAAGATGCTTCCAGGAGATCAAATCTATCAGTCATCATTTTGCTCATATTCTGTTTTGCCAGAAGAATACTTGTAGATTCCGCGTCAGTCTAACCACTCGACTCCGAGGCTGTCACGGCCTGTTCTGCCATCTCCAGTGGCAACTGAGCAAGGGACTAATTCAATGGTTTATCCATTCTTTCCCCTTTTGGCTTAGTCATTATACAACTCTTCAACAAAGTGTACTAGAAAAAATATTGCCAGTGAAAGAAAAAACAGGAAATGAAAAATGGAGAGGAGCTCAGCAAAACATGTCTACTCCATGTTGTACTCACTAACAAGCACAAAAAAAAAAAAAAAGTCTTGTTCAGTTTCTTCAGAGAGTTAAGTGAATGTTCACTGCATTGAAATCAACCTTCTGTTGATGTAAGAGTTTCTTGCTTCCATGAATCGATCACGTTTCTCTTTTGTCCAGTTCGCAAAGTCTGGGAACAAGAAAATGCTCTGGTTCTTCCAAGAAAGCCTTCCTTTACTCCTCGCCCTGCATAACACAAGATCTTTATTAGACGATCTCAGAAATTTGACCAGAACTGATCAGGGCTTGTCTCCCTATGCAGATCTCTGAGCCGGAATCCTGTGAGCTCGCTTGATTTCCAGCTTACGGCCTGTTATGTCGAGCAGACTCGGGAAGAGCCATCTAGGAATTTAATCATATCTCTGCCTTCTTGGTACTCATGGATTCCAACAATTCGGACATTGTCTCACCGGTTGCGATTCTCAAGGTCTTCCAGCTTTTCCCAGATGTGCTCCAAGTCTGCCTTGGTCGCTAGCGGATTAGTGGCTAATTCCCTCTCCAATGACTTCGATCCGCACCTGCCACTCTTGTAACCATCTCAGTGAATTTTGTCTGCATTGCAGTGATCGATCGATGTATTACAGCAAGATCCTCAAAGTCAGCAACGACCTTCATCAGCATTGCCAACACGTTCATCGATGCCGAATTTTCTTCACTTCACCGTCTGAATTGACTCCCAGACTTTATTGACTCCCAGGCTTTCGGCCTGTTGCTCAGGGAGCTTGAGCACGTAAGTGTCTTTTAATGTTTCCAGAGCCCGAGGATTTTGAATTCTTTGACATATTGTCTTCCTAGAACAGTTAAGAATCAGGTTGTTTCAAATCTCATCGGTTTATGATACAAAAAGTATTAAAACTAGCAAACTGCACACAGCTCACCATTCACACGTCCGAACCTCGCATGGTGCCACACGACTGCTGAACATTCATTTTTGATAGATATAAGTGCCGGATCTCTAAAGACCTGAATATGTGAATTTGGTGAAATTACCTTTTTTACATTTTTCTGACAGTTTCAAAGAAACACATTTCCGTTTTTATATTTTTAATATAAAGTCAAATGAATTTAAATGAAGTCAGATAAATAATTAAATGTCATCCTCAGCATTTTATTTTGATTACTGGTTCAATGGAGCTAAATTCTTGACTAAAGTCTTTCAAGCATAAAAGTGTGGTGAATTGCTCTAATAAAAACAGAAATGCATTGTATTATCAGTGCCTGCATTTAAATGCGTTATATTTACAGGGCTTGCATATTGAGAGGCTGAAATTTAACATGGTTGTATTTTTAAGCATTTCATTTGGAAATATTTCACAACTAATTTCCGTATTCAAATTAAAAACTAAATATTCACATTCCGAAGTTAATTTACAAAAATATTCAATTCATTTGAAAATACCGTCTAGATTTTTCAACAGGTAAAATTCAGCCTGTTCTATTTTGCTTAACAAAATTCAGCGGTTCAAATTCTGTTGGAAATTCAACCTTCCACATCCGGAACTGTAGGAAAAGCAGCAGAGTACTGATGCACAATCTCAACCTGATGCTTTTTGTTCTCACCAGTAGGTGGTGCAAATCAATCGGGTGTTGAGGAATGTCTATGACACAAACCATACTAGTTAGGGAAGGGTCTACAAACAGGGCTTCATGCTAACAATCTTCTGAGTATGCATGGGTTCTGCAACCTATGTGTGCCAGAGCAATATTAGTTGTCTGTTTTAGAAATAGTCAATTGATGTCCCTCGCATCTGCACACAAAATTACTTAGCCTACTTCTTTGACACACAGCCAATTTTATTTAGCTGTCAGCTATCAAATTCAGATGGTGTGGTGAAGCTGGACACAGCACGATCCATTGGACTGCACAGAGCGGATGCATTTATGTTATAGGGAATGCATTGGCTTTTAAAAAATTTTATAAAAAGATTGCCGATACATTGTCCAGGTTATTACATAAATCAGATGTTTTAAGAGCTGATTGCTGTGTAGGTTGGCATTACGTATAATATAGTAGGGTTACCAGTCCCAAATAATAATTTTTTATCTCATTTCACTTATTTCTAAGTAGAACATTAGCATCACTAAAGTAGTACTTAATCTCTTTGGTGCATTTCCCAAAAAGCAAGTAGTAAAGTAAAAGCTTTGTAAATTAATGAGGCCTTTGAACCGCTCTAAAGTCATAAGTGCAACTTAAATGTATCTTTCTCACATTTTCACAGTTTATCAGAGAATAAGGAATGTTTAATAACTTGTATTGATATATTTGGATCATTGGAAAGCCATAGCCAGAAACAAGGCTTTTGGTGTGCCCAGGGAAACTGTGTTCAAGAACTGAAGCACAAAAAAGTGAATTATTTTGTTAACTTTAACATCAATTGCCATTCACAAATACAAATGCAATTTGTTTTTGGGCTAAATATATTTTCTATTTAGCCCTGCATTACATTAGAATTAATTTATTAGCCTAAACAAATTAATTACACAATGGATCAATGGAGTTGGTAGGCATGTTAATATATACAAATATTAGGCTTAATATTTAGTCATAAAATGTGATAAAATTATTTTAGAATGTTACATAATTATTTTCCAAAATACAGAGGACAAATGCACATGAAATGAAGGGACGATTTGCACTAATTTACAAAAAGTATTACAGCAGGTTTTACATTCACTTATTCAAAAACTTAATTTAGGAAAATAAATAAATGTGATGTATTTTATGAAATGACAATACTGTGTGCATTCATATTTCAGCAAAAGAAATAAACTTTTGGCAACATTAGAGACCTTTATTATGATTCCATTGCATGTGTTCACATACATACATTTCTATCATTAATCTCTATAAAGTTGCGCATCAATCTGAAACCCCATTTTACCAAAGTCATCATTATTTATTTATTGAAATGCTCATTAACTTGATCGTCATTAACTTTTGGCATCTCTAGAAGGTTACATATAATTTCCATGCTTGTCGGTATTTCCGCTTTATTGTCGTGTTGAGAAGACAAACTTTTGAACATATTGGCCAAGGTTTTAGCACTGGACCGGACAGCTCCCGTAACAAAGCATTTAAGTTCTACTTTATAACGGGCAATCTAAATGCTATTTTGGGAAATAATGAGTGCAGTCAATTAAGATGATCATAAAAGTTTAAGTTACAGCATATATATATATATATATATATATATATATATATATATATATATATATATATAAATAATTTTTATCTAACATTATGAAAGCTAAAAACTGAGCTTTGATATGTCTCTGCAAGAAATTAATATACTGTTAGCCTAGATAATAGTATATCTAGATAATTGTTTGATTTTTTTTTTTATTAACTTTATGTCTGTCAATTTAATTTCTTATATTAAAATCCTCGACTGTGTAGAAGTTCTAGTTTTTTTTGGAATTGTTTACTTCAGCAATGGACATTAATATGCAGATATTAATGTAGTTCAGGAAATGCAAATAAATAAACAAGGCTCAGTTTTACCATGGTATAATGTTAAATTAAAAAAAAATACATATGTTCCAGCAAATCATATTAATGGAATAATTGCATTACTACATAATTTAATAAACTGTGGTCACCGGGGCCTGGGTAGCTCAGCGAGTAAAGACGCTGACTACCACACCTAGAGTCACAAGTTAGAATCTAGGGTGTGCTGAGTTACTCCAGTCAGGCTTCTTAAGCAACCAATTGGCCTGGTTGCTAAGGTGTGTAGAATCACATTGGGGTAACCTCCTCGTGGTCACTATAATGTGGTTCTCACTCTCGATGGGGCACGTGGTGAGTTGTGCATGGATGCCGCATAGAATAGTGTGAGCCTCCACAGCCTAAGTCTCCGCATTAACGCACTCAACAATCAATGTGATAAGATGCGTGGATTGACTGTCTCAGACATATAGGCAACTGAGATTCGTCTTCCGCAACCCAGATTGAGCCACTACACCACCATGAGGACTTAGAACGCATTGGGAATTGGGCATACCAAATTGTGAAGAAAAGAGGAAAAAAAACTAAAAAATTAGGTCACCCTACTTTATAAATCTAATAAAAAGTCAAGCAGTTTTCAACTATAGTTCTTCCACAGAGGTGCTCATTGTTGAAGCCTGGTAACTTCTAAACAATATTTTGTTATCTGATAAAGTGATAAAATCCTGTGCACCTCATAGGAGCTGCCAGCCAATCAGATAGATTGTCTGACAGCTCTTGCATTTTGTGCTGCAATTTACATCATGCTTGCTGTGAATGGTCTGTGGTCATTTCCTACTGTCTGAGACTGAGACTAACCCTTAGCATTGACCAAATTAAATTCACCTTCAAACATTCTTGACTGAATTGTTCAGTGTTTTACAAGTACAGAAACTAAAATATAGAGAGAGCAAAATAATCAATCCCATATCCATACCACGTTTTGAAATAATAATGACATACTTATATTACCATTAATATTCATTCTTCAGATTCATCTTCTATTTCCTGCTTTTTAGTAAACACTACAAGAATAAATACATTTGACATAAATACATAATATTTTTTTAATATTAATTATACATTATATTCATTATGATGATTATAGACATTACAGTTTTATCTTTTGTTAATGCATGATATTCTGTAAAGCTGCTTTGAAACTATGTGTGTTGTTAAAGGTGCTATACAAATAAAAACAACTTGACTTGAATTATACATGATCTGTCAACTACTAACATGAATAGTCTATTAGAGGAACACATGACATGGTGTTTCTACAAGAAACATGTTGAATTCAGTGTAACTGTGTCAAAGTTCAACATATTTAAGCTTGTTCTCTTCAAGTCACATCTAGATTAAAGGACTCGCATGCATGACCTGTTGGGTTAACAGGATAATATTTAGCATTTTATTTGATCGCCTCTCAATTTCTCTTGCTCTTGTTAGACACAAAGCTTATCGCTCTCATGTGAATGGGTTCAAATTTCGAATCGCAAGTTTTTAACTGCAGATGTGAGCGCACTGTGCAGATCTGGGCCTCGTTTCACAAAAGCACCGTAAGCCTAGTTCGTAGAATACATCTTACGATTCATCTTAGTATATCCTCCTTTTTCCCAAAGCCATCATAACTTAAATAGTACTTGAAAATGCTCTTAGATTTACAAGTGGCCTAAATTCAACACATTTAAATGCAAGCACTGATAATACAATGCATTTATTTTTCCCATTAGAGCAAATAAACATGCTTTTATGTTTCAAAGACTTTAATCATGTATTTAGCTCCATAGGTAAAGTTTCAGCTTTATAATTTTATGATCATTAAAATACAGAAATTAAATACAAATTATTACACAGACATGCCATAAAAACTAAATAAATAAATAGATAGATAACATTATATAGTTGTGCTTGACAATATCCCATTTACTTAATGGGATAATGTACAGTTAGTGGGTCATTATCGCAAAACAGGGTGATTAGGACCCTGACGCAAAGCAGAGGGTTTTTTCCAACACCTCTTTGTGGTTTATTTTGTGACAACAACCGGCTGAATGTAGATTATGAACATAAAATATTCATTTGCATTACTTCTGGTTTGCATTGAGCTCTAATTGTGTTAATTTTTAGAAAATGACCGAATCGGAATGCTCAAAAATATATAAATGGACATGAAACATTAATTTGAGTTGAACAAACTTGTATAGATCATAAAGTGAGGTGAGTGACCAATCTGATAGCACTTTATTCCCAGATGTGTGATTGTTATTCACAAATATCAGACCGCTAAATGTCATAGAATCAAGTATTCCAGACAGCTGTGTAATAAGCTTGTTTGTGTTTCAAAGATTTGATGGCATGAACCTCAGAAGTACTAATTGTAGCAGTCTGGTACCTTGTAAATTGTTTGCCTGTTTGTTTACTGATAAAATCCTGCACGCCTTGATTCTCAAAAATGACACAGGCACAGCCAATCAGATTAGCACTTACAAGTTTGAGAAAGTTCTTTTCAGTGATTTTACCATGTGCGTGCCATTTGAGGCTGAGACTAAGTATTTATTAACAGAGATTTGTTTAGGCTACGTCAAATTTAATCCAGATACATTTGATAATGGTATTTTTATTTTCAAAATGCTCTCCGTCCACACTGCCGTTTTCAAGCATTTTCCAAAGGTTTCTCATCCACAACTCTTAAATCCCCTTACACATGTGAAAATTTGCTGTGCCATGTATGGACTGAAATGCAGTTGTCCTCATGTTCCATCACGAGACAGCAACTCGGAGTACTTTTTGTGTCACCTTTGAAGGAATGCAATATGACAGTTGTACAAAGTAACATTTATCTTTAATGATGCTATCAAAGTGAATATCAGCCACAACAAAGCCACTACAACGTGGGTCGCCATCTTAATTGTTTTGGGTTTAATGGATCAAATGACTGGGTCACATGACAACAAATACGGAATCTGTTTCGGATATCTCTGTTTCCCTATCCACACTACAATATGAAGATGCCGTTTTCAAATGTATCCACTTGGGAGAGGGTTTAAGAAAAGCTCAGTTTTCACACAAAAATGTATTAGTGTGGACATGGCCTTAGTTTCATATCAGTGTATATGCAAAGATGATCCAAATATATTACAAAATGTTCCCTAATTCTCATTTTGCAAGGCAAGCTATTTATTATGCAGATTCCCTTGAGCAAATAAATTAAACATATTGAAGTTGTCAGTAATTATGTGCAAGGTCAACAGTACTTCTATTTAATATTTAGCGTAGATGATATTCATGACAGCAGCAGGTGTGTGAGATGTTATGCTTGAACCAAAATTGTACAAGAAATTCCAAGTTGCTCCTGGGTGGTAGTTATTTTTGTATTTCCATCAGAGATGGGATTTTTGATTTCCATCATTAGCCTCACTAAATATGGAGGCAGAGTTTTGGATAAATGTTTGCATCCAATTGGAGTCAGAAATTGGCTCAGCCACCTTAATGTATTTATATATTTATTTTTACTTCAGGGGAAGTGAGTTGACGAGAGTCACAAATACAGAAGCCAACAGCTTTTGCAAGTCTAAGTGGATTCATTTCACAGTCAATTGGCACTGCAGGGCGGCTGAGATCCAGTTATTGAAGATCTACTCAAAGTGAGATTCATAAGGAAAAGTTCAAGCTTGCTTCTTTCATGGGACTGATGTCTAGAGTGACAACTTCTGCTCAGCCATTGACAAGGAAAATAAAACCCCTAGGATAGATGCTGAAATGTACAATATGGACATATTGACAGCATCTGAAATGTAAACAATTTTATGTATTTGCAGCTTTAAAAACATTAAACTATTTACAAAGTCTTAATATTATATATATATATATATATATATATATATATATATATATATATATATATATATATATATTTGTACAGTTAAAATTGTACTATTTGATAGATATTTTGGATGCCCTAAACAGACAACAATAACCATTTCTCAATTTTAGTTACTGTTACAAGATCTGGCACACCTTTACCCACTCACAAGATACATTGGATGGAATAAAAAAGGATGGAATAGAGGAATCCAGTGACATTTGTGAAAAAATAAACCAAAACAAAAATTTAATTAGACAAAAAAAAATTATAAAAGAAACCTACGAGGCCCACATGCTGAAATGCGTTGGTTTGTTTTATTACTATGTAAAAAGGTAACAGGTCGATTTTGTAGATTAACCACAATCATTTATCCTAAAAAATTACAAAAAGCTGTACAAAAAAAGTTCAAACGATGCTGTGCTGCATTGGAAGTTCTCGCTGATGGCATACTATAGCTTTGTGTGTGGTTAAGAGTGGAATTTAAATGAATCCACGTCTCATCCACGTCTCATTCGAATAGATGTATCACATGGAATATGGCATGTCGCTGTCAGTCACGAAAAAATGCAAGAGCCAACGCTTTTTGAGGTGGCATTTTTTTTTATGTTTAATTGACTTTTTATGTTTTAATTGAAAAAGATAATTAAATAAAGACTTAAATTTGGTTCCCTATCTGTCACTCACTCTGCGTTGTGTCGTATTGACACTAGGGTTCGCCCTTGGGAGCCCCAAACACCTCTGATCTTTGAGAAAAGGCAAGTGGGAATTGGCAAGTGGAACTTGCATGTCACTCTCCCGGACATATGGTATAAAAAGCGCTGGCTTGCAACTACTCCTTCAGATTTTTTCTTTGGAGCAGAGCGGTTGTGTTCAGCGAGCTGAATTCCTCTGCCGGTTCATTCACCTCTGAAGTCAGCGAAGCAGTTGGATTTACGGTGCATTACAGCAGTTTCTCCCCCTCTTGCACCGGTGTTGTGCAGAGAACGCCCCTGGATGCTTCAGTAGCTAAAAGAGTTTATTCTTTCTACAAAAAAATTATATTTCCTACTAAAAGAGTGGCACTGACAGAGCGTTTTCTTCAATATGCCTTTCCGTCTGTGTATAATACCTGGTTGCGGTCGCTTTCTCTCTGCTTCTGACGGCCACGATCGTTATCTCATGTTTTTGGGCGCTGCCCACATGGAGACATCTTTCGTGGATTGTTCATGTCCTCATTGCGAGAACATGACCATAGAAATGTTGCAGTCGCAGCTTTCCTTTGTCAGAGGGAAAGCCAGCCCAGCGGGTCCCCACCTCTGTCCTTCAACGTATGGGTTTTAGACTGTGGCAGTTAGCATTGGGGGTGATTTGGGGATCTCAATGGGAGCTTCTCTGCTGGAAAACCCCCTACGGACCTCCCATTCCCCAGCACTCTCTTGTGCCCCAGTTGAGTTCTGGGAGGAGACCGCAGGCTCGTCTCAGGGCGAGTTTCCAATCTCATGCATAGCTCGCGAAGACGATGAGCTCTCGATCGCAGCATCAGAGATAGTCTCGGCTGGGCTCCTACCATCGGGTGCGGTCGCTCAGTCGCAGGCTCATGCGGAGCTGGCAGCCATGCTTGCCCGGGCTGCTGTGAGCGACGGGCTGGTGTGGAACCCTCCACTCCCCCCGGAACTCTCGCGGCTCGACGATTGGTTCCTGGACCCAGAGCGCTGCTCACAAGTTCAAGAGCTCACGAGGTAGTGGTGAGAACTCTTTGCTCCCCAGACCCAATTTGTAGGTCCCACCACTCTCACTACCCTTGACGGCGGGTCTGCCAGGGGGTACTTGGTGATTCCCCAGGTTAATCAAGCGGTTACGGTGCACTTTTGAGTCTCCACCCTGCACACCATGGCTCTCCTGCAAGTGCACAAAGCCAAGGCGCTGAAAGAACTGAGGGTAGTCCTGACCCGGGATTGATGCAGGAGCTGCGCTTGGGACCGATCTTGCCCTCCGGCTGAAGAAGTTCATGGGCGGTCTCTCGGGCAGGCGATGTCCACCCTGGTGGGCCAGGAGCGCTACCTTTGGCTCAACTTGGGTGAGACGATGGAGGCTGATGATGGTTTGATTCCTTGATGCCCCCAGCCTGCCCCAGTAGGCCCCTCAGGCTCTGCCCCACCTGCTGGTACATCTGACGTGATTGTCCCCTTTGTCCCCCTTGCCTGAAGCTTGGGGGCATGGCTCACGAAAAAAGGCGGTGGGTTGCAGCCAATTTGAGACCTTCGAGTTCTGAAATGGGCCTTGCGCAGCGGGAGAGGCTGGAGGGGCGGCTGTCCCCCTCCACCTTGAAGGTGTATGTAGCCGCTATATCAGCACACCACGATGCAGTAGACGGTAAGTATTTAGGGAAGCACGTCTTGATCATCAGGTTCCTTAGAGGAGCATGGAGGCTGAATCCTCCCAGATCGTGTCTCATCCCCTCGTGTAATGTCCCTTAACATAGGCATGCATACTCAAACAAGTCAATTAAACCACTCAACCTAGAATTTTTGTGACATACCTAATGCAAAGGCTGGTGTTGTTTTGCTGATATCAATAGCCATATGTCTTGGCTGAATGTTGCATACAAAAAAAAAACCTAACTGAAGAGGCCTTGTCTGTATGAAATTGAGAATTTTACTGTCATATCCAAGTGGCTTACAGAAAAGGAAATCATCTTGTTATATTCCGTCATGCTCATACCTTACAAGCAAGGAGTTTGGAAAGTTTTGCAATATCCATAAATTCATCCATATGCAGGGCATAAAATCATTCATTCATTCATCTTCAACCGCTTATCCTGTACAGGGTCACGGGGGGCTGGAGCCTATCCCAGCTAACATTGGGCGAAAGGCGGGGTACACCCTGGACAGGTCGCCAGTCCATCGCAGGGCCACACATATACAGACACACACTCATACTCACATCCACACCTAGGGCAATTTTGGAGACACCAATTAACCTAGCCTGCATGTCTTTGGATGGTGGGAGGAAGCCGGAGCACCCGGAGAGAACCCACGCAGACACGGGGAGAACATGCAAACTCCACACAGAAAGGCCGGGGCAACCGGGGTTTGAACCCATGACCTTCTTGCTGTGAGGCGACAGTGCTAACCACTGCACCACCGTGCCGCCCCTGGGCATAAAATCGACTCTCTCAAATGTTTCTAATCAACTACTGAGTTGCATAATTTGCCATTTTTTAATTCATTTATTTATTTATTTATTTTGCTTCAGGTGTAATCAGATTCTCACCAACTTTTTCTAACCTTTGCAATGAGCTTTGCCATATGATAGAATGCCTCCATTGCTTTACTATTGTCATTGCCAGTTCATGTAGTTTACATTTTTTTCCCCTACTTTGGTTCACAAGTTTGTTTCAAAAAGTTCCATAGACTTTGCCACATTCGCTATGATTTGTCTCCAAGTGACGACGTAGTTTGTTTGGTTTCAAAACACACAGCAGTAGCAGCTCTTCTCAATTCCCACATATGTGAACACTAGCACTAGACACTGTATTTTACCTTTATATTTAGTCTTTTCAATGTCAGGCTTTTCTTGAGCAGTTTCCTTACTTGTAGATGGACCAACATCTGTATTTGTCCTTTTGTGAGACCCCATTGATAACTGCTTATCCATGTTCATGTGTGTTGTACAGCTACTGCATCTTGCACCGGAAGCTTAATGGAATCCGTGGTTTATTGTGAGAGAGAAAGACTAAAACTTAAATAATTGTTCACTGAAAATCTTCCTCATCCGCCTTCAGACTGATTTCACCAACAAAACAAAAAAAATCACAGAAAAGATGTTGAATGTTTTGTCTGCTAAAAACGGTGTATGCTTTCTGAATGTCTAACTGCTCCTCCCAGTGGCTAAAGCTGGAACTACAGCTGGAACTACTACAAGCTAGTTTGGAAATATTTTAGCAGTTATTACATTTATATACTCAATTTCCAAACCCTAAGCATAACGCCAACTGTACAGAGACCAAAACAGCTTTCTTTCACTTTGAATACATCTTCACTTACCCCTTTGCAAATGTAGTTTCTGGATGTGATACAAATTAGATTTGAAAAGTACAGCAAAGAAAATGTTCCCGGTGTCTGTTCCCGTTTGCTTTTATTATTTGAATAGAGCACCAGGGACATTATGCTAAACATCTCTTTTTGTGTTCCATGGAAGAAAGAAAGTTAAATGGGTTTGTAACAACAATTTCATCAATTATAGGATTATGTCAAAAGCATATATATATATATATATAAACATTTTTGAAGAACATTTTTATAGTCTAAGAATTTTTTGCAAGGATTCATACATGCCAATAAAGAACCTTTATTTTTAAGAATGTATGGTTAAATAATTTCAGATTATAATATAATCAGATTTAACAGATATGACTCTGTTTTACTCTCTGTTTAAGCAATAAGGCACTCAAGGTCACTCTATGTTGTGAATCATGGCAAAAAGGTGTTCATTAGGCCCAGCAACAAAGTTGAAAATATCCCAATTGCCTATAACACAACTTCAAGTGCCTTATTGCTTTTATAACATGGTTCATACATATTAAAACATATATCAATGTCATTCATTTCCATTAAAACAATAAGTAAACCCATTAAAGTTTTTGGCTGTTTTTTAAAAAAGGTTTCCTGAACAAACCCACAGTTTGAGAGCATACACCTACAGATAGTGCAAACACCCACGGCTACATGCGCTTTGTGCTGGCATGAAAAATGCGCTTAGAAATTGTTCTCTCTCACGAAAATGATATAAGAAGTTGTGCACAGTCGTTGCACGTTGCAGTACGAATATAACGAAAATAGATCACATTATCCCTGAAATGTTAATGTTTATTTAGTAACAGGTGTTTCATGTCATAGCTGTAACTAAATTGTGTATTTTAACAGGACGCGAATGCTGTATTTACCAGTTAGAGTTCTAGACCAAAACTTTTGTAACTGTTCTGTAGCCGGTCCCTCTAGAAAAAAAGAGCATAAACTATTAGAGATAAGCAGCAGAACTTTTAATTGAGCAAACGGACAAATATGAATGATGCAGATAACAACAAACTGTTTTAAAACTTCATAAGTTACTTCCCAAAACACTGTTCTAATTGTCACCTGTCATATACAGTACCATACGTGTTGTGTTATGACTGTGCTGCTGACAGTGAGTTCAAGGATACATTCTCCATGCAGGATTTGCATCTCTGTGATTAAGATTCGAATGTGTGGTTGAGGCCGATTGGGCCTGCAGCAGATTTAATTAAGATTATGAGGCCAACTGGGAGGTTATAAACTTAAAAACAAACTCCATATCACACTCATCTCTGCTTTTATCCCAAGACAATAATAGTGTTATATAGGGAAAATGTCACAAAGAAAATGTCAAGAAATACAATCACACCAAAAGAAATGGAATACCTGAAGTAATGTCAAATAAAGATGAAATCACAAAGTCATTAAATCAGCATTTTTATCTAAATAAGGAAATCTTATTTTATTTAGACACCACAGTGGAAAAACACATGCTGCCTTCAAATCATGGAAAGTTCCAAATTATGAGTTTGGAACACATAATTACGATGTGGTGTGCGTTCAAGAGATTTTGATTAAATAAAATGGACATGTGAGCATTTTCATTGCACTGGCTAAATAAATAGTATTTTTTAAGCAGCTTTATTGCAGCTTTATTTCTTAATCAGTGGTACACAAAATACATCTAAACTAAATTGTATGATCAACATTCAGAATTACTATTTATATGACCAATTTCAATCCATAGAAAAGGAAGATCACAAATCTCTTCAACATTTTAATATTATTACATGTCATACATTTAAAGTGAATGGCATCTACACTAATATTATTATATTTGTATCCCTGTCTAAACCTCGAGATACATCTAAGTTTACCAGAGCTAACCAAGATCCAGCTTTAGTCCTGCCTGATGTCTAACTCCCGTTATTACGTGTTGCTGAGTGATGATGACTAACTGCAGCTTGTGCCAGCCAGATATCACTTCAGACTACTATGATGGACTTGACAGAGTATGAACTGATGCCAGCACCAACCATCAGACATGGGATCCTTCACTGGACACTGCCTGAAACTTGGACTTAAAGGTGCACTAAGTAAGATTTTAGGAAGGATTTAGCTGGCTCTTACTCGTCCCATCGGTCCAGAAGTACTTGTAGACTCTGTACTGACACCCATCGTCCAGGAGTGCTGTCACTTCTCACCAAATGTGTTTGTTTATCTTCTGTTTTGTTACTTTTAGTCTGTGTTTTTATTCATCTCATATTACACACATACCTATAATGGACATTCTATCCAATCTAAATTAATTATGCGCGTTGTTGCGTGCCGAACTGTGACCGGACAGCCACAACTGGCAAGCTCTCTTTTGGTTGAACACTGCTTTGTGCTCCGCGATCAGCGCCGTGAGAGCTGCAGGTCATAACTGTTTAATCACTCCTGCAGTGACCTCTCGTTTGGACATTTTATCTTTCCACTTTTACTCATTCTGGTTGGACAGTCTGGTGGATCACACTCCTGTTTTTCAATACTGTACCATCATTGTTACCACTGATGACCATTTCATGACACAGTGTCATGTGTTGTCAACATGGCAGCACCCATGAGGGGGCGACCTGCTCCATGTAAAATTTAACAGTGTAGGGCCTTGCCCAATCAAAATGGCAGCAGAGACCGCATGGCCCTTAGTTCTATGATCAAAGGTGAGATATTGAACTCCATTACCCAGAGTCTTTTAAAGTTTCACAGCTGGATGTTAAGTCCCACCCATGGATGCATTCTCAAACGTCATTAGTCAAAAAGAAGCCTATGACCGATGATGTCATCTTGTCAACAAAACTAGCGGACAGAGGCACCCAGCTTCTAAGCCAGTGGTTTGAAAAAAGACATACGAAGGAGTGTTCCCTCCTTATGGACAAAGGACAAAGAGAGACCACATTTTTCTAACCTCACCATTTGGCCATGGTAGAGTAAGATTACCTTAGCTTTGTTCCAGTCACGTAGTATACTTAGTACAACCGATTCATTCATTTTCACTGCAAGACAACAGTGAATTTATTTAGAAAAAAAAGGCGACTAACTTCCCTTCTCCCTCATTTTCTATCAACATTGACCATCGTGTGCATTTCTCTTCATCACCGGACCCGAGGAAAGAGTAGAGACTCGTCTTTTCGCTGTCGAGCATAAGACAAAGAACTGATTCCAGATCGTTTTCTACTGACCGCTCAACGCAACAGAAATTCAAACGGACAACCCTGCTGAAATCACACAGGATTTCCTAAGTATATTGATATGTGGGCAGATTTAGTTTAGAAACTGTGACTTTTCTTGTACAACTAAATCGTATATTTGATGCTGAATGTTTGATGTTTTGACTATAATCTTATATGTTTAACTCTGATCGCTGACTGCTGTTTTGATTTGTGAGATTTTTGGGTGAAATGTTGTTTATTGAGTGATCTGGACTAGCGATTCAGTCTCGCTGTTACCAGCATTTATCCTCAGTTAAATTGCATGCACCCCTGTTCATTTGCGCTCTCTCTCTCTCTCACTAAAATTCACGGAGTGAGCAGCACCATGGTTTATGTCTGACTCAGGCTGGTGTTTTCAAATTCTCCCGCATGTTTCGTCAGTTCCTTTGTGTGCCTGCTTATTTCCACCCCCACGTGGTATTAGCTCCATCACCTGGATCTGATCCAGCCATCTTTCTTTCCCTCAACATTCAAATAATCGTTGGCTCCGCCTTTTATGATATTATCATCTATTTTGAAACTAGTTCCCCATGTGGAGTTTGTTTTCTTTGTTACCGAATCTAGACACACACCCACATACATCCATACACTAGCATATAGCTCCACTATTTAGTTAGGATTTCCATGTTATGTTTTTGTATTATATTCATTTAGTATTGGCAGTGTTCATTGCTTTTTGATTATAATACATCTTGTTATATTATAATAAGACGTACTCCTAGTTGTTTGTTTGAATATTGTGTTGAAGCGAGCCTCTGCCAGGTCAAGAACTCCCATATAACTTCAGTGTATTGTTATTTTGTTGTTGTTAGAAGCCAACTGTAACCAGATTACTGTTGGATTTGTACAGCAATAATTTGACTCGTTTCTTCCCTTTTTGATTATTAATCAAAATACTCAACCTTCAGGATAGATTTTATGAGGCTCGATCAGTCACTTACTATAATTTTTCTCTTGTCAAAGAGCGGTGCCCCAAGAATAGAATTTAATGAATTAAATTATATTATTTAATTTAATTAGTAATTGATAATTATTGATTATTTATTATTTCTGATAGTAAAATGTATCTAAACAACCAGTAGCACCCTACAGCTGGTTGCCTGTATGTATCCCTGTGTGATGTATCTTCTGCAAGACGATTTCCCCATTGGTAAACCCGCGTCTTCCTTGGGCAGATTTTCCTCTGCCACCGGTTGCCATGTTTGCTATATGACCCAGCTGAACAATTTTATTTCTTTTGGGGAGAAAAAAGAGAAGAGGACACGGCTGGGGCAGTCAGTCCCCTTTTTTGGGCAGTCGACTTGTCCCAAAGGTGCAGGGTACCGTACGATGCTCGTAAGAGGGGGAGGTTACGTGATGGCTGGGTGTGCTGGCTATTCAGCACACAATGGTCTGCCTGTCTTGCACTGCCAGTCCATGTAACACAGTTCAGCTAGCTATGGCATTTGTAAAGGGAACCCTAGTGTTACTACATTGACACAACGTCGAGTGAGTGACAGATAAGGAACGTCCTAACCTCTTTGTAACCTCTGTTCCCTGATGGAGGGAACGAGATGTTATGTCCCTCTTGCCGCAACACTGAACTACCCGCTGAAATGGCCAGGACCTTGTCCTCAGCACAAAACCTGAATGAGTGGTTGCGAGCCAGGTCCTTTTATACCCGTATGTCCGGTGGAGTGGCATGCAAATTTCACTCGTCAAGATCAGAGGTGATTGGGGCTCCCAAGTGTGACCCCTAGTGTCACTACATTGACACAAGGTCTTGTTCCCTCCATAAGGGATCGGAGGTTATGAAAGTAACTAGGACGTTAATGCACTATGAACAAACTAATATATATATATATATATATATATATATATATATATATATTGTTCATTGTTTATTCATGATACCTAATGCATTAACTAATGTTAACAAATGGACCCTTACTATACATTTACATTTATGCATTTGGCAGATGCTTTTATCCAAAGCAACTTACAGTGCACTTATTACAGGGACAATCCCCCCAGAGCAACCTGGATTTAAGTGCCTTGCTCAAGGACACAATGGTGGTGGCCGTGGGGATTGAACCAGCAACCTTCTGATTAACAGTTATGTGCTTTAGCCCACTACGCCACCACCACTCTTACATACTATAAAGTGATACAAATATTTTTTACTGAAAGACAAGACTTGATTTATTTTTTTGGAAATGTAAAACCTCTCTAATTTTCCGGTAGCCTTCACCCATTAAGTTGGTGCCCATTTGCCATGCAGAAGAATCATATGTTGAACATTTCTTTTAAAATTGAATTGCCCTGGTTGGCCAACAGCACCTGGCTCATCTATTTTCAGCGGTCATAAATGAATTATATGGAACAATGTATCCAATATGTACTTTCAGAATTCAGATCTTTGTTTCACTCAACATCAGGGTTTGTATGGATGTTGGGCTTGAAATGTTCAAATGTATATACACACCATTATGCCATATCTTTCATTGCACAAGCAGATTGCTAGATGCTAGCCAATTGTAAGCCTTATGCTGTTATACACTGTCGCCATGGCAACTGATTACTCACGCAGTATGCATTCGGTGGTTTGTGGGGTTAGCTGTGAATATAAATTGCTAAATTCCTGTGACAGCTCTCTGAAAAAACCCATGCACAAACATGGGGACCAGAACAGCAGTGAGCACATTCTGATGTGTCTGCATTTTGTGTTTTGTGCCACCGTCATCGCCCAGGCATGTTGTTGTGGAGATGAGACAGGATACGAGCTGTATGCAGCCACAGCATGGTCTATACAGTATATAATCACCGCCTGGAGAAAAACTTGTGTTTCTAAAATATAAACTTTTCAGCAAAGTTTGACCAGAATTAAACTACAAAGATTTACTACAAGTTACATGTCCTTGGTTAAATACAAAAAGGGTTTGTCAATGTATACTGGGAGGAAAAAGCACAACAACAAAATCAAGATAAAAAAATGTGGTAACACTCATAAGAAAATATAAGACATTTATTCCCATAGAGACCAACCAATAAACAGAATTTCAAATCATTCAGTTATTCAAATTCATACTCGTTCATCTATTTTTCTCTATAGGAATAAAACTTGTACAAATTCGCCGTCTCTTACAACTATTATTACTTGTCTTTACACTGGGTTGTAAATCATCACTGTAATGTTGCTTTACAAAGCATCTCATTAAATAAAAAATCATCTTATTTCTCATTTCCAAAGACAAACGGACACATTTTGTTTTTCTTTTCTCATCGGTTCTGACAGGAACAGGTAACTTTTAGCAGCATTCTCATTTCAAATTGCATATCCTAATTGATCCTGTAATTCTCTTTTGATCACTTCAAACAGAATAACACAGAGCCCCCCGCACAGGGAGATCAATACAAATTAAATACATGCCTCCATTTACCAAGGTGACAATACTCAGTAATTACCCATAACTCCTCCTACACACACTGAAGTGAACACACAACCCTTACTTACACCGTTTTCAAAACTACATGCTAAATGAAGAGGAATAATTGCACACAAACCCTTCATTATGGCTATACTTTCAGGTTAGATGATTTTTCTCCATTTCCGACTGATTCTAGACGCTTGAGTTACATTTCTTGTTATTCCTATCAACAGAGGACACAATTACACTGGAGACGAAAGACACAGTGTACATTAAAGGTGTCATCATTTACTCTACTTCTTTACACAACAATTTTTCATACAACAACAGTTCATAGTGACTATGTCTGTCATGCTCAAATAAATAGATAAATAAAACAAGTATTTATTATTCTATTATTGATAGATATTCAGTATTTGTAGATAATTTCTTCACTTGTTTCTATGGTATACTGGAAAACAATGATAAGCGTTTCTTAAGTTTTAAAGGCTTTAATTGTCAAAAGCATTCAATATATGCAAATAGTCAATATTTACAGTGTTGACCCTTGTTCTTCATAATCTCTGCAATTCGCTCTGGCATGCTGGGTATCAGCTTCTGGGCCAAATCCTGATTGATGGCGATCCATTCAATCAGAGTTGATCATAATAATTGTGGGCTTATATGCTTGTCCACTCACCTTTTGACGATTGACCACAGGCTCTCTATGGGAGTTCTGGAGATCTGGGGAGTTGTGTGGTCATGGATCCAAAATTTCAATGTAATGATATCCGAGCTACTTCATTATCACTCTTCCCTTGTGACATGGTGCTGGAAAATTCACGGATCATCACCAAATTGCTCCTGGAACGTTGGGAGAAGTTGCTTTTGCAGGACGTTTTGATACTATACTTTATTCATGGCAGTGTTTTTAGGCAGAATTGTGAGAGAGCCCACTCCCTTGGATTAAAAGCAACCCTACACATGGATGGTCTCAGGATGCTTCACTGTTGGCACAACACAGGACTCATGGTAGTGTTCACCTTTTCTTCTACAGACTATCGATTTTCCAGATGTTCCAAACAGTTGGAAGGGGGCTTCATTAGAGAAAATATCTTTTCGTTTTTCTTGGAGAGAAGTGGCTTCATTGCTGCCCTTCTGAACAACAGGCCATTGTCCAAAAGTATTTGCCTCACTGTGCGTGCAGATGCACTCACACCATTCTACTGCCAATATTGAGCAAGCTCTGCACTGGTGGTGACACGATTCTGTAGCTGATGGTTCTTGCACTTGCTTGACACTCTGGGACGTCCTGAAGCCTTCTTCACTGCAGTTGAACCTCTCTCCTTTAAGTTCTTGTTGATCCGGTAAATGGATCTTTCAGATGCAAAATTCTTTGCAGCGATTTCCTTGCATGTGAGGCCATTTTGATGCAAAGCAATGATGGCTGCACATCTTTCTGTAGAGGAAACATTGCTAACAAGAACACAATGATTGGAAGCACTTCTTCCCTCTGTTCTTATAATCCAATCAGTATGATAGATTTCTCCTGACTTGTACTCATTCACACTTTCCAGGTGCTGCTGATATGATTTGTGAAATGGTAAGCTGGACATTTTGTGCCAGGACCAAAAAACAGTGCAATTTGGGTTTTTGTGATAAAGTAAAAATTTTTGGCCAATGAAGCTTTTTGCAATTATTTAAAATGCATCTGATCACTCTGCACAATAATCTAGAAACAATGTGAATCAGCACCACAACAATTGAAGCAGAAAAATTAACTTTTTCCACATTTTGTTATGTTACAGCCTTATTCCAAAATTGATTAAATTCATTATTTTCCTCAAAATTCTACAAACAATAAGCCATAATGACAACATGAAAGAAGTTTGTTTGAAATCTTGGCAAATTTATTACAAATAAAAACAAAAAAAAAATCACATGTACATAAGTATTCACAGCCTTTGCCATGACACTCAAAATTGAGGTCAGGTGCATCCTGTTTCCACTGATCATCCTTGAGATGTTTCTACAACTTGGAGTCCGCCTGTGGTAAATTCAGTTGATTGGACATGATTTGGACACACCTGTCTATATAAGGTCCCACAGTTAACAGTGCATGTAAGAACACAAACCAAGCCATGAAGTCCAAGGAATTGTCTGTAGACCTCCAAGACAGGATTGTATCGAATAACAGATCTGGGGAAGGGTACAGAAACATTTCTGCAGCATTGAAGGTCCCAATCAGCACATTGGCCTCCATCATCCGTAAATAGAAGAAGTTTGGAACCACCAGGACTCTTCCTAGAGCTGGCCACCTGGCCAAACTGAGCGATCGGAGGAGAAGGGTCTTAGTCAGGGAGGTGACCAAGAACCCGATGGTCACTCTGACAGTGCTTCAGTGTTTCTCTGTGGAGAGACGAGAACCTTCCAGAAGAAAACATCTCTGCCGCACTCCAC
Organism: Moxostoma hubbsi; assembly: GCA_032164185.1. NCBI lineage: Eukaryota > Metazoa > Chordata > Actinopteri > Cypriniformes > Catostomidae > Moxostoma > Moxostoma hubbsi. Next base: position 23,354,452 of record JAVLUX010000044.1, on the reverse strand, counting down.
CAATCAAGCCTGTATGGAAGACTGGCCAGATGGAATCCACTCCTCAGTAAAAGGCACATGACAGCCCACCTGGAGTTTGCTAAAAGGCACCTAAAGACCTCTCAGACCATGAGAAACAAAAGATTGAACTCTTTGGCCTGATTGGTAAGCGTCATGTCTGGAGGAAACCAAGCACCTCTCATCACCTGGCCAATACCATCCCTATAGTGAAGCATGGTGGTGGTAGCATCATGAATTGATCCAAGATTGCGGCGCGGTAGCATGCAGTGGCCACTCTGGATCCAAAATGGTGCTATTTTTGTTAAATAACCCAACTTTTTTGGCACATGGACATCGGAACAACCGGTGTTCGTGTCAACCAATGCCAGACACTGCTCAAATATAGAATTCATGCAACAACCAAGCTGTATAAAGACCTGCAGGAGGTGCTACGCAAACTCGGCTAGCTGCGGAGACCAGGCCTGCAGTCCACGGCATCGCCTGATGTGTGAAAAAGCAGAAGCGTGGGAAGAGGGCGTGGGTCCATGCTAGGCTAAAAACATCCCTAGGCGGCCGTCTCTCCTGTCTATCCTGCTCTCAAATGTTTGCTCCCTGGACAATAAACGACTACATCCGACTCCAGCAGAATACGCAGCGTGAGCTTAGAGACTGCTGTGTTCTTTTTTTTTTTCACGTAGACGTGGCTCAGTAATAGAGTTCCGGACACCGCCATTCAGCTAGATGGGCTTGCCTCGTTTGTACCGACAGAAATGCAGCTCTTTGCAATAAGAATCACGGTGGTGGCTTGTGTGTTTACATCAACACGGATTGGTGCAATAACTCTATGATAGTCTCTAGTTACTGCTCATCGCTGGTGGAGCTTGTGACTGTTAGAATCAGACCTTTTTATTTACCACGGGAATTCACCACTGTTATCATAACCAGAGTTTACTTTCCCCCCAGCACTAACGCTAAGGAATCGCTCCTAGAACTGTATGGGGCTATGAGCGAACTGTAGAACGCTCACCCTGACAGACTGTTTATTGTCGCCGGAGATTTCAACCATGCGAATCTCAAGACAGTGCTCCCTAAATTGCATCAGTATGTGGACTTTGCAACGAGAGGGGCGAACGCGCTTGATCTTGTTTACACAAACACCCCAGGTGCGAACCGGGCAGAGCCCCGCCCCCACCTTGACTACTCAAACCACATCTCTCTTTTGCTAATTCCAGCATACGGACCGCTCGTCAGACGCACAAAACCAGAAGCAGGTAAAAACCTGACCAGCAGGAGCCATCTCTGCTCTTCAGGACTGTTTTGAGTGTACTGACTGGCACATGTTCAGGGAGGCTGCAACATATGGCGATTCTACAAACTTGGAGGAATACACAGCATCAGTGACCAGCTACATCAGCAAGTGCTCCAACCAGAAGCCGTGGATGACTGCGGAGGTGCACGCTCTGCTGAGGACCCAAGACTCTGCCTTCAGAGCAGGCGATAAGGCAGCCCTAAGAACAGCGAGGGCCAAACTGTCCCGGGCCATCAGAGAGGCAAAGCACGCACATGCCCAGAAAATCCACAGTCACTTCCAGGACAGCGGTGACACGTGGCACATGTGGCAGGGAATCCAGGCCATCACCCACTACAGGACAACATTTGTTGCCTGTGACAAATATGCCTTCCTTCCAGATGATCTGAATGACTTCTATACTCAGTTTGAAGTGCAGAATGACGTGGTGGCAAGGAAGACCACCCCTAATCCCAACGACCAGGTGCTCTGTCTTACCACGGCGTATGTGAGGAAAACTCTACGTCAACACACGGAAGGCTGCTGGACCAGACAACATTCCTGGCAGAGTGCTCAGAGGATGTGCAGACCAGCTGGCAGATGTTCTTACTGACATCTTCAACATCTCTCTGAGCAGCGCCGTCGTTCCAACGTGCTTCAAGGCCACCACCATCGTCCCCATGCCAAAGAAGTCTTCAATGACTTCTTCCTGCCTCAATGACTACCGTCCCGTCGCACTCACACCCATCATCATGAAGTGCTTCGAGAGGCTTGTCATGAGGCACATTAAGACCTAGCTGCCCCCCTCACTAGACCCACTGCAGTTTGCGTATTGTCCAAAACCGTTCAACAGACGATGCCATTGCCACCACCCTCCATCTGGCCCTCACCCACCTTGATAAAAAGGACACATCCGTTCGAATGCTGTTCATAGACTTCAGCTCAGCATTCAACACAATCATTCCCCAGCACCTGATTGGAAAGCTGAACCTGCTGGGCCTGGATGCCTCCCTCTGCAACTGGATCCTGGACTTCCTGACTGGGAGACCTCAGTCAGTCTGGATCGGGAACAGCATCTCTACCACCACCACACTGAGCACTGGGGCCCCCCAGGGCTGTGTGCTCAGTCCACTGCTGACTCACGACTATGCAGAAATGCACAGCGTGAATCACATCATCAAGTTCGCCGATGACACAACCGTGGTGGGTCTCATCAGCAAGAACGACGAGTTAGCATACAAATAGGAGGTGCAGTGGCTAACGGACTGGTGTAGAGCCAACAACCTGTCCCTGACTATGGACAAAACAAAAGAGATTGTTGTTGACTTTAGGAGAGCACAAAGTGACCGCTCTCTGCTGAACATCGACGGCTTCTCTGTGGAGATCGTCAATAGCACCAAATTCCTTGGTTTTCACCTGGCAGAAAACCTCCCCTGGTCCCTCAACACCAGCTCTATTACCAAGAAAGCCCAGCAGCGTCTCTACTTTCTTCGAAGGCTGAGGAAAGCACATCTCCCACCCCCCCATCCTCACTACATTCTATAGAGGGACCATTGAAAGCATCCTGAGCAGCTGCATCACTGCCTGGTTTGGGACTTGCACCTTTTCTTACCGCAAAGCCCTGCAGAGGTTAGTGAGGACAGCTGAGAAGATTATCGGGGTCTCTCTTCCCTCCATCGAAGACATTTATAAAATTAACACTGCATCAGTAAAGCCACCAGCATTGTGGACGGCACACACCCCTCACACAAACTCTTCACCCTCCTGCCGTCTGGCAAGAGGTACCAAAGCATTCGGGCCCTCACGGCCAGACTGTGTAACAGTTTCTTCCCCCAAGCCATCAGACTCCTCAATACTCAGAGACTGGTTTGACACACACATGTTCTGAGTTTCACTTTAATTATTGTCACTTTATAACTGTCTGCTACCTCAATAACTGCTATTTGCATAGAACACTATCTCATAGTATGTTATGTTTACATTTGGCATTTTTAGAAACTGTCATCTTTTTGCACTACTGTGTACTGATTTGCGCTGCACTGTCTCTTACTGTGTCTAATGTCCTGTTCATTGTTAGTAATTTATTGTCCTGTCCCGTACTTTTTGCACACGTATGCACGTGCACTTTTATATAGGTATTTTATTTAGTCTGCGTAGCCTCATGTGGTTTTGTGTTTGTCTTATGTTGTTTTATGTAGCACCATGGTCCTGGAGGAATGTTGTCTCGTTTCGCTGTGTACTGTACTAACTGTATATGGTTGAAACGAGAATAAAAACCACTTGACTTGACTTGATGCTGTGGGGATGTTTTTCAGCGGCAGGAACTGGGAGACTAGTCTTGATCGAGGGAAAGATGATTGCAGCAATGTACAGAGACATCCTTGATGAAAACCTGCTCCAGAGCGCTCTGGACCTCAGACTGGGGCAAAGGTTCATCTTCCAAGAGGACAACAACCCTAAGCACACAGCCAAGATAACAAAGGAGTGGCTATGGGATAACTCTGTGTATGTCCTTGAGTGGCCCAGCCAGAGCCCAGAGGAAAATAATGAATTAGATCCATTTTGGAATAAGGCTGTTACATAACAAATGTGGGAAAAGTGAAGCATTGTGAATACATTCCGGATGCACTGTATATACCGTATAACTTTTTTTTCACATTTTAGAATAATAGTTAAATCATAAAAACTATGGGAATTATGTTGTGGCTAAACAAAATCCAAAACTGTGTTATATTTTAGCATCTTCAGAGTAGTCACCCTTTGCCTAGAATTTGCAGATATGTACACTTGACATTTTCTCAACCAACTTCTTGAGGTATCACCCTGGGATGCTTTTTAAACAGTATTGAAGGAGTTCTCATCTATGTTGGGAACTTATTGGCTGCTTTTCTTTATTATTTGGTCCAAGTCATCAATTTCAAAAACTTTTTTTATATAAAATTTTTGTTTTATTATAAAATAAATTAATATGTTGACACAATTATATTTTTGTCTACAAAACTAATTTCAAACATTTAATCATATGCCTTCAGATCAAAAGATCATGAGAAACATTTAAGTCAAGTGTTATGTGTGTGTGTGTGTATATATATACACTCACCTAAAGGATTATTAGGAACACCATACTAATACTGTGTTTGACCCCCTTTCACCTTCAGAACTGCCTTAATTCTACGTGGCATTGATTCAACAAGGTGCTGAAAGCATTCTTTAGAAATGTTGGCCCATATTGATAGGATAGCATCTTGCAGTTTATGGAGATTTGTGGGATGCACATCCAGGGCACAAAGCTCCCGTTCCACCACATCCCAACGATGCTCTATTGGGTTGAGATCTGGTGACTGTGGGGGCCATTTTAGTACAGTGAACTCATTGTCATGTTCAAGAAACCAATTTGAAATGATTCGAGCTTTGTGACATGGTGCATTATCCTGCTGGAAGTAGCCATCAGAGGATGGGTACATGGTGGCCATAAAGGGATGGACATGGTCAGAAACAATGCTCAGGTAGGCCGTGGCATTTAAACGATGCCCAGTTGGCACTAAGGGGCCTAAAGTGTGCCAAGAAAACAGTCTTCAACTGTCCAATTTTGGTGAGCTCTTGCAAATTGTAGCCTCTTTTTCCTATTTGTAGTGGAGATGAGTGGTACTCGGTGGGGTCTTCTGCTGTTGTAGCCAATCCGCCTCAAGGTTGTGTGTGTTGTGGCTTCACAAATGCTTTGCTGCATACCTCGGTTGTAACGAGTGGTTATTTCAGTCAAAGTTGCTCTTCTATCAGCTTGAATCAGTCGGCCCATTCTCCTCTGACCTCTAGCATCAACAAGGCATTTTCGCCCACAGGACTGCCGCATACTGGATGTTTTTCCCTTTTCACACCATTCTTTGTAAACCCTAGAAATGGTTGTGCGTGAAAATCCAGTAACTGAGCAGATTGTGAAATACTCAGACCGGCCCGTCTGGCACCAACAACCATGCCACGCTCAAAACTGCTTAAATCACCTTTCTTTCCCATTCTGACATTCAGTTTGGAGTTCAGGAGATTGTCTTGACCAGGACCACACCCCTAAATGCATTGAAGCAACTGCCATGTGATTGGTTGATTAGATAATTGCATTAATGAGAAATTGAACAGGTGTTCCTAATAATCCTTTAGGTGAGTGGATTATTAGGAACACCTGTTCAATATATATATATATATATATATATATATAACCTAACCGAAATTATCGGCCAGGTTGTACCATGTTTCACATCCCTGATCTCTGCCTACATCACCTCAGTCTATTGATGGACTACGATCTTGAAATCGAATGCATAGACTAACAATTGCCAACAAAAGCCTTCATCAGCCAATTAACAAGGACAATTGCATCTATGTGAACTTCTGCAGTCCAGGATGGACTTCAAAGACATTGGTCATTAATCTTACAGTTCAATCAAACAAACAAAATCTTTGTTTAAACACTGACCCTTAACACTTACTTAGTTTAATAATTTCAAACCATGACTTTAACTATACATAAGTAATATTTGCATTATATTCATGATGTTAGCCAGAGGGGAACTGGCCCCCACAGTGAGTCTGGTTTCTCCCAAGGTTATTTTTATCCATTAATCAACATCTTATGGAGTTTTGTGTTCCTTGCCATAGTCACCTTCGGCTTGCTCACTGGGGTTATAAATACAATTATTATTTAATTACTTATTTTTAAACATGATTAAAAATCGTATTTTGATCTAATTACACAATGAGGATTCATAGACATTATAGATATTACAGTTTTATCATCTGTTAATGCCTGATCTTCTGCAAAGCTGCTTGAGATGATGTGTGTTGTGAAAGGCACTATACAAATAAAATTGATATAAATAAATGTAAATGTCATATTATGCGTAAATGTCATATTATGCGACTGCACATTACTTTTCAAAGAGCTTACGACCTACTAGATAAGTCATGCATTAATGCTGCATTCCATTCAACTCGGAAAGTCAGATTTTCCAACTTCCTACTAGGAAAAGTGCAATGGAACGGCACTTGAAGTCAGAATTACAACCTGGATTCTCATGCAGAAATGTTAAAGTCGATTTCACCAAGATGCAGGTGCGTGACATCACATAAACATGTCGGCACCCTGGGAGATATACAAAGTAAGTGATACAACATTTACTTTTATTAAATATATTGATTAATTAGTCAAGTTTCCTACATTACATGATATTAAAGCTTGTTTAACCAATGTTTGCAGAGACAGGTGTTCAAAACGTGGTCAATTACTCTCGTTTAGTACTATTACACCTGTAGCACAAATGCCAATGCTGCAGCATTGTTTGTTAAGAGAGCAGAAGTATTTTCCCCTTTCATTTCTTCCATAGACTTTTAATAAAATTCTTCATAAAAGAGTTGTGAGCCATGATCCAAAACAACCAGCTCAGAGGTGAATCACAACTTCACAAACTTTGTTTTGAGGCAATAAAGTATTTGAAAATTGGACATAAGACAAAGGAACAAGACTGTGTATTAAACATCTTTCATGAGGGCACAAACTACAATCCCATGAAGCACAGCGAACAAAAAAAAAAAAAAGGAATATATAAAACGATTGATTTTACAATTGATAACCTTATAAACTTTTGGTAATAAAGCAATGAGATTATTATTTATTTATCTATTAATATATATATATATATATATATATATATATATATATATATATATATATATATATATAAAATTGCAATTGTAGCATTTTTAATTTTTTATTCTTACACAATTCAGTGGAGAAAGGTTGAGGAATACTAAAGCTGGGGGCATCACTTAAAAAAAAATGTATGAGTTGGGGTGGAATGAGGTCTGGGTCTCTAAAGACCCAAGGTAATGCATTTAAGGGTTAAAATGGAAGAGATGTGTACAATGCAATAAAATAGGCATTCTGGGTAGCACTGAAGATATGTGACATATGATACAGTTTTCTCTTAAAGTCGTCTGAGAGTTGTCTGGTAGGGGACTGTGGTGTTTCCAGCAGACTGCTCCAGCTCCAGTCTCTCTCTCTCTCCATCAAAGAATTATAGTCCAACAGCCACAGCAGTCAACACATCCCTCAGATAAAGCGAGCAGTGGACTGAAGAAAATCTCTCTGCAGCGTGCCATTTTGTGCATCAGCAGCAATACCAGGAGAGTCCCTGAGCTCTGATAACAGATACCGAGAATGAGTGGAAGAGAAAGCACACACTGAAAACACAAAACAGGCCAGTCCGTGATCTCACGAACTCACAGTCTACTGAGCTGCACTCAAGGTGACCAGTGCTAGAAGAGGCCAAACACACTTACAGAAAAATAAATAAATAAGTAGATAAATATTTTAGCTGTTTTTTTAGTATTGCAGGTATATTCTAGGTTGCATGCTGAACTCGGTCCTGAACACATGAAATAATATGTGGAAGAACACACGTGTAATGATGCTGCAGGCGCTGACGATGATAAAGGCGATGATGATGAAGTGAAGAACCAAAGTGCAAATTTGTTCCAAATGTTAAATCCAAAAAACCCTAACTACAAATGTGAACAAAATATAATACAAAACATGAACTTGACTGTAAACTTGAATTGACATAAACTTGACTTGACCTAACATGACAACATTACCAAACACAATACCTGACAAAGGACAATTGAAAACATGAGGGCTTAATTACATGGACAAGGGGTAAAACAGTGACAAGGCAACCAATGAACAGACAGAACTGATAACAAGACTATATACTAATGAAAACAAGACACATGAACATGGAGGGAAACAGGAATCACATGACTACAGAACACATGACATGAAACAAAATAAGAGACATGGAAAACATGAACAAACACATCATACATTACAGCACGATGGATTTTGGGTTACCAAAAGAAAAACCTTGTGGTTGGGGTCACACCAGATAATGGCTGATATATATAAATGTACCACAACAAAACCTTATCACAAGCCCCCATAAGAAAGACAAATCTCTTTAATATTTTCATAATTTCTCCTAAAGACCAATGGGATTAAATAGAGAGTGAATGGATACTTTTGCTGACGTCTTCTGCTTCTCAGATGTTTCTCCTGAGAGATCTCAAAGTCTCAAACTGTGCACTCAAGGTGATTTGCCAAGATAACAAAGTCTGCAATCCAAACTTCGATATCTCAAAATAAACTCAAATCAAATGCTATCCATATTAATTTTATACCTCTAAATATATTTTTGCAGGCTCTATCACGTGCCAGGACACTTTTGGACAATTAAAGTTAAGCTTAAAAAAAAAGTATGCATTGGATTACAGTGTTAATTACAATGTCTTTACTAAACTGTTGAATAGTAATTACAGAGATAATGCAATGTATTATCATGTTCAGATTTATATTTAGTAGGATAGTAAATAGCAAGCATTTAATTTAGAAGTTTCTCTTACTAAAAGCAATTTGCAGTATAATTATTTAAATGACAGTGCACTTGGACTTACCACACAATCTAAATTATAATTAAAATTACTTTTCATTAACAAAGCAAAAATATATGAGGTGTTACAAATATATATGTATCTACTGGTATCCCACACATGCATTATTGGGGGCTAAAGTTGGTGTATGTGTTCAAGGGCTAATAGCCTACAATTTCTAAAAAACATTAAATAGAACAATGATATTATTATCAGCGTGGGTGTAAAGTAATGAATTACAAATACTCACGTTACTGTAATTAAGTATTTTTTCTCAGGAATTGTACTTTTTTAAGTAGTTTAAAAATTGTATACATTTACTTTTACTTGAGTACATTTTAAGTGCTGTAACTGTACTTTAATGTGCTATTTTCCCACCGTCTGTGTTTGCTACTTCCCTGTCCTGATTTTATTTTTATCTATCAATGTGATTGGCTAGAAAATGTCTCGTGACTCCCATCCAATCAAATCACACGTAAAAAACTTGAATGGCAGCTGTAGATCTGGCGCCAACTGTGGAGGATGCCTCAAGCACAGTTCAACACCTGAACAACACTGCCGCACCTAAAAGGGCTTTTCGCAGTGAAAAAGGCCAATTGCATGACTGTGTCTTGTGAGTTTATCTGGCTCAAGCCAGATATTAGCATTAATCCTGCCTCTAATTTGAAGAAACATATCAAGGTAAATTTCAGATTTCTGCTTACTAGATTATGTGTGTCTATAATGTAGCCTGTAATTTAACTATCAATCACTGAGATTATTTGCTGCTGTGAGTGATTAATGCAATATTATCAATTGGGCTAGTCGATACAATTATCTAGATGTTTATCAGAAAAAAGTGAGATGTCCTCGATCAAACGTTTGAGTAGTTTTCTATATTTAGGCTATTTTCTACATCTAGAACAGGGGTGTTCATTACAACGATCGCGAATGCAAGAGCACCGCTGGTTGATTGATCTAGATAAAATATAACAGATTGACTTTTTATTTCCTGACATCTGTAGCTGCATGCTGTTTATTGACAGGCTCTAATGTTTGTACGCTTTACATGCGCATGTGCTTCCAGAGGGCTAATGTGCCTAAACGGTCAAATACACTTCATAATTCCAATGCCCGTCTTTATGAGGCATTAATGTAAATGCAGCCATTTATGTCTAAAGTGAATTTAAACAGTGTGACAAAAAGCATATTTGCATCAAAATGTTGGACTTGAAGTGTACATGTAACAGAATTGAGCACTGTCTAGTATGCTATATCATATACAGGCTATAAATAAAACAACATTAACAAGGAAACGAGAAAACCACTCACTACTTTTGGCTGAATAACTTGAGTAGCTTTAAAAGTATTAATGTAATATAATAACATTTGAATAACAGTGACATTTTTGATAATAATATTTTTTTTTTTAAATATTGTTCATTTTTTAATAATACTGACCCCTGATGTAGAGTGTGTTAAATGGTATAATAAATTACCAGGAATGTAGAGATGATACAATAATTTATAATTATGCTTAGCCTTTATAAAATAGTAAAGTGGAATACTTTTGTAGAGGAATACTTCAGGCAGAACATTCCACCAGTCACAAACTTCAGAAAATTGTGCATCATGCATTAGAATGAGAACACAACTATTTCTTGGCTTAAAATATAGAAGAACTAAATCAATGTGGAACATTTTATCTCAAAAGGAGGACAATGTTGCCCCCCCCCCCCCCATGTGCTACTTAATTAACACAAAAATGAAAATGATCTCATCATTTACTCACCCTCATGCCATCTGTCTATGACTTTCTTTCTTCTCTATTAATCTCCCAAGGGAAAGTTCGTCAATGATATCATATCCACTTTCCCTTGGGAGAATCCACATATGATCAGAGAAATATGTCATTGGCTGCATCTGGACCTGCCTTCCAATCTACCTCCCAATCATGGAAAAAACATAGCTAAATGAATGAATGACAGCTCAAAAAGTGTTCAAAAGAGTTCATCTTCAATCTGATTGTATGAGCGCACATATAACGAAGCATGTTTGCATACACATGCTCACTGACTACTGCACTTGTGTGCCAGGCTTCAAAGCTGGCCTCATCCACTTTTTCCACCAGTAATCTGCCTTGTCTCCTCTCATGTTAGCAACCCCCAAACCCTCATCAAATGTGAAAGTGGTCTGGTCCATCAGCCAGCGTGTGGTCCAAACTAAGTACACGTCCTAATGTACATTTCTTCAGTCCATTAATGTATCTACATGAAATAATACAAAATCAGACATTTAAAAGAAAAAGGAGCAGAGAAAGAGCAGGAAGTAGTAGACAAATGTACGTTGTTTACAGAAGAAAAGTGAGTCATACCTCTCAACGTAGCTTTGTGAATGTTAGTTTGATATCCATGTAAACAGGAAGACAATACAGATTTAGCATGTGTTCTAAATTTCAATGTAAATCATTGTAAATAGAACAATCTATGCATGTAAACAATAAACATTTAACAAATATATGTCTGCATAATAATAAATGCTGTTTCAAGACATTTATTGATGGAATATAATGAGTTTGACCATTTTTCAAAAGCTAAAATGAGACCAATATGATGAAAAACTGACCAAATATAAAACTGTAACAATACTCAGCCTTAATTTTAGGTTAAATTTGGACCCTGTGCAAATATAAGATGGCAAATTAAGACTTTCTAAAACTACCTGAGAGCAGAAATGTCTCACGATAGACTGAACAAACTGGGACTCTTATCATTTCAGAAATAGTATGGTGAAATTGCCAACAAGAAAACTCGTACATATATATTTATATGTGTTGCTTTATTCAAATAGAATTTTAATTTGAAAATATAAAGTTGTGAATTACTTACGAATTAGCACTGTTAACTATCCATCTAAAATGTTTATACTGAATATCGTCGCCACCACAAACTCAAATTGTTAAGGGGGCCCTAAAACAGTTCTGTACCCGGGGCCATAAATTTGGTGCTACGCCCTTGCTCACACATGACAAAATAAAGCATGTGGAGTGGCAGACAGCTTCAGTCAGGACATTAAAGAAGAAGAAGGAAGATTAGGATCTAATCCTGCTGTAGCGGGGGACATGAAGCCCCCAGTCCCAGTATACACATTTAATTGAATCAGCGCTTGAGAGAGTGGCAGCCAGTGGAGAGAGCAGCTTGTTAATGAAGAGTAATGGGGGGAGATCTGCGCGTAAGCAGGTACTCCACTGAGAGATTACAGTGCCCAACTGAGAACATTGCACAGATTGTGCCTGGCAATTACACTAAACCCGAAAGGAAATTCTACATCAGAAAATAATATGACGTTATGTGTGGCAGATTTTTGAAAAGGGCCTTTTTTATAGGTATGCGTTGGGGTTTTAAGTACACCTACAGCGCTGCGCTCACAAGGATAGTTGTGCTATGAAAAATGATCATGATTAAATTGAGTTGCATGCATAAATTACTCGAGAAAGAGAAAACAACACGTGCCACAGGCCAATGACAAATTCTCATCTCAGAAAATGAGAGTTGCCGTTGCCAGGATGAGAAATTTATTTAATGACCTCAGCCTGGTGAAGGTAATGCAATGGAAAACAATGACAATAAAGGTAGCGTGAAAAATGGAAATAATTATCACTAAGAAAAATCGGCAACCATTATAGCGTTTTGGGTTTTTTCACATCTGGCGATAGAGATCCAATCACATGTGTCAAATGTTAGACGTGATCGTAATTGTAACATCTCATGTTATCTGTGCAGTTCTGTCTCAACCAAGCAGGAGTGTGCAACCCATGATGATTATTCAAACAACAAACAGATGGTCAATTAACTTCCATTCGTTAACTTAATTGCATGGAAAAAATGTGGGCTGTGATTTTACCATTCACTGTGTGTGTTATTACTTGGTGAATGATTTTGTAATTTACTGTGTTGGTCTAGCAAATTGTAACTTTGATGTTAAAACTCTGACGAAGAAATCATATATTATTTCAGCCATAACTGGGATTCCATTGTAACAAATAAGTATTGGATGTGTAATGGGGTGCTAAGATGTTGTCCATCTTGCAGGGTTTTTTTATTTAGTGTTTGAAAATACTGGCCATTCCACATCAGAACTGAGTCAGAGAAGAATTTATATTTGCAGTGGGTTATCTACTCCCCTCCTGGAGGTTTTTTTGACCAGGACTTTTTCAAATACATTGTTATTTGCCATTATTGCTGTGACTACATTGTCACAGCTACACAGCTTGACATAATGTAATTGTAAATGTAAAAAGATGACAGGGACAGGTGACAACCATGTAGGTCTATAATACCTGAAGTTCTCTATTAGTTAGCATTGCCATCCATCTCCATGGCAGTTGCTTGGCTGGTGCAACTGGTGTTTCTTAAATGTATTTTTTTTTTATGTAAATGTATTTGTAATGTATTTATTTATTTAGATTTAACTGCGATAGACCTGGCATTTGACTAATTACTCTGGAATTGCACCTCGTGTTAGACATGACAAAAAGCAAACAGGCTTTAGTACATTGTAACACACATACACACAAATACTCCTTTCCACCATACTGCTCATGTCAGAACCGTTTACCGGAAAAACTGAGAACTGATCTCAATGTTGGCCCGCTTTTCCACTGACTTGAGAAACGAATGATGATCTATCTGACAACATTAAGACATAACCAGCCCACAAACACACACAGCATAACTCAGTCTTTGCTTACAAAGAGGCTGAAGCCGGGAACAGGGTTTTGGGTGGGAAACGGACAAAAATACACCTTTCACCATCTCTGTGTCTGCTGCTTCGATCGATGCAGGTTTGTGTATTTGACAGGCTCTTGAATGAGCTAGGATAAAACTGACCAAAAACATTCGATGATTGACTTAACTGCCGACCAGTCTCACATATGTCAGCGGAGGAGGGGGTCAGTCAACTCGGTAGAAGAGCAATTTAATTAAACTAAAATGCTTGAATGAATCATTCACAATGAGACTAGTAACATGAATCAAAAATAATAAGGGTTAATTTTGGATTTCATTTCGACTTTAAAGTCAGTGGAAAGGGAACATCTGAAATAGAGCACAACGGTGCCCACCCACTTATTTAGTCGTCTGGGTTCTGGAAGTATATTTCCCATTGATTTTTCCCATAGACTTTTCATTAAATCATTTAATTAATTTTATATATGGGAATATATAAAACTATTGATTTAAGGTAGTTGATTAAATTATAAAGCCAATATATTTTACATTTATTGCAAAATATTCTGAGATTCAAACTTTAAGGGTGTAGAGACACTGACTCAATTACAGTGTGATCATGGGGTGGGTGGTCCCTCCAAGGCACATTTTGCAAGCTTCATTGGTTATGGTTCTGTGATTGGTGAAGCTTTTTCTGCTGGTCCATGGGTAGTGTAGTTGTTTCCGCTATCAATCCCGATTTAATTTTCTCCCCAATTTGGAATGCAAAATTTCCAATACATTTGAAGTCCTCGTGGTGGCGTAGCGACTCGCCTCAATCCTGGAGGTGGAAGACAAATCTCAGTTGCCTCCACATCTGAGACTGTCAGTCCACGCATCTTATAATGTGGCTTGTTGAGCGCATTACCATGCACAACTCACCACGTGCCCAACTACGAGAACAACATTAGCGAGAACCACATTATAGCAGCCTCAAGGAAGTTAACCCAACATGACTCTACCCACCCTAGCAACCAGGAAGCCTGACTGGAGACACTCAGCCAGCCCTGGATTTGAACTTGCGACTCCAGGTGTGGTAGTCAGTGTCTTTACCTGCTAGCCCCCTCTAAACTCTTTAAACAAAGAAGTTGAAATAATGCAGACAGATGGCTTCAATGGAAGTATATACCATTTATGAACAATCTCGGAGCTCAAGGCAGGTCTGTCTTTAAAGGTTTATAAGTTATTGTTGAAAATTAAGTAGTCTATGGCAGGGGTATTCATTTAAAGTTCCAAGAGGTCCAATCTGAACATTTCCTAACCACCAAATGTCCGGACAATAAAAACCTACATGTCAGCAGTCAACACAGCTGTGATATAAATACAAGAAATGCATTTTTTTAATCTAATAGTTATAATAAATTTCCAAGTTGTCCGCAATAATAGTTTGTAACTGAAGATGAAGAAAAAAATCATTAAAAGTCAAAATAGTCTCTTCATAACTGGACAAGGATGAGGACATTGGGGTCCCAGAGACTGCCAAATTAGTGGGGTATGGGGGATCTTCTACTAAAAAAAATACAATAGTTCAGGGTTCATCAATTGTGTGCCCTTTGACATAATTATTAGGAGATCAGATGAACTATTAGTTTTGGAGCCAATTGCTAGCAGTCCAGTCTAGTAAACAATGTACATCACAACATTGCAGCTTAAAAATACTGTCTGCTGTAGTTAAGTATGGGCTGACTATTAAGTAATGTTTTAATGTAAAAAATCATATTCAAACTAATTTAAGACGGGAAAAAAAACTTTATAGTCTAAAGTTGCTCAGGAACCACTTTCAGTTGTCCTGTCTCACCAACCTGTCTCAGCTGAACTTTTGGAGTCATATCAGACACATGAAAATTAATTCTCGTTTTCTGCTGTGTATTTTAGCAAAAGATGACGGTGTCCATCAATATTGCTGCTTTCTGTATGTCTCCGCTATGGTATACTATTATTAAATTAACCGAATCTGCAGCTGTACAATGCAGCAATTTGTGTCCATTCACATTAATGCAGAGAAGAGTGGAAACTCATGGGTAGGGGGAAAAGGTAAACACCGGCTACCTTTTTGCTTGTTTAACATGCTAGTTTAAAAGGCCATTGACACTAAGCTTTTATACACGTATGCTTACACAATTACTTAGCCAGGTGTCAGATAACTAGCACAAAGATTTAGATCTTGGTCCGGATTGAATTGTCCTGTTCGCCTATTGAGTACCCCTGGTCTATGGTATCAATTAAATTGATTTTTACTTCCGGACCCAGACTGTTGCAAGGGGACCTTGAGGCGATGAGCTTCAACAGCAGAAGACCACGTCGAGCACTTTATTAGGACCTCAGTGTTCCTAGTAAAGTGCTCAGTGATTGTAGCTTCAAGTATTCAAGGGCCTTTAAGTGCATGCGTAAAAATATATTAAATGTTATTCAGTCCTTTAGCACCTAAAATAGAGATAAAGTGCAATGATTGTTAAAACCATCAGGTTGAGGACCACAGAGATATGGCTTTTTAACATTCCCGACTGTTAGAGTGTAACCTATTGTCCGATCTCCACCAAATTTTGCAGAATATCATGTCACATATGTGAACAAAATTTGATGAAAATCAGATTTGTTGTTTAGGAGTAAATTTGGAGTGAACTAGGCCACAAGCATATTTTTAAATGACCCTGTTAAAGCCATATATTATAAATTACTGATATACACTGTCCACAGATTCTCCCTGTACAAGTTTTATTGATGTCGAGTAAAAAATCTAGGACTAGTTTGTAAACGTCAAATACTTAACATACAACTTGGTGTCCAATGGTTCTTCAGGCAAAGTTGTTTAGAGTGAGGAGAGCTATTATGTGAAATGAATAATGTGTTCTGGGTGAACCACCACAGAATATACATCCATTTACACACATGCAAAATGTGATAGTGCCCCCTGCTGGCCTATATTTTTTTATATTTTGCAGGGACCTCTTGGGACAAGAGTCAAGCAGGCCAAAATACCTCTAGAAAAGTATCCCAAACTTCCATTCAAGAGTTAGAGCCATTTAAGTGGGCATGCCATTGTGACGCTAAGTCGAAAGGTAATTTTTTTTTTTGAGAATTATTCTTCTGTTGCTGTCCGGGGAAGCCCAACTCGCGGCCCAACAGTTGCCGGCAGCGAATCTCCTGGCTTACGCGGACTTGAAGAAGGCTATCCTGCTGTGGGTGGGTCGCAGTCCGGAGCAGTATCGTCAGCTATTCCGGTCTTTAAAAATGAGTAAAAAAGACAGCCCGTTTGCCTTCTCCCAGTGGCTCCTAGACGCGTGTCGGAAGTGGTTGCTAGTGGGGAATCCTGACGTCGGGGGAGTAATCGACCAGGTGGTACTGGAGCAACTTATTCACAATCTTGAGCCACACGAGCTTGATGAGCTCGGCGCTGTATCGGAGAGTGGTCCGGCCTCTGATGCGGATGACTTGACTGGGCTGCCGCCTTCGGGCCAGCACGCCCAGTCTGAGGCTGATGCCCAGATGTCCGACATGCTTGACCGTGCTGCCGTCAGCATAGGGCTGGACTGGAACCCTCCTTCCTCCCCACAGACTGGATGATTGGTTACTCGGGTCTTCGCGCAACACCCCCCTGTTCCATTCTTCCCGGAAGTGCATGATGAGCTGATGAGTTTGTGGAGGACACCCTTCTCATGCTTCAATGTGCCTCTCGTTTATCCACTCTCACTACCCTCGACAGCAGAGCGGCCCACGGGTATACAGCGCCCCCCCAGGTGGACAGAGCAGTTACGATTCACCTATGCCCCGAGAACGCAGAGGTCGCCATGTGCTCCACTCCAAGGTCTGTAGGATGGCGTCTTCACTGACCGCCAAAGCCTACAGCACCACCGGACAGGCCGCTTCCACCCTGCATGCTATGGCCCTCCTGCAAGTCCACCAGGCCAAGGCACTTAAAGATGTGCACTTGGGTAGTCCTGATCCCGATGTGCTGCAGGAACTGCACTCAGCGACCGACCTCACCCTCAGGGCCACGAAGGTCACAGTGTGGTCACTCGGGCAGGCGATGGCCACTCTCATGGTTCAGGAACGTCATCTGTGGCTGAACTTGGTCGAGATGCGCGACGTGGACAAAACACGCTTCCTCGATGCACCTGTCTCCCAGTTTGGCCTTTTCAGCAACACCGTTGAGGACTTTGCCCAGCAGTTCTCAGTGGTGACGAAGCAGACGGAGGCCATATCTCACACCATGCCCCGCCGCAAAGCTGCCAGCATGGGCCACGCTCCATCTGCTCACCGAGGGCGTCCTCCTGCGGCTTCCTAAAAACATACAGCTCCGCCTCAACCCGGGCCAGCTCTCAGCCCCTGCGTCGAGCGCCCCGCAGGAAGCGCACGCCCCCCGTCTCATGAACCCCTTCGAGAACCTGGGAGGCTCCCCCCACGACTGTTCCCTGGCCGGCCAGTTCTGACGAGTCCAGAGGGACCATGGGACCTCCACCTCAGTCACTAACCCGCCCCTGCTGGGTGTGCGGAGTAAGGTAAGTGCTGCGAGTCTTCTCTCAGCACCAGAGCCTCGGGACGCGCTTTTTCCTCCTGACACCGCATTACCTGCTCTGCCCCGCTGCTCTGCCTCACCGGGTACATCAAAAATAATCATCCCCTTAGTTCCCCTAGCACGGAGCTTGGATGCATGGCTTTCACTGTTCAGGACCATTCGACTCAGTTAAGGAATAAAATAACGTTGTGTCCTCCCGGCCACATCACTGAACCGAGCCAATTTTGCGGCCGAACCTCATTGTCGGCTCCTCAGAAAAATCCTGAATGAAACAGACTCCACCCCCCCCCCCCCCCCCCGTACCCGTACCCGTAATTCTGCCTGCCAATTTCTCATTGGCCTTTTCTCATATATCAGAGATGAGAAATACGCTCCAGAGAGACCACAAGTGTCGCTTCTTCGACACAACGTCTCGTTCCCTCCATCAGGGAATGGAGGTTACAACAGTAACCTAGACAGTAAGAAGAAGTAACATGTTCAGTAACATGGTTTTACACTGGTAACACCATAGTGCTTGTAGTGGTATTTAAAACCAACGTGCCACTCTGTTGATTTTCTGTCTAGACAAAAAGCGACATGACCACTCTTAATTAATAAAGCTGTCTACACTGTGATGTCAGAAAGTGTGTGATGTTGGAAATGTGTTAGCAAAGTATTATTTTTTGATGAGCTTACACTACAATACTGTACATAGAGGGGACTTTTAATCTGACCTGTTACTCATCTGAGGCAAAGCCACTTCCCAACTGCCTTTTTGCACCCTTGAAGGGCAATGCGTGAAGGGGACACCATTTGAAGTGTTGTTTCAAACGAAAGTGAAAAAATTACTCCTTTCTCGGAGGGCTCTTTTACAAGACTGTCAATGGAGGGTACATTCATACAGAAATGGTGCCATGTTCCTTTCAAAGTACTAGGGGTATAATGGTTCAAATTACTCACAGTTTACTTTGTGTTATGTTTGTAGGGTCATGGTTTTGGTACAGTTCAGTGTTTGCATTTTAAAAATCATGGTTCTATACAGTAACCATAGTTTAAACATTGTATTTGTAGTAAATTCACAGTAACCATAAATCAACATGGTTACTGTCATGGTTACATTATATAGTAAAGTCATGGTTATATGGTAACTACAGTATTACTGTAAATCATGGTTAATTGTATCAAAACCATGATTTGTGCTAAGAAAACTATGGTGGCATCAGTCATGGTAACTTTCAATATTTCTATAGTAAAACTATGGTTAATTTATGTTAGGGACCTTAACTTAAAAAAAAAATTAGAATGACTAAATAAACATTTAATGTAATACTTGCACTATTACGCTACATACATCAACATAAAGTGCATTTGAAACTCAACTCTCTCTCTCTCTCTCTCTCTCTCTCTCTCTCTCTATATATATATATATATATATACACTCACCTAAAGGAATATTAGGAACACCTGTTCAATTTCTCATTAATGCAATTATCTAATCAACCAATCACATGGCAGTTGCTTCAATGCATTTAGGGGTGTGGTCCTGGTCAAGACAATCTCCTGAACTCCAAACTGAATGTCAGAATGGGAAAGAAAGGTGATTTAAGCAATTTTGAGCGTGGCATGGTTGTTGGTGCCAGACGGGCCGGTCTGAGTATTTCACAATCTGCTCAGTTACTGGGATTTTCACGCACAACCATTTCTAGGGTTTACAAAGAATGGTGTGAAAAGGGAAAAACATCCAGTATGCAGCAGTCCTGTGGGCGAAAATGCCTTGTTGATGCTAGAGGTCAGAGGAGAATGGGCCGACTGATTCAAGCTGATAGAAGAGCAACTTTGACTGAAATAACCACTCGTTACAACCGAGGTATGCAGCAAAGCATTTGCGAAGCCACAACACGCACAACCTTGAGGCGGATGGGCTACAACAGCAGAAGACCCCACCGGGTACCACTCATCTCCACTACAAATAGGAAAAAGAGGCTACAATTTGCAAGAGCTCACCAAAATTGGACAGTTGAAGACTGGAAAAATGTTGCCTGGTCTGATGAGTCTCGATTTCTGTTGAGACATTCAGATGGTAGAGTCAGAATTTGGAGTAAAGAGAATGAGAACATGGATCCATCATGCCTTGTTACCACTGTGCAGGCTGGTGGTGGTGTAATGGTGTGGGGGATGTTTTCTTGGCACACTTTAGGCCCCTTAGTGCCAATTGGGCATCGTTTAAATGCCACGGCCTACCTGAGCATTGTTTCTGACCATGTCCATCCCTTTATGGCCACCATGTACCCATCCTCTGATGGCTACTTCCAGCAGGATAATGCACCATGTCACAAAGCTCGAATCATTTCAAATTGGTTTCTTGAACATGACAATGAGTTCACTGTACTAAAATGGCCCCCACAGTCACCAGATCTCAACCCAATAGAGTATCTTTGGGAGGTGGTGGAACGGGAGCTTCGTGCCCTGGATGTGCATCCCACAAATCTCCATCAACTGCAAGATGGTATCCTATCAATATGGGCCAACATTTCTTAAGAATGCTTTCAGCACCTTGTTGAATCAATGCCACGTAGAATTAAGGCAGTTCTGAAGGCGAAAGGGGGTCAAACACAGTATTAGTATGGTGTTCCTAATAATCCTTTAGGTGAGTATATATATATATATATATATATATATATGTAAAAAGTTCATGCTCACGTGCATGGAAGAGGCGAGAAACCGGCTTAACGTATAAATTATAGTTTTAATGGAAAACTCAAAAGACAAACACATAGGAGGACAATGGACATGTCCGTGAACAATCTCTCTCTCTCTCACACACATCATCCGCTGTCGGCCTTTAACCCTCTTGGAGGCGTGATTAGACCAATACGGGGCTGGGTGTGTTGAATCACGACCCGGCCCGGCCCTCCACCGTGACACATTATATATATATATATATATATATATTTAACATTTAAAAGCTGTACATCACTATAAAAGGAATCTTATTATTTAAATGGTTACAAGAGTGATGCCGTAATGTGGCTCGAGTGTTTTTATTATACGCAGAAATCCTACTGTAACCAAGTGGGCAGACGAGGGAGTAAGGATCCAGGTGCAGCTTTATTTAAAAGTCACAAAGTAAAGTCTTCCAAGGAGGGCATAGGCAGGAACACGGACTAAGGCAGGACATCAAACAACATGGACTGAACATCAAACACCAAACAACGACCAACAAAGGACAAGGTGAACATGAGGGCCTAAATACAAAACCAAAGGGAAACTAAAGCCAATGGGCAAACAGAACTCAAAACAAGATAATAAGGCAATTAACTAAAACCAATGACAAAACTAGAACTGATAATAAAGTAATCAAACAATAAACCAATGAAAACCAGACACATAGACAAGGAGGGAAAACAGGACATAACAAGACTTTCAAAATAAGAGTGCATGAACACAAGACAGTATGGAAAGTAAAAGGTGCCAGAACTTAAAAATAAGAGTGCATAAACAAAAGAACAATATGGAACACAAAAGGTGCCAAAAACTTAAAATAAAAGGTACACAAACCAAAGACGGTGTGGATCGTTACACCTACATCCCTATCAATGGAGTAGGGAAAAATATATTTGGCAAGCACACCCCAAGCAACGGTTTATTATTAAATCTGTCATTGGTCAAACAAACAGTTAGAACTTGCACCACTGGTTGAGCCATTGTTGCTGTGTCGGGCTGGTTGCCATGCTTAAACAAACAGCAATGCACCTGAGTCATGGAGGCAATTCACTAAGAATTAATTGTGTCCAGTAAAGCTGCATTTATTTGCATATGCTGTCTGTGCTGGTTTAGCACCTAATTCAGTCCTTATGTAAATCAGGAAATGACGCAAATGCATCTGCAATATCTGTGCTGTATGCAATTTGAATGCACTTCTGTATACTGGATGATGAAGCAGAACATCGCTGTCTGGACTGTACACATCACTCCACTTCACTAAACCAGATGTATGAATAATCTCTTTAAAATGCCGAAAGTGTGCTTGACTACACTGCATATGTATATATATGCCAGTTTATAAACATAATTTGATTATTATTAGATAAATTACTGCTTCCAGGATCAATAGAAAATGTACAGAAACATCACTTTTAAATAAAATTGTTAACCACTTGCTTACATCTGGCAATAATTGTGCTGGGCAAATAGCAAGTTTTTGGAATAAAACTCAATCTATTGTAAACGTGAACTCAGCCCACAATGTGAACTCAGCCCACAGTTTTTACACTTTTAGGTGAAATCAGCCTACGGATGGATTGCCTATAGACTCTGCTATTGTAAACTCTAAAGTTTAAAATAGCATGTATTTCTATGTTGATCCATTGATCCAGTTTAGTGCTGGTCTAGCTGGTGGACCAGCATAGGATTGCAAATCTTGCTAGTGAGGCTGGTTGCTGATTAACCCTTCTGTAATGTTTAAAAATAGCAATATCTGTGATGTTTGGGTCAAAAATGACCCAGATATAGAGTTCAGTAGATTTGCAGTACATATACTGCAGACTCATCTATAAATTATGAACGATTATAAATGTACTTACATACTGGTTTTCATACTGAACACCAGTATATGGCACTTTTCCACTGCACGTTACAGTTCGACTCGCATCAACTCTACTCGCTTTACTTTTCTGAGCTATGAATTGTTTTATGTAAGCTGGCACAAACCCAGTGACTGTTCAGTATGCTAATATCAGAGCCTTGAATTTGATCCGTGCAGCAACCAGTGTATAGAGACAAGGTGGGGTGAAATATGTGCTCTCTTGGGTTTGTTGAAGACCAGCTATGTTGCTACATTCTGGATCATTCACAGAGGCCTAATTGTGCATTCTGGAAGGCTAGCTAAAAGAGAGCATTAAAGTAGTCCAGTCTAGATATGACAATAAACCAAACATGCAGTTGTGTGGCATGTTCAGAGAGGAAGGGTCTTATCTTCTTAATGTTGTACAGTTTTTGAGATGTGGTTGGAGAAATTGAGTTGGTTGTCGACGGTTACCCCTAGGATTCTGATGATTTTGGATGGGGTTATTGTGGATGAATCTAGTTGAACAGTGATGTTGTGCTCTACAGCAGGGTTAGCTGGAAAGATGAAGAGCTCAGTCTTCGCTAGGTTGAGTTGGTGGTGGTGGTGTTACTTCATCCAGGACGAGATGTCTACCAGGCAGGCCAAGATCCGAGCAGTCACCATTGGTTTTCAGGCTGGAAAGACACGTAGAGCTGCATGTCTTCAGTGTAGCTGTATAAGAATGCCTGTGTGCATGAATGGTGGGTCCCAGTGATGTTGTATATAAAGAGAATACAAGTGGGCCAAGCACTGAACCCCTAAGGTACACTAGAAAGTAGCTGATGTGACTTGGATACCCCACCTCTCCAGGCTACCTTGAAAGACCTACCTGAGAGATAAATAATTTCCTTTGATGTCCAGAGTAGAGAAGGTTGACATGAGCATCTGATGATTGACTGTTTCATAGGCTGCAGATATGTCAAGCAGAATGAGGACGGATGATCTGAAGCAATCTCTCACCTGTCTCTGGGATTCAGTGACAGACAGCTGGGCAGTCTCATTGTAATGCCCATTTTTGAAGCCTGACTGCTTGTTGTCTAGCAGCTTGTTCTGTGAGAGAAAGGAAGAGATCTAATTGAAAACAACACTTTTAGTATTTTTGCAATAAGTGGGAGGAGAGATACTGGTCTGAAATTTTCTACTTGTGTGGGGTTAAGTAGTGGAGCAGTGGAGTAGTTACTCGAGCCTGTTAAATGTGATGGGAAAAGTGGCTGTAAGTAGAGATGAGTTAATTATGTGTGTAAGTGCAGGTAGAGTGGACGGATAGATGGCTTGGAAAAGGTGGGAATACGGTCAAGGGGACAGGTGGTGGTGTGGTTGGAGAGAAGTTTAGAGACCTCTATGTCAGATAGAGAGAGAAGAGCTGCATACCATCGATGGGTGTTTGAGAGGGTGTGGTACTGTGATGGATCTGCCCTGAGCATTAGCAAATCACAACAAAAAAATGAGTCCATTGCCAAAAACAAGGAGCAAAGCGGTCTTCAATTGTGACAGTTTATTAAATCTTGTTTACGCAAGATAAGAAGTGACCGAACCTCATTAAATAGGAAAAAAAAAGTCAAAAAGTTGTATTCCTTCAGATTATATCACAGGTAATATCTAGTGTTGGCAGAAGACATAATTGGGCAACACCACCTTTCCCAGGATACAATAAGTAACTCACCTCTCTAGACAAACCATACACTGAATTTATAAGAAGTGGCCAGCACCATGAAAACAAAAAAGGGGAAACAAACCCATACACATGTTCACAACAATACCAACACAAGCCTTAGAATAAACACAATACATTTAACTAAATTTAGAGCCATGACTACAATTTAGTTAATGCAAAATAATTATATTAAACCAAAAATCACATTGATCAAGACATTACATTTTCCTATGTCCCCTCTAATGCATCGAAGTTGGTACAGTCTCATTTCCTTTAGAATTCCCATAAAACAGATCAACTTCCTGTTTAAATCTCTTTGTCACTAGGCTGGTCCATTCCCACAACACACCAGGTACAAAATATTTCAAATCATCTTAATTATAAAATGAATTAACAATTTAAACCATGTTTTTACAAATCATATTTTAGCCAAAGAGGAATTTTAACTGGTTTAATGTTTTAACCTTAAGCCAAATAACTAAGCCCGTGCACGGACTCAGTACAATGAAAAATAAAAGATCTTAACCAAACCAATATAGTAATGTCCTTTTTATTTATTGATAAACTGCAAATATGAATATATAAGAATTGTGTGGCTTAATTCCTGGCCATCACAGGTACTGAGAACGTACCGCTGATTTCTTGTAACCTTATCAGTTAAAAGGGGCAAAGAGTTCTGCTGTCAACAAGGTGGTGGGAGGTGGAGGACAGATGAGTGTGCTAAATTTCCTAAATAAGCTACAAGTGGATATAGTGTTGTTGATCTTGTTCTGATAATAGAACGTTTTTGCAAATGAGACTTTATCAGAGAAGAAATTAAGATCTTTAGATTTCCGCCATTTCTTCTCAGCTGCCATGTGGTCAGTTTGATGTTCTAGAAGAACATCAGAGATGGAGTTGGGGGGTGTCATACATGTGGCTTGGAGGAGAGAGGACTGATGCTGTATAGACACATTGTTAAAGTGGAGCATAGAGTGTCTGTAGCAGTGTTTACTTCCATAAAGAAAAAAAAATATTTTGTGATGTTAGAGATGCGTAGAGACAGCAAATCATTTTTGTAGGTAGTTTTGTAGAAATTGCATGGAATTCAAATGAGTTATTGTTGTATTGTGAGAAGAGTAGTGACAATGTCTGTCTGTTGGAATGAGGAAACCTGTTCCCCCACCCTTGTATGTTGAGGGGTGTGAGAAAAGAGGAACTTGTTAGAGAGGGCAGAGGGTGTTGCTGTATCCTCTGGGCATATCCAAATCTCTGGCAGAGCAAGGATGCTGAGGGATGAGTGGTGAAGCCTGGAAGGAAGTCAGCTTTGTTCACTGCTTCCTGTCATAACCAAGGGTTCTCTCCTATGATAGAGGTTGTAATCCCAGTAAATAAAACAGTCTCTGCACAGACACACACGCACGTACGCACGCACGCGCACACATACACACACAACAGTGCTTCTGTGATAAAATGAATGAAAAATTACCTTTTAATGAAATTTGATGTACAAAACAAGCCTAGATTGGACTTGTGATAGAAATCTTTCTATTTCTAATTTCTAAAGAACGTCAAGTCTTAACTATCACCAAAATGCAGAATGAGGTGTATTTGTCTTCACGTGGAGTTTAAAGCAGCGCTGGCATTGATGTGAATCATAAATGCTGCTTTGCGATTGTTGTAGCAAAGTGGATAACAACAGTTTAGCAGCAGATTATTTATTTATTAATAATGTGGAGGATTTGAGTTATATATTGATGCAATAAAAATGCAACATATGTGGGGACTAGTTCTTTCAATCAGTTAAACTCCCAGTTAGACTTTGGGAAATGTTCAATGTTACTTAAATTGTTGATATTTTAGTGCATTTCTATCTTTATACTGTGGAAAGTTTATTTGGTAAATTATAATAAGGCATTATATTGTTACAATATGTTTTCTTTCCTAAGATGGAAATAAATGCATGTTGACAGGAAAAAAAGCATATATAGTATCACATTTCAGCAGATTCAAAATATGCAATTAAATGCGATTAACTACAAAAAATATGTGATTAAAAAAAAAAATGTATCGACTGATAGCACAAATACACAGCTATCACGTCATTAAGTGAAAAAAGCTGGACACGCCTTAATATTTAGTACAACAAAGCTGCTACATGTGGCTAACCTAAACTGAGAGTCGCACAAGATGACAACACAGGAACAAATGCGAGTTCAGTACACAGTAAACAAACCATTTTAACCTAACAATGAATCTAAAACAAGTGAAACACGGTAATAACACACACACACTTAAGCATAAGATCAGCACTAGCAATAAATAATATTCTAAAACAAGTGCAACATGGTAGTAAATACACACTTAAACGTGAGTTCAGCACACAGTAATTAAACTCTAATAGTGTTATGAAGGGGAGGCAGACAAGGAGTGAGGATCCAGTTGCAGCTTTATTTAGATGGTGCAAGGGGTCAAGCAAGCGGTGAAAACAGGAACAAATGAAACATCCACGAGGGGAAAAGAAAGGTACAAACATAAGATATAAACACGGGGAATATTCCAGAAGGGCACAGGGCAGGAACACGGACGAAGGCAGGGTTGACGTGGAACATTCACCAAACACCTAACATCAAACAATAACTGACAAGGGACAAGGTAAACATGACTTAAATACAAAACAAGGGGAAACATAGACCAATGGAAAGCCAAAACTCAAAACAAGATAACAAGACAATAAACTAAAACCAATGATAAACTAGAACTGATAAAAAGATAATTAGACAATGAACCAATGAATATCAGACACATAGGCATGGAGGGAAAACAGGACATGACAAGACTGGGGAACAGGAACATAAGAATTATTTCAAAATAAGAGTGCATAAACAAAAGACAGTATGGAGTGAAACGGGTGCCAGAAACTTAAAAATAAAAGTACATAGACAAAAGACAATATGGAAAGTAACAAATAGAGTGCTAAGGTTTAGTGTTTTCAATCATCTGATTTGAAATTACTATATATATAAAAAATATGAAATTTACATGGTAAAACATCATATAGGGTGTGTTCACACATAGCAGGTTTGGTTTGATTAAAACAAACTCTGGTGCGATTGCTCTGTTAGTGCGGTTCATTTGAACTGTGTGAACGCTGCCATCTGAATCTTGGTGTGCACCAAACAAGCGGACCAAGACCCCCTGTAAAGAGGGTCTCTGTCCTCTTCCAAACAATCTCTATTGCGGTTCGACTGATATACTGTATGAACGCAGCATGGACCAAAGATGTCTTGCAGCATATCTTCGTTTGTGTGTGCAATGGAGGAATTCCTGGTGCTGTTTTGACTCCTTTACACATTTTATTATCTCTTCGTTTGTACTCAGCTGAGAAAAATATATACATAAATCAAACAAGCTCTTTTAGCCCATCAGCAAGCATTGTTTTGGGTGTTCGGCAAGTTCTGTTGCAAAATATACATAATAAAAGCTGTCCAATCAGGTTGCATAATGATAATCCTTATCAATATGCCTTTTGTTTTGTAGCTTTAGGTTCGTAAAAAATTCGTAAGTTGTTAAAAATGCCAGTGTGAACGCTACGCGAACCAGGACTAAATGTATAATTTCTAAATGTTTTGGTCCGGACCAAGAGAACTGAACTACAAGTGTGAACACACCCTTAAAATGTAGTTGTAGTGTTTTCAATTTAGCAATAATTTATAAATCATTTTTATTTAATTATTTTTTTTATATTGTCCCAACATTTTTGGAATTGGGGTTGTAATATTATTTATATTGAATGCACATTAATTACATATAATTATTGTTCATGACAGTCTTTATTTTCCAATATTTACAATGACAGCAACCCGTTGCATATTATGTAAGTATATGAGGCTTTTATCATGTTGTGCATGTGCTTTAGAAAACATATTTATTGCATATGCCTATATAATTGGATTTCAAGTTTATCATGCTGAAAGCAATGGGTTCTCTGCAATAACCCCAACACATGGGAGCGTGTGCTGAGTGAACCGATACCACAAGATAGACTGTCCTCGTGGGCGGCACAAAACAGAAAAACAGTAAAACAGTAAACAGCCTAAAACAACAGTTTTCTCTCTCTCCCACCCAGGAATACAGGCAAAGTTGTCTTAAAATTCTTTCAAAAAATGGAATTGGGTCTCTTAGACTATGATCTGTCCTGTGATGGATGGGTTTGGCTCACAAGTCTCAGATTCAGAGAAAATGGAGTGTGAAAATTGTAATTTTAAAGTAAAAGCTTTGAAGCCATTTTTCGCACTTGCAGTTTTGTTGTAGGCCTAAATACTGCGTTCTGGCTGCCTAAATGTAAATTTCCAAGTTGGCAGTAATGGTACGTTGTAAAAGAAGAAGAAAAAACTATCAAAGTCAAAATAACCTCTTTAAAGATGGGCAAGGATTAGGACATTGGGGATTCAGAGACAAAGCCAAGTGGGATTTGGGGGATCTTCTATCAAAAGATTAAAACATTTCAATGAGTTCATCAATCAAGAGCACTTTGTTATAAATATTAAAAGTTGAATGACAACAGTCCTGTATATGTGTTTGAATATTTTTAGATTCTCAGGGGGCATACACAGTGCAGATTGGCCCAGTTGCTAGGGAGTGTAGAGTAACAAACCTCCTCATGGTCGCTATAATATGGTTCGCTCTCAGTGGGGCGCTTGGTGATTTGTGCTTGAATGTCGCGGAGAGTAGCATGAAGCCTCCACTATGTCTCCGCACTAATGCAATCAACAAGCCACGTGATAAAATGCGTGGGTTGACGGTTTCAGACGTGGAGGCAGATGCCACCACAAGTGCTTAGAACGCATTGGGAATTGGGCATTACAAATTGTGGAGAAAAAGGGGAGAAAAAACATAAATACTGTTAGCTAAAGTTAAGTAGGCATATAAATGGTCAGACTATTAAATAATGGTTACGTTCCCATGAGAACTCCATTATGCTACTAGTAAAATCACATTTCTGGTTGTTTTTCCTAGCCATTTATGTGAGAGATGATCTTTGATTAATTTTTACAAAAATAATCTGTTTGTGAAAGGCCACGTTTCCATATAATACATGACAATTTTATGTTTTTTGACAATTTACACGCTCAGTTAGGTTTAGATAAGGGATTTGGGTAAGGGCATAATATTAATAAGCATGTCCTTAATGCCTCATCCAAAAAAAACTCACGCTTATTTCCGCATTAGACATCTAGGCATTTGCACCTGATGAAATCATACAAATTTATACAAACGAACTCGTACGAAATCATACAAAATTGCCAACTGGTAAAATATGTATGAATTTTTTGTACGAAAAAAAATTACTGTATAGTTTAAAGGTGCTCTGGAAACACATTGTACTGTCACAAACCTGGTTTAGCTGAACGGCCGGATTCATTTCTGACACATGAAGTTGATTTCACTTCTCTTCATTCTCGTTTTCTGCAGTGTGTTTTACAAAAGATGCCAGTATCAATATATATTACTGCTCTCTTTATTTCTTCGCTATGGTCTACTGTCGCAAATAACTGCATCTGCAACTCTGCAAGAAAGTGTATAAATGAAGCATGTTCTGTAAAAGAAAAAAGTATTTGAGGATACAGCGTGGAAAGATCAGTGCTATCTGTGCCCGAGTGCTTGAACTGTAAATAGCTCCGTTGTTTTTTCACACTTATCACTTGAAGTATTAAAACGGTGAGATCGGGCAGCAAATGTCAAGATGTCTCGTGGTTTGAAATGGAACTGAGCCGAGGTCCAGACATGGATGGCGGTCCTCTATTTGGTGACCGCTGGCCTACACTGTCAACCAAGTCACTGTCAACCATTTTTTTGGGCAAGGATTGGATCTTAGTACATGCACTATACAGCAAAAAAAAAAACATATGAGAACAGATTTTTCCTTATCCGATTTTGGCCACTTAATTGACAGATTAAGTCTGTTCTTAAAACATTTTTTGGTGCTCGGGTAAGGTTAGTCAATGCATGAAAATTCCTGCAATCATGGAGAGAGCGCACGCACACACACACACACACACACACACACACACACACACACACACACACACACACACACACACACCTTTATCATTGAAAAGTAAATAATAATAAAAATACTTAGTGCACCTTTTAGCCTTGCTGTGTAAAGTCTATGGTGTTTCAATGTTACCATATCTTGTTCAGCATGGTCATCCCTGCAGTGTGGCCAGTAGTATCAGATCTAGTGTCCAAATTCTGTGCATAGTCCAAAAGAACAGATGTCCACTTCCAGTGCCCAGAGACAGATACAAAGTAAAACATGCTATTGACCATAATGTATGACTTCATTGGTGCTTATTTATGATGCATGGAAAGATTCACTTCACTACAAAATAGTTTTGCATAGTTTACACAGTTTTGTCTTTGGACTACAGTGATACTGAGAGTGAAAACTGTTGATAGCTCTGCTCTCATTCATTAGAGCTGTGGTGTTGAATGTGAAGAGCCATCTGTACTCAATCCACAGGATCTTAACCAGCAGCATTTATTGCACATATGATTATAGGGTGGTGTGCTGTTTTCTTTACACGCCATCTGTCCAGGAGCGCCTACAGGATACCTGAACTGAAACCCAACACTCTGAAAAGCTGCAGTGTTGGAAAACATGAATCACGCATTAAGTACAGCACCACACACTTTTTGTTTCAAAGAAAAATAGTTGGAAAGAAATATATTTTTATTATGCAGTTTCGATTCAGTTTTGAAGCAACCTCTTACACTTTCAGTGGCCTTGGTTCTGAAACTATTTTTCCCATTAATTTTCTCCATAAGCATTTCAAGGAATTCTTCAATAAAGCTTCACCTTGAACCAAATCAACCAGCTCAGAAATGAATCACAACATAACAGTATTCTTTAATGCATTTATCTGTGCTCTTGCAAGGATGTTCTGGCCCTAGTCAATAGAGCCCTCCACTAAATCTCTATGATATTCTCATCTCTAAATATGTACTTCAATGTAAGTCTTTGTGTTGAGGTTTTTTTTTGTGTGTGTGTGTGTTTTATTGTCCGCAGGGTGAAAAGTGTCATGATGGCTTTAAAAAATAAAAGATCTATCCTGAACCACCCAAATAATTTGAGGTATCATTCATGGTTGTGTTGCTGGTTGAAGTTTTAAGATGGTCCTTATCACACCCACCATAGTTTTAGCATGTCTTAGCACAATATGAGGACTTTTCAGACAGTCCCTTACCCACCGTATTTTACGGGAACTCTAGTGGTGAATGTACTGGTGCACTATGGCTGCCATTGTATAATGGATGCTGCATACTGGTGAAGGTTGAGGAGAGTCCCTTGTTCACAATGTAAAGTGCTCTGAATGTAGTGTCAGAAAGAGCTATATAAATGTAATATTCATTCATTCATTCATTAAGTTGTTATTTATTGATCTTCCCCTCTACTTTAATTCTCAAATCTCATTCTTATGTCCATTCAGATGACTTGGAATATAAAGCATGAGTCATATGGACTATTTTTATGATTCATTCTTGAAGGAATGTGAATCGTAATGAATTTTACGATTCCAGTTCTGTTTCCTCCTACTGATTCCTTTTCCTTAATGGTTCCATTAGCAATTTTTTATTATTTTTTTTGTACTTTTGAGAAAGAATTATTTGTAATTGAGAAATGTAATTCTAATTGAATTTTTTGCCCTCAGCAGCCTGTTACCAGATGACGATTTCATTTTAGATTTCGATAGAGAAGATTAGAAATAAATGTAAGTAGATTCATGTAAGGCACGTTTACACAGACTTTTAGAAGAATTAATGCAATCTAAAAAAACTAACAAAAAACATGATAACGTATTTCATTCATTAGCTTGAACAAATTGTTTTCTACTGAATAAATAAATAACAACAAACATTGAAACAACATGAATGTGTGTTTTATTTTTCTATTTATTTTTTATTTTTTTATGTCGTCTCTCCCCATCATATCAGTCTATTATCCATGTCTACAAATTCAGCTCATTAGCTGTATATGTCTGTCTTGCTTATTGAAAAATAACAAGAGA
Source organism: Moxostoma hubbsi (assembly GCA_032164185.1). Lineage (NCBI taxonomy): Eukaryota > Metazoa > Chordata > Actinopteri > Cypriniformes > Catostomidae > Moxostoma > Moxostoma hubbsi. The sequence goes on along the minus strand of JAVLUX010000044.1, from coordinate 23,322,155 downwards.
CACTCACAGAACAGACGAGTCCTCTTGTTGACTAATCTCCCGGTCTGCTCTGCAGGACTTGGTTAATAAGGGCCAAACTTGTTCTGTCCTACTGTCTACAATGAGCTTGGTCTGACACATTGACAGCAGGCAATTATGAGAGGGAAAAAGAACCGCAAACAGAGACAGTGGGTTGTATCTTATATTAATGTGCTTGTGTAACCACCTCTCTAACAATGAGATGACAACTGCTATGAGAAACACATTGAAGCAATCATACAGTGCTTGTCACATGTATATCCCACCTCACGTCTTATTCTAGAATACCTGTCATTTGTATATTTGAAGACTGGATCGAGCTAAGGCAGTTAAAGACACACGAGAGATTTTAGTGATGCTCACTAGAAGCACATTAAGACTAGATAACAGTTGTCACTCATCCGTATCGTTACAGCACATCTCTATATCTTGTCAAGTGCACATGTGATTTTTTTCACCACAAATTAAACAGTTGCTACAGAATTAAAACAAAACAAACCATTTTTTATGAAGGTTATTAACATATTTAACTTGAAATAATCGTTTTTGACCAAATGTCCATGGTAGTTTCAGGGCACAGTCCCAACTAAGGTCATCACTAAGTTTCATTTGAATATGTCACTTAAATAGGCAAATATACAGCCTCACTTCCTGTTTAGCAAATTCTCCATTGACTGTGTTGATGCATTACAGGAAAACAGGTTTGGTACATCAATAATTTGAAAAGAAATGTTTTTTTTTTCCTATGGATGGATTTAAAAACATTAAAAAAAAAAAAAAAGATTTAAAAAGTAATTTCTCCAGAGAAAGACCAAGCAAGACTGAGAATATGAGGAGACCAACTTGAAACCACTCCTTAATATAAAATTAGCAATTCATACAATTTATTATTTCTTGGCCAGTAACTGGTGTTTGGCTCTGTGACTTAAAAATGGGGAAAAGATATAAATGTAAAGGCTTCAGTGGGGTTCTCAACAAAGTTGGCAGGCAAGGTTTTTCAAGGCATCATTACTGTTTGGTGTTGGCACAGTCAACTTGATTTCACCTGATGATGATTCATTGTGTCTGAATCTGAAGATCAAGAGTTATCTTTGGTGATGACTAGACAAAAATTGTTAGAAGAAAAACAATTATTTTCTGAACCCTACATAAAATTTACTGAACTGAAGCAAGAAAGCAGAAGGGAAAAAGAATACTTTTGTTTGTAGAATGAATGGTTAAGTAGAAATTTGTAAAAAGTAAAAATGTTGTCGGAGAACTATTGAAACCACCCCTAATCAGTGTGCTAAATTGAATACATTTCATACTGGACTCTTGAAGAGAAGGACGTGAGAACAGTTAAACAAGGACTGCACATCTTCAGTGACTGACCCATAATGATCAATAATTACAATCAAAGCTGAAAACAGATGACATGGGGGGGGGGGGGGGGGGTTCTGGGTAGCTCAGCATGTGAAGACACTGACTATCACACCTGGAGTCACAAGTTCGAATCCAGGGCATGCTGAGTGACTAGTCAGGCTTCATAAGAAACCAATTGGCCCGGTTGGTAGGGTGGGTAGAGTCACATTGGGTTAACCTCCTTGTGGTCGCTATAATGTGGCACTCGCTCTCGGTGGGGCGTGTGGTGAGTTGTGCGTGGATGCCGTGGAGAATAGCTCAAGCCTCCACACACATAAGGTCTCCGCAGTAATGCGCTCAGCAAGACACGTGATAAGATGTGCAGATTGACTATCTCAGACGCGGAGGCAAATGAGATTCGTCCTACACCACCCAGACTGAGGTGAGTTACTACGCCTCCACAAGGACCTAGAGTGCATTGGGAATTGGGCATGGCAAATTGTGGAGAAAAGAGGAGAAAATTAAATAAAAAAATTAATGGGATATGTGAGCGTTCTACTGAGATGATTTGAGCTGGACAGCTGATAATCAGTGTCTGATTGTAAAGTAATGAGTTAAAGTAATGTAATTACTTTTTGGTAAAAAAGTAGTATAGCAATACATTTTTAATTATTCTAATCATATTAAAGTTACTAAATTTGGACCCACTTTATATCAGGTATATAAGCATTTGATACAATGTACTTCCGTATTATGTACATGTGTAGTTGCATTGCACTTGCATTTAAAGCATCTGCATTTAATTATAAATGTGATCTGTAGTTAAACTGTTAACCTTTCCCCTAACCTAATCCAACCCTTACCTTAAACCCTAACCTTAACCCTACTCCTAAACCTACTGTATCTCAACATCGGTAGCAGCAAATTTTAACCTTAACAGAGTTTTGCAGAACAAGATGTAGTTACAGTATAAATACTTTGTATTTCACATATTTTAATGTTGGAACTAAGTAGTAAAAGGTACTATATAGTGGGACCCTAACTTTTAATTAAGTGAATTTAAAGTTCATTACTTTGGTTATAAGAGAACATTTCAAAACATTCAGACACCAAATATTATTTATGTTTTTCCATTGTAAAGTATTTTTTTTCTATTTCATATGAATCACCTGCTGACAACTCCAGAACTTTGTTGATTTAAACTTTTTCCCCAACAAATACCTAATAGATGAGTTTGACACACTAAAGGGAATGACAGCAAACAGCACCCTAACGTGTGCCCTTAAGTGTACCCTTAAGTGTGTACCAATCTGCCCTTCAACCCTTCAAACTCTTCTGAGTGATAGCACAAACACACACACACACACACACACACACACACACACACATATCCTGAGGCTCTATCATTTGCACCTTAAAGCCATGGCAGAAAGTGTATGAGGGAATAATGGAGCAGGTGGGTTGGGTTCGTGTGATTTCTTTATTAATATAAAGTTAGCTGATTATGAGACTCATCAGTACCGTTCTAAACACAACATGTGTGCGCGCGCGCGTGTGTGTGTGTGTGTGTGTGTGTGGCAGCCTGAGGACACAAACACACCATCAGCTGTCACTTTAAAACATATTTACATCTAAAAAGACAGTCACATGTCACATCTCTGTTGTTCAATACTCATGATTGTGTCAGGAGTTCTGGCAATTTCTTCAATGATAAAGATGGAAATTAATTTATACTGTGCTGATAAAAACAGCCCTTTTAATAAAATTACCATGGTAACCCTACTTTCCACTGTAGTAAGCTTACTGTTTGTTTGTTTTTGATGTAGTTAATAGAAAGTTCTCACAGTTTTGTGTCTTTTTTTAGTCAGGGATTGTCTATGTTCGGAATATCATACCACCATACTAATAGCACTAGATCACCCAAATAAACAATTTATAATTTCTTAAAATATATGCCTAATATATTAAATCTTAATATAAAATCTCAATCCATTATATACCGTATTTACCTGTGATGCACACTTTAATTTGGAGCGAGAGATGTATGTACACAACTTTTCCCAGCACAAAGGATGAGTTAATGCACAAGGTTCAATGGGCCTTAGCACCCATGGGACACTGCATGCCTTGTGAATCTTAGGCGAGTACAAGTGCATCCACAAACCCCTTTGAATGGCCTACAAAGCAGATAAAGAGCTGTTCAGACAGCCTGAATTGACTTGTGCATCCAAAGTGCATGCATAATGCCCTCATAGGGTAGAGCATGTGTATCCAACTCATAGGGAGGAGGAGAGAAAGCTTGCAGGGTTACAACCTGAGCCCTAAAGATGGTGGCCAGCACTTTGGCATATTACCCTCCTTGGGCTTGAGAACAGCTATTGACAAGCCCATTCTAAACTCTAAACAATAGTCACTGACTGACAAGGTTTGAAGATCCCTAACATGTTTGGCTGAAGCCAAAGTGAGTAGCTGCACAGTCTTCAAGAGGGTATGCATAAACTTACTGCCTGTGGTTATTTAAACCAGGAAACCATAAGTGCATTCAGTACTAGTGGGGCGAGCGGGTGTCAGACATCTCACACCCATGCAGAAACTTACTGACCACCGAAGGAGTCAGGTCCGGTCGCTATAGCTGCGACATACGCTTTAATCGTAGATTAAGTAATTCCTGCGTCCAAATGCTCTTGCAAAAAACTAAATATCTTCAGCACAAGGTAATTCCCTGGGTCCTCACCACAAGAGTAATGCTGGCCAGCATAAAGTCATCAATTTAAGGCATACATCTGCCTCATTGAGAGGGCATTGGCCTGTAGTATAGTGTCGAGCACTGGCTGAAACAACACAAGTGTGTCAGAAGAGCTATGCTAAGGGTCACCACAGCTCTGGTTGGGGATGCCAGATCATGCCTTGAGCTTGAAATAGCAGATCCCTCAAGGGAATTTTCCACAGAGAAGCATCCAATAGCTCCACCAGCTGTTAGGCCACCTTAGGGTCACAAGCAACATGGATTCCCTGAACTCCCAAACCTTGCACAACACTTGGTGGGATTCATACTTGTGATTCACTGGCCATTTGTAAGCTAGGACATCCAAGCCCAGCTGAGCATGTGTCATAGAGTACCAGAGGTGACAGGCTTCCCCGAATAACATCAGAATCCTATGGACTGTCTTAGGATGAAGTCATCATTCCCCTGGCCCGTATCACTGACACAAGAGTAAATTTGCACCGCGAATCAGTTGGCCTGGGACGTGCATCGCACAAATTGATAGGAGATGTGACTCGCTCCAGAGGACAATTTTGAAGCCTCCAGACATGCTATATCTCCTTGGTAAAGCGCTCAACAAGCCACGTGATAAGATGCGTGGGTTGACGGTCTCAGACGTGGTGGCAGCTGAGATTCATCGTCTGCCACACAGATTGAGATGAGTCACTATGGCAACACAAGGACATATAGCACATTGGGAATTGGGCATTACAAATTGGGAGAAAAAGGGGTGAAAAAATAAATAAATACTGTTAGCTGTAAATGGAAATTCTCGAAACATGCTGATTAATAAAGCAAATTTTAGATGGAATAAAAATGTATTGTTTAAAGGTGCTCTGGAAACACATTGTACTGTCACAATCCTGGATTAGCTGAACGGTCGGATTCATTTCAGACACGAAGTTGATTTCACTTCTCTTCATTCTAGTTTTCTGCAGTGTGGTTTACGAAAGATGCCAGTATCAATCTTTATTGCTGCTCTCTTTATTTCTTCGCTATGGTCTACTGTCATTAAAATAATCGCATCAGCAACTCTGCACACAGCACGCGAAAGGATATAAATGAAGAATGTTCTATAAAAGAGAAAAGTATTCAAGGATAGAACATTCTTCTTAACTACCATGTTCTTCTGAGTTTTTAATTGAAGAAAAAGTTAAGAATATTTTGTATTCCCTAAAATAAATGTTCTTAAAATCATCGGAAATAAAAATCTTAAAGTTAGAATAACCTCACAGTTGTCTTAAATCCTAAAAGGTAAGATGTTTAATGAATTTACTGGCTTCTTTCAAATGTGATGTGTTCTATCACTTTGTTTCAGAAGTTGCAATGGGCTTTTTATGACGTTTTTGAATGTTTCAGCATTTTTGTGTTATTTTTATTGTCAGCTTTCAAACCATGTAAATATTTTCACGAAATTCAAACACTAAAGGTGGTTTTGAATGTTCTTAATGTGGTTAAGAGCTCTCTCTCTCTCTCTCTCTCTCTCTCTCTCTCTCTCTCTCTCTCTCTCTCTGTGATCTTTAGATTTAATAGAAATATAATAATTATATAATTACAAAAGCTGAGACTTTATTTTCCACCGCTTATCCACACTGCTGATCAGACAATGTCTTTTTTTTCTTAAGAAAAAACTTAAAATGTTCTTAAAAGGATAGTTCACCCCAAAATAAAAAGTATCTCATCATTTACTCACCCTCATACCATCCCAAATGTATATGAATTTCTCTCTTCAGCAGAACACATTTGAAGAAAAGTAGAAAAAATATATCTTGCAAGTGGATGACGATATGACCTTTGAAGCTCAAACAGTCAGCATAAATGTCATCAATATGACTCCACTGGTTAAATTAATTTCTTCTAAAGGGAAACAAATTGGTTTTGGGGTGAAAAATATCAATATATAAGTATTTTTTAACTATAAAAACATCGCAACGTTGGCATGTTTGGACGTAATCTTACGTTTTTCTCTCAGGTAAGACATCCAGGATGAGCACACAAATGCTCCATTGTGAGTAAACATACAGATACAAATTCATTTTTGGAGCTTGAAATGATCAAATCACCATCCACTTGCATTTTAAGGATCTACTGAGCTAAGTTTTTTTTTCTGTTTGTCTTCAAATGGGTTCTGCTGATGAAAGAAGGGCATACACATCTGGGATGGCATGAGGGGAAGTAAATGATGAGAGATGTTTCATTTATGGGCGAACTAACCCTTTAAGAAAATATTTAAGAATTTTTTTTATCCCCTTTTCTTCCAATTTGGACTGCCCATTTTCCACTACTCAGTAGGTCCACATGGTGGTGTGGTTACTCACCTCAATCCGCGTGGTGGAGGACAAGTCTTGGTTGCCTCTGCTTCTGAGACCTTCAATCCGCACATCTTATCATGTGGCTCGTTGTGCATAACACTGCGGAGTCTCCGCATGTGGAGGCTCATGCTACTCTCTGCGATCCACGCACAACTTACCATGCGCCCTATTGAGAGAAAGAACCACTAATCGTGACCACGAGGAGGTTACTCCATGTGACGCTACCCTTCCTAGCAACTGGGCCAATTTGGTTTTTCAGAAGAGCTGGCTGGTGTCATTTTACTTAAAGATTTTACTTAGGAACGTTCTTACAAACTTCTTAACATTTATCCTAAGAACGTTTCTTTCTTTTTGTTATTTTCTCCCCAATTTGGATGCCCAATTCCAAAAGCACTCTTTGTCCTCGTGGTGGCGTATTGACTCACCTCAATCCGTGTGGCAGAGGATGAATCTCAGTTGCCTCCACATCTGAGACTGTCAATCTGCTCATCTTATCACGTGGCTTGTTGAGCACATTACCGCGGAGGCATCTGCGCACAACTCACCACTTGCCCTACCGAGAGCAAGAACCACATTATAGCGACCATGGCAAGGTTACCCCATGTGACCCTACCCTCCCTAGCAACTGGGCCAATTTGGTTCTTAGGAGACCTGACTGGAGTCACTCAGCACTCCCTGGATTCAAACTCGCAACTCCAGGGGTGGTAATCAGCGTCAATAATCACTAAGCTACCCAGGTCACCCTTCCCAAGAAATTTCTTAATTTATTTCTTAAGAACATATTCATGAATCCGGCCCCGGGATACATAGCTGTTGACACCCCATCAACCACCTCCTTATGTGTAAAAACCAGCAAATGCCCCTGACTGAAGCATATTAAAGGGAACATTGATGAAACTCAAGATGAAGCGTCTGGACATATCCACCACCAACATCTGTGTTTATTTATTTATTTCTATGTATTTTTAAAGAACTTTGATAATATGACATGCATGAGAAGAGAATTTTGTGGCAAGCAATTTTTTTCACCTTTTGCACACAGTGAGGTTCAACTAAAGTGGAGTTTGAGCAAAAAGTTTTGCTGTCCCTTCAAATTAACCATCTTGCAGCGAAATAGACAGACATGTCACAGAGTCGGGAATTGGAGACAGCAGGCCCAGACAAACAGTCAGAGCGCAGCTGAACCTGAGCACTCACACTGACTGATGCTGGATATGTGCTGAGCTATGATGCACAGAGATGGTCTATTTTCTGTGTGATGATGCCAGTATACAGCATGTGAGTGTAGATGAGCGCTCCACCTTTGACAAACTTGCATAACTGCTGCACTACGTAGTGACATATGAGAGACTATAATACACACATTTCAATAATTTTTCTTATTTGATTTCATCTCAGTAAGTTAACAGACTAGATGTGATTGAAATGTCTGCACAAGTGAACTAATGAAAAATAATGAGACTTTGGGGGTCTTGCTAAATTGTAATTTTTTTTATTTAAAACTACATATTTTAAATTATGAATGCAAATCTAAAACAGAAACAAAGTCTGCAAAATGCTTATAGTGGATACAAATGAAAGGGGTCAAATTACAGAAATAGTGAAATAGACAGGAATTTATCAGAAGCAACAGGCTGATCTAACAAGAAATCAGTGACTGGCAGTTGTATGTTTTGTCTGCTAAAACTGAATGTTTTGTTTCCTTTCTGAATGTCCAAACTGACACACCAAGTGGTTGATTGAGCAACAACAGTTGTGACGAACTGTACATTAACTTAATTATTTAAATAGATGTGACATAAATGGCACAGTGCATCCAATTTTTGGAGACTGCTGGGCATCATGTATTTAGATGTAAGTGTAGCGGGTGACATAAACTATATGATTAAAAAAAAAAAGAAAAGGGTCTGTATTAGTTAGCAGACACTAATAACCAAACAGTATTTAAATTATTTACACCTTGGGCTATATACATTATATAGATATTACACACAAACGGACCAATTGCACACCAGAAAATCACAGGAACGGCTACTGGAGGTAGTGTATATTCACTGAAAACACAGGAGCCAATGATACCGTAAGTACTTTACTTTTAATAAATTCCCCAAATAAAATGAAAATAGGCCTTCTTAAAAAAACAATTAAATCAGCAATAGGAAAATAAAACAAGCAAATAAATCAAATTTTTCCAATGTAAAATAAATTAAAATCTTTTCAAAAATAGTTATCACTGGTTTACAGTCACCTGTAACCGTCACAGTTCTTCTCACAAAGAAACACTTCAGTAATTTAAGTGATTTGTGTTCAGCAAATCACAGTTCAGTTCAATCAGTCACTGATATCAGATTTCGTTCAATCACTTATCTCAAATCCAACGATGCATCTGTCAATTCACAGTTCCATTTAGAAGAAAGACATTCTTTCAGAAGAAAAGAATGAAAAACTTGGTTTCAGTCAATGTTGTCCTCTTGATAACTTCTCCTAGCGTTCGATTGGGTAGCTCGCCATCAACGGAACTTTCCAATGAAAAAAAAAACCTGACCACATCCAGTATTTCCACACGACAATACTTGAAGATTAACATCCACACGAACATAAAATTAACTTGATTCTTCCAACATAAATGTATCTTCATGAAATCCAAAACGTTTTTAGACAAAATCAACACTTTTCACTTATATTTCCTTAGATAATTCTTGCTCTAGCTTATTGCTCTCCTCTCAACCATTTCGTTAGATCACACTGCTTCTAATGACTCAGCAGGGCGGAGTTTCTCAGTCTTCTCTCATTGGTCAATTCTATTATACATCTTATTTGAGTTATTCCTTTTCTACATTATATTTCAGTTAACAATCATATAACTATAAGTTATAATTGATTTAAACTATATAAAATTCTTCTTATTAATCCTGAAATTAAATCAGGGTTACATAAGACAAAGGCAGGCCTACACAGTTGTAAAGCCTGACTGAGGCCTAAACACAAAGTCATAAAACGTACTGATAACATCCGTGCCAAAATCAAAAAAAGGGAGTCCAAAAGAGACCACAAATACCATGAAGCCTTGCTCACTTTACACCTATGTGTGAAATTCCAATAGATCGAACTCTCAACTCCTATTGGATGAGGCGCACAACAGAACAGACCTCAACCATGATGTCATCGTCACCGTTTCTAGGCACAGTTCATCACTGCTCTTAGGTATAGCCTTGTTGCACAAGGAAGTAACATAGTACTTGAAACAGTGGCCATACAAACTCTTGCTGGACGAGTTGAGATTTCTCCGTGTTCCACCAAACACGCTAACTAATCTAAAGGAGACCGCCGAGCGAAAGTGATTTCCATCCCTCACCTCTGCTGGATCCTTACAGCGCATTACAGCTGCTTTCTCACCTCTCTGCATGGGTGCACTGCAGAGATCGCCCCTGGGCGCTTCAGCAGATCTAAAAGAGTATATTCTGAAAGAGCATTTTCCCTTGTAAAAGAGAATATATTCCTAAAAGAGCGACATACATCTGAACGTCTTTTTTTTACTCTTCAGGCAACGAAGGTTATGGCGTTGTCTCTCGATGTCCACACTGTAGGTCCAGGAGCGTCACCTGTGGCTGAACCTGGTCGAGATGTGCAAGGCTGACAAGACACGTTTCCTGAATGCCCCCATCTCCCAGGCCGGCCTATTTGATGACACCGTCGAGGACTTCGCCCAGCAGTTCTAGGCAGTGAAGCAGCAGACAGAGGCCATCCAACACATTCTGCCCCTGCATGGCTCAAGATCCCTCACCCCGTTTGCTCGTCGCCAAGGTCTTCCCCCTGCCATGGCTGCACCGGCTCTGCCCTGGCCAGCCCCTGCAGACCTGCTCAGGCGTCGAGCCCTCCGCAGGAAGCAGATGCCACCTGTCTCAGCTAGGAAGAAGACCTCAAAACACCCATGAGACTCAGGGACGTGAAAAGCCACTGCCCCTGAGCTGGTAAGCAGACCACTCCATCCCCTGGTGGATGGCCGGGCAGAGAATCTTTAGTTCCCCTTTCCTTTTATTTCGCCGCACGCATTCTCAACAAAAGAGCTGTTTCCTCAGTCTCTGGGTCACATAACCGGTGTGTCCCTCTCTGGCAGGTTCAGCGCCCCGGTGGCAACTTCCCCACCCCGGCGCACTAAGCTGTGGTCACGAACCCGGATGGCTTCGACGGACCAAGGGGACGAAACACCCCCTCCTCGAACTATCTGTCAGTGAGTACCAGGAGTCTTGTCTCCAAGTGCTTTGATGTCTCTCGACTCGCTGTGAGGCCCCACCCGCCGGTACATCTGGCGAAATCAATCCCCTGGTCCCCCTCACCTGGAGTCTGGACACGTGGCTCACGTTTTCCAACATGTCTTGATGGCTGACCCGGACCATCCGACTCTGCTACGCGATTCAATTTGCCAGGCGCCCGCCCACGTTTCCGGCATCCACTTCACGTTGAAGGCCGAGAACGCCGCCACCTTGCACGACGAAACCGCCACCCTTCTACTGAAGCACGTAAGACAAAATGAACAGTGGGTTCTATGGCCCCTACTTCATTGTACCGAAAAAAGGCGGTGGGTTGTGGCCACTCTTGGACTTGCGAGTTCTGAACCGGGCCTTACACAGAGTCCCGTTTAAGATGCTGACTTTAAGACACATGCTAACGAGCGTCCAACATCAAGATTGGTTTGCGGTGGTTGACCTGATTGACACGTACTTCCACATTTCAATTCTATCTTGACACAGACCCTTCCTGCGGTTTGCATTCGAGGGTCAGGTGTACCTATACAAAGTCCTCCTTTTCAGCCTGTCCATGTCCTCTTGCATCTTCACGAAGGTCGCAGAGGCTGCCCTTGCCCCGTTAAGGGATGTGGGTGTCCACATTCTCAACTTATTTTGATGACTGGCACACTGCGTCAGGGGAGGTTACGGGCCGGCCTGGTGCGCTGGCTAAGTGGCACACAGTAGTCTGGCCGTCTCACACCGCCGATCCATGTAACCCAGTTAAGCCAGTTGTGCCGTTTTTGTAGGGGACCCCTAGTGTCACTACATCGACACAACATTGAGTGACAGATAGGGAACGTCCAGGTTACTTTGGTAACCTCCATTCCCTGATGTAGGGAACGAGACGTTGTGTCCCTCCTGCCACAATGCTGAACTATCGCTGAAATGGCCAGGACCTTATTCTCGTCTCCTCAGCTTAAAACCTAATGAGCGGTATGCACGTTTTATACCCATATGTCCGGGGAAGGGGAATGCAAATCACCAATTCCCATTGGACTTTTATCAAAGATCACAGGTGTTTCCAGGCTCTCAAGAGTGACCCCTAGTGTCACTTCATTGACACAATGTCTCGTTCCCTCCATCAGAGAACAGAGGTTCCTTAACAAAAAGCTACACTTTGATGCTGCACTGATTTAAATGGTAAATGGTCTGCACTTATATAGCACCTTTTTAACCTTATTGGTATTCAAAGTGCTTTACACTGTTGACTCATTCACCCATTCACACACACATTCATACACCAATGTCAGCAGAGCTGCCATGCAAGGCACTAGCCTGCCATCGGGAGCAACTTGGGGTTCAGTGTCTTGCCCAAGGACACTTCGGCACGTGGAGTCGTATGGGCCGGGATTCGAACCACCAACCCTACAATTGGTGGCCGACCCACTCTAGCACTGCTAGAGTGGGCGCCACTGCCTCCCACTAGCCCACATTTAGCCAGTGAAATTTACTAGAATGTATAGCCTCTGCTGGTGACATCTATAGCACCTGTAGCAGGGCTATAAATAGATGTGTCACAGTACATCATCAGATCTTTTGTCTTCAGATCATTCTGTGTGTGTTGTGCTTCTTGAATGTCAGAACTTTTTACTTTCCTCTGTTAGGAGTTAGAATTGTTAGGCAGTGCGCAGAAACCTTTCTCTTTCTCTTTTCTATAAAAAAAGAAGAAGAGAAAGAATGACTGATAAACAAAGCAAGCAGTGTGTGTTCCCATGTTTATGCACTATGGCTGAAACGGACACACACCAGTATTGTTTTGTGTGTTTGGGGGAAGAGCATGCTGCTCTTGTGATCCCTTTGGGCCTTCTGCACATGAGAACATTTCAGTTGTGGCTCAAAGCCAGGGGATTTCATCCAAGGGCCAGTCCCCTAATGCAGATAAGGGTTACCTGCCACACGCATCGTACACTTTCTATGTGGTTCAGACCATAGTTCCTCACTTTGGGTCCCACTCTAGGAGCGTCTTGCCGTCGCAAATTGCTAACGACAGACGCCTGCCTGACGAGCTGGGGTGCGGCCTTAAGTGGTCGTCCAGCTCAAGGGGAATGGGAGGGTCATCAGCGTGATTGGAACATCATCTGCCTCGAGTTGATGGTGGTATTTCTGGCTCTGTAATACTTCCTCCAGTATTTGAGAGGCTGACGTGTCCTGGTGCAGGTGGACAACAAAGCAGTAGTCTCTTACATAAACCAACAAGGAGGTCTACGTTCATGCCAGCTCAACAGTCTGGCACGGCAGATTCTCCTTTGGGCCCAGGGCAAGCTCCTGTCAATCAGAGCAGTTTATATCCCTGGATGTCTGAATGTGGGAGCAGATTTACTGTCCAGACAGAAAATACAGACGGGGGAGTGGAAACTCCACCCCTGAGGCAGTGGAACAAATATGGGTGAGATTTTACAGTGCGGAAGTGGACCTCTTCGCCTCCCAACAGACAGCGCAATGTCCCCTCTACATCACACTGAGTCACCCAGCCCCCCTGGGTCTGGACGCGATGGCTCATACATGGCCCAGAATGCGCCTGTATGCGTTTCCTCTGGTTTCTCTGCTCCCAGAAGACTTGGCCAGAGTTCGCCAGCAAGGGAATTGCCTCTTACCATTCTAAGTGCTAGGGCTCCCTCTACTAGAAGTTACGCCAACAAATGGGGTGTCTTTGAAAAGATGGTGCAGTGCACATAATGCAGATCCAGTTAACTGCCAGATTGCTTCAGTTCTGGACTTTCTGCAGGAAAAATTATCAGCATGCACATGCCCCGCCACTCTCAGGGATTGACGGGATGCCATTGGGGAGACATCCTCTGCTCGCTCGCTTCGTTCGTGGAGCCATGCGGTTGAGACCTCCTGCTAGGACTAGGATCCCTTCATGGTACTTAGCAATAGTGCTTGAGGGTCTGGTTGAGACCCCCTTTGAACCTCTAGAGTCAGTGTCTGATACATTTCTGACTCTCAAGATGGTTTTTCTTATGGCAATTACTTCTCTAAAAATAATTGGGATCTACAGGGTCTGTCTGTCTTGCCAGTCTGCTTAGATTTTGCCCCAGGAATGGCTAAAGCAATTTTGGACTCTCATCCTGACTACCTGCCTAAAGTTCCTTTCTCGACCATACATCCGGTCACTCTCGAAGCCTTCTGCTCCCCGCCGTTTACAACGCCGAAGCATGAAAGACTGTGTACAGTCCGTGCCCTTCAGACTTATGTCTGCCGCACTAGCTAGTGCCGTAAGTCAGGGCAACTATACGTTTGCCATGGGGCCGTAACAAAGGGGCGGCCTCCTCCTCTAAAGCTTTGGCAAGAGGTCTTCTCAGCATACATTCATAAGATTCTATAGTTTGGAGTTTCATTCCACTCCGGGCTCTCACGTCCTTGAGTCAACATCACAAGCTCATGTCTGAGACCTCTTGCGCTCTTGTGAGCGCAACTACACAACCGTAAGGGGTCCGGACACCCATAGTGCGGAGGCGTGAGTATTCTCATTTCCAAAGCGCTAAATCAGCACAGCATCAAAGTGTAGCTTTTTGATAGGCAACGTCTCAGGTTACTTAAATATAACCACTGTTCCCTGATAAAAGCAGAACGAGATGCTGTGCTTCATTGCCGCACTGAGGATGCCCCAGGACTGCTCTTCAGACAAAATACCTGACAATGCACCTGTGGCGCATCTATTTATAGCCCTGAAACAGGTGCGTCCAATGATGTCACCAGCAGAGGCTATAAATACTAGTCAGTTTCATTGACGTGTTGGACACATATTCACAGCTGGTCACTCCTAAAGACGTTCCCAAAGCGCTAAATCAGCGCAGCATCTCATTCCGCTTTTATCAGGGAACAGGGACGAGACGTAATGAAAGTAACCAGGACGTTATTGCTTGTACAGTTTACGAACCGCCAAGTCCACTCATTGCTGCAATAAAACTCAAGGTATCACTGTAATGTACTGTTACCACGAATGAGATTTGCAGTGTTGTAGTCCAAACACGTTGGACTGTTGTGTATTTACGCCATCGCGGGTGAAACCAGCACACTGAGTTTATCCATTAAAGAACCAAAGACCACTGGACGGTTTACGAGCCGTTCACAGGGTCTCTGAGTGATAAACTAACAGCTGCTATCTCTCTTGCGATCGTGAAACAGGCTTCAGTGCCACCACATTATTCTCTCTCTCTCTCGTACTAACCACACACACACACATTTGGCTAGTAGATAACTTAGTGATAAAGCTCAGCTTTGTCCCTAATTTATCGTACATGTGGAGACACGCGTTAAACGGGCAGACGCCATTAACTGGCTTATCTCCAGCCACATTCTCTGGCCGGAAACCTTGCATGACGTACTCCCCACGAGATTCAATCAATCAGAGAACAATACTATATTGATAATGTTATACTGTCTGGTTATTAGTCCCTGATTCTAGGGTGGTGCCCCGGCAATATTAATCCTTATATATATTCTATTGATTTTGATCATTGATAATTGTATTTGATGATTGTTGATTTAATAGATCAATAAGCTAGTGTTAATTCTAATCAACGTTCCATTGATTTGAATAATTAATGATTATCTTTGATAATAATGAATATTCTATTGAATATGATAATTGATGGTTATCTTTGATGATTGCTGATTTGAAGGATTAAAAAGGGAGAGAAAAGGGGGAGAATAAAAAGTATTTTGGATGACGAGTTTGTCAGTTTTGTTATCCCACTGACAACATTTTTAACAATGTGTTAATGCCTTTTGCTTCCGTTATTTACATTCAAAATCTGCTGTGCTGTTACAGATTAAACATGACAATATTTAAATTCTCCAAATTCTCTGTATAATGTAAGAATAAAAAAAAATATAATAATACATTTTATTTTATTTTATTTATTTTTACTGTTGTACTATGGCACATTTGGGAAAGAATACCATATAAGATTCATAAGGTTTATTGTAAAAGTGTTTCAAAGACAAAGATGCTGAAATGTTATGCTGTGAAGAGAGCTGATAAGATTAAGTGATGCAAAGGCAAAAATGCAGCAATATTAAATAGATTAGGAAGAGAATCCACAGATCAGAAAGTTATTTTAAAAAGGGTGATGCAAGGCAGAAATGCAGCAATAAAATTGACATGTTATGAGAACCTATATAAGAAAATTTGTTTTTGAGACATTTGATGCAAATAAAACATCCTGCTGGTTCAGAATTTCTTGCTTGACTTCAGCGTTTGTGTGCTTTCTGTGCTTTAGCGCCACCAACTGCACTGGTTTTGGTAACTTCTTCTCAGTATTTAGAATACTTTCTTAATATTTGAAGGGCGCCATAGCAATCTATTGTTTCTATTAAAAATCTTCATCACAGTGAAAATTTGTGTTTTATTTGAAAGTGCCTTAACACACCAATTTTTGCAGATTATTCTACAGAATTCTGTTTTTTAATTTTTTTTAAACAAGGTGCCAGATCACAACAGTGCTAACTTGTATATTTGTGTGATACCTTTAACTGTGGATTATGTGTAGAACCATTAAACAAATGAAATAGGCTTTGCAGTGAGACTAGCATTATAGCAGAGAGCATTAACATTAAGTTCTTAAAGGTAAAGAGATGACTTATTTGATGCCAAAAACTTTACTAACAGGAATAATAATCCTCAGGTTTAAGAATAAAATGATGAATTGGAATCTTTAAGAAAAAGCTTTTAAGAAAAATAGTGCACTTGAAGAATATCCCTGTTACCATCCGTCCATTCTAAAGTGGGAGAAGGTGGTGATTTAAGCTGGTGTCTGCTGTAATTGCAGCTTTCTCTTCTGGTACTGATGTTTAACTTTAGACAGAAGAACTTTACACTTTTAAAAGTTTTCTTCTCTTTTGTTAGAATAAAGAAAGAATTGTCAGACTACAATTATGGAAAAAGTGAACTATAAAGTATAAAAAAGTAAAATACTACCAGTCAAAGGTTTGGACCCATGACTGAACTTGTTCCTCATGATCTTAAATTTTTTTTGATCTAAAGGTTTATACTTAAATGCTGTTTTAAAAAAAAATAAAAAAAAATCTGTAATTTATTCAGTAATTCGTGGATTGTGAAGACAAAGCAGCCAGCAAGTGTCCAGCACACATTTAAACTCTTTCAGTACAGTTTAAACTGCCCCATCTCATTATTTATCAAAGTGCACATAAATCATTATTTATGTACGTAACATTTAAACATCAATTATTGTACATTTGGATAGAAACAACATAGCTCAACATTGAAACTTACAATATTGATACGTAACATTTTGACAGCATCTAAGACATAAACATTTTTACAACTTAAGAAACTATATATTTTTTATTTTAGGAATATTTTATATACTGTATATACATATATAGAAAAAATAATAATAGGCAGATAAATATACAGCAACAAAAATTTCCATTACCATATACACTGCCTTTTCCTTGGACCGCTTTTAGCTTTGATTACGGCGTGCATTCGTTGTGGCATTGTTTCAACAACCTTATGCAACGTCACAAAATGTATTTCCATCCAGTGTTGCATTAATTTTTGGCCGAGATCTTGTATTGATGATGGGAGAGTTGAAAAAGACCACTCCATAAAGTCTCCAGCACATTCCAAAGACTTTTAGTGAAGTTAAGGTGGTGACCCCTTCATGTGTGAAAATGATTCCTCATGCTCCCTGAACCACTCTTTCACAATTTGACCCCAGTGAAAATTGGCATTGTTGTCCTGTAATATGCCGTGCCATCAGGGAAGAAACAAAAATCCATTGATTGGATAACCTGGTCATTCAGTACATTCAGATAGTCAGCTGACTTAATTTTATTGCCACATAACATTGCTGAGCCTAGACTTGACCAATTGAAGCATCCCCAGATCATAACACTTCCTCCAGAGGCTTGCACAGTGGGCACGATGCATAACGGGTGCATTGCTTTGTGTGCTTCCCTTTTTACCCTGGCACGCACATCGCTTTGGGATAGGGTAAATCTGGACTCATCAGACCACGTGACCTTTTTCCATTGCGCCACAGTTCAATCTTTATGCTCCCTAGCAAATTGAAGTTGTTTTTTTTCCTATTAGCCTCACTAACAAGTGGCTTTATTGTGGCCACACAACTGTTTAGTCCCAATCCTGTAAGTTCTTGTCAATGCTCTTACTTACACAATTAAACAGCCGTGAGTTCTACTGTAAATTTTTTTTAATATGTGACTTCACTAAGTGTTTTAGTGATCTCTGAGTTTTTCTGACCACATTTCTTCTGCAAAGCTGATGGTTCTCTACTATTCTTCCAGGTTTTAATAATGAGTTGGACAGATCTTGACAAAATTCCAGTGATTTGAGCAATCTTCTTAGTTGTTTTTCTTTGCTTGATGCAGGCCAATAATTTGCCCCTTCTGAAACACAGTAAAGGTAACCGCAGCGTAGTTCTATCGGGAAGTCAAGCAGCTGTACATCATCGCACTATTAGCTGTGTAATTCCCAGCCAATCATATGTAAGCCGTTGCTTTATAAGTCTGCTCACAATCTATCACATTTCTGTTTCAGTGTGCTAACACGGCAACCTCCACCACCCCACCACCACCACCTGTTGAGTCCCAGGGGTAGGCTTCTCGCCCCTGCCTCCTATCTCCGGCAGGATATGACGGTTCTGAGTACTACAACTTCGGACCGCCAGACGGGGCCTACACCAAAGAGAGACATTACTTTTCTGTTTTATATTCATCAAATAAATGTCATCTTCAATTTCACTCAAGTCTGCGAGTCTTCCTGATCGAACATCTTTTTTATGACCATGGGATATGTCTTCCAACATGGAATGCCAACAAAAGAATGTTGGCAGCTGAAACATATTAATTGCTGCAATAATGATACAATCATAGGCTCTGAAGTATCTGCTTATTTAAATTCAAAAATGCCAGGCAGTGTAATATATAATAGATATTATATAGTCTAAGTTTTGATACATTTATCTCAATAATGTATTCCAAAAAAATGGTCCTGAACACAAAAGTTTTCTATGATTAAATGATCATGATACAAAAGTCTTGAAAAGTCTTCTATGATACAAAAGTCTTCTATCAAAACAGAAGCCTGTTTTGTTTTCCTGTCTCCAGTGTTTTCACTGACACCAAGTTTTCACATTGGTGTATGTGTGTAGTGGATAATGTGATGTGGAGTGTATTTAAAAAAGTATGTGTGGCATGGCGGAGCCGGGTTGTGATTCCGCACACCCGGCCCCTAATTAGGCTGATGAAGCCCAATAGGGATAAAGGCGACGAGAGACGGCAGTGCGACAGACAGAGAGGGTTACGACACCTGTGTGTGTGTGTGTGTGTGTGTGTGTGTGTGTGTGTGTGTGTGTGTGTGTGTGTGTGTGTGTGTGTGTGTGTGTGTGTATATATATATATATATGTGTGTTTGTGTGTGTATTTGTCTTTTTGGTTAAGTTTATCATTCAATTAAATCAATTCAACTGTTACAGTATGCAATACTTTAGAGATTCACAATTTCCAGTCACAGTGCCTTACACTAACAAGTTTAAGCAATGGGTAGATTATTCAGTCGGTGGTCCGAGGTTAGGATGCACCCCATGATGTTGCTTTAGAAAATGTCCAGTGTGTGCATAGCTGGAAGTTAGACAAAGAATGGTGACTTAGGAGCTTAGGTCACTTCAAAATTTCCATATTTCCATTTGTGTCATTTCATAGTTTTGATGACTTTATAGTTATTCTCAAATAGTATAAAACACTACTAATAAAGAATGAGCAGGTGTGTCTAAACATTTGAATGATAGTGTAAATAAGATCATTATTCATGTAAAATATGGTTTGATAAAAACATGTTCCAGAAGAACCTTGAAGAGTCATTGAAGCTTTTAAGATACCTGAAGACCTGTACTGACTTTGGCCTTCATCAGTCCATTAACAAATGCAAGAGATCCGTTATACCTATTATGAACTTCTTACAAAAAAGCCATTAAAATTAAACTCTAAAGAGCCTTTAAATGATAAGGTAGCCTTGGGTAGATTTGTTGGAGGTTAACACCTCTATATCTGTTCTCAGAAACAAAAGAATGCTTCTCAACTCAAGGACAACTAGCATAATCCACAGAAACACTAATGCATTGTTCTTTAAACAGATGAAACAAAACTTTTAATTTATGAAACAAACACAAAGTGAGTGGGTTACTTTTGAAATGTTTTCCAATACAGATTACAGAATTCATGCTGCAAAAATTTAATTTCTAACATATTCCCAGTAGATTACTCAAGGTCAGTAATTTAATCATCATGGTTACTGTCGTAACCTCCGTTCCCAGAGGGAGGGAACGAGATGTTGTGTCGAATTAAGTGACACAAGGGGTCTTCCTTGGACACCGAATCGTATCTCTGAACCTGAGAAAAGGCCAATGTCAAGTTAGCAGACAGAATTTGCATGCCCCGCCCTGGACATACGGGTATAAAGGGAAGCGGGACAGCAAATGCCAGTCAGGATTTTGCACTGAGGAGCTGAAAATTAAGAACAGCCATTTACAGTGCTAGGTCTAGTACTGTGGCAGGAGGGACACAACGTCTCATTCCCTCCCTCGGGGAATGGAGGTTACAACTGTAACCATGACGTTCCCCTTCTGTCACTCACTCGACGTTGTGTCGAATGAAGTGACACAAGGGGTCCATAAAAAAGTGCCACACACTGACCGTGTTACGTGACTGTTGAAACAGGTGCAGAGCAGGCTATTGCATTTTAGAGGCACCTGTCCCGGCTGCACATAGCCCTCCCTAACGCCCCCAACTCTTTCTTTTTTTGCATGCAAACCTTAGGTTTCCCGCACCCTGAGAGGGGAAAAAGGTGTTACATGCCTAGCATGGGAGCAAGCCCAGCAGCCACGGCCTTCTCTCTCACTATGTCTCTCACATAGGAAGTAAAGCGGCTGGGGCCTATCTTAAGTTGGGGAAGGAGGTATTTCCCTGGGGGGAGCAGGAGATAGCATGTCGGGAGCAGAAGGATGTCCCGATGCTAGGGTGCTGAGAGAAGACTCGAAGCCCTTACCCTGCACACCCGGCAGGGGGCAGATTTAGAGACTGAGGAAGAGGTCCCAAGGGGGTGTCTTCAGAACTCGTCAGACGTGCCGGGGCTGTAGGCGAGACCGGAGGCAAGGTAGCTGTCGGGTCCACAAATTTCCTATTCTTTCAGGTGGGAAAGACCCTGCAGAGGCCATGCCCTGCCCAGTTTTAGGGGGAGATACTGCGTGGAAAATACACCACAAGGGTTGTGAAGCCGGAGCGGTGGTAGGTCCAACCTAATGAGGGGGGACTCTACAAGCATGGCGAGGGGCAGCGGGGCTGCCCGGGGGAAAACGCGGGTATGCTGACAAGGGGGACCATACCACGGAAAATACATCACAGGGAGTTAGCCTGTAGAGGGAACTATGCCCGTGGAGCCCGACCACAGTACAGAGCATTTGAGACTTGTAGTGGGTCTGGCCGCGAATTGCTCTGCTGAATTCGCAGGCCAGAAGGCTAGGGAGGAGATACATCCAGGCAGCGACACTCAATGGCTGACCTGGGACAGAAGGCGCACTGGATCAACTTGGTGAAGGCCACAAGGTGCAAGCGGAACACCCGGTCAGTTGTGCCGCGTTACGAGTTCTACCGGCTCAGACCTGACAAAACACGGGACGAGACTGTCTCAACCCTCAGATTGTAAAACCTGGCGAAGGTATTGGGTGTTGCCCAGCCCGCTCTGCAGATGTCTGCTAGGGAGGTGCTATGGCTCTGTGCCCACGAGGATGCCACACTTCTAGTAGAGTGTGCTCGAACCCGCAAGGGGGCGGGCAAGGCCTGGGTGTCATAGGCTATGGCAATAGCATCAACGACCCAGTGGGCTAACCTCTGTTTGGAGACGGCATTCCCTTTCCGCTGTCCACCAAAGCAGACAAAGAGCTGCTCAGAACATAACTCTGCGTGTGGTCCAAATAGGTACGCAAAGCACGCACCAGACACAGTAACAAGTCCCGAGGCAGCACTTTCAGGTTCACGACCTGGTCCCTGAAAGGGGTCGTAGGAACCTTGGGCACGTAGCCCGGTCGGGGTCTCAGGATAACATGAGAAAGCGCCGGATCGAACTCCAGGCAGGTGTCGCTGACAGAGAATGCTTGCAGGTCTCCAACCCACTTGAGGTTGACTGAATCAAGCAGCTCGAAGGGGGGTCTCTGAAGGTCCGAGAGGACCACTGAGAGATCCCAAGAGGGGAACAGGCTAGGCCGGGGAGGATTCAGTCTCCAGGCGCCTTTCAGGAACCTGATAATCAAGTTGTGCTTACCAAGGGACTTTCCATCTACTGCGTCATGGTAGGCTGCGATAGCAGCTACATACACCTTCAAGGTGGAGGGGAACAGCCTCCCATCCAGGCTCTCCTGCAAGAATAGAAGCACTGATCGAACTGCGCATCTCTGCGGGTCTTCAGCTCAGGAAGAACACCAATTCACGAACAAGTGCCACTTTAGGGCGTAGAGGTGCCTGGTGGAGGGAGCTCTGGCTTGGTTGATCGTGTCTATGACAGCAGGTGCTAGATACACTAGATCTTCCGCATCCCGTCCAGGGGCCAGACGTGGAGGTTCCAGAGGTCTGGGTGCGGATGCCAGAGGGTGCCAAAATCCCTGAGAATGGAGGTCCTTCCTCAGGGGAATTTTCCAGGGAGGGGCTGTTGCGAGGAGCATGAGATCTGAGACCCAGGTGTGGGTGGGCCAGTAGGGTGCCACAAGGATGACCTGTTCCTCGTCCTCCCTTATCTTGCACAGCACCAATGCAAGAAGGCTCACTGGGGTAAATGCATACTTGTTCAGCCCCCGTGGCCAGCTGTGTGCCAGCATGTCTGTCCCGAGAGGGGCTTCTGTCAGGGAGTACCAGAGCGGGCAGTGAGAGTTATCTTGGGAGGCAAAGAGATCTATCTGTGCATTGCCAAATCGGTCCCATATGAGCTGGACCACCTAGGGGTGGAGCCTCCACTCTCCACTGGGCGAAACCTCGTGAAAAAAGAAAGCCGCGACCGAAATGATTCCATGGCAATGTTCTCGCCCTGAGAACATGAACCATTCATAAAACGCTGCCTGCGTGTGATCACAGGCACACGAGGCAGCTTTTATGACCGTCAGAAGTGGAGAGAAATCAACCGCATCCAGGAACTACACACAGACAGAAAGACAAAGGACGTTCAACGCCTGCTGTGTATTGCTCTTTTGTGAGTGGGAACTCTTTTTAGGAGGAGAACACTCTTTTAACAGGAAGAAAGCGCTGTCAAAGCGCCCAGGGGCGTAAACGGCACATCGTGCAGAGAGAGAGACGCCAGTTGGAAATGCGCTGTGCGGATCCAACAGCAATGCTCCTCGCTGGTAGAGGTGAGTGGAACAGGAGTGAGACTCAGCTGCTTGCTGCACAACCATTTGGCTCCGAAGAAAAATTCTGACTGGCATTCGCTGCCCCATTTCCCTTTTTACCCGTATGTCCGGGGCGGGGCAGGCAAATTCTGTCTGCCAACTTGACAGTGGCCTTTTCTCAGGTTCAGAGGTATGATTCGTCGTCCAAGGAAGACCCCTTGTGTCACTTCATTCAACACAACGTCGAGTGAGTGACAGAAGGGGATCTAAATATTTCTGATGTCTTCAGCACTGTCAGATAAAAAAAAAACAACAACAACTAAAATCAAGTGAATAATGTATTATGATGTTTTAGTGCCACATAAAAAAGAAAAGAGAGAATCAAGAATAAAGTCATTATATTTTGATAATAAAGTCATAGCATTATGAGATTAAAATCGTAATATATTTGGAGAATAAAGTCAAAATTACAATAATTAATTCATAGCATTATGAGATTAAATTCAGAGAATAAAAATATTTTTATCAAACAAGGCACAAAAACGCATCCTTTCTATGTAAATTAGGCTCATTGTAGATTGTGCTTCATTTACAAAAACTGCCTGATGCAGTTTAGATCATGCTGTTACCACAAGTAAAAGTAGTAATCAAGCAAACTTTTTGCAGTTATGTAGGAAATTGAATTTATTCAGGGGAAGACTACAAGTAGACAGTGCCTAGAACTGTAACCAGATGATCTATTCATATTTCTATTGTCATTTTAATCCTGTTCTTTGTGCATCTATTCAGGTCCCAGCCAAAGAAACAAAACTTTAGGCTACTTGAGAGCCCACATCACGTGCATTCATGTTACATGCATTTCTTGCATCACCTTCATTAATATCTATGATGTTGAGAACTATTTGAAACCCTGTCTTACTAAATCCATTATTATTTCTATAATGAAATTCTGTGCCTTGATAAGGTTACAAACAACTTCCATGTTTGTCAATATTTCCACATTATGTTCATTTTGAGAAGACAAACTCCTGGACATATTTGCCAAAGTTTCAGCACCTTTGGACCAGACAGCTCCCATAATACTTAAGTTCTACTTTAACAAGCGATCTGCGATCTAGTTTGGGAAACATCCATTACTCAGTTTAAAATAACGAGCAATGTTAGTTAAGATGATTGTAAATGCTTAAGTTGCAATATTATTGGGAAACCCAGACACAACCTGCTTTTTTTGTTGGTTTTTGCTCTCAAAACAATACTGAGGGGCTGTTGCCACGTAAGCAAGATTTATTTTTCACAATCTATTCTCAACATATTACTACTTTCTTCTCGTAACTTTGACTTTCAAAATATTATGAATTTAATATCATAATACTATGATGTTGTGGAAAAATTTATATTTTATTTAATTTTCTTTTTTTTTCTTATTTACTTTCTTAGACATTGTGTGGGTTTCTTTCGATTCAATCATGTGTTTCTCTCATTGAATGTATGTATGCTCCTGGTAGGAACAAAGGAGCCTTTGACCTCACAGGTGTGAAGACAGTAAAGGAGGGGGGGAGGGGGGGGCAGATCTGGTTTACGGGGGTGAGTGGAAAATTACAGAAGAAGAGACTTTGAAGTCAGGGGTATAAGAGGGCTGTCTGTTTTAGTGTGGGTAGGTCTTGTTCCTATCACGAGGTAGCTGTCGTGGTACTTTTTTTTGTGAACAAGCCTCTTTTAAAAGAATAAAATATCTTTTAAAATACAATTTGAATCTTGATGTATCTTATGCTGTGATGCTAATTATTGTTTAATTATTGTTTTTGCCACAACAATGACTTTATTCTTGTAATTTTCACTGTATTCTCAAAATATTATGACTTAATTCTCGTAATTTTGACTATTCTCAAAATATTACAATTTTAATCTCGTAATGCTACGACCTATTCTCGAAATTTTGGAAAATAAATATTTGGATCAGTTAATAGAATTAACTTGATGTAACTGAATTAATATTACAATCAATTAATCAGTTCATCCAGCGAACACTCAGTATTGATCGTCTATCAACTCTCAGAAAGTTTTATTTTTCGTGGCCAGAGAAAAATTACTTTTCTTAGCATGTAGCTGTGATCAAAAAGCTTTATTTAACTAAAATACGAACACATAACTAATCTAAACAAAATGCATACACACAAATCACACATACATGGGAAATGGAAAAGTGAAAGTGAATGAAACCAGAACAAAACAGGGGAATGAAGCTATGAAAAGATTAATTTACCCATTTGAAAGAACCATCAGTTTCTTACTTCAAAGGACCTTTGTTAACAAAGGGGTTCACTACTTATACTAAACATCTGTTTAGTTAGTTATTTGTACAATACTTGCAATGCCTTGGCTGTTGAGAGAGCAACCGGATGCAGTCTCAGGAGAAAGTCTTGATGGTTCCTTGAGTCGATGGTGTTGAAGTTGCAATCAACTTCTGCGTTGAATGAAGAAATGATACTAACACTTGCAGTGTTAGATTGACTCTGTTATGGTCGAGGAAGTTACGCATTGCTTGATGTGTTGAGGCCTGTCAGCCCGCGACCTCTCGGTCAGACCGGGTGTTTCCAGACCCACACAAACCAGGAGAAGAAGGAAGAGAGAGAGGGAGTTCACTCCGACAGTTCCCTTTAAATCCTGAGGGAGGTGACTCCTCTCGAGTTTGGCATGACTGACCAATGTCACACAAGGATTATTTTGATAGGAAGCATGATACCAATAATTTTACATTATCTAGTGGTTCTGTCATAGGGCATGCATAAAACGGTATACAGTACAAAAGACACTATACAAGATAGTAATAATCATACACACAATGTCCTGGGGATATGCATGTTCATTTATAGAACCGTTTGTCCATAAATTAATGAAGAAAAGTCTGTTTTATGGGCTTTATGTATCTTTCCTATGGGGAAATGGAGTGTGTTACTCTCGCCACATTCCTATGCTTTTGCATGTGGCTACCGTCCCCCACCTGGAATATCTGAGAGGTCCACTAGTTGCTGGACCAGTATCAGCAAAGGGAGAGTAAAAGCAGATAATGATCAGTGGGAGATCAGACATCTCAGAGTCTGCTTGGGCCTACTTGGACCTTTGCTTATTACGGTCTTGAGATGTCTGTTGGATTATTTATTAAATAATGAATAAAAGTGTGTCTGATTGGTCTAGAAGCTACATTTACTTGGCTCTAACACGGCATCGTAAAAACACGTGAAAACAACAACAACAACAAAAAACAATAAGACAAAATACACTTTCAGATTAAAAATACATTCTCTGTAAAAAACTAGAATACCTTATTTCGCTATTTTTTATGCTCCAAACATACAGTAATAGTGTATTTATTTTATTCATGTTTCATCTGTCAAAGTGTTTTCTGTACAACTGTAGAAACATGCAGTTGTTCCTCTATCAAGGGGAAGTTCCTTATTACGTTATATCCACCTTTTCACTCATAAGAATTTGTAAACACCTTCTGTCAGTTGTATGAATGAAAAAATCACAAGAAAGTGTTTTAGTGCTGTTCAAATGCTCTTAGATTTGATATGGATAAATGTTAAATGATAAATATTAAGTAAATATTAAAAGAAACAAATGACAATAAAATGTTAAGTAATCTCTTTAGTAATAAATGTAATTGTAACTGTATTCTGATTAACAATGATACAATTTGCAACTGTAATGGAATAAAGTTACTAACATTAAGCATTTTAAATACATAATACTGTTACATGTATGCCTTTACACCCCAACCCAGCAAAACAACTTGCTTTGAGAAAACAGCACCCCACACCCGTCCAGCCTCAAAAGACAAACTTTGCTGATGTGACTGTGTTGATTTGGTGATATTTTCCCCACAATTGGGTGAATTCCATCAAAGTTTTGACTATTTAAATGATGCAAAACACTGAAGTGGCTTCAACTGTAATATGTTTTACTGGATTTTCATTTTAACTCTAAAAGTTTAATCTTTGGTAAAGTAATGGAATCATTAAAAATGAGTAGAATATGACACTACAGTGATGTTTTGTTTGGCCGGAATAAAAGAAGCTTGAGTGACTTTCATGTTCTCATGAGAGTGTTGCGCTGCATAAACCTAAACATCATGGCAGCTGTGATGTCTATGGAGGGGCTCCAGCGCTGTGGGGCTGTTTACTAGCTGTAGGGTCTGGACAGCTTGAATCATTCGAGGGATCAATGGATTTCAAGTCATATCTGGAAGCTCTACAGCAGAATGTTAAACTGTCTGTTTGTGGAAGAAGCTGGGTTGGTCCAAACTAAAGGTGTAAATCAAACTATATCAAACACAAGTTTCATTAACAGCAGAAGACCTGGTGTGAAGTGATTTGAATTTTGAATGGAGCCAGAGGTTCTTTAGACTGCCAGGGAGCTCCAAAGCCTCAGGCTGCACAGTTAGATAATGCAAAAGGAAGCTGACCACTAGGGCCTCCATATCCCCCAGCACATACAGCATGGGCTGCTTATTAGGGCCTCCGGGCCCTTCAGAGTTCACACCGCAAGCAGAACACCTGGGCCCCTTGGTGCATACTGCACAGCTGTCAAGCCACAAACATTCATAACACAATGAGCTTCAAAACACAAAATACTGGAAATGTACAATATTTTATATATTCATTTATTTATGGCAAAGCATATTGGAATTTATTTATTAATATTTTTTTCTAGAAACCAACATATACCAAAATGCACAGGATGTGAAGGATGCATTGCGGTGCAAATTTCATGACTGATTCAATCTGTATGCATGCATGACTACAGCTCTGGATCTTTGTTTTCAATTGTCTTGCACCTTATATATGCACTTTTGTAGAGATGGTAACAGCATTGATAAAGATTAACAGCTAAGTGGGTCATCAGCTAAAAGACAAATCAGCTGTGCTAAGTTTTACTAATTGTTTTATATTAAATGTTTTATACCTTCAATATAAAATGATGAAAGAAATAACTAGTCTAAATCAGTTTATGTTACTGTGTTAAACATATACATTTATCCAGGTTTTAGACATTAATAGGCCCTTGGCTAAATGTATGTTCTTTATCATGAGACTGTACCCAGCAACAACATAATGGAGTACAAATTAATCAATCCAATATCCTCAACACATTTTGAAATAATGACATACTTGTATTACTAATAATTAGGACTGTCAATTTAACATGTTAATTCAGTGTGATCAATTATATGAAGTTAATAAGTTAACTAAAGTTCGGGAGCGGACCATGCCTCAAACAATCTACTTCCCGTCAACGCACTTATACTGAAACAACTTCCTCAGCTCCATCTGTCTCAGTTTCTCGACGGACTCACTTACCATGGATCCCGAGCTTCAGATCAACCCTCGTGAATCAAACGTAGATTTATTTCGAAAAAATTCTCTTTCACCCAGGAAATCGTCTCAACAGTCCTCACACAGCCAAATTCCACAATGGCTGCGCTCCGCCGTTCTTATTCCTCAAACCCGCGGGCATTCCCATCCAAGCTCACTGTCAGAGATTTCTCCAACCCTGACTCGATCACAGGACCGCTCTTCCCCGCTCATGAGAGCTACTATCAGAGATCGCCACAGGCATGGTAGCCGACGTGATCGATCTCCTCGTGAACAGCATCTCTCTCATTCATCCACCCGCAGTCCTCCACAGTGAGCTCGCATTCACGTACATGGCACGTCTCCAAGACCAAAGAACAGCATTAAGGATTAGACCGTGCCCCACCTTCAGTGAGCTCTTAAGGATAAAGGCATCCTCTTCAGCCACTCCGACAATAAATCAAGATTATTTCAACTTTACACGGCATCCAACAATACATCAGCAACTATAAACTCAGAGCCCTCAACACATCCGGCATTCTCACGCAATCCTCCCACCGTCACTTGTGACGTCACCACCACACAGCCAGCAGCATTCTCACGCAATCCTCCCACCGTCACTTGTGACGTCACCACCACACAGCCAGCAGCATCTGCGCCACCTAGTGGAGTCCAAGCTCAAATTCCAGCATTATCTGCTCCTTCTACCTCAGATCTATCCCAGATCTTTACATCCTTCCTTTCACCCCTATGCTCACAAACAGCTTCAAATCCTCACACACTTACATCCTTTCATCCCACCATCCATTCCTCTACCCTTCCTTCAGTCGTAAATAGCAGCACGGCTCCTGTCATTCCTAGTTCCTCTCCATCAACCAACCCAAATCAAGTATCCTTTGCAGCATACCCAGGAAATCTACCTCTCAATGGATCTTTTCAACCTCATACTTTTTCTTCTTTCTTTCCAACTAATCCACCCCTCTTCCCCTCCCTCACCTATCCTAACCCCACACCTTCCCAATACCCTCACATCCTGCCAATAAACAGTAGCCCATATACCCTGGCTACAGCAGCACCACCTCCTTGTCCAGCTTCATCAATTCATCGGCCCTCCACCATTTCTTCATCCTTACGCCTACAAATCCTATCAGGTAACTACACCGACCTAGCCCAACTTCTTCAGCCATCCCTCTTAAATATCAGCCAGCCCAGAGTGCTGCAAAACAGCCAAGGCCTAATGCAGCTCAGCCACACAATAAATTCCCACTCTATAGACCTCACCCCTACAGAATTCGCTTTATCTTTCTCGATTTACCGTGACATAATTTGCTCTGTCTATTCAGATCGAAGGACCGAGCTAGACAATTACCTATCTATCATACTAGACATGGCTGTACATTTTGGAGGGACATGCTTCTACAACTACCACGTTCTTTTCGCCACTCAAGCAGCAGGTCGGTTACAGCAGTTGAACCAAGGAACATACTGGGGCACCCTCGACGCTGAACTCTCCTGCGAGCTATGCGGTGCACCATCACATCCAGCCTCAGCGTGCACTGTCATCACACCCTTCCACTCTCAGCCCTCCTCTGCACGAAAAAACTCGGTACTCAACTGTGGCACGGTGGAGGGCGGGACCGGCGCGTGATTACGCACGCCCGGTCCCGTATCAGGCTAATTGAGCCGTCAAGAGGGATAAAGGCCACTTGCAGACGGCGATCGGGAGAGAGAGCTTAATCAGCAGACATGTCTGCTGTCCTATGTGTTTGTTTTAAGTTCTTCATTAAATTATTATTTATGTTGACAAGCCGGTTTCTCGCCTCTTCCTTGCCCATGTACGTGATCTTCTTTACATTGGTGCCGAAAGCCCGGGAAGGAAGAGGGATACGGCGTAGCGGAGTTCTCGCCACTTCTCAATGGAGCAGCCGCGGCCATCTGCCGGGAGACGGAGGAGCCCAGCCACCTGGACGCGGAGGAACGGCCGCCAACCGCGAGGGGAGGAGGGGCTCCTGGCCGACCGCCTGGAGCGATTAGGGCCGCTGCCAGGGGCGGGGGAGTCCCCTAGTAGCCGCTGGAACGCGGCGGGGTTGGAGACTGCCGACCGCGTGCGGGGAGGGGCTCGCCGCCGACCGCCTGGAGCGGGAGAACCGCTGCCAGGGGCGGGGGGAGGCCCCTTCGACACCCCGGAAACGCGGCGGGGCGTTCCGTCCGCCAGGGGCTGAGGACTGCCTCCGATCTGCCCGGAGAGGCGCGGCTGTTGTCCTGTAGAGGGTGGAGAACTGGCTGAGGAACGAGCTATGGCGTATCAGAGAACCGGCGAGTACATTTTTTTTCTTTCTTTCCTTTAATCTCTCTCTCCTCTCTCTCTCTCGATACCGCTCTGCGTTGGCCTTTTCCCTCTTTTTTAAATTATGGTGTTTGTGGGAGGGGAGGTACTGCCCAGTGCAGGAACCCTCCCCCCCCCCATTTTTAATTGTTGTTTCCCTCCCCTTGCCCCCTCCCTCGTCCAGGCTGATGGGGATGACCCGCCGGCAGACCGCGCGGGAGGCGCCCCCCCCCCAGGGGATGTACGTCAGGCCGGGGGTCCCCAGCCTGAGAGAACGGGGGAGGACTGTGGCACGGTGGAGGGCGGGACCGGCGCGTGATTACGCACGCCCGGTCCCGTATCAGGCTAATTGAGCCGTCAAGAGGGATAAAGGCCACTCGCAGACGGCGATCGGGAGAGAGAGCTTAATCAGCAGACATGTCTGCTGTCCTATGTGTTTGTTTTAAGTTCTTCATTAAATTATTATTTATATTGACAAGCCGGTTTCTCGCCTCTTCCTTGCCCATGAACGTGATCTTCTTTACATTGGTGCCGAAAGCCCGGGAAGGAAGAGGGATACGCCGTAGCGGAGTTCTCGCCACTTCTCAATGGAGCAGCCGCGGCCATCTGCCGGGAGACGGAGGAGCCCAGCCACCTGGACGCGGAGGAACGGCCGCCGGCCGCAAGGGGAGGAGGGGCTCCTGGCCGACCGCCTGGAGCGATTAGGGCCGCTGCCAGGGGCGGGGGAGTCCCCTAGTAGCCGCTGGAACGCGGCGGGGTTGGAGACTGCCGACCGCGTGCGGGGAGGGGCTCGCCGCCGACCGCCTGGAGCGGGAGAACCGCTGCCAGGGGCGGGGGGAGGCCCCTTCGACACCCCGGGAACGCGGCGGGGCGTTCCGTCCGCCAGGGGCTGAGGACTGCCTCCGATCTGCCCGGAGAGGCGCGGCTGTTGTCCTGTAGAGGGTGGAGAAGTGGCTGAGGAACGAGCTACGGCGTATCAGAGAAACCGGCTTGTCAATATAAATAATAATTTAATGAAGAACTTAAAACAAACACAGGACAGCAGATATGTCTGCTGATTAAGCTCTCTCTCCCGATCGCCGTCTGCGAGTGGCCTTTATCCCTCTTGACGGCTCAATTAGCCTGATACGGGACCGGGCATGCGTAATCACGCGCCGGTCCCGCCCTCCACCGTGCCACATCAACCGACAATCTACAGCACCCCCACCTCCTCCCATTATTCCAAAACCCCTTGATATATGACCCACAGCTCATGTTCCCTTACCAAAAGCATCGAAAAAAGAGGACGACCAATCCTCTATCAAGGAGGCAGAATGGTATGTAACAACTTCAACCATCTTGGCTGCTCCTTTCCAACTGCAGACTCCTTCACACCTGCTCCATCTGCAGCGGTGCCCACACAAGGAACTCTTGCCCCCACAACCCAACCGCTCTACCAGACTGACTACTTAAGTATCTCAGCACACCAGTTAAGGTAAAAGCCCTAGCCACCGCCTTACTAGATCACCCCGACAGAGAGTTTGTCGACTTCCTTACCAATGGGTTCAAAAATGGTTTCCATCCAGGTATAGAAATAAATCCAGAAAATTTTTGTTCCCCATATAACCTCCAGTCCACACTCTCTGAGCCAGACACCATTGACACACTAATAGCCAAAGAAGTCCAGCAAGGTTTCATGATAGGCCCATTCAAAGAGCCTCCATTTTCTCCATTCCGCGTTAGCCCCATTGGCATTGTCACCAGGAAATACTCCGGAAAAAAGAGATTAATCATCAACCTCTCTTCCCCCCATGGCACTAACGTTCCTAGCATTAATAGCATCATTCCAGCCCCCGACTTCTCTATGCAATACTCAACTATCGACCACGCCATCACTCTCATCTTCAAGGCAGGCCACGGAGCATGGCTCTCTAAAGCAGACATCACCAACGCTTTCAAAGTCATGCCCATTTACCCAGATTTTTGGCATTACTTCGGAATATTGTGGGAAGGAGCATATTATTTTGCAGTGCGCCTCACCTTCAGCTGTAGAAGCAGCCCCAAGATCTTTGACTCCCTCTCAGAGGCCTTATGCTGGATCCTCATCAATAACTACAAGCTTCCTAATCATCACACCTCCATCAGCACCTCCCCACTCAGGGTATTCCACCCACATCAAAGTCTTTTCCGAACTAGGTGTTCCCCTGTCAAAAGAGAAACCCTTAGGGCCACACACTTCTATCGAGTTTCTAGGTATCACTTTAGACTCCGTCTCCTTCCAAGCATCTCTGTCTCCCACAAAAATACATCGCATATCACTGCTCTTATCAAATTATCTTCTAGCAGTCAGGTGCACAAAGCAACAACTGTAAGCACTCCTCGGCCACCTTATGTACACCATCAGAATAATCCCCCAAGGAAAATCTTTCCTTTTCAACCTCCTAACAAAAGCAGCAACAATCCCCTCTCTCCATGACAAAGTCACTATGGACGAAGCTTGTAAAATGGAAATGCACCTCTGATATTCTTCATGGAATGGAATATCCTTCTTCTATAACGACTACATCACTCAACCCGAAGACATTCAGCTGTACACAGACGCAGAGTCTTCCACCGGCTTTGGGGATACTACAGCTGTTGTTGGTTCACTTCCGAATGGCCACCCGAGTTTAGATGCTTAGTCCAACAATCAGACGTTCCCCCATCATCCGCACTCTATGAAATGTATCCCGTCATCATACCAGCCATCCTTTGGGGGCACGAATGGTCCAGACACTCCATACTCATTCACTCAGATAACTCAGCAGTAGTCGAAATCATAAATAAAGGCTGATCTTGTTCCCAATCATGCCATTTGTTTGCAGACTAACACTAATATCCACCCAACACCAGTTTCTCATTCAAGCAGCCCACGTTCCCGGCTACCATAATACCATTGCTGACTCTTTGTATCGTTTTTCCTTCCAGAAGTTCAGAACCTTGGCTCCAGAATCAGATATCCATCCCACGCCAGTTCCACTGTTTTCAGCCTCCATCTTCAACTAAATCCACAATTGGAAGATCTTTCATACGCGTCACGAGAAGTGATACTTGACGGCCTCGCTCAGAGTACCCTCTCCGCCTACCTGACTGGTTGGAACTGTTTCAAGGCATATCTCTCCTTCTACGGACTCCCTTTTCCCCTGACAGAGGTTGGTCCATTTGCAAATTTGTCACTCATGCCCATTCCATTCAAAAAAATCTGTGCATCCTCATCAAAGGTCTACGGAGACACGAACCAGTTCCCATCACTAAACGCTTGCCATTAGCTTCCGGCCTTCTTAGCCAATGCATCCTCACGTTACGCTCGGCTGCTTGACTCCTTCGGTCAACAAAACGCTGGAGTCCATGTTCCTCCTCGCATTCTTCGGCTTCCTGAGGTGCTCAGAATTCGCCCCATCTGCTTCTGCTTTCATCCCCGCTATTCATCCATGCCTTTCAGACATCACAGCTCATACTTAAGATTCCCTCATATACACACTGAAGAAAAGTAAAACCGACCAAATAGGAGAGTCATCTCCCATCTACATTTTTCGCCTCAACTCCTTCCTCATCCATACGAGCCACTTTCCAAATACATACTTTCCATATACGCCAACCATTCATTACCTCAAGGACCATTCGTTCTCGCAGAGAACAAAAAAATGTCTAAAAGATTCTGGTTTAACAAACACTTTCAAAATATCCTCAGCATCTCCGGTATATCTCCCGAACACTACTCCATCCATTCCTTCCGGATCGGAGCAGCCACCATGGCCGCCAGCACAGGTATCTCGGACGAAACAATCAGAGTCCTAGGTCGCTGGTCATCCGAAGCATATCGCTCATACATCTGCAATAATCTCAATGATCTCCATCAAGCTCAAGCCCATATCTGCTCATTCAAAACCTTGGGGGTCTTCCGTTCACCTGGCTTGCTACCTACCGAGACGAAGCCCCCACTCTGAGTCTCCCTGCGAAGACTCCCTGTTCAGCCAGATCGAGGACCTCAACATCATTTTCCTCCCTATTTCACCCAAACACAACCTTTCAATAAAAATCCTTCATTTTCATTGTTGTGGCATGGTCCTTGCTAGTGAAATTAAGTTAATAAGTTAACTAAAGTTCGGGAGCGGACCATGCCTCAACCAATCAGCTACTTCCTGTCAACGCACTTATACTGAACCAACTTCCTCAGCTCCGTTTGCCTCAGTTTCTCGACCCCACCCAACCCTCCCCTTCTAAGTCATCCCTTCAACCCCTCCCTCCTATCTCACCCCCCCTCACACTTTCCTCAAGTCCCTAAAACTCCCCTTCTAACTCATCCCTTCAACCCCTCCCTCCTACCCCCCCCCCCCCCCCACTCCTATACATCCCCTCTCTTCTCCACAGTCCACATCTTCCGGTCACCTGGCTTGCTACCTACCGAGACGAAGCCCCCACTCTGAGTCTGCCTGTGAAGACTCCCCGTTCAGCCAGATCGAGGACCTCAACTTCCTTTCCCTCCCTATTTCACCCAAACAGAACTTTCAATAAAAATCCTTCATCTTCATTGTTGTGGCGTGGTCCTTGCTAGTGAAATAAAAAAATAATGTGTTAAAAACATTTCCGAAATTATCATGTCTCTGCACCGTAATGAGGAAGATTCCTGAGCAATTTAAGCTTGAAGTACACCTGTATTCTCCAGGGGGCAGTAAGCAAAACTTCAGCTGAATAGACAACACACTGCTTATACAGAGAACAAACCAACCCTTCAGCAGACAAAACAAAAAGAGGACGAGTACTTGCGTATAAAATGTCTCGGTTACGCATGTAACCTCCGTTCCCTGATGGAGGGAATGAGACGTCGTGTCGAAGAAGCGACACTAGGGGTCTCTCTTGAGCGCCGAAAGATACCTCTGATCTATGAAAAAAGGCCAATGAGAGTTGGCGAACAGTATTTGCATACTCCGCCTCCGGATACGGATATAAAGGCGAGAGAAATACGCTCGTTCATTCAGGATTTTTCTGAGGAGCCGGGAGTGTTCCGGGCACCTCAACGGCTCGGCTCAGCGACGTGGCCGGGAAGACACGACGTCTCGTTCCCACCATCAGGGAACGGAGGTTACATACGTAACCGAGACGTTCCCCGTCTGTCGCTCACTTCGACGTCGTGTCGAAGAAGCGACACTAGGGGTCCACTTCAAAACTCGCCATGCGCTGAGCCGTGTACGAGGGAAGGGGGTCTTATTCCCGAATCCCTATTCTTTTAGAGGTAAAAGACCCTGTGGAGACAACACCCACCCGAAAGGGGAGGTAAAGGTGGCGAAATACATCACATGGCCTCTTGGGTCACATGTGGGAAGAATGGCACAGTGGTAGATCCCGCCTCGAGGAGGGGGGAGTTGCTACAACACGGCGACCAGAGGGCAGCCAAAGACTGCCTAAGGGAGACGCGGGTCAGCTCGTAAGGTGACCGTACCGCGGAAGTACACACAGGAGGAGTCCCGTAGGAGGCCTGATCTGTGGAGCACCTATTCCAGTAGGGGTAGCCTGGGGTACCCGTAGTGGACTGGACCAGCAAGTCCCTCCGCTGAACTGCTGCGGGCCCGAAGGGCTAGGGAGGAATCAACCAGGGACCTAGGTTCTCTGGGAAAGAAGGCGCACTGTTTTACCTCGATCGAGGGAAACGGCGCTGGAAACAAGCGATTCACCCGGTCAGATCGTCGACGTGTACCGAGTTCTACGGGCTCGGACCTGAGAGAACACGGGACGAGACTGACTCAACCCTGAGATCGTAAGGGTGTTAGGTGCTGCCCAGCCCGTAGCTCTGCAAATGTCTGCTAGGGAGGTGCCCCTAGCCAGTGCCCATGAGGATGCCACGCTCCTAGTAGAGTGGGCTCGAACCCGCAAAAAAAGGGGGGGGGCACGGCCTGGGTGTGATAGGCCAACTGAATGGCATCCACCACCCAGTGAGACACCTCTGTTTGGAGACAGCGTTCCCTTTCTGCTGTCCTCCAAAGCAGACAAAGAGCTGCTCAGAGCACCTGAAGCTCTGGGTGCGTTCCAGGTAGGCATGCAAGGCACGTACCGGACACGACAGTGAGAGGGCTGGGTCTGCCTCCTCCCGGGGCAGCGCTTGTAGGTTCACTACCTGATCTCCAGAGGGCGTGGTAGGAACCATGGGCACTTAGCCCAGTCGAGGTCTTAGGATCACTTGAGTATCTGCCGGACCGAGCTCCAGGCAAGTGTCGTTAGTAGGGAACGCTTGCAGGTCCCTGACCCTCTTGATGGAAGTGAGCGCGATCAGCAGGGCCGTCTTTTTAGGAGAGGGCCCTGAGCCAACTGATTCTAGCGACTCGGGGGGGGGGGGAGATTTCTGAAGACCGGCGAGGACCACCGAGAGATCCCAGGAGGGGAACAGGTTTGGCCGGGAGGGGTTTAACCTCCGGGCACCTCTTGGGAACCTGACGATTAAGTCGTGCTTACCCAGAGATTTGCTGTCTACTGGGTCGTGGTGAGCTGCTATAGTGGCAACATACACCTTCAAGGTGGATGGGGACAGCCTCCCCTCCAACCTCTCCTGTAGGAACAGGAGCACAGACCTAACTGCGCACCTCTGTGGGTCTTCTGCCCGGGAAGAACACCAATTCACGAACAGACGCCATTTCAGGGCGTAGAGTTGCCTGGTAGAAGGGGCTCTGGCTTGGTTGAACGTGGCTACGACCATGGGTGGTAGACCAGCTAGATCTTCCGCATCCCGTTCGGGGGCCAGACGTGGAGGTTCCAAAGGTCTGGGTGCGGAAAACAGAGCATGCCCCGTCCCTGAGAAAGAAGATCCTTCCTCAGTGGAATTCGCCAGGGAGGGGCTGTCGCGAGGAGTGCAAGGTCCAAGAACCAGGCCCGGGTGGGCC
The DNA here is from genome assembly GCA_032164185.1 of Moxostoma hubbsi. Taxonomy (NCBI): domain Eukaryota; kingdom Metazoa; phylum Chordata; class Actinopteri; order Cypriniformes; family Catostomidae; genus Moxostoma; species Moxostoma hubbsi. The sequence continues at coordinate 23,284,502 of JAVLUX010000044.1, read as the reverse complement.
AGTAAGGAGCCATGAGAGTGACTTGCTCCTCGTCCTCCCTGACCTTGCACAGCACCTGTGCAAGAAGGCTCACTGGGGGAATGCGTACTTGTGCAGCCCCACCGGCCAGCTGTGTGCCAGTGCATCTGCCCCGAGGGGAGCCTCTGAACAGGCGTACCAGAGCGGGCAGTGGGAGGTCTCTCGGGATGCAGAGGGGTCTACCTGGGCCTTGCGGATCCGTTCCCAAATCAGCTGAACCGAGTGGGGGTGAAGCCTCCACTCTCCGCCAGGCAAGCGTTGTCATGACAGCGCGTCCGCTATCACATTGAGGTTGCCGGGGATGTGAGTGGCACGCAGCGACTTGGGTCGGTGCTGGCTCCAAAGGAGGAGATGACGGGCGAGTTGTGACATGTGACGGGAGTGTACGCCGCCTTGGCGATTTATGTACGCGACCGCAGTGGTGCTGTCCGACCTGACTAGGATATGTTCGTCCCGAATTAATGGGAGAAACTTCCGCAGGGCCAAAAGGACGGTCAACAACTCAAGGCAGTTGATGTGCCAATGCAGCTGGGCCCCTTTCAAACGGCCTGAGGCTGCGTGCCCGTTGCAAACGGCGCTCCAACCCAATCTGGAGGCGTCGGTCGTGACCAGGACGCGTCTGGACACCTGCTGTAGGGGCACTCCAGCCCGTAAGAAACAGAGGTCTGTCCAGGGGTTGAATGTCTGACGGCAGGCGGGGGTGATTGTTACCCGGTGCATGCCGTGGCGCCATGCTCGTCTCGGGACTCGGGTCTGGAGCCAGTGTTGGAGCAGTCTCATATGCATCAACCCCAGCGGCGCGACCGCCGCGGAGGATGCCATATGCCCCAGGAGCCTCTGGAAAAGTTTTAAGGGGACCGCTGTGCCTGGCCTGAAGGTGGCGAGGCAGTTCAACACTGACTGGGCACGCTCGTTGGTGAGACGTGCCGACATTGAGACCGAGTCTAACTCCATCCTGAGAAAAGAGATGCTCTGAACTGGAGTGAGCTTGCTCTTTTCCCAGTTGACCTGAAGCCCCAGACGGCTGAGGTGCCTGAGCACCTGGTCTCTGTGGGTGCATAGTAACTCTCGCGAGTGGGCCAGAATGAGCCGGTCGTCGAGGTAGTTGAGTATGCGGATACCGGCTTCTCGAGCGGTGAAGACGCGAGGGGACAGAGACAGGCCGAAGGGGAGGACTTTGTACTGATTCGCCTGGCCCCTGAACGCAAACCGCAGGTAGGGGCGGTGTCGGGGCAGGATGGAGACGTGGAAGTACGCGTCCTTCAGGTCTACCGCTGCAAACCAATCTAAGCATGAGCATTTTGAACGGGAGTTTGTGCAACGCTTGGTTGAAAACTCGCAAGTCCAAGATTGGTTGTAAGCCGTCGCCTTTCTTGGGTACGATGAGGTAAGGGCTGTAGAAACCCTCCTTCATCTCGGTTGGAGGGACAGGCCCTATCGCGTCTCTGGCCAGAAGAGTCGCGATTTCCACGCGCAGGGACTGGGCATGTTCGCCGTATACTGCGGAAAAGCGGACGCCCATGAAGGGGGGGCGGGGGCCTGGCAAACTGAATTGCGTAACCGAGTCGGATGGTCTGGGCCAGCCAGCAAGACGGGTTGGGAAGTGAAAGCCACGCGTCCAACCTCTGCACTAGGGGCACCAAGGGGACGATTAATTTTGACGTACCCGGCAGGGCTTCGCAGCGGGGCAGAGCATGCAGGGCAGCGTTGGGCGGCGACAGGGCAACCCGCAGCTGGGGTGCTGAGAAAGACTCAAAGCACTTACCTTGCTCCGCACACCCGGCAGGGGGCGGGTTAGCGACTGAGGAGGAGGTCTCGGGTAGGCGTCCTCTAGACTGGTCAGAACCGGCCGGCCGGGGGACTGGGACTGCTGAGATCTGCTGGCAGAGTGCCGTGGGAACGGCATTTGCGGGCCAGGTGACCCAGAGACAAAAGGAAATAGGCCGTTACAGAGAATATGAGAATGTGAAAACTAATTCGACAAAAAATTCTCCTCCCGGCCCACCTCCGGAGCTAACATCTTGGTCCCTGGGTTGAGCGTCTACGGACAGCCTGGGAGCCTTCCGGGTCTTTGAGGGGGTCCGTGCGACGGGGGCGTCCGCTTCCTGCAGAGTGCTCGACGCTGGGGCTGAGAGCTGGGCCCGGGTTGAGGCAGAGCAGGGTGTTTCATAGCCACAGGAGGACGCCCTCTGCGAGCAGATGGGGCATGGCCCATGGCGGCAGGCTTGCGGCGGGGCAGGATGTGCAGTGGCCTCCGTCTGGACCGTTCCACCGCGAGGGTAGTGAGAGCGGAGGAGCGAAGAAGCCTTGGCTTTGCTCAACTCGTCGTGCACGTCCGGGAAGAAAGGAACGGGGGGGGCGTGGCTGTGAGCGGCGCATCTGCCCGCGGGACCGATCAAGTAGCCCGGGAAAGCATAGCGGATCTCCGTGCGTCAGGCTCAGGCTGGGCGGCAGACCCGAAGGTGGTGGCCCAGGCGAGCGATCAGCATCCGATGCTGCTGTAACGCTCTCCGATGCAGCGGTGATGTCATCCAATTCTGAAGCAAGCAAGCGTGCCGGGGAGGCGGGCAGTTCGAGGGGGTTTACCCGGCGAACAGAGCCCGTCATATTCCCTGAATCGCCTTCATCGCCCGCGGCGCCTGTGCTGATCCCGTAGGAAGAAGGCAGAGCGCGGGGGGCGGCTGAAGTGGCTTTCTCTCATTACAAAAGAAAGCCGTGCGACCGCAATGCTATAACGGCCATGTTCTCACACTGAGAAGATGAACCATTGGAGAGAATGCTCATCCCGGGCTCAGACGGAAGCAAACAAGCGTGCCGGGGAGGCGGGATGTTCGAGGGGGTTTACCCGGCGAACAGAGCCCGTCATTGTCCCCAAATCGTGTTCATCGCCCGCGGCGCCTGCGTCAATCCCGTAGGAAGGAGGCGAGGCGCGGGGGCGGCTGAAACGGCTTTCTCTCATTACAAAAGAAAGCCACACGACCGCAATGTTGCCATGGCTATGTTCTCGCACTGAGAACATGAACCATTCATAAAACGCTGCCTGCGTGTGATCGCAGCCCAGGCATGCAAGACAGTGTTTTATGACCGAGAGAGGTGGAGAGAAATCACCGCATCCAGAAACTACACAGGGGCGGAAATTACATCTTTATAAAGACGTGTCCTGAAAAGGACATTCAACGCCGCAGTGTAATGCTCTTTCAGAGAAATAAACTCTTTTACGGAGAGAATCACTCTTTCAACTCTTTTAACTCTGCGCTGTCGAAGCGCCCAGGGGCAAACTGCACGCCGGCAGTGAAGAGAAAAGCCGTTGTAGTGCGCCGTAAATCCAACAGCAAAGCAGAGGGTCAGAGGATCAGAAGCAGGATCAGTTGTGTTACTCGCAGCTGACTGCATACACACGACCATCGGCTCCGAAGAAAATTACTGAATGAACAAGCGTATTTCTCTCGCCTTTATATCCGTATCCGGAGGCGGAGTATGCAAATACTGTTCGCCAACTCTCATTGGCCTTTTTTCATAGATCAGAGGTATCTTTCGGCGCTCAAGAGAGACCCCTAGTGTCGCTTCTTCGACACGACGTCGAAGTGAACACAGCTTAATGGAGCGCAAGTCCGAACTTAGTGATTTCAAGACGTGGTTTTCAAAGTATTAAACTATATTTAACTTGACAAAGCAACCTAAAAATGGTATGTTTATGATGCAACTCAACCAAACTGAGATACTCCAACAGCATCCTTCTGACTAAGTTGTACATTGACGGGTCCTTAGACAAACCCTCATAATAACTCTTGGACTGACTGACAAATTAAATTGCAAAATGGATTGCTTTGAACTGCAGGCCAATGACTGGCTTATGTTCAATAATATGCAAATAAACAATAAATTGGATTCCATTCAAAAGAGTAGAAGTGCGTTGCACTGTCATCATGCACACATTTGCCCAGTGCATCCGTCTTCAGCATTGGCATTTTTGTTTCCTTCTCATAGGCAATTTGGTGACCAAGGCTACCCTGGACATTGGTTTCTAAATCCACTTTTTGTGTTGTCTTATCAATGCTTATCTCCTCTGCCACAATTCTATAATGCATTTTAATTCTTTAATTTTTTTTAAATAAAATATATTTACACTGGTGGCCAAAAGTTTGGAATAATGTCCACAATTATGTCAATATGTCCATTAAAGTCAAATGTTCAGAACTTCTTAAACTACTTCAAAGAGTTATCGTCAAAAAATCCTCCACATGCAGCAATGAAAGCTTTGCAGATCCTTTGTATTCTAGCAGTCAGTTTGTCCAGATACTCAGGTGACATTTCACCCCACACTTCCTGTAGCACTTGCCATAGATGTGGCTGTCTTGTTGGGCACTTCTCATGCAGTCTAGCTGATCCCACAAAAGCTCAATGGGGTTAAGATCCATAACACTCTTGTCCAATTATATGTTGTCAAATGTCTATGTTCTTTGCCTAGTATAACCTTTTCTTTTTTGTTTTTATGTTTCAAAAGTGTCTTTTTCTTTGCAATTCTTCCCATAAGGCCTACACCCCTGAGTCTTCTCTTTACTGTTGTACATGAAACCGGTGTTGAGCGGGTAGAATTCAACGAAGCTGTCAGCTGAGGACATGTGAGGCGTCTATTTCTCAACCTAGAGACTCTGATGTTCTTATCCTCATGTTTAGTTGCATATCTCTTTCTGTTCTTGTTAGATTCAGTAGTTCTTTGTCTTTGAAGACTGTAATGTACACATTTGTATGAAACCTTGTATAGCCTTCATTCCTCAGAACAATGATTGACTGATGAGTTTCTAGAGAAAACTGTTTCATTTTAGACATGTTTGACCTAATATTGACCTTAAGACATGCCAGTCTATTGCATACTGTGACAACTCAAAAACAAACAAGACAATATTAAGCTTTATTTAACAAACCAAAAAGCTTTCAACTGTGTTTGATATAATGACAACTAAATTTCTTGTCCCAAATGAGCAATTTAGCATGATTACTCATGGATAAGGTGTTGGAGTGATGACTGCTGGAAATGGGGCCTGTCGAGATTTGATCAAAAGTGACTTTTTTCAAATAGTGATGGTGCTGTTTTTTACATCAGTAATGTCCTGAATATATTTGTGATCAGTTGAAAGCCACTTTGATAAATTAAAGTACCAATTTCCTTCAGAGCTTAATCTGTACATTGTTCGAAACTTTTGCACGCCAGTGTGTGCGTGTGTGTATGTATGTGTATATATATATATATATATATATATATATATATATATATGAATTCGCTCCACTTTTATTCCTGGGCTATGAAACCCTTTATTGGAGAAGTATTAGCACTGCTATAGTGAGCTTAAGACCGATTCTAAATGATCAGATTTTGAATTTCAACTGGCAATTGTCACTGTTGTGCCATTATTAACTCAAACAGGATGGACTCATAAAACAGGATGGACTCATTTAACCTGGGCCATTAAGAAATCTCCTAGCAACAAGAGCATGTGAGCGCAATGGAGTAAGTTTTCGCTTCACTCAAATATTCACTCATGTGCGAAGTTCAAAACTCATGAGTGAGAGCAATATTGGAGCGGAGGGCATGAAATGATAAAGAAATTTCAATTTTTTTTTATTTATTTATTTATTTTTTTGCATCAAGGAAAAAAAAATAGATACATCGTCATATTGGCATACGACCAAATATTTCATGTTACAAATAACAACTGCACAAACAATGCCTTGTTGTAGGCAACTTAAATAAAATATATCCTTGTTCTCTCTGCCCTATTTAGACATGGTTATTTTATATTAGGATGCGGGGTAATGTAACAGCCTAATTACCAGATCTTCTCAATGATTTTAATTCTGTGCTTATCATTTATGTCAGTGATTTTTCAAGACATTTTGGGGGCTGTGCGTTCCCATGCCGAAAGAAAATAGCGTCTTTTATCTATCAAACGCTCTGTAAAAGTAAACCCTGTTATTCTGATCCTGTGTGAATTGGCTTGTTGGTAAAAAGCCAGTAAATCTGCTCTGTCCAGCCTGTGAACCCTTTAACTCATTGTTCCCCTTCTATCACTCACTCGACAACGTGTCGATTCTGAGAGCCTCGCGTACATCTGAACTTGAAGTTGGCAGACAGAATTTGCATGCCCCGCCCCTGACATACAGGTATAAAGGGAGTGTGCGAGCGAATGCCAGATAGTTTTTTTCTTCGGAGCTGAACGGTTGTGTGATCAGCGAGCTGTGTGACACACGACTGCTTCACCCACCTCTGCAAGAGAGCTTGCTTTTGGATCTGACAGCGCATTCCAGCAGCTATCTCCTCTCTGCACGCCCTGCAGACTCTGCCCCTGGGCGCTTCGACAGCGCTTCTCTTATAAAAGAGTTGACTTCTCTGAAAGAGTTTATTTTCCTCTAAAAGAGTTTGATTCTGGTAAAAGAGCAACATACACAAGCAAGCTTTGAACGTCCTTTTCAGGATACCAACATACCATTTTTAGGTTGCCTTGTCAAGTTAAATATAGTTTAATACCTTTTTAAAGATGCCCTTCTGCCGCTGTGTAGTTCCTGGATGCGGTCGATTTCGCTCCACTTCTGATGGTCATAAAAGCTGTCTCGTGTGCCTGGGCTGCAAACACACGCAGACAGCGTTTTATGAATGGTTCATGTCCTCAGTGCGAGAACATAGCCATAGTAAAATTGCGGTTGCGGCTTTCTTTTCTCATGAGAGAAAGCCACTTCATCCGCCCACCCCGGCGTCATTCCTTCTTCCCACGGAATTGAGGATGACCGGCCTGGCGTCGAAAACGATTCGGGAATGACAACGGTCTCGTTTTCGCAGTGTACCACCCAGCACACTTGCTTGCTTCCATACGAGCTCGGGATGAGTGCGGCTCACATCGCGGCCAGCCGCCATTCTCCTTCGAGCCCCTGGAATTGTCTAACGATTTCACGCTGCATCGGAGAGCATCACAGCGGTGTTTGATGCTGATGACTTGCCTGGGCTGCCACCTTTGGGTCCGCTCGCCCAGTTTGAGCCTGACACACGGATGTCCGCTATGCTTTCCTGGGCCGCCATGAGCGCGAGGGGACTGGAAACCTCCTCCCCCCCCCTCGCGGCTACTCGATCAGTTCCGCATGCCAGGGCGCGGCTCATAGCCACGCCCCCCACAAGTACCTTTCTTCCCGGAAGTGCATGACGAGCTGACGAGTTAGTGGAGGGCACCATTTACTGCCCGGTAGATTTGAGCAGTGAATGGGAAAAATGTGTCGAGCCCAGCGTTTTGCAACATATTTTCCAGAGGGACAGATTAAATGACATAATGTGAATATATTGTCTATATTTTTAATTCAAAAGTGACAGGGATTACTGGGTTGCTAATGTAACCAGTTCTGTTGTATTTTACAAGATATTCCAGTCAATTTCTTCTAATGATCCCAGATACAGCATACGCACATGTTTAAAACTTAATTCATAATTAATCAGCACAGCTAAATAGCATACATTTTCTGTTGGGTCAGTTATGTGTGACAGCGCAGTGTTTAAATGCAGTCGACACTATACTTTCTGTGATTTATAGACATCGCTTATCCCATGCGAATTGACATCCACAGTAGCCTAATAAAATTATTTTTCTTAAAAGACGTATGTCCGGGAAACAAATCTGTTTTTTGAACCACCTCTGTGCCCTCACCTCACTGTAGTTAATTGTTGGACTCGCCCCCCATTCACAATCAGCTTGGGAATCAGATCAATTTTAAATGCTGTCTCATCTCTGATAATACACTCTTGGACCTAATACAGCCACCAACACCAGATAATTTGTCAGGTTAGAAGCACACACATATTAATGTGACCACACAAGAAATGTAGCGTATTCTGGTAGGAGCGGGAAGTTAGTGCATCTTGAGCAGCTGGAGTGGGGTTGAGGGCAGTCTCATGAAATGCACTCCTCGCTCCAGTGAAATTCTGATCGTTCCTCTCTCTGCTCCCGCTACGCTCCTCTCACATGCTCTGCTAGCAACCTAGAACACCTTAATAAACAAGCAAACCCTTGTGGGGTTTGACCTACAACCTTTCAGTTATCAACTCAGGTCTTTGCAAGAAAATCACTTTCACAACATTAATAAATCAGATCATAATAGTTATGTATTGCCACAATACATGTTCTATTTTAATTAGCATGGTACTGTAATAAAATATATTATTAATATAGATTCCATTATCAGGGCTTATTTGCTTCCTAACACAATAAACCTGAAAGAAAAAGATCAGTGTTTAGAGCTCTGTTGCATGTCACACATGTTCATTTATTCTGTAGATGATTCTAAAAGGCCATTAATTACCGCGACAGTCATAGAGTCTCCTTAATACAAACTGACCTAATAAGTAAATATAATTTCATATAGTGAGTCTGAGTCATTTCATTTCATGGACACAGACACCCAAAATAACATAAGGAGAGGGAAGAGTTTAAACAGTTGCTTAGCAACCAATTACTTCCCCACAATTATGGGTACTTATGATCTGCACAAAAAATCTGTGTAATGAGAGTGCTTTAATATCCTATGGGAATTGAACGGAACACCTTTCTCAAGATGCTTCTAAGTTTGGCTGTGGAAAATTAAGTGCTGTTGTCTATCTAAAATATGATAAGAGATTTATAAGTGATAATGCTATGATGTTGCAAGTACAGCCTGTAATAATGACTTATTGTTATTATGTTATGCAGCCACCTGAACTTTGCAAATTACCCGCAAGTAATTCTGCTCAATTAGTTGACCTACTTCACATTCATTCAGCTGAGAGGATATAGATAGTTATTTAATGAGTAAAAAAAAACCTGCGTTTTATCGTGATTACATTACAGTGCAGTTCAGATTTCTCACACCAGTAAAAACAAAACAATTGAGTGGTATAAAGATAGCAGTGTGTGTTATGACCAAAATCTTTATATATATATATATATATATATATATATATATATATATATATATATATATATATAAACTCAGCAAAAAAGACATTTCAATTTTTCAAGACTCTGTATTTTAAAGATAATTTTGTAAAAATCCAAATAACTTTACAGATCTTTACTGTGTCAATGCTTGTTCAATGAACCATAAACAATTAATGAACATGCACCTTTGGAATGGTTGTTAAGACACTAACAGCTTACAGACAGTAAGGCTTAGGACACTAAAGAGACCTTTCTACTGACTCTGAAAAACACCAAAAAAAGATGACCAAGGTCCCTGCTCATCTGCATGAATGTGCCTTATTCAGCTGCATGGAGGCATGAGGACTGCAGATGTGGCCAGGGCAATAAACTGCAATGTCCGAACTGTGAGACGCCCAAGACAGCACCAATGGGAGACAGGAAGGACAGCTGATCGTCCTCGTAGTGGCAGACCACATGTAACAACACCTGCACAGGATTGGTACGTCTGAAAATTACACCTACAGGGCAGATACGGGATGGCAATAACAACTGCCCAAGATACAACAGGAACACACAATCCCTCCATCAGTGCCCAGACTGTCCGCAATAGGCTGAGAGAGGCTGGACTGAGGGCTTGTAGGCTTGTTCTAAGGCAGGTCCTTACCAGACATCAACGGCAACATGTTGCCTATGGGCTCAAACCCACCTTTACTGGACCCGACAGGACTGGTAAAAAGTGCTCTTCACTGATGAGTCTGGGTTTTCTCTCACAGGGTGATGGTCGGACACGTGATTATTGTCGAAGGAATGAGCGTTACACTGAGGCCTTTACTCTGGGTGATTTGGAGGTGGAGGGTCTGTCATGGTCTGGGCCGGTGTGTCACTGCATCATCGGACTGAGCTTGTTGCCATTGCAGGCAATCTCAACACTGTGCGTTACAGAGAAGACATCCTCCTCCCACATGTGGTACCCTTCCTGCAGGCTCAACCTGACATGACCTCCAGCATGACAATGCCACCAGCCATACTGCTCATTCTGTGCATAATTTCCTGCAAGACAGGAATGTTAATGTTCTTCCATGGCCAGTGAAGAGCCTGAATCTCAATCCCATTGAGCATGTCTGGGACCTGTTGGATTGGAGGGTTAGGGCTAGTGCCATTCCCCCAGAAATGTCCGGGAACTTGCAAGTGGATTGGTGGAAGAGTGGCGTAACATCTCAAAGCAAGAAATGGCAAATCTGGTGCAGTCCATGAGGAGGAGATGCATTGCTTAATGCAGCTGGTGGCCACACCAGATACTGTTACTTTTGATTTTTTAGGAGTGTATATAATGTATATCTCTTTTGGAGAAAAAAAATTCCAATGTAATATGTGATTTTTAGTCCAGTAAATAAAATAGTTCACAAATGAGAGATACTTTGTCTCTTTTTTATTTTAAACTTAGACAGATGCAAATCAAAATATGATTATTCATAACTAATAAACACTGTCTGACATTGCAAAAACAGCATTGTGTAACAAAAGACTCCAAACAGTAAAATTGATATTTAAAATTATAATTAGTCTCCAAATAAGCAACATTTAAAGACACTACAAAATAGTCAATATACAGTCCACATACCTGTGACCACACAACAGATGAATTCTATTAATGGGGCAAGTTATGACTTGTTTGGTTACAATGTAAACTCTACTCAGCAGTGGACAAAGTACTCAAGTTCCTTTTAAGCAGTTAATTTAGGAAGCATTTGGGATCAGGTAGCGAAACCAAAGTTACATCGCCAACATGGAAACATTATGGGTTTGTGCCAAATGAGAGAGGTGAGCATAAAAATTTGGATGAAGCCGTATGGCGGCTTTTGGGGAAAAGAATATGTGTCAAATGGGCAAACCATCCAATCTCCAGAGGCACCTCGAGGCATGTCACCCTGCTGTGTTTTCAAAATTGGGGTCGTCAAGTGCTGGAGCACGCAGACACTCAATGGGTCAGGTTGGTCTTACAGAGACTAACACAAAAGAGACAGCCATAAATGGAAGACGCAAATGGACATGTGACAACATTTTTGGTGGTTGAGATGGTGCCATTCCGCACTTTGGAGAAACCTGCTTTTAATAGATGCTCCTGTCATTCGATAAGCAGTATGAATTGCCAAGAAAAAAGTAATTTTCAAACACACATGCCCCAGCTGTTCGAAGAAATTAATCAGATTATCATAGCGGAAATGCAAAGAGTTGATTTGTTTCCCACCACTACTGACATGTGTTCCAGTATTAACATGAATCTGTATAGGAGTCTGACGGTGCATTTCATCATTAAAGAAGTGGAAGCTGAAGAGCAGGTGCTCTTGAAGTTTTCACACCTGAAAACCACACTGTGTGAAGAGCAAGAGCCCCTAAACCTACCCACACACAGCTTGATATTACTAGAAGAAATTTATTTTATTTAAATTTAGGGGGGATATAAGCAAATTTATATAAATTATAAAAATATACACATATATACATTTGGTCATACCGATATATAGATAGATAGATAGATAGATAGATAGATATATTCATTCTGTAGGCCTACTTGTTATTTTGAATTTAATACAATACATTTTTTGTATTTTGAAAGGGTGTAATATTGATTATGTATATACTGTTTACTGATATATATATATATATGCAACGCATATATGCAACGCAAACTTTTTAAAGTTTTGTTGGCCTACTAGTTATGAGTAGGCCTATTTTGTATTTTGAATTTGTACTTCTATTCCATCTATAGCACAATTTATTTTAACGGATGTCTGCGTTTTATTTGAAGAGATATTAAATTGCACTCAGTGTAAATATTAGACTGATGATTTCAACAATAAATGTGCAACTGATGTTCCAGCTTCATTAATTTAATTGAAAATACTTTTTAGGTAATATTTACCTGGTTTTAACTGTACTTTAATATACAATGTAAAAATAAATACAGCAAATTCAAATCCATTCATCTTCTAAAAAGCAACCCATCCATGTTGTCACTTTTAAAACCAGATAACTGAGTCTCAGAAAGGTATTGTGGGATACGGTATGTGCAATACAATAATTAAAGCTAAGTCACAAGTAGGTAAGGTCAGGGCACTTTAAGCTATAGTTCATGGAACAGAACATGGATATGGTAGATAGCTTGGTTGTCATTGGAGATCACTTCAGTTCCTTTTGAAAAACACACATATTATTTAGCAGAAAGTGGACCTCCGGTATTCAGAAAGTGCAACTGACCATTCACATGTGCAGCCACATTCACAGCAGGACACGACCATCTTTACAGGCAAACTGCATACCAAATTAAGTCTGCACTAGGTTCAAAATATAGCGACATACTGTAGATGTAAAAGTTGCATCAAAACTAATCATAAAACTACAACTTTTGAAAAAGTTACTTAAGTACAGTACCAAAATATTTACACTATAATGACTTCACATTTCGCCTAACAAACACCCCTTAATAGCAAGTTCTTACTCTTGACTTGTTTGAGAAATATCTCGCTCTGTATTTTCACATTAGTATGTGTCACTGCACTCACAATAAAAAAAGTTAAAGCAATCATCAATGATACCTGTGCGACTATATCTACCATAGTATAAATGGTGTAGCAAAATCTCCAATTGTTATATTGCCAAGCCCTTAACGTATCTATATAACATAAAAATATAGCATCTTTGAACATACAATTTTTACTTATCTGTCTGCCTCCACTACAAAAAAATAAATAAATCCTTAGCAAGTTTGGCAGCCATATCTATTTACTGACTAATTATGATCTTTCATCATACAAAAAGTTATTTCCCATACTGTATGTTTTGCGTGTGTTCCTTTGAGAGAAATCATTCCTTAAATGTAGGATTATCATCTGCAAGTGGAGCATAAAGTCATAAAAAGTGGAGAATTTCTTTGCTGAGGTTGATTGATTCAGGCACCAGTGAAAGTTCCTTTTCTAAACGTTAACAAGCCTTTTGTACAGGGGTCCCCTGAGACAGAATTATCCTCCCTGCAGACTCCCCATTGAAATGACAAGCTGTTGGCACAGCCCTGCTCACACCCAGGTTAATTTAAAACAGTCTAATCACAGAAGGCCTAGTTTTTAAAAATATACAGTGATTACAGCCAGGTCTCCTAAGCAACCAAATTGGCCTGGTTGCAAAGGATGGTAGAGTCACATGGGGTAACCTCCTCGTGGTCACTAGAATGTGTTTTGCTCTCATTGGGGCACGTAGTGAGTTGTGCATGGATGCCGCGGAGAATAACGTGAAGCCTCCACGTGTGCTAGGTCTCTGCTGTAATGCTCAACAAGCCACGTGATAAGATGCATGGATTGACGGTCTCAGACGTAGTGGACTGAGATTCGTCCTCCACCACCCGGATTGAGGTGAGTCACTAAGCCACCAGGAGTACTTGGAGTGCATTGGGAATTGGGCATTCCATATTGGGGAGAAAAAGATGAGAAGACATATATATATATATATATATATATATATATATACACATTAGACAATGTTCATTAATTTATGACTGCCTCTACAGCTCAAAAACATCAACGCCTACTTTTACATCAGTGTATCCTTGGCCCCGATCACTGATGTCCTCAGTTCGTAAACTAAGGCCTAGTGTAACCTAACTATTCCTGAACACCAACTTTTTTTTTTTTTTTTACTATTTTTGTATTTAAACATGCACAGACAGATATCTTTGACAGCTTGATACATATCTTTGGCTGGTTTTAAAAGATGCTGTGTCAAGTTACAGCTCAGAAGAGGAGAAGCCATTCTCTGTCCTTCAGCTGCTGCCTCTTGCTGTTTTGAGCACAAACGTGGGCACATTCTTTCACCCATCTGTGCTATTTTTAATTGTTGGTGTATGAATGGACATCTTTGACCAGTTTGATGTATTTAGGGCGATGTGCATTTCAGTGCAGGATGATACTGGAAACTGGATGTGTCTTTAGTGTATTTCAGTATTTTCAGTTTGTTTTTTGGGCAATTAAAAACACTTGGACCTGATGCAAAACAGTAAATAAACAGTTCCATTCATGAATATTTCAAATGTCATGACTGTTTGATAGTTTATGGTGCTGACCATATTTATTTGTTTTGTTGGCAGTAGTAGCACCAGCATGTGCAGTACAAAATGGAACGGGACATCTGTTTACTGTCGGCGCAACACAACGGCCACAACAGACACTTCCATGGTAAACAGCATCATTGAATATAATGGGTTCTATTGCTTTTGACACAACACAACTCTTGCGTCCGGTGTAGACAGGGTGTAAGTGTTTACATTTGTGCTTTAGAGGAACATCTATATTCCAAACCGGTATCACGCCAAGGCGTGAAATAGACACGCTGGTCCACTAGCGGATGCGTGTCGGTGTCACGCTTTGCCTCCTCTAGGCGTGTACATGACACGCGCGCGTGTTGTTGCAATACCGGCAGGGGGCAATCATTTCCTCAACGCCAACAACTCTCCGCGCACCAAAGAGTAAGCGATACCGTTGTCGTATTGTACGTTCGCACGGGCAGGATGATGGCCAATTTCGCTGCTTACTTTCACTTGTGACTATGTGACAATAAAGGGTTACTACACATACTAGTTCAGGACATATTTGTTCATTATAGTAATGCTTTCATGAAGAAATCCTAACGTTGCTGTAGCCTAACGTTGTTATATGTGTGTGTGGGCTGTCGAGTATCTTATGCTGATGTAAATATATATATATATTTAAAAAATATGTTTATATAAAAAAATATATATCCTGCTAACCGGAATTGGAGAACGCGATATATCGCTTTCTCTTTGGTGCGCGGAGAGTTGTTGGCATTGAGGAAATGATTGCCCCCTGCCGGTATTCTACCTAGACGCGCGCGTGTCATGTACACGCCTAGAGGAGGCAAAGCGTGACACCGACACGCATCCGCTAGTGGACCAGCGTGTCTATTTCACGCTTTGGCGTGATACCGGGTTGTATATTCAGATGCAATGTGTTGGATGTCTTAATGTGTAAACCCTGAAATTTTGTTTTATAATGTTGTGGAGATTGTTAATTCTCTTCAGATTTAGTTTAAAATATGGCTGAATTTGTGGGGCTGCATGATGTTAGCCAATCAGAACAGTGGGCAAGTTTTGAGGGAGGCGCTTATGCCAAAACCGAGCATTTCAGATGGAGGGCCAGAAACAGAGTGGAAAATAATCATATAAAGTTGAAGTCAGAAGTTTACATACACCTTAGCCAAATACATTTAAACTTATAATTCACAATTCCCGACATTTAATCATAGAAAATACTCCCTGTCTTAAGTTAGTTAGGATCACTACTTTATTTTAAGATTGTGAAATGTCAGAATAATAGTAGAGAGAATTATTTATTTCAGCTTTTATTTCTTTCATCACATTCCCAGTGGGTCAGAAGTTTGCATACTGCCTTTAAATTTTTGTCATTGGGTCGAAACGTTTTGGCTAGCCTCAGACAGAACTGGTGTAACTGAGTCAGGTTTCTGCCCACAATCGAATTGAGGTCAGGACTTTGTGATGGCCACTCCAATACATTGACTTTGTTGTGCTTAAGCCATTTTGCTACAACTTTGGAGGTATGCTTAGGGTCAAAGCAAAGCACCCCCACAACATGATGCTGCCACCCCCATGATTCACAGTTGGGATGTTGTTCTTAGGCTTGCAGACCAAAGGAGATATATGTCCCCATGTGCACTTGCAAACTGTAGTCTAGCTTTTTTATGGTGATTTTGGAGCAGCGGCTTCTTCGTTGTGGAGCAGCCATTAAGATTATGTCAATATATGACTCAATTTACTATGGATATAGATACTTGTCTACCTGTTTCCTCCAGTATCTTCACAAGGTCCTTTGCTGTTGTTCTTGGATTGATTTGCACTTTTCACACCAAACTACGTTCATTTCTAGGAGACGGAATGCGTCTCAATCCTGAGCGGTATGATGGCTTCGTGATCCATGGTGTTTATACTTGCCTACTATTCTTTGTACAGATGAACGTTGAAAGATTATATATGCAGAAGAATTTAAACAACATATATATGGATCTAGGAAAAAACCAGCCTTTCAGTTTTGAATGTTTGCATGTCATAAATTACCAGCCTTCAACAAGAAACCCCCACCCAATTAAAGCAGACTTCACTTTTGTAAGGTTACAAAGACCACTAAGAACTCTAAGACATTTCATCTGAATCTAGCCTTGCTAGATGATGCTAAAAATCACTTTGAACTGTGGTAACGTTTATACCTGACAAATTAATATTTAATTCTGTATGATATATCTCATTCTACTAAGAATGTTAACTATAAGGTTTAACTTGATAATATACAATGATGTGTCAAAACAATATGATTTTGTAACCATGGATTTTCATGTTTTGTTACTTACACGTATAACATCCCCCAAACAATGCCATGTTTAGTATGTAAGCGTTCGCTGGTATACGAAGAGATGTCTGGTGAAAATGAATATCATGTCTCTTGTACAATTCTCAAGACAGAAAAGCTCATGATTAAATATGCACTATTTTTGAGTGGGAAATTTTTAAGAGTCTGAAACAAAGGACCATAACTCAGCTGTCGGAAAAGACAGCCCAGTTGACCATGTGACTTTGAAAAGTCACTTCAGATTGGCGCAGGACACCTTTGGGGGATGAGGCCAATCTAAGTTCAAATAGTTCCAAACAGAAAGAACTCTGGCTCTTGCTCTTCCTCTTGCCCTCTCTTCAGCTGCTCTTGCTCTCTTTGCTTCTCTTCACTCTACTTCGGCCTGCATGTACTTTGTCTGGTCACTCCGCTGATGGCCAGGTCCTCCCTTGTGAGATCCAAGGGAACTCGGGACTGGACGTCCCGAGAAGGTGTGAGAAGGCCTCACTTCACAGCTAAACTAATTCATACAGACAATAAATTAGATCAGTGACTTAAAATGTTAGTTTTTTCAAAAACCACGCATAAACGTTATTTTCTCAAAAATACAAACATGTACACACATGTTGCTCACATATTATTGTAGCCCTGTTTGTGCTGAATACAGTGTTATCAGACTTTAGCCATTAATATGTTTTTAAGTAACTGAAAAAAGCACAAATTTCAAGGCATGTCAAAACTTCTCCAGGGCCCAAAACACCCTCAGACCCCAGAGGGTTAACCATGATGTAATTGGGTGTAGAAATGAGCATTGAGTGAGGTCCTGAGCATTGCTTCCAGCGAATTTGCATGCCGTACGTAGATGCAGCTCATCGCTGCTCTCAGGTGTAGCCTCCTTGCTCAAGGAAGTAACGTATGACTTGAAACTGTGGCCATACAATCTCCATCTTGCTTGGACGAGTTGAGATTACTCTGCGTTCCACCAAACACACTAAACCGAACGGATCCGAAGGAGACAGCAATCTTCATCCGTTTGCCTGCAGGATTGAAGAAAGAAGATTTCTCTTCCATCTTCAATCAAGTCGACGTAGCTAATTTCTCCGCAAGCCCGCCGAGAATCATTAGCCGTATCGCCCGCCATCAAATCAAGGAAACGGCCTCCTGTCATCACCCGAGCCTCGAGGAACTGAGTCGGAGTCAAACGACGGATGAACATCAATGGTCACCCTCAGTCGAGTGTTGTGCTTCCCCTGGCTGAGTCTGCAAGTGTGAAAAGAGTATATTCCAAATGTAATATTTTCTTCTAAAAGAGCTTGCACAAACGATTGGTGTCTTTTTAACGATAGCCTTTCGCATTTGTACTGGATGTGGCCGTTATCTCTCCCCTCTGGATTCCCATGAGATCTGTCTCGAGTGCTTGGAGCAACAGCACACCGAGGCAGCTTTCGTGGAGGGGTTATGTTCTCATTGCGAGAACATGCCCAAGAGAAAGTTGCGGTCATGCCTCACCTCCTTCTTCATGAAGCAGGGAGCCACTGCTGCTGCTTCCCAGCCCGGTCAATCCTGGGCTGATACTAAGGCAGCCGGGACGGCAAGCGTGTCGGGTGATCTGGATGAGGACATGGGGGTTCTTCTGCCAGCTCAATCAGCACAGACCTCCCATCCCCCAGCACACTTGTTCTTCCCAGAGGATGAGGATGAGTTATTGGTCGCAGCATCAGAGGGTGGGCTTCTGCTGTTGGAAGCAGAGATGGCAGCCGTGCTTGGTGCCACTGGTGCGGTGTCTGGAGGCCTGGTTAGAGCCCTCCAGCCCCTCGTGGTGGCTCGTCATATCCAATTCGCCAGACGCCTGCCATGGTTCAGTTGCATCCTCTCCACTGCAGTATGGTCTTCCGTTCAGGATGTTAATGAAGAAGCGCATCCAGGCATCAGTACAACATCAGGATTGGTTCGCGGCCATCGACCTGAAGGACACTTTAATGCATCGATCCCTCCTCGACACAGACCCTTTCCTCAGTTTGCCTTAGAGGGACGAGCATACTAGTACAAGGTCCTTCCCTGTGGTCTGTCCCTGTCCCCTTGCATCTTTACCAAGGTTTTAGAGGCTTCCCTGGCCCCATTAAGGGAGAAGGGCATATGCATCCTCAATTATCTCAATGACTGGTTAATCATAACTCACTCGTGGGATCTATTGTGTGTGCAGAGGGACCTTGTGTTTCAGCATCTTGACCGAATCAGGCTTCAGGTCACCTGGGAGAAGGGCAAGCTCTCTCCTGTGCAGAGCATCTCTTTTCTCTGTATGGAGTTGGACTCAGTCACTCTCTTGGCACATCTTATGACCGAGCATGCACGGTCAGTGCTGACCTGCCTGAAAAGCTTCAGGCAGATGGTAGCGGCAGCAGTGAAACAATTTCAGAGGCTTCTGGGGCATATGGCATCCTCGGCTGTGATTCTTACCCTCGTGTTGATGCATATGAGACCGCTTCACCACTGGCTACAGACTCGAGTCCTGAGGTGGGTGTGGTGCCACTGCACCCAGTGTGTGACTATCACACCACAATGCCGTCAGACTTTCAGCCTTTGGTCAGACCTCACATTTTTATGTGCAGGCATTCCCTTAGAGCTGGTCTCGATGTCCGTCATGGTCACAACAGACACCTCGAACTCGGGCGCTGTGTGCAACAGGCAACCAGTATCAGGGCTCTGGACTCCAATGGTACATCAATTGCTGGCAGTATCATTAACCATGTGGAGGCTTCAGCCGTTGATTCATGGCATGCAAGGTACGCTCAACTCACCTGCCGCCTCTGGAGTCAGCAGACTTTGACGTCTCTGTGAGCCACTCACCTTCCAGGCATCCTCAACCATGCAGCGGACATGCTTTCACAGCAGGTTATGCTCCATGGGTTGGGGAGAATCCACCCCCATGTAGTCCAGCTGATTTGGGAGAGATTCAGGAGGTGCAGGTAGACCTGTTCACCTACCTAGAGTCCTCTCACTGCCCCCTTTGGTACTCCCTATCCAAGGCTCCCCTCAGCACAGATGTCCTGGCGCACAGCTGGCCTCGGGGGCTACACAAGTATGCACTTCCTCCAGTGAGCCTCATTGCTCAGATACTGTGCAAAGTCAGGGAGGATGGGCAGTAAGTCCTGTTTGTTGTGCCGTACAGGCCCAACCGGACGTGGATACAAGACCTGATGCTCCTGGCTGTAGCCTCTCCCTGGTGCATTCCCCTGAGACAGGACCTTCTCACTCAGAGGCAGGGCATGCTCCAGCACCCGCAGCCAGACCTCTGGAATATCCACATCTGGCTCCTGGACGAGACGCGGAAGACCTAGCGAATCTTCCACCAGCAGTGGTAAATATGATCACTTAGGCAGTGATGTATGGGTATGTATGTAGGCACTTAGGCTGTATGCCTTGAAGTGGTGTCTCTTTGCAAACTGGTGTTCTTCCCATAGGGAAGACCAACAGAGGTGCGCTGTCTTGTCTGTGTTGTCTTTCCTACAGGAAGGGCTGGAGAGATGTCTGTCTCCCTCTACCCTGAAGGTGTATGTGGCTGCTATAGCAGCGTATCACGATACACTGGATGGGACATCCTTACAGCAGCACGACCTGATCACCAGGTTCCTTATGGGAACAAGGAGGTTGAATCATCCAAGACCACACTTGATTCCCTCTTGGGATCTCTCTGTGGTCCTACCTGCCCTACAAAGAGCCCCCTTTTAGCCCCTGGAGCAGACCGATCTCAGCACTTTGTCACTTTGTCTCACTTCCATAAAGAGGGTGGGGGACCTACATGCACTCTCTGTCACCAGTGAATGCCTGGCTGGCACACTCTCACATGATCTTGAGACCCTGGCCTGGTTATATGCCAAAAGTTCCCACCACTACCTTCCGGTACCAGGTGGTGAAACTGCAGGTGCTCCCTTCAGAGGAGGAAGACCCAACCCAGCTTTTTGTCTGCTTTGAAGGACAGCAGAGGGGGAAAGCTGTCTCCAAACAGAGGCTGGCCCATTGGATTGTGGATGTCATTTCCTTGGCTTACCAGTCACAATACCTGCCATGCCCTTTGGGAGTTCGTACGCACTCCACTAGATGTGTTGCATCATACTGGGCAAAGGCAAGGGGAGCCTATCTAGCAGACATATGCAAAGCTGTGGGTTGGGCTACACCCAACACCTTTGCAAGGTTTTACAACCTACACATATAACTGGTTTGTCCTGAGTGTTACAAGGTAGCAGCAGGTAGGCTGGGCAGCCGGTTGGGTGTACTGCTTGCATTATGCCTTTCCCCTTTTTCAAGGTGATAATGTGCGTTATTTTGTCCACAACAGTTCCCCGTAACTGGTGAACCCTGGATGCCTCTTTAAATCTTAATCACTATTCGGTGATGAACTCGGTGGAGTTGTGACGCCACCAGGCCCAATACTCTTGGTATGCCCCTTTTCAGGTGATCCCGTGTACTTGGGCTCAGTGCTCCATACGTGGTTATTCCCCTCAGGGTAATCTCATGTGACGCATTTCCACTGTTCTGGTTTCCCCTCTGGTGAACCCTGTGTTTCCCCTCATCATAGCCTCGCTCTGCTTCGGCCACTGTTGCTGTGTACCCTCTCCATAGATAGGGTCCTCCCTGTGGTGTGTAATTTTATCACATACATTTATAAATATTTGTTGAGAACAGCCACAAAATGAAGATAATTCATTGACATTACTTTGTTAAAATTAGTAAAATTGACATTACAAGAAGTGACTTCTGAATATATTGTTTGTTTTATTGTAATATCATTCACCATAAGCCTTTCACTGGCCTACAGTCCACAGCCATCCATTTTGTAATTGAGTTCATCAATCTGTTCAAAGTAAAGTAAGGGCCCATGCACACAGGACGTGTTCATACATTCCGTTTTTTTTTTTTTTTTTTTTAGCTGGTCTTTTAGAAACAGTTGATTGAAAAAAACTATGAAAGTCTATGTACCTCTCCATCATGGCCTTGGATTGATTCATGTACAGAAAACCATCAGAATTTAGTAAATTATGTGAACTAATTTCTCAACAAATCATTAGAGTCTGAACAGTATGAAGGATTCTCTGCACATATTTTTGTGTAAAGGGCTATTGAATGCCATCATTATTATTTTCAGAAGGGTTTATTACAGACATTTTGAGTAGTAGCACTCATGTTTAGATAAGGATGTTCAATTTCGATTTTTTTGGAGTCGATGGAATCGACTTTTCAACTCCATATATCAGGATTGTTTAAAAATTCAGGGCCGGCACCAGGGATGGCACCAGGGATGGCCATTAGTGGGCAGTGCCTTCACAAGTGACATATTTTGAGCAGAAAATCAATGGACTTATACAAATCATAGTTTAATTTTCACTTGTATATAGTTCACTCAATCTACTGCTTGTAGTGTCTGATTGTCGCTCTGTGATAAAGTTAAAATTGTTCTGTAACTGCTGATCAGATTCTCCTACCCAAATGTCAAATTTTTGTGTTTTTGTTCATGTCTTTTATTTTGAAAATTAAGTCATCCTGCCATGTTTTCATTTGTTTTGTTCTTATTGGTACCTTGTCATTTTACTGTCATGTGACCCTCTTGTTCCACTATGTTTATTAGGCCTGTCTCTTCATTGGTCTATGTTTAACTATGTTTAATCCACTTCTCCAACCACTGTCCCTTGCATTGATGTAAAGCTGCCTTTACATGCTATCATAATTATCATAAATACCAGTTTCCCACTTGGAAGTTGCACATGAATGACCCCTCAAGTTGTAATTATGACTAGGAAACTCTGATATAAATTGAGAGACACAGAGAGAGAGAGAGCAAGAGGAGAAAGAGAGGAAAACTTGCTTGCCGGTAGCCAGACACACCGTCGCCTGGTCCTCAGCCACTCCTCCGCCCTGGGTGGACGGTAGTGAGTCCTCTGACGTCTGGCAGACGGAATGGCTCCTCCCTATCCTGGTGGATGGCAGCAGTTCCTCCAAAAAATTTACATTTATTTTTATTACTTTAACTTTTACAATTTGCTACTTTTTTCTTTTTAAGGCAGATTACCCTACAACATTATTATTTTACCTCACAAAAATCAGCTTTGTTCAGGTAAGTGAACTGTCTGTCAGATATATGTGTGCATTCAACACTCCTTGAAAATGATTGCCTTGTGGCCGCCTCATTTACTCATAATGGTAAATTCCATGCATTATTGTCCCAAAGGTAAGCTTCAATAAAACACAACCTCTAATTCATTTTGCATTATTTTGCAGAACTGAAAATGAAGAAGGCGTGTGTATACACTCTAATAATAATCTCTATTCCTCAATGTCTACCCTCCACGATTGACATGATTCATCCCCTATTATTTATCAGAAGCAACATGAATGCCCATCAAGCGGGTTATGAGTAATGGATTTGACTTCTCCGGCCACTGCAGAGCATGTGAGAGTCATGCAGCATGCGTTGTGGTCGTGCGGTTGGGTGGCAGCTGTCTGGCAGTGTGTTAATGCACTGGCGGTAGAGAGAGAGGTCATGGAAGGTTACTCTGTAGCGCTAACACTCGCCTGTTCCTGTGATGAACGGCTCTGAGGACAGGTCACCGCTGGCCCTGAAACACAGTGGTCCCACTGCATCCAGCGACATCACTTGACCTAATTACAGTGTAACACACACCTGGATGTCAACAGCATCACTGTAGAAGTCTGGCATTGTAAAACTAATTTGAAAGGCCTGTCATTCAATGTCATCAACCCTGGTTTATTCTAGACACGTTCGCACAGATATAATGGTGCATAAAGTGACAACAATACACTTTGGCTTCGCAAGACTCAGCTTCATGTGGCCAGGAACTCATATATGGGCAAGAGTTTACATTATTATTCTATTTGTTATAGGTTTATAAATGACTTAATTAATGACTAGTTTAAATTTAAAATGCATTATAAATTATCTATTTTCAGTTAAAACAAAATAAATTAAAAGGATGACTTTCAAGCAATTCTTACCAAATAGTCAGAATTTTAGCTTACATGTTATAAATGCTTAATAAATAAATTTATTAATCAAAAACATAAATGTCACAATGCAGCAAAAATAGACTATTATAGTTTGAAGGCTTCACAAGTGGATATTCATTTAAATGTAAGGAGTCAAGACTAATAAATATAAATATTTAAAGAACGCTTATTGAAATGGATATGCACCAAACACTACTCAAAATAACAGGGAATAAAGTGGACAAGCTATGAGTCTAAATAGCACAATGCATATAATAAATCATCAAATTACTAAAAATAAAGTAAAACAATAATAATAATAAACCATCACTGCCTGCAACATAATTTTCTTTTAACCAATGGCAAATAGATTTTAGAATTTAAGTGCCAAACCTGATTTGCTCCACATGTTTTCACATTTTGTGAGGCAGTGAACACTAGTATTGTCATGTGCATGGAGTTGCTCTGCTATGGTTTATTAGCCCCTTCTAGATCCTTTGATTTTTAAATGGTTTTGCATTTAACTTGTGGAATTATTATTTGCACACCAGAGCAAAAGTGGGGAAAAAATGGGCTTACCATTTTTTAAGTGCTGAAAATTGGCCAGGTTAAACATAATCTAGAATCATGTGTAACTGTCACATGAAATGCCCTATTTTAAGAGCGCAAGCGCTAAACGCAACACAATGTCATAAGTCATTCATTCATGGCCAGGAAGTTTTGGTACTTTTGTGCAAACATGCATTATCAAAATAACAAAATGGTAAAAAAAACATACCAAATCCAGACATATTTTTCCAGAAAAAAGCAAACTTTGCTTTGTGCCATTTCATTACCATACAATACACCCACAGTTTGTGCACATCCACCCACAGTAGCGCAAACACTCCCACACACGCCCACTTGCGCTGGCATGAAATCTGCTCATAGAATTAGCGCTCTCATGAAAATGAGAAAAAGAACATTGTGCACTGTCTTCTTTGCAACCTGAACTTCCTGATTATACCATTTGGCTACTGTCGTCTTTGTATTAATATTCATTACTGTAATGTTTTGACTCACTTGTGTTGATGTCAAAAGAATGGTGCTACTCTGAGTTCTGTCCCAACTATCATAGTCCTAGTTACCTTAAGTCTTCAAGAAAAACACATTTCAGCTCTTCATTCACAGCAGATATCATATTATAAGGCCTGATGACCATTAAACCTTACAGAACATTTATGTTGAATAAGTAATATTAATCAATAATACTTTATGACATGCGAGGTAACTGGCTCACTATTTGGCAAGTATTGCATGCATGGCTTCAAATAAAAAAAGGTGAAAACTGAAATGTTTTTTCATTTCAATTAGATGTAATGGTAACTGATTACAATTAAATAAAAGAACAATGAATAAAATTCTTTAAAAAATGCCAATACTCTGTGCTAAGGGTGATATAACAGGTGTTGCCAGATCTTGCAAAAGAATCTAAAAGAATCTGTAAAAACAAGCACAAAATAATGGACTTGCCTCAACGAAAATAAGCAAAAATAAGAATTTAAATTTGTTCCCATGTGGGGGATTGGTTAGCATAGAAATCATATTGAGCTTTGTATACAATAGCCTATATAAAATAAATGTATTCTTTTTTTTCTCCCGTTTTGGAATGCCCACTTCCCATTGTGCTCTAAGTCCTCGTGGTGGCATAGTATCTCGCCTCAATCTCAGCTACCTCCACGTCTGAGACCGTCTTATCATGTGGCTTGTTGAGCACGTTATCGCGGAGCTATAGAGGGGGCTTCAACAACCCTAAAATTCCTGTCAGCTCGCCTAAAAATCTGTGACATTGTAAACAGCCCCATAGCGTGATATAAAGCGGCAGCCACAACACTGCACTTGTTTGAAGCTTTGGTGGCATTTCCTACTTGTAAAGACTGACTAAAGCGTGAGCCAGTAGCATTGGAGTGTTGGCTGTGAAGTAGCCACTTACTGAATATGCCCCATTTCTTCAATCGTTTCGTGAAGGAGCGAGCATCAGCATTGCCTTCTTTTAACTGATCGAAGGAGTAGAGGAGGGATGTTGCTTTTATGTTTAGTAATCTCATTTAAAAAGGAGAGAAAGGGGCTGGATCAATTAAGAGTAAATGTGACTGACATTACAATGATATCAGAATGTAAATTAAAACTTGTTATTACTTATTTGGATAGTAATGTTGACTTTTGTTGTATACCTTAATGGTCATACACAGTGGATCACAAAATGATATACTTAGTTGTCATTCATGGTAAAATGCTATTGATGCGTAAACACCCTGCTGAAGTCTCTTTAGTAGACACAGATTTTAATAAATATTATTTAGCCTTGTTTTGGTCATAGAAGATGTGCTTTATCAGTTGTTTAATGAGTTACTCATAATACATTAAAAACATTCATTGGCGTAAAATGTCACTGGCGTAAAAGTGTGATGTACAAAAATGGTTACTGAACGAATAATTGAACAAATCTGAACTAATCATTTTCCTTTTTTAGTTTATACCTTTATTTTACCAAGGAATTAAAATTAAAATCTTTTTGGTGTGTTTCTCTTTTGAACAAATTAAAAAGACTTAAGTCATGAGTTAGTGACATACAGAATAGGCACACATCTGGAGTTAATTAATTCCACTAAAGCACGACCAAGCTAAAAGTGACATTTTTTTGTAATACTAGGGTTTTGTGGAATTTTATATAACTTGAATCTTTAGAAAATGAGAAATCATTGATTTTTTCTAATAAACTATAAATAATTAAAAAATATATTATTATTATTTGAATAATGAAATGGTTTCAGATATTATTAATATTATTACTACTTTAGAAGTGTGTTTATTATAGAAAATGAAAATATTTTGAATTAATATTAGCTGGATATTTTGAATGATGTAAACACACAAACACACACACACACACACACACACACAAACACACACATATAGACACAATCTATGCTAAAAGGTGAAATCCATAAAATGTGCACATTGTCATTTGGGGGCTGAGCCCCCCTAAGATTGAAATCAGAAGTGGTTCACATGACAATGTGGATACATAAGGCTTTAGAAGCCTAACAGTGCTTTAAACACAACAACGAAACATAGAACTGCATATAACTTTAAAAGGTGAATATGATGATATCTAGTACAAAATCTTATAAACATAATTTTCTATCTGTGGCTTAAACACAACTGGACAGATTATCCAAAGGTCTTTCATACTATTTGTGCACAAAAGTTTAATTGTTACACATTTTCCATTAGTTTAACTGTGTTATGAGTTTGTCTTTTTTGCCTGTATTTTGTGACCAGGCAGCATGAAATTGTGTCTGCACAGTACAAAACTTTGATTATTTTTAGGCATGCGGTACAATGTGGGATACCAGTGTAATTGGTAGACTGGAATAGTTTTATTTGGAGAGCTGTCACAATGCCCTGGGACCTGCAATGCTGACAAATTAAACACAATTCTCAGCAATACACAATTCATGTCTCTGTCATTTTCTGTCTGTATGTCTCTCTCTCTCTCTCTCTCTCTCTCTCTCTCTCTCTCTCTCTCTCTCTCTCTCTCTCTCTTATTGTCATAAGAGGCAGAACCCATATTTTCAATGTCAACAACAGTTGGCGCTTACCACTAATAGGGTACAAAATAGGCCTTGAAAAAATGAAGTGGAAAAAGTATCAGTGAAAGGATGGGTTTTTTTTTAAACCCTGTTACCAAAATTTTAAATAGGTCTAAAAACAGTTTAAAACCCTAGCTGACTATCTGGGGACCAAATGTTGGTTTGCTGTTAATGAAAAACGTGATTTGGCAAACTGATAGTGGTGGGCATGAATAGCCCCTATACCAAATTTGGGGTCTCAATGTCAAACATTTTTGAACTGGTTGTGGTTCTATAAAGTGTTCTTTTGCATGTATCTTTTGAACCATTTGTCCTAGAGACAAAATCATTTTAGTCTGATTACTCTCCTCCTGATGCTTCAAACATTACATTAAAACTACACCCATTACGGTGGCTGTCATCATGGATTATGATGTTTACATTTTAAACATTTCACATCCTTCAAACTTGATCTGATTTGCCCAAACAATGGCTCAAAATAATATCCAGACTGAATCGCTCAGAACTGACCAGAAGCCATTTTAATTTGTGCTACCATTCTGAAATGATACCAATGCAAAGTTAAAGTGGTCAACGTTAAACAGGAAGTGAGACTGTATCTCAGCAATGCATTTGGCATGCTTTATCAGGACCATGATCTGAGAGAACATGCAAAGTTTTGTGACACCACCACCTGTAAAAATTGGCTATTTTGGACTGAAACTTTTGAACCATTTGTCCAAAAATTATGAGTTTGGGTCATGGGATTTCAACTATACCAATTTTCCCAACATCAGCCATATAACCTCTCCGATATTTGGAGTTTTAAGAAAAGTAATGTATGTTTTAAATGCTTTGTCTGATTTTAATAAAAATTGGAAGGGGTCTTCGACATCATGTCCTGGGAGTACCTGAGCAGTTTGGAGACAGTGTCATTTAGTGGTCCACCAATGTTCAGTCAATTTCAACAAAACTTTTAATGTATCACTGATTCCTTATTCTAAGTCTTCTGAAAATGGCAGAGAGAAATTTCTAAATGTATTTCTTGAATTATTTTTTTAAATCCTGCTGACTCTCAGGTTGGCATGTCTTTTTAACACCAATACACTGTGTGGCTGT
Organism: Moxostoma hubbsi; assembly: GCA_032164185.1. Lineage (NCBI taxonomy): Eukaryota > Metazoa > Chordata > Actinopteri > Cypriniformes > Catostomidae > Moxostoma > Moxostoma hubbsi. The sequence goes on along the minus strand of JAVLUX010000044.1, from coordinate 23,256,410 downwards.
GTAGCCTAGTGGTCAGTTCGCTGTACCTGCATGTCATAGAGATCAAAAAGGACTACATAGAAGTTACTTTGTCAATTAAAAAATAAAATTATGTATCATTGCTTCAAGAATATGTCAGAGAGGATTCTATTTTATTCAAAACCTGCTGCTTGGAATGACTCTTTGGCACTTTTTAGCTGTGTCAACTGAATGGCCCAGTGGTTAACACATTGGAATACAGCTCAAAAGGTCAGTTAGAGTCCAGGAAATTTAAATGTAAGATTTTTACTTCTGTTGAGTCTTCATATTTTGATTACTACAGTGCAGACAGTGCTTTATTGTGTAATTCTTGCTTCAATAATAAAAATAAAAAAACTAAGCTGTAACAATATTTTCTCAGCAGTAGTTGTATACTCTCATCCTAGAATGTCTCTTTGACATCAGTCAGACTTATCGATTGTGTGGTGCAGTGGTTAGAGCTCTGGGCTTCAGTTCAATACTGCGTGAACTCCACTTCAGTACCTGAATAAACTGGTTTAAACATTGTGACTCTGTTGTGCCTTGTGGTTAAGGAATGGCTTTAGGGCTTAGCCCGATCATTGCTGTTTGCAGCTATATTTATTATTTTAACCGATACACAGAATTATGTATTTATATCAGTTATCTATGTATCTATATTAATTTAGATGGGCACCACACTTCTTTCTAGGTTCAAAGAAGAATTTTAGACAGCAACCCACATATTTATTAGATAGAAAAAAAGGTAATTTTGTATTCAATGTCTTTTCAAGTATCTGCAGAATGGGCAGTAAAGGAAATAAAGGAAAAACTGTATACATGGGTATATTTAAATTTGAGATCACTGGAATGATCCAAAGTGTTCTGTGTATTTGAATCTCTTAAAACTCTTATCTGTATGCAAGAATTCTTTATGAAATCCGGATGCAAGTCGCACTTCACTGGTTTACGTGTTGTGACATCACATGATATGAAGGCTCGCTGTTCAATAATCCATGTTTAACATCAGTCCAATAGAGATACACTCATAAAAAAGCCAACCTGCATAAATGCAGAAAACTCCTTATCAATCACTCTTATTTAAAATATCTGATCAGATCTAAACAGGGTTTAGAATATAAGGGTTCACATTTGTCCAGTTTTTAAATTAATTTGTGTGACATGAACATTAACACACCCCACCCCAAATGTGGGAGAACACAATTACTCAGTTAACAATCCACCAGACAATAATGAATAACATAAGAAAACATATACGATTTAAACAGTCACTGTAGTGTTTAAGTGGATTTTTGTAACAAATTGACTCTAATATCTGTTTTACAATGTCCATAGTTAATATGTTTAATCAATCTTCATTTATTCAATCTTATTTTTTGTTACAAGATAAAGCAGTGGATTGCTTTCGCTCATCATCCATATTGTCAAATAAAACAATTAAAGAAACAATAAAAGCTAAACAATCATGCATCTGTCCTTGTTTATTTTTATTAATACTGAAAATAATTTAGTATGAGAAACCTTGTAATTGCGTGACTGTGAGTGTGTCATAATCAGACAAAAAACTGAAGTCCTCCCTCCATTGTACGAGTTAGTATCGGCCAATTAGAGTCGCGCAATACACCTCTAACATAGGTTGTTGTCACATGGTACTTATTACTTTTCTCAGTGCTGGCCAGGATGGGCCAATAGTCATTTATTATTACTGGATGAGGATTTTTTTAAAATGCTTTCATAGAAAATGCTGAGGCTGATTTCCATTCACAGGTATGAAACCTTGCAATTCTTTGTTATTATTAAAATATTCTCTTCTCCAATGGCTTCACAATGCCCATGGCCATCCTCTGAAATGGTGCAGAGATCACTGACAATGGGTATAGAGGGGCTCCGACAGACCTGCAGACAAAACTAATTTCCTGGCAGATAGGTCATGTGGTGCAATAAGCCTGAACATCTGTGTATATGGATGGCCAATAAAATAGTAAACTGATTCACATGTATGACTTTTGATGTGCCAAGTGTCCTGCCCATGGCATGGTGTATGCTAAATGTAAGACGAGTGGTCGGAAACATTTGGTCACAATCAAAAGCTTAACGTCAATGTTCTTTTCATACAATACAGTTACAGAGGGTAGGTAAGTCCTTTCCCAAAATTAAGTCAGTAGGTATTAACTCAACTACCCCAACAATCAGTAAATTCAATTGTTTTTAAATCATTACAATCACTCTGCAATAAGATTGTACTTCTGATCACAATGTAAATACTGAACAATTGAGGTTTTACCATAGTGTAACGTGTGTAGAGGGATGAGGTGAGAAAACAGATCTGCAGATTTAATGAAACTCAAAACAGATACAAGAACAAGAGTGCATAAATACATAAGAGTTGAAAGGTAAATGAGACACACCTGGGAGCAATCATGGAGAACACAGAGTACGAGGTCCACACAAAAATTTCAAAATAAGAGACATGACTAGCACACTTTACCGGTCGCTAGGGATGTCCTATATGTTACAGAGCCCCCCGTTTAATGTAAAATAAAGAAAGTGGGAGGGCCAGGTTGGGAAACAAGTAGGAGACCATGGGGAATCAGGAGAGGGCAGAGACCAAGGAAGAGAAGCTGGAGACCACTGTGGGGTCGTGGCGAATGGCCGGGACACCAAAGGGGGTCTGGGGAATGGCCGTGAGACCAGGGCAGATTTCGTGGATGGCCAGGGGACCACAGCAGAGCCCGTGGATGACCAGGGGAAGCAGTACATGCTGTAGACCAAGGCGGACCAGGTGGGAGGCCAGAAGATCAAGGTGGTTCTGGCGGATGGGCTAGAGACCAGGGCTAGAGACCACTGGTGCGAGGTCAGAGCAGCAGGGGACTTGGAGGCAGGGTGACCGGCGACTTGAAGGTCAGGGCGGCCGGGGACTTGAAGGTCAGGGTGGCCGGGGACTTTGAGGTCATGTGTAACTATAGATGTTATTAGATGCATGTTTTACAGTGTACAGTGTAGCAACATGTTTGTAGATGTGTACATTGTATCAAGTGCTTAAAGGTGATGTAACTTTTTTGATGTCAAAATATGTTCTACTATCCAAGTGTATTGCTCATTGACAACTATAAGTAATTTGTGTGTTTACCTCCCCCAAAACTATGAACACTGAGCCTCTCAGGCACCATCAAACATTTATATTTATATTTTGATTGGCCCACTTAGCCCCACCCATCCCTTTCTAGCTCAACCTATATTGTAAGTTTGAGGCGTGGCTAATTGAACTAGCTGTTCAGCCTGGGGAATATTAAAAACTATGGCAAACATGTACAGAGAAAAAGTAATTTAGCTTCGCCTACAGATGTTAAAGCCTAAAGAGAATAAAACCAGAGTGAACATGGTGTGGAAATTACAAGGTGGAGGATTGAAAAAGGTGAGGGAATTTTTGGGGTTCAATGGAAATGCCAAACTTGCTGAATTGCTTCTCTACAGGTAAGCTACACCCAACCCCACCACACCCACCCACCACCATTGATGAGATTGCTCTGGAATATGGGAGCACCAATAACAAGTTTGCCTGTCAAATCGATCTTGCCTAGGGCACCATAATGGTCAGAAACGGCACTGTTGCTATGCTTACTAGTTCCAAGTAGAACCATCCTACCTCATGTGTTGGATTCACGCCACCACACACGCAGCTGAAGTTCAATCCGTGATGTTATCGGACAACCCAATTTCCATGCCATGCTTTCTGTCTGATGTGTAGATGGAATAGTGATTTTGTTCATTACAACATTATAAGATTATCTAATTTATTTAGTATGGCCTATTTATTCATTGGGAATCAGAGAATGTGAAAGGGCGTAATGAGTCTAACCATACGTTTCCACTGGCGCATTGTGAGTGAAGTTGAGTGAGCGTTTTCAATTAATTCCTATGGAAGCTGAGCTCCACACCCTCGAAGTGGATTGTGGGATGGACAGTGGCGTGGAGCAAGCATTGAGGGTGGTTGAGAGTATCAAAACAGTTAAAATTCCTCTGCTTTATGCAAATTAGAAGTGGAAAAATCACTATGAGCTGAAGAAGTGACAATACACAACTGCTTTGCATATTACAAACACGCCCTAAAGCTGTAGCTGTCTAGTGTGTTGAGAGGGGCAGAGCGGAGTTTTTCTGCACCAATGGAAACGTACAGTAAGGTTTGTTGGCAATGGTTGTTTGAAAACATTCTTTATTTTTGTAATTCCTTGTAGTGCCACTAGTAGCACAGCACACTACATAGCAGTTTAAGACACCTAATTAAAGTGGGTCCTGTGTTTCTTATGCCAAAAATTCCATATTGATTTGTAGTTGTCTGTTATAGTAATGAATGAAATTCAAAAAAATAAAATATATATATATACACCAGTAAAACTATGATTTAATTCTAATTTGATAATGAATCCATTTTCATGTCCCTAAAAATGCACATTCAGAGTGTTTTTATATGAAAGCGTATATAAAGCAGTGCTCAATGCATCAAAACAATAAGATGAACGAACTATCAATGTACAAATCAAACTCACTCAGACTGCCGACAATTTCTTTTCCATGCACCATTTTTTATTAGATCCATGTATGTGGTTACAGTTGAATCATATAGGACAGTGAAATCACTCACAGAAACTTTAACCTCTCCTCTCTCTTGCCTGCACTCGATTCCATTATCTCAAAGGAGATGGATGACGTGTAGGGATTAGTTTGTAAAATTGTGAGTTAACAAACACACATAGACACTTCAAGGATATCCAAAGTTTACATTCATGAATTTGTACATGGGGTCAACAAGTCCTTGAAGGACAGTAGAGTAGAGAATATTTTGCGGTTAAATTAGTCACTCTGAAAATTGGAATGTGTGCTGTCTACTGCTCTAAAACAATTTGGAAAACCCTTCTTCTGCAAGAATATACACAATTCACTCAAACCTGAAAAAAAAAAAAAATTAAACAGAAATGTAGATCATAGTACAGTAGAAATACAGTAGATCTGTTAATGCTATAACTCTACTCAATTAAAAATACTGCGTGTATGTTTACTATGCACTGCTAAGAAAAAGAGAATGCTCTCTGACAAGAATGGAGAGAATAAAGCGTTTATTATTTTGTCAAGATGAAACAAGTTGCAGTTTTGATGCAAAGAAAGTTCAAGTAGCATTTTACCAGTGACTTTCTGATCTTTGTTGGTTATATAAAGTTTGTGGAGGCGTGTCAGATGGAGCTGCTGTCTGGAATACATAGACTATCAATTAATTGCCAACAAAACCCTTCATCAGCCAACCAACAAGGACAATTGCATCTATGTGAACTTCTGCAGTTATTCTAGGATGGACTTCAAAGACATTGGTCATTGACCTTACAGTTAATACAAAATCGATGTTTAAACCCAGACCCTTAACACTTACTTAGTTTAATCATTTTAAACCATGACTTGCACTATACATAAGTAATATTTACATTATATTCATGATGTTAGTCAGAGGGTAACTGGCCCCCACAGTGAGTCTGCTTTCTCCCAAGGTTATTTTTCTCCATGAATCAACATCTTATGGAGTTTTGTGTTCCTTGCCACAGTCACCTTCAGCTTGTTCACTGAGGTTATAAATAGTTATTATTTAATAACTTATTTTTAAACACAATTCACAATCGTATTTTATCAAACTACAAAATGATGAAGACATAATAGATAATACATTTTTATCTTCTGTTAATGCATGATCTTCTGTAAAGCTGCTTTGAAACAATGTGGGTTGTGAAAGGTGCTATAAAAATAAAAATGACTTGATTTGTGTCAGCACCTGATTTAATTCTACCTGAGCAACAGTGTGTGATAAACAATGGCAAAATGCGATAAATGGTAAAACTATACGTGCTCCGAACCAATGTGTTTATGAAAATAGTAATAATGATAATAAGATAACAACATATATTGCCAGCCTGTAATATAAACCAGTATAATGTTGTAACGAAGGGGCAGACGAGGGAGTAAGGATCCAAGTGCAGTTTTATTTGAATTTTGCAAAGTAATGGGAGGTATAAATGCAGGAACAAATGAAACGTCCACGAGGGGAAAATAAAGAGAAGAACACAAGAAAATAACACGGGGGTCTTGCAAGGAGGGCACAGGCAGGGACACGGACCAAGGCAGGATTCGGGAACTAAGAACAGAGCATCAAACATTAGCATTAGCATTAACAACGACCAACAAAGGACAAGGTGAACATGAGGGCTTAAATACAAAACAAGGGGAAACATAGACCAATGGGAAAACAGAACTCAAAACAAGATAACAAGGCAATTAACTAAAACCAATGACAAAGCTAGAACAGATAATAAAGTAATCAAACAATAAACCAATGAGGACCGGACACATAGACAAGGAGGGAAAACAGGACATGACAAAACTTCAAAATAAGAGTGCATAAAACAAAAGGCAATATGGAACATAAAAGGTGCCAAAACTTAAAGAGTGCATAAACAAAGAACAATGTGGAACATAAAAAGTGCCAAAAACTTAAATAAAAGGGTACACAAACCAAAGACGGTGTGGATCGTTACAAATGTATTATTTTTGTACTGCTAAAACAGCCGAAAGTGTCTTATAGCGGAAGTGGTCCACATTCTAGGTTGTAATGGTGGCACCCTATACGTTGAAAAATAAGGTGAATTCTGCATCTCAAAAATGTAAACTATTGTGAACAAATTTAAATGAATACATCCTGTATACTTTTTTTCATCTTACAGGATATTTTTTTTTTTCCTTAAATCAATGTATTATTTTTTTTCTATGCTGTTTAATATCATGTTAGTGTTGGTGTTGGTGCAGGGTGAGCAAGAGACAGACACAGTTGGTGTGGCATAAAGCCATGGAAATAATAATAAACATTACATGTCCAAAAAGGGGAATAAAGTGTCCAAGTGGGAAAGTCTCCAAAATAAATGGGGACTTTGTGGGTCTGGCTGAAAGACGGCCCTAAAAGGCTGCATGAATTTGATGAGATGGGGTTGTTCCACCAAAGTTAGCTGAAGTCTACCTAATGAACCTCCGTGTAGACGTTGGACATCGCGACTCAAAGAGTTGAGCGAATGTCCTGTACTCTGCGTTCTTTGCCCAGTCGCCACAATGTAATTGTGATCCTTCATTCCACATCAAGCACATAGTGGAGTGTTGGTTTTCTTAATGTGTTCTCTCAAAGCACTTACTAAAAACATTAAAGTTGTTGGTAAATGTTAGCAATGAAATGCCACCAGTGTTGACTCTTGGGAAAAACCTGTAATTTCCAAAATGATGTGGGGAAATAATAAATATTAACTCCTATAATTTGCTCCTCTGTGTTTTCTTTCTATCTTTAAGTCTTTGTTTTCTGGCTTTTGTGCATCACAGGAGACTTAAAACAGCCAGGATTTACATGGCAACATTTTCACTCACTCATGTGAAGGAGAGAGGAAAGTCATTATTTATACAGGTTGTGTGCTTAGTTTGTCCAATCAATTTTATTGACGCCGCAAATATGCAAATGAGAACGTTAACCTGGAGTTTGCAAATGTAATGTTGAAGCATCACAACCTGAATACCCAGGATTCATTTTTAACCCAGGGTAAACCATGAAGAGTGTGAAACATGAAACAAGATAACCCAGGATTCCATTAACCCGGAGTTTAGAATAACGCAGATAAACTATTTCAAGTGTGAAAACCCCTGCAGCATTTTCTACACTACTATTCAGCTGAGCCTCAACACCGCAACTGAAACTAAAGTGTGAAACATAAAGTACAATCAATGTTGTCTGACCATTATGTTTAAGAATTGTCCAATGAAAATCCCATATTCGTTGAGCACTAATATGAATATTATGGATTGATGAGTTCCTCTATGGTAGTCCCTCAATGACCACGTTTACATGCAACCTCACAATGTGAATAAGGCAATACTGTTATTAAACTGGAGCTTGTGTAATCAGAATATTGTAATTTTTATATTGCGAATATGCTAATAATCAGAGTAATGATAAGCACAGTAAGATATGTGAAAAACTTCTATTTTAATCGTTGTATACTGGCATGTAAACGCTTTAATCGCATTTCTTCCACTCTGATCAAAGTGAGCCTGCACCAGTGCTGCAGATGGATCAAGTTCCACTCAAGCACAGGTTTGAAAACATTGTGAAATGAAGAAGCTGCACTTACTTTTCGGCTTCACGTAAAATGGCAGTTCAGTGCACCGTTTTCCAGCTGTGGTGCTCCCACATCGACAGTCCCATGGCAAAAGAAAACATATTTTCCCAAGTTGTGAATGTCTGTTTGCAGTCTGAATTGGAAGTTGGGCAGATAAAAATACCATGTGCTGCAAAATAATGGGAAGGAAACATCTTTGAAATGAGTTTGTGCTTACAGGCGAAACACAACAACATCCATCACATACAAATGAGTCTTATGAGCAGATTATTTTTAGTGAATCAACTGTGTTGACTTTGTTGACTTTTATGTGGTTCTTTTAATAAATCATTCAAAAAGACTCACAAACTGACTAACCTTATGCCAAGCTGTGTATAAAGAGACATATTTTCTTTTTAGGATGTGGTATATTAATAAAAAAAGCATTATTGCAATAATCAGAGTATTAGTGTACATATAAACATAGCAAATATGTAGTCACAGCCCTGATCATTTTTGCTTTTGTTGGTTAAATGTGATTTTCATAAAAAAATATAAATAAATCGTGAAATTTTCAGGAATTGATTCTTCGAGTGGCTTGATATGCTGATGTCATGGTTATGCTAAAATGTTGAATTATATCATGCATGTATTCACACTATGTATACCACTTTAATGAAGGGATTCTTGCATAACTAGGAAGAAAACACATCATCAATGAAGGACATCCAAGGTCTAGGTGACTTTTGCCTTTAAATTGATATAAAACATCCCTTTAACAGAGTTACAGTTTCTGTTTGTTATTAAAATATTTCATACTATTAAAAACATATTTTTTTTATTTTTTATTAAAACTTCAAATTAATCTTTTAATTCCTCTTCTGCCGTAATGTCTCTAATATATAATGGGACCATATGTTGAGTTCATTACTGATTGATTGTGGTACTTTTCTGTCTTGCATCTGTGTGCAACATCAGGCCCTGCGTGGATTAATCAGACAGCATGAGCAAATAGACAACACTTCCAAACCCCATTTCACACAGCTGCTTTGTTTTCTTATCATCAGGAAGATACATGCATGCGTCGCTTGGCTCTCTGCAGCGAAGGTGTCTGTGCAGCAATTTGCTGTTTTTGCATAATCCACACACTTCACATTCTGTACACAGCAGCTATTTCTGTTCAACACTATAAGCAGATTACAGTGCAGCCCAAAAGTGTAATGTATTCCTTCATTCCGTTGGGAAAAATAAAATGTTTAACACATTATTTCAACAAATAATAGGTAAACATGTTTAGTAAATTGTAACAACAGGAAGAGAAATATAAAGAGAGAGAGAGAGAGAGAGAGAGAGAGAGAGAGAGAGAGAGAGAGAGAGAGAGAGTAGTGCTGGGTTATATATTGGATTGTCACAATAATTCACATTAATTTTCCAGAAATATAAAATTAAGCAACATTTGGGAATATTGCGATGATTTTAATCAATTTATTTGCCATCAAGTTTTCTAAAGAGTGTGTCAGATTAGTTTTACAATATCTCTTAGTCTCAGTCGGGTTGTAAAGTCATGTTTACAATAAGCATATTGTTAATAAGCATTTTTCACAAAGAACTAATTGTTGGATTTGGCAAAGTTAATCAGATTTGTGGCAGAGTTTTGAAATACACAACATTAATTGTATTTTTGTTAAGGGTTTATAAAGTGGCTTATTAATGAATAATAAATCATTTATAATTGCATTATAAATCATTTGCATTTATAGGGACATGCATAAATTGGTCAACATTCATCCAATTTTTGCCAAATAGTGAGCATTTTAACATAAATGTTATTAATGATTAATTAATACATCTATTCATACTTTAATTTAAAACCCTCAAATCTAATGCCTAAATTTATAATTTATGTCCAAATGCAGCACAAATAGACTGTTATAGTGAGATTAAAAAGAGGGATAATTTCACTTTGTGTTTATATTCATTACTGTAAGGTCTTGACTCACTGGTCTTGTCTATTTCTTGTCATGTTGATGTCAAAATATGGTGCTACTCTGAGAGCTGTCCCTTTTTTCCGGTCCAGGTTACCAAAAGTCCTCTCCAAAAACAATTTTCAGATCGTCATGCTCATTCACAGGCAGCATAGATGTGTCGAAAGCCTGATGACCATTAAAGCATACTGAACTTTGTATAAAGGTTTAAATGTTGGAAACTCCTTTATGCTTCGCATCTGTCTATTTTACATTAAGGTAAATTTTTATCGGTTACTAATGATGAATAAGTGTTATTAAGCATTTATAACACGTGAGGTAAAATGGCTCACTATTTGACAGGTAATGCATTAACTGCATATAAATAATTTATTATGCATTTATAAGTGAATTATTAGTCACTAATGAAGCTCATCATAATCCATAAATTTAATTTTTATTATTTTGCATTTTTTTGAGACATAAGAGTAAATATCCATGAGCAGAACTGCATATATTATTTTGTTTTCTGAGTTACAGTATGCCTTTTCTACACACAGTTTTTGCAGTATTTTTTTCTTTCTGTACAACCATTTGTGGAGAATGCCACACTAGTATTTCTTAAGTTATTTTTTTTTTACTTTAAAACGTCATATAAAAACAAAACAATCAGGTGTGTCTCTTGCATGTCAGTCCAATGGCCTCTTCCTTTCTAAGTTGTAGGTTTCTTGACCAGAGTAAGCTGCAGTGTGGACAAGACTTCATGCCTAAAGCCTAAAGTCTGGCTACATTAGACTATTTCGGAGCTTATGTAACACATAATGATCAATATTTTGGGTGGGGGTGAATGACATGTGGAATGGTATTGCAATACAAAAAAAAAAAAGAAAAAGATTCATAACTCAAACAGACGGAGTTGTAAATTTTTCTACTAATGGTTTTAAGCTCATACCATTGATGTATGAGCTTAAATATTTACCATATTTCAAACTAGCATGTAGAATGCTCATTATAATTTTTTCATACAAATTCTTCGTTACGTGGCATGTCCGGTCCAAATGTGCTAAACTGAGGCTGAAACAGAAATAGTGCAGAAACAATGCCAAACATGAAATTTGCATTCCATTTTTTGAGGTGCCAAAAGTTACTGAATAGCTATTAATGAATTGCATTAAATAAATTAAGCGGTAAGATAGTGTGTTTGATGTAGACTAGGACTATATGTCAAATTAACGTTTACCACGTCAGATGTGCAGACTGCGGAAACTGCCATTTTTTAAACGTGGTCCTTTTCAACAATTTTTTCATCCTTCAAAATAGTATACAATGGAAATCCAATAATCAAAATATTTGAATACAATATATGAAATGTCACAATGTCTCTTATAATCTTTGAAAGATGTGAGATAGTTGCAAGTAATCAACTTAGAAGTGGTCCGAGGCTCTCGATAAATAGCAAACATATTACGTACTATTTAGATAACAATACTTTTGTGAAATGAGCCAAGAGATTAAGTAGGCCTACTTACCAGAGGTTACAGAGGTGATGAGTTACATAAATCGACTCGAGTTGCAAATTTAAGGACTTGCTGGATTAAATACAGGAAATTATTTGACTTGACTCTAACTTTTAGGATAAAAATGACTCGAGACTCCACTTGGACCTGAAGACTCGGTAATTATTTGAAATTTTTCATGTTATGTGCTTATATGACTAGTAATTATATATTTATATATATATTAGGGCTGTCAATTTAACGCGTTAATTCAGTGCGATTCATTTTACAAAAAATAACGTGTTAAAAAATTAACACATTTAATCACAATGCCCCCCGGACCATAATAAGGAAGATTCCTGAGGAATGCAAGCTTGTTGTACCACCTGTTTACTCCAGAGGGCAGTAAGTGAAAATTTCAGCAGTATGAGCAAAACGCAGTTTATGCAGTGAAGAAAAACACTTCAGTAGGCAGAACAACACAAACATGCGGTACGTTCTTGTGTTCAAAATACTTGGAGCGCAAATGCGAACTAAGGGATCTCAAGATGTGTTTAAAAATTGAGTATTAAACTATATTTATCTTGACACAGTAACCTAAACATTTTATGTTTATGATGCAACACACCGAGACGCTACACAATCATGTCTGATGCAGGGTGTGGCTGATTTAATTAGAGATTTAATTGTGATGTTGATATATTCTGTACATTTTGTGCTCTGCAGGCAGAAACATTTGTTCATTTATTTTGGAGTTGTCCCTACTCGACTTGTTTTTTGTCTGATTTCTGCAAGATTGTTAGAGATCATATTATTCCCAGCTTTCAACTTTGTTTTGAAAATGTTTTATTCGTTTTTTTTTGTTTTTTTTTAGCTATGACATGTCTCTACATAAGGAATATTATTTGATTAATTTTCTGCTTTTCTTTTGGCAAAGTTTAGTATTCATAAATGTAAGTATGGTGGTTATAAACCATTAGTTTCAGAGGTTCAGCAATACCTAATACTCTTCTGCCACAAGAATGTAATGCATTTTAATTATCTGAATATTTTTTATTTTTATCTTATATATATATATATATATATATATATATATATATATAATATCTGACAGCTAGTGCTTAATGAAATGCACAATTACAGTGTCCATGGTTGATTACTGCTTGCGCATTATTTTACATCCAAAAAGACAAACAATAATAGTCTATTAATAGTGAGTTTCAATAACGTCCTTCTCCTTCATTAAACCTTATATGACTACAAATCTACTAACTTCAGTAGAATGTTCAAGAATTATAAACACAAAGCAGATATACAGTATCATTTTCCTACAGTATTTAAACTGCGGAGCATGACTTTTATCAGAAAAGATGACAAAAATGACCTAATATATATTATTTGAGTTTTAATATGTTCTTTCGTTATTGTAAAGCACATTTTACATGAGTTTAGTCGAGGCGTCAACGCTTCGTTCAATGCCCTACACATTACAAGCATTGCAGAAAGCACCACGGAGGGGTGATTTTTCAAGTTTGCCACGCAAAAAAGAAGGAGATGTGCACAATTAAACATTAAAAACGTCTTTGGAAGAGAGAGAAATAAACTGGCAGTTACTTTAATAGCAGAAAGTAATAAAAGGACTGTTGTTTAGGTCTAAGCGTTTTCTTGGTAAATTTAAATTAGTTTAATAACTGGGGTCTCTGATACTCGTAAACGATAAGGATGCATTTAATTAAAATAAATTATGAGAGATATTTTATATGTATCAAAGCAACAAGAAATATTAACTGTCGAGATAATGACTCTTCACAAATTTGGACAGTTAATATTTCTTTTTTGCTTTGTACATTATTTGTGAAGAAAAACGTGTGTGTGAAAAACACTTTGGTGTAAAGTGGCATCACTTCAAAGACTTCAATGTATTCGGCAGCGCTGAAATGAGTCATGTTACAGCCCCTTAACGTGTAATCATAGCTCTTCCGCCCTTTTGTCTCCTTGATGAACAAGAAAGACGAAAGGTGCCGCTCTCATTCAGTCTGTCGGTACATGTACCAGATCATTCAGCTTGTTTACAATTGAGAAGTTTCACAAGTGCCTCTTCTTTAGAGTTCAAGATCCATTCCTGTCAGACACAGATTCACTGTGCATGCACTGCTGTAGCCAAGTGTGCAATTGGCCATAGCTGTAACCAATCAAGAGATCTGCAACAGGTAGGACTGCGGTTGCCAAGCACACGATTGACTGCTGCTGTAATAAATCAAGCGAGAGTCCGACCCCCGATTCCTTTATTATTAACTTTTTTTATTTATTTTGTGGAACTTGATCATTTTCCATAGCACACCTGACAATCTTTCACGGCACACTAGTGTGTGCCATGGCACAGTGGTTGGGAAACACTGTGTTAGAGCACCTTTAAAGCGGGAGATTGCATATGATTCGCTGAAAGGCTAAATTAATTTATTAACATGATGATGTAAAACTACGAGTCTTCCTGCTAGAACTATGCTTATGCTGCAATTTCTACATACATTTTCTGGTGTTTCTCCAGTGTTTTCTGTACAACCATTTTAGGAAATTGCCACACCAGTATTTATTGTGTTACAATCTTTTTCAGATTTAAGTCCCTTTTTACCATAAATCTCCACTTTCACTCCACTGTGAAATTGGAGATTTGTGGTAAAAAAGGACATTAAAATATATATCCGTTTCTTAACCACACCTATTATATCACCTCTGAAGACATGGATTTAACAACTGGAGTCTAATGAATTACTTGTATGTGGCCTTTATATGAATTTTATAAATGCTTTCAAAATGTATGGTTCATTGTTAGTTCATGATACCTAAGGCATTAACTAATGTTAACGAATGAAACCTTATTATGAAATGTTATCTTTTGGAGTTATTCTAGCAAGCTTTGAGAGTTAAAATGCTAATTGTTGTTTCCCGCCAAAACTGTTGTTGTGATAATTCAGTGTCAGCTATTATTATGTGTAGATTTGACCCATATTTAATCAAAGTTAAATATAATTTAATTTAAGCTCATACAAACAACTTATGACACCGGGTCTCTTTGGGTAAAATAGCTTCAAGGCAGAGAGTTACTTTGTGTTAGTAGCTTGTAGTGTGGCTAACAACTTTTATTTAAGAGTATAAAAGTAGTTGAACTACTATAAATTATGGGTACTTGTCACACTACAGTTTTAAAACTATCTTAAAACTGTAGCATCAGCAAAACAATTGCTGATGGTAGGTTCCTTTTTTGGCAAATGGAAGAACACTCAGTTAAGCAAACGATTGGCGGGAATTACATGCATGCATATTACTACAGCGTGGGGACAGGATTATGAAAACAGACACTCTTGAATCACATTCATATTTACTGCTAATGCCAACAGTATATCACTTCCAGATTCTATTCAGGCTATTATAGCTATTTTTGGCCTGTTTGATGCATCCAATTACAGAGCTACCACACAAAGAATGGATCAGACAGAAATTAAAATATAATAAATGTGCTATTCTAATTAATAGCAATTACGCAATGAACCCTATCATATGGCATTTATGCTGTTCAGGCGAGGCCTTTAGAATTGGCACATTTACAAATTCATTTTACATCATGTGGGCGGTGCCCAGATTGAATAAACCAGGTTCCTTTTTCATGTAGCAAGTCTTCAAAAATCACTTAGTTTATAAGGAAAGTTGGTTACCTTGGGAAATAACAATCAGAGATGAAAGAGCAATTAGGCAACACTAAACTATAATGACATTTGATTTAGCTTCACTCATTTCTGTTTGAGGCAGCCGCAGCACACAAGACTCTGTCAAACGCATACTGATTTGGGCATTAGTACGGATACACATCAAACAAGAATCTATACACTGAGAGAAATGCTGTTAAGAAAAGACGATATTTGAAGCTAATTTTTCAGGCAAAGATGGCAATAAAGCAATAATTTGCTTCAAATATTTGATTGCAGCAGGCATTTTCTACAAACAGATTATAATTTGGTGTCCTATACATTTTTTTTTTAAACAACAGAAGCACAAATCCAACATACAGTTGTGAGAACGATAAGATATGATAGATAAACTATTACCCAAAATTAACCTACCATGAGAAGGAAATGTCTTTATTTCTATCCTTATATGGTACTGCCTTGTCCTGCCTTAAAATATTTAGCCGTGTGCCACATTTAATACACAACAATTTAACCTCATAATTTCCCCTTGTACACAAAATTTAACTGTAAAGGGATTAATGGAAAGGAGGAGGCAAGAACCGGCTTGACAATATAAATAATATTTTTAATAAAGAACTTAACCGATAGACACCAACACACACATATGACGGACAGTTGCCTGTAACCGCTCTCTCTCTCTGTTGCACCACCATCTGCAGTCGGCTTTTATCCCTCTTGGAGGCTTGATTAGCCTGATAAGGGACCGGGTGTGTAGAATCACGACCCAGCCCCACCCTCCGCCCTGTCACGGTAACATTTCTAAAAAAAAGTGTGGTGGACAAATAAAAAAATAACATTATTAAATTTTCCCAAAGTTCACACAAGAATATAAATAATTAAGACTCAAAATAAATAGAAAACTTTTAATATAAAATTTTGCAAAAAAAAGTAAACAAAATTTTTTATATATAATAAAAAATACAAATGTCACTTAATACAACGTAAAAACTATATAAAATAAATACAATATAAAACATATTTTTTAGTGCTGTCGGTCGACTATTTTATCACGATTAATCGCAGAATTCGGGAATGCTGAAATTTGACTACATATACTTATTTCCCTGTCAAAATGCATTTATTTCCATCTTAGGAAAGAAAACAACATGTATCAATATAATGCTTTATTAACATTTTCCAAACAAAGCCTTCTACAGTATAAAGATAGAAATGCACTAAAATAGTACCTTTTAGAGCATTTAACAGTAAACATTTAAAAAAAAAAAATTCTAAGTGAGAGGTTTACTTATTAAAAGAATTAGTCCCCCATAGGTTGAGTATTCGTTCATATTTTCATTAATTTCATATTTCTATGTTCATATTTTTACATTTAAAATATTCATATCATAACATTATTTATGCATTTGCAACTGCTGTGTAAAATAATTTATTCCTGCTCTGCGAAAGTACACCAAATTTCCACTTCAGATGCAGCTTCTTTGCCACCTTTGTTGTGTAAAGATGGCCTTAGACCCCATAGGTTTAGTATTCATTGCAATGGGCATTAAATCTCTTAAACTCTCATCCTCCACAATATTAATCTGCTGGTAGACTGTGACTATCCACTTTCCTACAACAATTTTGAAGATGCATTCATGATTTGCATCATTGTCAACGCCATCGGCTAGTGCCACTTTGAACTCCTAAGATGTCCTTTCTCCACCATTTTATCACTGACAGGGAAGCGCTGTTGTGGTGTTTCCGTTACTGTAATGACTCCGGGCGGATACATTACAAAGATTCCACCCTCCCAACAAGTGTTTATGCTGGTTTAAGCTATTTTAGCGGTAAATGCGTTAATCATGATTAAGAAAAATTTAAAAGTTAAACTTTTAAAATTAATCGCATACAATTAACGTGTTAATTCCGACACCTCTAAAACAATTTTTTTTTATTAATTATATATATTTTTTATGTTTATTTAATGTTTAATGGCAGGTGAGGTCACTCTCTTGTCCCCGAGCCACCTGGTACAAGGTGTTCTTAAGAAATGTTGGGTACTAGTGATGCATGGATTAACAAAATGAAGTAAACACACCCAATCCAGCCTGCAGGACAAAAAAGCTGCTCTAAGCTCTGCACAAACCTCCATGTAAGCCGCTGTGGCCACAGGATAAACAGGTAGAACGGATTCACAGCCACGTTCGTAAATCAGGAGAGGTTGCAGAAATAGAGCAGGCAGGCAGAACGGAGCGAGAGAGAGAGTTGCATCTCCTGCGGAATGGAGCAGAGATGTCTGGAATAGCACATAGACTCCACTAGACTCCACTAATCTCCCACACTGGATTCCAAGTTTGGCTTGGGGAACAACGACATCATTCTTATTCTTAGCTGGGGGGTCCGAGGGGATTCATTCCCCCTGCATTCCATTCCTATCATCGTCTGTACATTGCTCTGAACAAACAGCAACTCAATAGACTGCAGCTTTCACAATTTTTATAGAGTGCTGATCTTAAAATGAGATTGATGGTGGCGCAGAAATAAGAGGCTCTTTTCACTTGGCTGTTCAGTGCTGAGTAGCTCTGGAACAGAGTGATATGATGGTGATGGACATTATGGAAGCAAATTATTTGGCAATCAATGTGACCAGTCTGATTTACAGTTTCTTTACTTACATATATAGTGTAGAGTATTGTGTTTGATTAGGATGGCCAGTTTTGAGGGTTTGTTCTACTCTCTGAAACACCCCAAAGTGTGACATCAATAGATATTTATTAGGGGCCAAGCACCAAAGGTGCATGCCATTTAGAATTTTCAGAAAAACCTACTTTTTCGAACTCATCCTAGGCCGTACATCCGATTTGCAAGAAAATTGAAGTGTGTCATCTGGAGATACTCAGGACAAATTTTTTTTTTTTTAAAGAATTTTGATAGACCAAACCGTTTTTTAATGGAATTTCAACAAATTCAATGAAGAACGCACAAAATTGAAGTTGAGGCACTTTTTGATTAAACTTGGTGTGTGTCATTTTAGCTTATAACATCTGAACGGTTTTCCCTAAAATCCCAAAACTGGACTCTTTAGATTCTGTGGGGCATATGGTGTCGAATTAAACCAATTTTGCCTATGTCGTCCATTTTGGGAGCTGGCCATTTAGAATTTTGTTGTAAAATGCTGTATTTTACTAACGCATTGGCGTATCGTTACTAAACTCTGCATATGCCATCGGCACAATGCCTTGAAGGTGCTCAACAAGTTTCAGAATGGCACTAGCTTGTGGTCAAAATCTTTTTTATGAAATATATAAAAATGCTAATGACTTTTGATAATTTTAGCCTTTTGTTATTACACTGGTCTTGATAGATTCCTTGGGTCAAGCCAAGTTCAACAATACCACATTTGTCATGGTCGGCCAAACTTCCTGCCGGCTATTATTAATTTAATTCAATACCTACTTTTTTTAACTCCTCTCACAGTGAAAACACTATGTACTCAAGATGGCGCCGAGTATGGCTGCTGCGTTGCGAGCCCCGACACAACACTGCAGTTTATTGTTTGATTTATTTACATTATTTTGTTTTTTTTTTTGTCTTGGATGTTGTCTGCCTTATACTACTGGCAAATGTTCAGTCTCTGGACAACAAGCTCTGCGAGCTGAGAGCGCGGATCTCTTTCCAACGAGAGACGAGGGATTGCTGCGTTATCTGCATTACAGAAACCTGAATTTCTGCTGAGATTCCAGACTTGGCCATCGAACCCAACCACGGGGTTCTCTGTGCACCAAGCGGACAGAGCAAAAGACCTCTCAGGTAAAAGCAGAGGTGGTGGTGTATGTTTTATGATCAACAAATCATGGTGTGATCAGAGGAACGTACATTTTATCAAGTCTTTCCGGTCTCCTGATCTGGAATATCTCATGCTTCTGTGTCGACCATTCTGGCTACCGAGGGAATTCACAGCGGTCATTATCACAGCTGTGTACATCCCCCACAAGCCGACACAGACCAGGCACTCAGGGAACTGTATGGGAGTATAAGTGAGCAGGAAACCGTGCACCCTGAGGCCGCATTCATTGTTACCGGGACTTTAACAAAGCCAATTTTAAAACAATAGCACCAAAATACGACCAACACATCAGCTTCAACACACGAGGGGACCGGGTTTTGGACCATTGCTATTCTCCTTTCTTTGATGGCTACAAATCCCTCCCCCACCCACCATTTGGCAAATCAGACCACTCTTCTGTTCTGTTTCTGCCCACTTACAGGCAGAAACTGAAACGGGAAGCACCCACCCTCAGAACGATCCAGTGCTGGTCGGACCAATCAGACTCTATGCTACAGGACTGTTTTGATCACGCGGACTGGGATATGTTCTGCTCCGCCTCTGATGAAGACATCGAGGTTTACGCTGATAGCATAACGTGTTTCATCGGGAAGTGCGTAGAGGACGTTGTGCCAACCAAAACAATAAGGATCTACCCCAACCAGAAACCATGGGTTAACGGCGATGTTCGCGCTGCACTTAATGCGCGGACCTCCGTATTAATTCCAGGAAGTGGAGAAGCGTGAACAAGCCAGTTATGCTCTCCGTAACTCTATCAGTGCAGCTAAACGCCAGTACAGGCACAAAATTGAAGGACAGTTCAACACCACCGACTCTAGAAGTATGTGGCAGGGAATTAACCTCATCACGGACTACAAAGGGAATAAAAACTCTGCTGTGAACACCGCTGCCTCTCTCCCGGATGAGCTTAACACATTTTATGCTCATTTCGAGGACAACAACACCGCCCTCGTGGAGAGATCACTCGCGGCCGACGCTACAGAGGTAGGTTCACTCTCCGTCTCTGTTGTGGATGTAACCCGATCCTTCCGACGGGTGAACATCCGTAAAGCCGCGGGTCCAGATGGCATTCTGGGCCACGTCATCAGAGCGTGCGCGAACCAGCTGGCTGGTGTTTTATGGACATTTTCAACCTGTCCCTGTCTGTAGTCCCCACATGCTTCAAAACTTCAGCAGTTTCAAGTTCCTCTGTGTCCACATTACTGAGGAATTCACATGGTCCGTCCACACTGAGGCCGTTGAACCACCATATCCTCACATGGTTCTACACCAGTACTGTAGAGAGCATCCTGACTGGCTGCATCACTGCCTGGTACAGCAATAGCACTGCCCACAACTGCAAAGACCTGCAAAGGGTGGTGCAAACTGCCAGAAACATCATCGGAGGTGAGCTTCCCTCCCTCCAGGACATATATAACAGGCGGTGAAAAAAGCAGCCAACCAGCCGACTACATATCTTATACTATATATAACTGCATATATATTTTTATATACTCTTATTTTTATTGTATGTGTATTCTATATTGTGTGTATTGTTTACTGTACATTGTATATTAGTATTGTGTTGTGTATGTATTTGTACATTTGATATGTAAATTGTGTTGTGTAAATATGTTGTTTATTGTAAATTGGTATATGTCTCGCTACTGTCATGACATATGTTGCTCGGAACTGCACACAAGACTTTCACCTACTGTTGCACTTGTGTACATAGTAGTGTGACAATAAAGTGATTTGATTTGATGTAACACAATTTTTGTTCCTGGGTAGTAAGTTGTAAAGCGAGTCTCGACTGGACAGGGGAAGAAGGACACGGTGACAGGTTGGTGAACTCAAATGTAAGGGTTTCTTTAATTACTCAGGGAACAGGGTAACATAAAGGTGAACACAAAATTATTTTCTTGAATAAGGCTGCCAACACTGGACTGGCATCGCGCCCCGACTGGCGGTGTTGTGGCTCTTTTATGCCGCTCTCCCCGTGCTCACTGAAATTAGAGACAGGTGTTAGACATATTTTAGCTCTGGTGCAAGCGCCCTTACCGCTCCCCCTCTCCGGACGGGCGCTTGACCACGCCCCCGCTGCCACATAAGTGTTATTTCCTAATTACACCTTATACCTCAAAATGATTGAAAATGGCTATTATTCCAGGCTATTATTCCACAAACTTTTTTTTGTGACCAGGACCGTGATATTTTGAAATGTACCTATTTCCAATGAGAAATCAGGCAAGTTTGTGTCTTTTTGTTAACATAAAGTCAGAAAAAAACAACATATGAATCCAAATTAACATGCATTTATACTAAAGTATTACAAAAATGATTACAATGTTTTTTCAAGATTTACAATTATACTGTAAATCACTTTCACGAATCAGCCACCAAATGTACTCATCATACTTCAAGGCGTCCAGCAAGGTCTGTTGTAATCCTCTTTGAGGTGCACCAAGTGAGCCAGGGGAAGATAGGAGTACTTGTTAGCATTATGGAACAGCACAGCTTTGAGACTCCTGGATGAGCTGTCAATGATGAGGCGCCACTCATTCTGGTTACAGGCGATTCCGAATGCCTCGAACAGACTGGACACATTGTGGCAGAAGCAGAGCCCATTTTGACGGGTGAAGAAGCTGGAATAAGGTTGGTGACGCTTCCTCTGATCTGCAACTTGTACACTTTCATCCAACAAGATCCACTGCTTGAGCCTAGACTTCAAAAGCTCGGCATTGGACTTGGTGAGACCAAGATCTCTAATCAAGTCGTTGAGGTCTTTTTGGCTGGGGTTGTATGGGTTTCACTCCTAAGCTCTACTTCTGAAATTGTCATCTGGATCTACAACATCTTCTTTGCTCTCTGACTTGCTGCTCTCTTCTAAAGATGGCGTATGGGTATGGGGAGCTCATGGCAGTGTGGACGATTGATGAAGGAAGGTCTGGATACGTGATAGCAGGTGAATTCTTGCAAGTTTGGAAGGGTCCACCATGCAGAAGTAGCAGTTTCTTGAGTGGTCAGTGGGTTCCCGCTCTCTTTTCCCCTCTGTACCATCCTACAAAATAAATTTATAAGAGATTCTCGCAACATTTTCATTTATGATATATTTTTTTAACATTGATAATTGTAAAAAAAAATTCAAATAAAATTTTTTTCAAATTTAAAACATTTACCAATTTTATAATGTAAAATTCCAAGCAACAATTGTCCATCTTACCTTCCACATTTTTTCTTTCAGTGCTTGCAGGTGACATGAGGCTCCCAAGGTTTGTCTTGATCCCTGACAGGCATGCTGATATATGCCTTGTAGGCCTCACACGCAGATGCTTCCATGGAGTACTTTTTCGCTCTTATCTTGATAAGTTGGCCGCAGACATAGCAAAATGCGTCTGCCAGATGCTTACAGCCTCTTGATGCCATCTCAGAAAAATGCAGATATGTATCCACTTAGGCAGCTGGAAATAAACTGAACTGGTGGGCTTAAGGCCCCTGTATTTATACTAATATTTATATTAGTGGAAAGTTCTAGAAAGTTACTCCAAGATTACTCAGCACTGAATCTATCTGGAATGTTCTGGAAATAGGTAAATTACAAAATATCACTGTGCTGGTCACAAAAGCAAAGTTTGTGGGGAATAGCCATTTTCTACACGTTTGAGGCACAAGCAATTATGAAATAACACTTACTACCCAGGAACCAAATAAATAAAATCGTTACACATTGTATTAAAATTTTCACAAAATTTTGCTAAGATCATTTTCAGACCATGCGAATGAAAAGTTTTTGTGAGCTTGCAGTCTTTAAACTGAATGTAACAACACCAAAACAAATTACAAAAAATAAAACATGTACCACCACTACAACAGTGGGTGAAAGTCTTGTGTGCAGTTCCGAGCAACATAGCAGTCATGACAGTGATGAGACATATACCAATTTACAATAAACATCAGATTTACACAATTGACATATCAAATATACACATAATTACACACAACACAATATACAAATAATATTATAAAATGTACAGTATACAATACACACAATGTAGAATACATATACACACAATATAGAATACCCAGTATACAATAAAAATTATAGTTATAAAATATACTGTATGTTGTCTTGTGCTGTATTGACATTCAGGCTGTTGGTTGATAGTCAGTTGCCAGTGTGTTGTTATGAGAGAATATAATTTATGAGAGTCTAGTATAAGATTAAAATCAAAAGTTCAAAAGTCTGATTGCTTGGGGGAAGAAGCTGTCATGAAGTCAACTGGTGTGGGTCCTGATGCTGCAATACCGCCTGCCTGATGGTAGCAGTGAGATCAGACCATGGCTTGGGTAGCTGGAGTCTCTGATGATCCTCTGAGCTTTTTTCACACACCGCCTGGTAAAGATATCCTGGAGGGAGGGAAGCTCACCTCCGATGATGTGTCTGGCTTGATGATCCCTTTGCATGGCTTTGCGGTTGAGGGTGGTGCTGTTACCGTACCAGGCGGCAGAGGTGTGGATTTGAGTCGCATGACTTGCAACTTGACTTGGACTTCAGCCCTCTGACTTGGGAATACTTATACTTTCTAAAACCAAAGATAAGGTTTGTACATTTAAAAAATGTGCAGTAAATCAATGATTAATTTCCCAAATAAACGATTCATTTGATTTTCAAATCTGCATTTCAATGCTCCATATTCAACCAATCAGACAACCAACCAATCAGCTTCCACAAATACTTCAAACGGTCTTCAAACTGGACCAAGATTTAAGACTGCAGTGTGCAATTAAGGACTAGGACACAGCAAAAATGATACCAAATGTGATCTCATTTGGATATAAAGAATACAGTGTTAAAGGCAACAAAAGGATTGCAACATGTAGAACCTGTGGTTCCAAAATTACAGACACCCCGTCGGCAATGTCCAATTTTGTGAGGCATCTGAAAACCCACAGACAGAGTTAAGTTGTTAACTAATATACATCAGCTATGGTTCAGTAACATACATGTCTATGGCAGCACATGGCAGATTTACAGGCTAACAAAGTCTGCATATCGAACCACAAACTACTTTTACTGCGGTCAGTAGCATTTAACGTGTTATAGCAATTGGTATAATGGGGAAAATCTACCCGTTTTTTTTTAATTACGCTGTTGTATGACTTTGATAAAGGAATGGCATTTATTGTGACCACACATGTTGGTGCCATTTTGAGCATAACTGGTTAGAACGTGCATATAAACACACTCATTCTTTTGCTAAGTGTACAACATCTACTTGTCAAATAAATAAATATGATTTGAAGATTAGAGTTTAAAATAGAGACATGCAATAATGTTTATGTGGCAGCGGGGGCTTGGTCAAGCGCCTGTCCAGGGGAAAAAGCGGTAAGGCGCTTGCATCTGAGCTAAATTATGTCTAACACCTGTCTCTAATTTCAGTGAGCATGGGGAGAGCGGCATAAAAACAGCCACAGAACCTCCAGAGGGAGAGAGAGCAATACGTCAGTCCAGTGTTGGCATGTTCCCTGAGTCAAGAGAATTTTGTGTTTATCTGTGTTGTGTTTATTGTAAGTTTCGTGTTACGTGAAGTTGTGAGCATTGCTGCGTGCCCATTAAAGATCCCTACCTGAGCGGAGCAACTTGTCTTCGTGTCCTCCTTGAACTCCTTACAGTATATTATCCTACTTCTAAAATACTAATTAGAACTTGTCCAAATTTATTTGATATATATTATTCTGAATATTGTCATTCATAGGAATTGAATTAATGTATGCTTTGTTTTAGCTTTACCATGCACAGGTTTAAAGAACACCAGATTAACAAAAGCATCACAAATGATCCATAGAAACCTTCAGTTTCAAAATTCATAGGAACCCATGTTGGGCAGTACAGTGCCAGTCATCAACAACATAAACTTATAACCAATTCAATCGTGTCTGACTTGGTTATTTATTGCAACCTACCTCTGTCTATTGTGGAAAACAAGAGTTTTCGTCACTTTCTCTCCTACAAGGGAGTGAAATCAGTTGAAGTTGGTGTACATCCTGAAGCCGTTTGCAGAGGCAACAGATTTGACCCAGGGGGAGAGGATGTATACCATCAGCTCTGTTGTTCCCTCTGTTCTTGCTCTGAATCACCACTTGGAGAGGCTGAAGACTCAGGTTTGTTTCCTAAATTACCTGGTCAGAAGTCTGCAGGCTTCCCTGACCAAAAACATTCTTGGAATCTTCATCAATGTGAAAATGGCAAGCACAAACGATGGGACTACTGCGCCTTTTTCAGACACAGTATACCTCAAAGCAGCTGTCTTGTATCCAAATTTTTCTTTGCATTGGGTGGTGCACCATATGCTTGTCAACCCTGAAGTCAAGAAAGTGGTTACACAAGGAGTGAAGGGTAAATAAACATTATCATGATTAATTATGTTTTCTCCCACGGCACACATTAAATAATTAAATCCTTTCCCAGAGTTGAACTTGCAAGATGCTGTCGAGGATGTAAGGGCTGCTTCTTGGATTGAGCAACTAGAGCAAGAGGGTCAGCAGCCAGAACAGGAGGAGGGACTGTTTGCAGCATATCGTAAGAGACCAAGGAAGTCCAATGGGACCACTCCAGCACAAGAGCTAAGACACTACCTTGACATTTCTGAAGGACAGAATGCTCTCTTGTTCTTTGCTATGAACATGAAAACACTTCCTGCACTATTTCGAGTGGCCATGCAGGGTCTTGGCAGTGCCGGCCTCTAGTGCTCCGGTGGAGCGTATTTTCAGTCATGGAGGCATCATACTACGGCCCCATCGTGCACAAATGAATGACAGACTTTTGGCCAATTTGATCTTTTGCAAGTGCAATGCATCATAGGGCCCAAAGAGAAGAACAGTTACCCTCAATAACTCAAACATTCCCTCTCTCAAATCTAAATTATGGTACGTAGCAGCAGCAGTTCTATATGACTGTCTTTCTGGGTTATTCTGTCTTTCTGGGTTATTCTGTATCCATGATTCCACCTTCTTTTGCACACACACACACACACATACGCAATCACATTCACGCACAGAGACACATACTTGTAAAGTGTGGTAAAGGTTGCTTTGTTCTGCAACCATATTTCCTCTCTCCAATGTTTTTCTTAATCTATTTCCTTGAGGTACCAATAACATAATTGTTCTAGGGGTTAGATATAAAAACACTCACTGACACATTCTTTCTCACACAATGCAAAGTTTGTAGCAGTTGTGCTATTTTTTATGGAATGATTTTGTGTTTTTTTTTGTTTACTCTTTTTAAAAATAAAATAAAGTTTATTTCAAATTTGAAACTTTAAGCACATCCTAATGAAGACATATTGAACTGAGATAGATGGGTGCACTTAGTGAAAAAATAGTCTATCCCTCATCACAAATGAGGTTAATCTGCAAAGTGATGAACATATTTAAAAATTTGTATGAATGTACTATAGTAATTAATAATCTGACACTAATTTGGGCAAAGCACACTAATGACTTGTTTAAGTCAAGTCAAGTGGTTTTTATTGTCGTTTCAACCATATACAGTTAGTACCGTACACAGCGAAACGAGACAACATTCCTCCAGGAACATGGTGCTACATAAAACAAAATAAGACAAACACAGAACCACATGAGACTAGACAGACTAAATAAAATACCTATATAAAAGTGCACGTGCATACGTGTGCAAAAAGTACGGGACAGGACAATAAATTACTAACAATGAACAGGACAATAGACACAGTAAGAGACAGTGCAGCGCAACCAGTACACAGTAGTGCAAAAAGATGACAGTTACTAAATGCCAAATGTAAACATAACATACTATGAGATAGTGTTCTATGGACATAGCAGTTATTGAGGTAGCAGACAGTTATAAAGTGACAATAATTAAAGTGCAACTCAGGACATGTGTGAGTGTGTGTGTCAAACCAGTCTCTGAGTATTGAGGAGTCTGATGGATTTGGGGGAAGAAGCTGTTACACAGTCTGGCCATGAGGGCCCGAATGCTTTGGTACCTCCTGCCAGATGGCAGGAGGGTGAAGAGTTTGTGTGAGGGGTGTGTGTGGTCATTCACAATGCTGGTGGCTTTGCAGATGCAGTGATTTTGTAAATGTCTTTGATGGAGGGAAGAGAGACCCCCGTGATCTTCTCAGCTGTCCTCACTATACTCTGCAGGGCTTTGCGGTCCGAAACGGAGCAAGTCCCAAACCAGGCAGTGATGCAGCTGCTCAGGATGCTCTCAACAGTCCCTCATAGAATGAGATACTGAATTTGGGATTTTCATTAGTTATCAGTTATAATCATCAAAATTAAAAGGAATGAACACTTGAAATATATCAGTCTGTGTGGAATGAATGTATACATTATACAAGTTTCACTTTTTGAATGGAATTACTGAAATAAATAAACTTTTTGATGATATTCTAATTATATGACCAGCACCTGTGTATATATATATATAAAGTATAACACATTACTGTTATACAATTCATGTAAAAAATGAATGTAAAATATGTATATAAGTTCATCTTTTCAGAGCAAAAATAAATATTTCTTTCAAATATTATATTTTATTTTAGTACTGTGGCTTGACTCGACTTAACCTCATTAGGACTTGAGGTGAGTCACTGACTTAACTTGACTTGCTTGATTTGTCTGCACTGCACTTGAGACTTGACTCGAGACTTGATGGTTAAGACTTGAGACTTGCTTGTGACTTGAACATGTGTGACCTCTGCCTTTTTAGCTGCTGTAATCATTATGTCTCGTGTTCTGATGAGTCTAAGTGTAGCAAATTGATACTGAGTCTTTCTTGGGAATTCCAGGGAGTGTGTTCTCTGTCTTTTATAGCTTGTGACCCCTGCACCCAGGGGCCTCTTTGCAGAGATGGTCTTAATAGCAGTTTAGGCACCATGGATGAGTTTTATAACTCTCTAATGTCTCGGTGGGGGATCTCTCTGATCTGTGGAGTGTGTTGTTGTGTTCATTTGATGGCTTTGTTCGTGGATATTCCTACACCTTTGAACTAGATGTTTGGTTCCAGTATACAAAACAACTGCTAATTGTGTATTTTGAATTTTCACTCAAATCCTTATAAGATTTAGCTCCTGTGACAATTTCCTCATGTGACAACTAGCTCCGGCTTCCACCATATCACTGCACACAACCCATAGAAGCCAACTTCTATCCTTAGTTTACAGGTCAGGACTATATCTTCTAGCGGAAATATGGCACTTATTGAATTTGCTTAATAAAATAACCTTAAAGGGTTACTTCAGGATTTAGCATTAAGCTTTGTATCAGTAGAAAACCAGTAGTATTTTCGAATTACCGAGCTCCCCCCCCCCCCTCATATCCCCCTGAGACGAGAGATTTATTTTTAGTCTGGAAAAAATCCTCCGATGACGCAAAAATCGTCATTTTGCGTCATCGGAGGATTTTTGGGCTAGAGGGTTAAAACTACAGCCAGTATTCCGCATGTTTTCACCACGCCCATATGGGGCGGGATCTCACTCACAGAATGTGAAGATAGTGTCAACCATCTTTCTGTAGAAGCTAAGAAAACAGGCTCTTGCTCTGTGTAGAAAGTTTGTATACAAGTAGGCTAATCACGATGGCGGTAGTTTTGAAGTTGAAATGGTAGAAGGGGATTTTGAAGATCTGTTGCGAGAATCTGATGCTCGCGCTACCTGTATGAGCCGCAATACAGCGATGAACATTTGCGGGAGATGAAGGAACAAGAGGCGGCCGGAGCAGCTGCTGTAGCAGGGGAGCAAAACCTGCTTGGCAGGCAGGAGGAAGAGCCCGGCCAGACTCGAGTTGGGGCGGACTGGTGGTGTCAGTGCTCTCGCTGTGCGCCTATGGAAACAGATAGAGAGTCCTATTGCTGTCGCGAATTTCAGCGATGCCATTTTCTTCTGGACGAGATCGCTGAATCCGCTGATGAAACAGCACCGCTAACTTGAGCATGTATAACTGAGCACCCAAGTTTTGTACCACACATGGACAGGGGAGTCCTGGAAACTTATTTTAGGATCCCGAAGATAAATTGGAAACTCCAGCCAAAGCCCGCAGGGACAAACGGACGGCTTAGTGTAAAGTGAGTATTTTGTTTGTTTTTCTTTTTGTTACTAAGACGTCATGTACAAGTTTGGACACCCGGAATTATAATGTTCTTCCCGCGTAGTCAGTCAATTTATCAACTAACTCACGATTTATAGAGTCACGATGTATCAAAGCAAGCCTAGTTGTATCATATTTTCAGATACTGCCGCCTGTAACCGGTAGGCGTGGTTTCGGAGTGGCCTCGTAAGGGCAGCAAAACAAGTGCATTCTGGGACTTGTTGTCTTTCAGCCACATGTGTAAAAAATACATTTTCTGCCTTTTCTCAGTCTAGAATGCTTCAAATTCAAAAATAATTTCACATTTATACTATATAAATGACCAATTTTAAATACACATTCATCTTCCCAGAGGTGAAGTATCCCTTTAATAAACAAATTTGTTCCTAATAAACTGAATAAAATAATAAAATAAAATAAACTGATTATGCAGTAATCAGTTTATTAAAGCATTCATGGACGCGTACAGTATATTGTGTATATATAGTCACTCTGCTGTGCATTGACAATATAAAACAACCTCTCATACCTTATAGCTTAATTGTATTCTGGTTTAAAATATAAATTTGAAATGGCCAAAATTGGTTTCTTGTGTTTTTTTCCTTTATTGAGTTGCTTTGGATAGATGTGTCTCGTAAATACATGTAAAGGTATTACATTGGACGCTGCACATTTGGGGTTTGTGGCACATTCAGGATATAAGAAGTCCTAGATATTTTTTAAATTTGAAGACAAAATCTTTGTGACACAATCAACTTTTATAGAACCACTGCAGCTGAATGGCTCAATACCAGACAAACGTGTGCTTTTTCTCAGATGCTCCAAACAAGGTGCAGAGCCGACAGAACTATAAACCGTGTCATGAGGAATCTTCCACTTATGAATCTCACAGAATTACATTCATATTTAGAGTGGAATGGACCAGCATTCACAGATAGAGTGACGAATATGAGACATGGCATGGCGGGAAAACAGCCCGCCTCATTTCAATCCGCAGCGCGCTTTATCACATTGTAAACTGTATTATGTTTTGATTAATTTCAAATTGCTTGCCTTGCTTCACTAGACTGTGAAATGCACTTTCCTTTCTGTAATTTTTAAAATTCTATTATTCCAATCAGGGTTACCGTAAGAGATGCAAATGGCAAAAAATTACAAATGAGCAGGACAGTTCACATGCATAATTTAGAAGGTAAAGTATTAATGTAGGCAAGAGATTCCAATTCGCCATTTACATGTTTAATTACATTGTTTGTACAGATGTCCATAAAACAGTTCAAGCTACATTCATTTGTTCATTATGTCACAACAATATGGATCCAATGTGGAGTAATGAGAAAACTATCATGTGTATGTTCATTTTCCCAGTTTGAAATGAGCTGTTTTTGGATGGAGCGTAACCACTGTATTTCTGCATTTAAAGACCCTACGGTTTCTTCTCTGTGTTGACATATTTCTTAATGAAACAGGAGTTTGGGACGGACACTTTGAAAGGTATTGTCACTTTTTTATTTTAAGAATTGAACCACACAGCCATGAACCATGATTTACTACTTGCTGGTTGGACATTTTGATTCTAGAGAGGATTTGATTGAACAAAAATCTGTATAGTGCAAGACGAGTTATCAGTATGTTTGGACCGATGGTCATTCTGAAGAGAATTATTGTAAAAATGCAATGGGTCCATTTACTAAAAGTTTATTTTGTCAACTTTTTAGCCAGATCTTAAATTAAAGGCGTATTGAAAGAATATGTGTTAAAAAAATACTGTACTGATTGTTAATGGCAAAAAAAATATTTTGTTAAAATTGTAATGTATTTTTTTTATTGATGTCAAAGTTTTAGACATGTGCAATTTGTTTCCTTATGTTACTTTTCCTTTTGTTTATTGAAATGTATAAGTATAATAATAATGATATATATATAATGTTTCTCTCTTTATGTTGTTTGTGTACAGAGAATCTGTTTTGCGATAAAGGATTGGGTGGGAAAAGGCTCTCATTTTAGGGGGTTATGAACACACTGATGGGTAGCCCCCACGTGAAGTTTTGCTTTGGGCCCCCAAAAGGCTAGGACCGGGAATGCAGATTAGTTTTTTTTTTAGGAAATGCTATCAAAAGTATCAGAAAAGCACATGTGAGATGAAAAAACACAATTGCTGAAGCAACCACTTTTATTTTGTGCTGCTTCTATGACAGTTTCAGTTGATTATTTAATGCTTATGTTAAAATGAATCACTATGTATTGCAACCTTTAGTACATCAACATAACATTAACATAAAGTTGCCATCACAGCTAATAGACATAGACTAAAGCCACGAGATGCTAACTTGGATATTGTTATTGTGAGAAAGAAAAAAACTGGTTTCAGTGATAAGACAGTCCCTCCTCATTTAAATACAGAATCAATTTTAATGGGCAAACTTTAATTCTGTGATGAACTTATTTGGGTTATAAAAAATCTGTTGGTGCAAGAAAATATTTAATTTATCCCATAATCCTCTGTGCTAATGACTATTTCTATTCCAATGGTTTTGTACTGTAAGGGTATTGTTTCCTTATTTATTTTTTTAAATAATATGTAATTCATGGTGCTTTTCTCTCTAACTATCTCTCTTTTTGAGAGAAAGAGAGAGAGAGAGAGAGAGAGACTTTAGTCTAACTTACTTTTAGTCTAATTTACAATTATTACTTACACCTTAATCAAAATATATTAATATACAAAATACATGAATATAAAACATACACACTCAAAATAAATAAATAAATAAATTACATGCACAAAAAATACCTCATACATTCATTTGTAAAAATCCATCTTCCAATTTACATAAAACGTTATTCTAACCCCAATTAAGTTTAAAAGTATCAAGATCTGTAATATGTAATTCATGGTGTTTTCTCTCTCTCTATAATAGAGATATATAACATATAACAAAATTACATCTGCCTTCTAATGTTTATTTGTTCAAAATGCATTTCTGTAAAGAAGTGTTCTATTATAATTTAGTAGTTCGCAAGTTAATATCATTCTGCCACAAAGCCAGTGTAAACGTGTTTGGCTCACTGTCACTGGAGGAGGGTTCAAGTCTCAAGATATGACCCGGATTGACGAGTTATTAATAAATAGATGGGAGGAGTTGAGGTGGAGGAGGGATGCTGGAGGAAATGCATGGATGTAAGCAGCTGTTTATATACACTTACTCTGGCAATGTGATTGATCGGAATAAATGACCATGCTCCTCCCGAACTTTGTTATGAAACTCCATTTGGTTGACTGAGCAGCTACAAATGCTGTACACTATTTCCTTTGCTTTACATAACATGAAGTGAAGCATTGGACAGGCACGGTAAAAAAAAAAAACATTGAACAGACTCTTGAACTTTCTTAGATTTTCTAATAGCATGATTTCTGATTAAAATACTTTCTCTGAAAACATAACCAGTGCATTATCTAGCATAGCCTAAAGCTTTATTATAACTATATGGCTATGTCATGATAATTATTATGGTCTGTACTTATGAAGGGAGATGGTAAACTAATGTAAGTACCTGTTAGATTAAAACCACAAATTGTGCTTTGTACAAAGTTTTATTCTCTACCAGTTAAGGAATAGTTCACATAAAATTAAGTAAATTCTATAATAAGGAAAGTTTGTACCATCAAAGCAATTCAAGCTTAATGCAGTACTTTTATGTTTTTGTGAATCTGTGGCAGTAGGGGGCAGTGAGTTCTCCAGCTGTACTCCTCAAACCAATTAGAGCAACAAGCAGCATAGCCCCTACACAGATGATGTGTTCTTGTACTCAACTATAGCTGGACCAAGAACAACCCCAGATAGCACGTCTGTTTAAGAGTGTTTCATCTGGAAAGCATCGCATTCTAATTAACATCTGCTAAACATCTTAGAAGATCAAATTTATAAATCTCAAATCTCAGACATCTACATCTTATCGACATCCCAGAGAAAACAGTCTAAACATTATGTTCCCTTTACAAAAAGCTTCACTATGATGCTGCGCTGAAGAGCGCTTTGGGAACATGTCTTTGTTGTGACCAGCTGTAAATATGTGTGCAACACGTCAATGAACATTGACCGGAATTTATAGCCTCTGCCGGTGTAATCATTGGACGCACCTGGCGCAGGGCTGTAAATAGATGCGTCACCGGAGCATCTTCAGATCTTTTGTCTTCAGATAATCCTGTGTTTGTGTGCTATCACGAGCCTGTTAAACTTTCTTTCCTCTGTTCTACTTTCTCTTTCTGACTTTCAAAAAGAAAAAAGAAAAAAAAATTAAAAAAATATGACAAAGTCAAGGCAAACATTGCATGTTTCCCTGCATCCGCTCTATGTCCAAGAGGGACACACATCAGTTTTGTTTAGTTTGTTGGGGGAAGAGCATGCTGCTCTCGCATTGGGGCGGGGCGTGTGTGAGCATTACGATCTGCTTTCAAAATGCTTCACACTCGCCTCGCTTACTTCCGGGAGTCAGTGCCCACACTTCATTCGTGGGGCTCTTGCATGGATCTGGCTGAGGAGTGAGAGACGGGTTCGTCCCTTTCGCGTGCTCTCTCCCCAGACCCAGCTGGTCCTTCCAGTGATCTCGAAGTGCGCTCCGGTGCCTCTTTGGTTCATAAGGGGGACGAATCTCTACCCACCTCCGGGCATTCCGTCCATGATAATAAATGAGCGGAGGAATTGCTCGACGTGGTTACTCGTGTGGTGGCCAGGCTTCAGTTAGACTGGCCACACCAACCAGAGGTCCCCAAACACTCCAAGTTGGAGGATAGATTTCTGTCTGGTGGCTGGGGAAAGGGAACACCTCATGAGTCCCTTCCCTTCTTTAATGACCTCCATGATGAGCTCTCTCGCTCATGGAGAAAGCCTTATACTTCCCGTGTCCACATATCCTTGACGTCAATGTATTCGACTATCGTGGTTGCTGAGACACGGGCGTATTCCATGATGCCGCCAGTCGAAGAGACTCTTGCGGGTTATCTCTCGCCGGGTTTGGCATCGTCACTTAAACACTCTCTCCCCACAATGCCTTGCGGATTTACCTCCATCTTAATGGGGAGGGCTTAACAAGCAGCAGGTCAGGCTGGTGCTGCTCTGCACACAATGGCAGTGTTACAGGCATACCAGGCTGACCTGCTGAAGGACCTGAGTGCAGGTACCGTGCTCGACTAAGTTTTTTCTGAGCTTCGTCGAGCCACAGATCTATCTCTCCACGTGACCAAGCAGACAGCCCGTGCCATTGGCCGGTCTATGTCTGCCTTGGCAGTTTCTTAATTGCCGCACTCAGGGGGCGGGCCCGTTAGCTACCCAGACCCACCTCAGTCCTTCTAGAAGGGAGGCTCAGAAGCAAAGCATGGCGAGTCATGCTCCCCCTCGCAAAGATTGGGGACAGTCTCGTCGCCGTCAGCAGCCCCCAAAGCAAGACCTCAGGACACTAATTACTAAGAGAAAGAAACCCTGACAGTCTTGCACTTAATCTTGTGGGGGTAGCTCCCCTTGGGACAGGGCGCTTGCACCATCCACTTCGCCCCTCCCGGTACCCCCACGAAACCTCTCCATTCCCACCGCCTCTGGTGTTTCGGGAGGCAGAGGCTTCCATCAAAAGTTGGGTGTTTCGCTGCTTCCTGCATTTATCCAGGATGCGGAACACTCAACACCCCCTCAACAGGAAGTCTTAAATCAATACCAATCTCAGAGAACCTGGCAGCATGGAAACGTATGCCAGATATTTTTATGTGGGTCCTAAGAACAGTAGAAAAGGGCTACAGAATTTAATTTGCTCGCCGACCTCCGTGTTTCAATGTCGTGGTCTCCACTACTGTAAACCGGAGCAGGCATTTCTACTGTGGAAAGAACTGCGAAATCTCTCGGTCTAAGGGGCCATAGAACGTGTTCCCCTTCCAGAGACAGAGTCAGGTTATTACAGTGAGTACTTCCTGGTTCTCAAGAAGGGTGGGGGGTTGCGTCCAACCTTAGATCTTCAAGGATTGAACTGCCCAGTCAGGGTGTTCAAGTCCAAGATGCTAACTATCAAGACGATCGTGTCACAAGACAAATATCACGTTTGGCTGGTCACCATCGATCTCATGGACGCATATCCTCATATAGAGATTCCACCACAGCACAGGAAGTTCCTGACGTTTGCTTTCAGGGGGGGGCCTTCCAGTATCGTGTTCTTCCATTCAGCCTAGCCCTATTAACCCACACATTCACGAAATGCACGGATGCAGGACTGTCTCCTTTGCGACTCCGGGGTATCCGCATTCTGAATTACATAGACAACTGGCTTATCCTAGCGCAGTTCCAAGAACTGGCAGTTCAGCACAGGCATATCGTCTTAACTCATCTGATTTCTCCGGGTCTGAGACAAGACGTCAAAAGAGCATTCTCTCTCCCAGGGAATCACTTATCTGGGGTCATATGGAATTCGATAACGATGCAGGCACAATTGTCTCCCGCATGAATCATTTCCATTCAGAACACCCTGAGCAAGGTCAGGCTAGGTCAAGGTTGCACTGCTCGTCAGTATCAATGAATACTAGGTCTAATGGTGTCTGCATCCACGGTGATCCCTTCGGGCCTTCTGCACATAAGACCATTCCAGCTGTGGCTAAAAGCCAAGGGGTTTCATCGAAGGGCCGGTCCCCTTAGGCAAATTAGGGTTACGCGCCGTGCGCTTCGTTCCCTTTCTATGTGGTTCAGACCCCGGTTTCTTACCTTGGGTCCCACTCTAGGTGCGTCTCATCGTGGCAGGCTGCTAACAACAGACACCTCCCTGACGGGCTGGGTAGCGTTCTTAAGTGGTCGTCCAGCTCAAGGCGAATGGGAGGGTCGTCAGCTCGGTTGTCACAGTAACTGTCTCGAGTTGATGGCTGTATTTCTGGTCCTGAAATACTTCCTCCAGAGGCTGCCATGTCTTGGTGTGGGTGGGCAATACAGCGGTAGTCTCTTACATAAACCATCAAGGAGGTCCACGTTCACGTCAGCTGAATTTCTGGCACGTCGGATTCTCCTTGGGGCCTAGAGCAAGCTCCTGTCACTAAAGGCAGTTTATATCCCTGGATGCCCGTATGTGGGAGCAGATTTACTGTCCAGAACGAAAATACAGATGGGGAAGTGGAAACTCCACCCCGAGGTAGTGGAACAAATCTGGGTGAGATTTTACAGGGCAGAAGAGGACCTCTTCATCTCTATGAACAGCGCAATGTCTCCTCTACTTCTCCCTAAGTCACCCAGCCCCCCTGGGTCTGGACGCGATGGCGCATACATGGCCCGGAATGCATCTATATGTGTTTTTTCCCCCAGTTTCTCTGCTCCCAGGAGTCTTGGCCAGAGTTCGCCAGCAAGGGTCTTGCCTCTTACTGTTAGCGTTGCGCTGGCTGAACTGGGTATGGTTCTCAGAGTTAATATCGCTCCTCGACGGCTCACCTTGGGTGATTCCGAACAGGAAGGACCTTTCTCAGGCACAGGGGACAATATTTCATCCCCGGCCCGAATTGTGGAACCTTTCATGCTTGGCCCCTGAAGGATACCAACTGAGGTACACAGGGCTTTCGCCTGAGGTTATCGAGACCATTTTAAGTGCTAGGGCTCCCTCCACTTGGAACAAATCTGGGTGAGATTTTTCAGGGCAGAAGAAGACCTCTTCGCCTCTATGAACAGCGCAATGTCTCCTCTACTTCTCCCTGAGTCACCCAGAAACGCCCCCCCCCCCCCCCCCCCCCGGGGCTGGACGCGGTGGCGAACACATGGCCCAGAATGCGCCTGTGTGCGTTTCCCTCCACTAGAAGTTATGCCAATAAATGGGGTGTCTTGAAAGATGGTGCAGTACACATAATGCAGATCCAGTCAACTGCCAGATTGCTTCAGTTCTGGACTTTCTGCAGGGAGAACTGTCAGCAGGCACATGCCCCGCCACTCTCAGGGTCTATGTGGCCGCCATTTCGGCTCGCCGTTGGGGAGACATCCTCTACTCGCTCGCTTCATTCGTGGATCTAGGCGACCTAGGCCTCCTGCTAGGACCAGGACCCCTTCATGGGACTTAGCAATAGCCCTGGAGGTCTGGTTGAGACCCCCTTTGAACCTCTAGAGTCGGTGTCTGACAGACTTCTGACTCTCAAGATGGTTTTTCTTATGGCGATTACCTCTAAAAAGTATTGGGGACCTACAGGCTCTGTCTTCTTGCCAGTCTGTTTTAGAGTTTGCCCCGGGAAGGTCAAAAGCAATTTTGCACTATCAGCCGCCACCAAGCAGACTATGTCGCATTGAGTGAGGGACGCTGCTGCCCTGGCCTACGAGGCGTGCGGTCATGCTTCGCCTGTAGGCATCAGGGCTCACTCTACCAGAGGGGTCGCCTCCTCTAAGCCTTAGCCAGAGGGGTCCCTCTGCAGCATGTCTGTGATGCGGCAGGCTTGTCCTCTCCGCACACATTCATTAGATTCTACAGCTTGGATGTTCATACCACTCCAGGCTCTTATGTCCTTGAGTTGACATCTCAAGCTCATGTCTGAGCCCTCTCACACCCTTGTGAGCACACTGCACAACCATAGGGGGTCCTGACAGCCACAGTGCAGTGGCGTGGGTATTCTCATTTGCAAAATGCTCTTCAGCGCAGCATCATAGTGAAGCTTTTTGTAAAGGGAACGTCTCGGGTTACGTAGTGCAACCCTTGTTCCCTGAAAAAACCGGAACGAGATGCTGCTCATTTGTGCCACACTGGGATGCCCCGGGACTGCTCTTCAGACAAAATACCTGACGATGTTCCGGTGACACATCTATTTTTAGCCCTGCACCAGGTGAGTCCAATGATTACACCGGCAGATTACACAGCTGGCCACAACTAAGACGTGTTCCCAAAGCGCTCTTCAGCGCAGCATCTCGTTCCGTTTTTTTCAGGGAACAAGGGTTACACTATGTAACCCGAGACGTTTCCAGATGTAAACACGCATCAAATATACGTCTGGGTGATGTATGTGTGCTGTCAGGGACAGATTGCAGGAATCTCAAGACTCATTTTTTAAACATTTCTAATTACATTAGACTTGAAACATCATTCTAAAAACACAGCGCTTATGGCTAGAGATGCTGAAAACAAGTCAGATGCGATATAAGTTAGACATTCCATGTCAGAATACATAGACCATCAATTAAAAGTACAACAGATGCAATTAGGCCAATAATATTTATGTTCAATGATACAGAAATAAAACAAAATATTTAGATTTTAAAAGCCATTTTTTTGTATTGACTAATGCTGAAACCTACACTATGTAAGATGTTTTTGTTAGAAATTTAAAAAATGTCATTAATGAGAATGTACCATATACCATCAATCCATTTTCCTAACCATGTTTATGCCTTACCCCGATTCACTATGATAAACCTATAATAATGATTTATGTTTTAGAGTTTTCGGGACAGATTTGGCAGGAAATTGCATACTTTCGTCATTCATACATGCGTGTTTACCTCATGTCCATAAAGAAAAGATCCAGCTACAGCGCGTGTATTTGCGGTGAAATGTGTGCTAGTAGATTGAAGCTGAAACCTTGTAGACACAACAAATTGTTTCAGTAACATTGACTATTGGCCATGGATGATTCAAAAAGGTAACTGTGATGAACAGGAGGACAGGGCCGGGCCATGAGTGTGCACGGCCGGCCCCCAATCAGGCTAAACAGCCTTGGAGAGGGATAAAGCCAGGCCGAATAGAGCAGTTCAGGAGAGAGAGAGCCATACGCAGCTTGTGTCTTTTAAGTTTTAATTAAACATATTTTGATCGTTCAGCTGGTTCCCACCTCCTCCTTGCCCATCCTAACCCTGTTACATTGGTCCCGAAGCACAGGAAGGAGGAGGGATGCACTGTCGTGGAGTCCTAGCCACTGCTGTCCACCCAAAGGAGCGGCCGACCGCCTGGACTTGGAGGGACAGCTGCCGTCCACCAGGGGAGGAGGGGCTCACCTGCCGGCCTCCTCGGAAAGGGGGGGGGGGGTGTACGTAATGCGGGGGTTCCCTGGCCTGAGGCAAATGAGGGAGGAGTGCGATGAGGAGGAGGGTGGCTAATTAGCCAATCAGCCTAATTAGCCGAGGAGAGGAATAAAGCCGAGCTGGATGTGCCACGTGAGTTATTGTTGTGTCTTTTTAAGTTTTCATTAAACATTATTTTCATCCAGTTCTGGCCTCCTCCTTGCCCATCCTAACCCTATTATAGCAACCCTTTTTGGAATCACCCATTTTCAAAATAACGAAACGGAGAACCGAGAAGAGTCTGCAAGCAAAAAGGGAATGCAACAGAGCCAATAAATGCAATTTGCGTAAAGCACGAAACAACTTTGAGATCTTAAAGGATTTCAAACTGACTGAGGGGGTCACGTGATGCCATGTGAGGATTGGACATATGAATGGCGAGCTCTGTGCACTTTGCTTGTTTTAATACTTTTTATGACATAAACTGGTGAGATTCAATACACTTTGTTCCATAACTATTCTAGGAGGACAATATGTCAGTGCTCTGGAGCCATTTAAAGATACTTACATACTCAGGCTGATTCCCCCTAGTAGGCCGCAAGCCTGGGATTCAGTTGTGAGTCAGAGGTGTGTGAAAAATTAAGCGAGAGATGCTGAACATGTTGGCAATGCTGATGAAGGTCGTTGCTGAATTGGATGATCTTGCTGTGATACATCGATCGATCACTGCCATGGAGGCAAAGTTCACTGATTTGATTACAAGAGTGGGGAATGTCGAGAAACGGATTTCGAGAAATGGATCGATTACCTGGAGTCATCGTTGAGGGAATTATTTGCTAATCCGCTAGCAACCAAGGTGGATTTGAACTGTCTGGGAGAAGTTGAAGGACATGGAGAACTGTAGCCAGTGTAATAATGTCCATATCGGAATCCCTGAGGGAGCAGAGGGACAGGATATGGTGAAATTCCTGGATGGGCACTCTCCAAATCTGCTTGACATAGCAGGCCATAAGCTGGAAATCAAGCAAGCTCACAGGGTTCCTGCTCATTGAGCCGCAGAGGAAGAAAGGTCCTGATCAATTCTGGCCAAATTTCTGAGATCATCTGATAAAGGTCTTGTGTTACACGAGGTGAGGTGTAAAGGCTTTCTTGGAAGACCCACAGCTTTTTCTTGTTCCCAGACTTTGCAAATTCAACAAGAGACAAGCGTGATCGATTCAAGGAATGCAAGAAATATTTTACACCAATGAAAGGTTTCTTTTCCTTTGATATTCCTGGACAAATTGAGAATAGACGCTAAGGATGGCTGTAAAACATTCACATCCCTACAGCAAGCAATTTCCTTCATAAAGTCAATGGAGTGAGCAAGTCATCTCGTTGTACTCATGTTGCAGCCGAGTGGACCGGCACACTGAACATTCATTTGACTGTTTGAAGAATCTGCTTGTTCTTTTTGTGCTGGATCTGCCTAGCGGCTGGAGTTTATTTTGCTGAGTGTCACAACTTCAGGACAGGGTTAATGTGCACATTTTTCTTTTTTCTGTTTGTTTGGTTCTGGGGATGTTCAGGTTTTGATTGTCGCACTATTGTTAGAATGTGTTCTTTATAATTTTAGGGCTATAAATGTCAAATGTTAATATGAGTTGATTGTCTCTCTCCACATGGAATGTGAATGGGTTGGGGCATACATAAAAAGAAGGAAGGTTCTTTCTCTTCTTAAGTGTAAGAAATATGATCTAGTGTTTCTACAAGAAACACATCTGTCTAAGTTGTCTGTTTAAGTTAAAATTTGGAAAGATATGGGGTTGGCATTTTTTTTTTATTATACTGGTTCGAGTAAGAGCAGAGGAGACATTATGCTGATAAGAAAACATCTACAATTCAAATGTCTCAAACAGAGTAAAGATAAATTAGGAAGAGTCATTATTGTTTTAGCTGAAATTCAGAGATAGTGGCTTATTTTGGCTAATATTTAAGCATCTAACGTTGATGATCGGGGCTTTTTTTTATAGATCTTGAAGGGATGTTGCAAGCCGCTGGCACCCCTCATGATGTAATATTGGGAGGAGACATTAATCTATTGATGGACTTAGTCATTGATCAGCTTGTGAGCTTGTGAGCTTGGCTGGGCTCATACTTTGGTCTTCCAAAGTCCAACGCTATATCAGGTAAACCTGATGCACAAGTGTGTGGATCTGTAATACAAGAGTTAAAATGTATCTTTTTTTAAATGATGCGTTAGAGTAAACGTGTTTCGATAATATAACATATCAGTGTTTGAAAAATAAGGTGTTTATATAGTCCTAAACAGCCATATTATCTGTGATTTGTGTGAAAGTTAATAAAATGCACAGTTGTTGTAGTGCCTCTAACGTTAATGTTCATTCAGTGAGACTAGGTTGCACATGATATGGATATGATGTAATGTATTTTAATGATCTTAAATATAATATTTATTATATATTAGGCTATATGTATAATTTGAATTACTAAATTTTCTGTG
Organism: Moxostoma hubbsi; assembly: GCA_032164185.1. Taxonomy (NCBI): domain Eukaryota; kingdom Metazoa; phylum Chordata; class Actinopteri; order Cypriniformes; family Catostomidae; genus Moxostoma; species Moxostoma hubbsi. Next base: position 23,214,647 of record JAVLUX010000044.1, on the reverse strand, counting down.
CGGCCTTTCTCAGAAAATATTTATATATTTGTTTAATTGCGATTAATTTGAATGATTAATTGACACATCAGGTAAGTAATTCCATTTATTTTTTAAATAACCGATTGACAGCCTTGATGACTTTATGTAATGCAACAAAAAAGCAGACATAAAATCAAATTACTCAATTAATCTTTTGAATCATTTCTTCAGTTTATTGGACTGTAAAGCTTTGTGCACATTACAATGTGACATAAAAAACTGTGATGTTATGTTTTATCACAGTACACTTTTCATTGGAAAAAATTAGCTCATTACACTGTTTTGAAAACAACTTAAAAGACATTAACACAACTGAAATATGTAGTAGCATTGCTGCTATTAATAAGTTAATCCTACAACACATAGCTAAGTACTTTTTCGAAATAATAGCTTGACTTTATTTGAATGACTTCAAGTGATTAGTGTCTTTTAGGTTGATAAACTACAGTTTCAAAGTAGCTTCACATGTTTTCTGCACATACATGGAGTTTAACTGTCCTTTAGGCAGGGTTACTGGGCATTCATACATCTGAAGGGCTTTAGTTTCGACAGCTGTCAGTGGTCCGGCCACAGTGTGACATCAGAGCTCTCGCGGGTGTCTGAGTCTGTGGATCAGACGGCTCTTTTATTTGTGCTCAGCTCCTGAGCGCCCCAGTGAAAATGTCAGTATGCACCACAGCAATGTTCACCTCCGCCAAGATCTCCTGAGATCTCATGAGCTCTTAGCTACTCCAGACATGCACCATCCCCAGAGCCCCACACCCATAACATATCTCACTTATCTCTGGGCTTAAGTGCTCTGCGTCTGACCAGGAAAATTCGACACACATAACTGTGGAGGGTACAGTCGCATGAGTGAGTGACCGCAGCAGACAGGAATTGTTAAACAGGCAGGGTTTGTGAGTGCTGCAAAGACAGTGATCAATATGTTGGACTGATTGTGTCTAGCGGATGATTGACATGAGGGTTACAGTCAATACATTAATTTAGTAGACAAGTAACATCAACCCTTTATCTGAAAGCATGCAATAATTCTGAGCTCATATGAATCTCTCTATATATGGGTGTTTCTTCAACTAATTCAAATTTCATGTAAATATTTTTATTTTATTTATATATGAAAGGTACATTAAAACTTGTAAATTTGATTTCATAATTTATTTTGATACCTTTCAAATGCCTTTTATGTATAGATTTGACTGTTTTAGCTTTGTTGCAGTCTTTCAATATTAAACGAATATTCTGGGTTCAGTACAAGTTAAGCTCAATCAACAGCATTTTTGGCATAATATTGATTGCCAAAAAAAAATATTTTGCCTTGTCTCTCTTTTCTTTAAAAAATAAATGGAGTGACATACAATGGAAGTTAATGGGGCCAATTTCTGGAGGGTTTAACGCTTTAAGCTCTGAGGGTGTTTTTTAAGATTTCATGTTTCAAGTGTTTGGAGGATCAAGTGGTTGGTATCATTGTAAAGAAAACTTTTCAAATGTTTTAATTATATAGATTATCATACATTCAGAGATTCTAAGCCTAAGAAACCGCTGAAAAACCACAATTTTTTTTTTTTTTTTTTCAGATTTTACATTATATATCTCTGGGTGTAAATAATGTGGCTCTGAAAAACTGCTTTAATTTGGTTTCCAATCATGTCAACTGTAACTGAGAAAAAATTGTGTTGATAGGACAAAGCATTTAAAAGTTATAGCTTTACTAATTTTATTTATCGTAGTGTACATATTCAAGTGTCCAAACAAATAAAACATAATAATTGTACATAAGAACCATTACACATGCAAACACAACAATGACTATAGGTTTGCATAGCATGAAGATTTCATAGAATGAGTGACATTTGATGCAATGAGTCTGCATCATTGAGTCTCTGTCATGTACTTGGCAGCATCTCCTGATTGACATACAGTATGTATCAGTTATCAATCACATATCTCCCTGCCCAAATATGGATGATTTTTGCACTGATCTGCGAATATGGTATATGCAGTACTGTACAGTGTATATATATATATATATATATATATATATATAGTATATATGCAAATGTTTATACTGTATGTACACATGTACAGTACCTGTAAATACACTGCGTATATGCATATTTTAAAACAGTATTTACAAAGTGTTTTTGAATATATAATTTAAACCTAAATAAGAGAAGAAATTAAAATGTATTAACATTTGAATGGTACTAAAAACCAGTTAAAGACATTTACATTTTAGAATAAGGCCGTATTTGTCAACATAAAGTAAATAATACGTTAAAATGAACTAAAAATTAGCAATAATAAATTTTGAGATATATAGGTTAAAATTAGTTAATACATTAATTTTCATTTGATTTTTCATATTAGTTCAGAGTTTAAAAAAATTTAAATAAACAAAATGTATTAATTATGTAAAAAACATAGTTGATAATTACTTCAATATAGCTAATGCAATAACTAATTTGAACAAATACAACTTTATTGTAAAGTGTTACAATGTATTATATACACATACACTTAACACTTAGGAACACCAGAACACCTACTTATTCATGTGATTATCTAGTCAGCTAGTTGTGTGGCAGAAGTGAAATACATGTGCGTAAAATTATGCAGATAGGGGACAGGAGCTTCAGTTAATGTTCACATCAACCATCAGAAGGGGGAAAAATGTGATCTCAGTGATTTCATCCATGGTATTATTGTTGGTGCCAGACAGGCTTGTTTGAGTATTCCTGTAACTGCTGTTCTCCTGAGATTTTCTTGCACAACATTTTCTAGAGTTTACTCAGAATGATACCAAAAACAAAAAACATCCAGTGAGCGGCTTTCTGCAGACTGAAACATCTTGTTGATGAGAGAGGTTAGCAGAGACTGGCCAGACTGGTTCAAGCTGACAGAAAGGCTACAGTAACTCAGATAACAACTCTGTACAATTGTAGTTAGCAGAATAGTATTTCAGAACGCACAACACTTCGAACTTTAAGGCGGATGGGCTACAACAGAAGAAGACGACGTTGGGCACTTTATTAGGACCATAGTGTTCTTAGTAAAGAGCTCAGTAATTGTATACATACACCATTTAAAATTTTTATGTGAGAACGTAATTTTAGCTGTGCCACAGTTTTATGGTATTTTATGTCCTTTTAGGAGCTTGACAGACCCTGGTAATTTATTGTATGTTTTCATTATATGGAAAAATGAGTTTCTGGAGACATTCTACCATATATCAAAATTTTGTCTTCCATGAAAAGAAGAATGTCATGAGTCTGGAACAACACGAGATTGAAACAATATAAATGATGACTGAAATATGGGTGAACTACATTTTTGCATTGCAAAGCCCCACTAACACACAAGCAAAAGTTTAAGCAGCATAGACAAGCCGTCAAGCCATGCAACTTCTGCTGACCTCTAAGATAAGGACAGTGAGTATAACACTATTAACCCTTGATCACATAGATCCTCTTTTTCTGGGTGAGACATTGAGATGGACCGCATGATCAATAGAGTGGGAGGTAAATGAATAACGCAATTCTACAAGACAACGCTTTGACTGCCTCAGTTAGAAATGATAAATTGCATGGTGTGCAAAAAAATGATTGTAGCTGCGATAGATTAGTTTCTCTGCTGTCTTGCTCTTACAGCTAAATAAATCAGCTTTGTTAATTCCGCATTCATCAACTGAATTACCAAGACGGTCTGAAGGAACGGATGAAATATGGCGCCAGAATTATGGGATGAACGTGAAGGCTACATGACCTCGTATCCGCTATAGTCATAGATATAGTCCATCGATAGAGATGGAGCTGCTTTTAAAAATGACCTCATGGAAAGGAGAGGTCAATGATCTGGGGCGTTTTTGTCACATGGTCACCCTGACATGACAGCATCAATTAAATCAAACATTACACCTACATATTCAGTGACACTGATTTCAGTCACTCTCCTGTTCAGTCTAGTGATGAGAAAATCAAGACCAGCTCATATAAAAGGATCCATTGTGATAAAGTAACAATTCTTGAAATATGTCAAACAAAAGTTCAACTGTCTAATTATGAAGTTCACACTTGACCTCAAGTTCCCGTTCACTGCACTATATGGCCATACTGAAAGTTATCTGGACACATAAGTCACACATGTTGGAAAAATGTCTGAATGGCATTGCATCAAATAACAAAAATATCAAAGCGAGTGTTTTTTCTAAACAAACTCTAATCACTGGTGTAGTTCATCACATTAATTCAATTAATTCTTAATGTTCTAATATGTCTGATAACCACAAAGTGTCAATACCTTTTGATTTAATTATGAACACTATATCTAACTTTTTATAATTTGAAACGTAATCCATATATCACCATTTATAAACATACACATTAAATGATAGTTAATGTATTTGAGCATGTATGTATATATTAAATTTCCTAGTATTTGGGGAAATATATGTTACATTTGAAACATATCATATACTCTATGTACAAGCATGTGACTTTTATATCAATAAAAACAATATTGTATGTGTTTTGCATTTCAGTAGTTCACAAGTAAATGTAATCCAACATTGATGATTGTGTAAATATGTGTGGCTCGCTGTCCTGAGAGAAAGGGGCTCGAGACTCGACCCGAGCTTGAATACCCCCCCAGACTTAGATTAGTTATTGATGGATAGATAGGAGGAGAAGGGGAAGTGGAGGGATGTCAGAAGACTCGATGCTACGTAGAGGTAAGCAGCTGTTTATATTCTCTTACTCTGTTAGTGTGATTGGTCGGATAAAATTACTTGCTCCACCCGAACCTTGTTAAATAAAAAACTAAATTTCAGTAGTTCACAAATAAATGAAATCCTACATTGAGGATAGTGTAAACGTGTGGCTCACTGTACTGGGCAAAAGGGGCTCGAGACCCGACCAAGCTCGATTACCCCCAAAATGTGTCAGAATACAGGACAGCGAGCTGTTGTCTACGGAGTCTTTGTATTTAAGATGAGATAAAGTATTTTATGATACTTCCCAAAAAGGAGCGTGAAACGATTAAATAAATTTGATGGGTAGGTGCTTGCTGAGCCCTGTGTGAGGTGGACAGAGGTGCAAAAATATGATAGAATGAGCGGGGACCGCTAGTGGAGGGGGATAGAAAACTGGGAGGTGTTGAATAAAAATAGGCTGAAGCACTGAAGAGACTGTGGTGGTTGCAGTCTCATGGAAATGAGCTCTGCGAGAGCTGACAGCACTTGAGTAATTGTTACACCTGAATGAGTACGTTACGCCTCCATGGTAGGGCAGGGTTGCCCCGAATAAATAAATGAACATTAGTTAGCTCACACTGCATTCGAATGGGAGAACCCCCTGCTGCGGTTCAAGCTGGAGAGCCCTTGAGTGTCTGAGGCATGACCGTCCAGCAATTTGAGCATCTAAACGGTGGAGCCGGTCTATTGAACAGACAAGGATGAAGCATGCATCCCCATGACCCCGAATGTGAACGTTTTGATTAGTTAATTAGGGCTTGTTTTGCTTTCCTGATTTGGAGATGGTTGGTATGGATGTAGTTGAGATATGTGTCGGATTACCAGCAGCCTAGTAATCATATTTGGTGTGCTAATGATTGAAAGGGCTGGATGGGGTTGGCAGATTGAAAATTAAATTTGAATGCCCTTTTTGTTCTGATCTGTTTTGCTTTGTTTGATAATGTCTCTGATTGTCTCTTCGTCTATGATAGGAGATACGAAATGGTGTGATGGATACTTGCGTCGAATTTAGCCGTGGTAGTGAGTTATGAACAGTGAAGTAAGCTGAAGAAGGTGAGGATGAACATTGTGTCTAGTGTTTTTGAGGTGTTTGGAGAAATGTAGCACTAGTGGAGGGGAAGCCTGGTATCGTTTCTGGTGGCTGGCGATTTGTAGATACCTTTAATGAGAAGTGAGATCTGGGGTGGCTTATTGTGGGGGAGTTTTTGCAGAAAATTAATTTATAGAAGAAATGGATGCCACTTAGATGCTTCCTGGATGGAGGTTTTTGAACTGATTGAGGTGTGAGGCGAAGGAGGATGTGGGGAGGAGAGAAAAATCGGGAAATGGAAGAGCCTGTGTTTTTGTGTGAAAAGTTTACGCTGTGTTTGAGCAAGAACTAGTCCTGCAATAGGAAAGGTTGGGTTGTTGAGCACGGCATTTGACGTGAGGGCATACAGAAAGCTATATCAGAATTAAATTGATTGATATGGAGATAGGGATTGTGTTGAACTATTTAGGGAAGACCTGTAACAGCCTGATTGTTGTCGATCAGCAGGTAGATAATGGTTTGGAATGAATGGCGTAATATGGGTTACAAAGCCAATAAGCATAGACGTATGGCATAAAAGACATGCCGCAGTTGTGGCATGTGAACGACGCATTGCGCTGTTTGCGGTGTAGTGGGTGTTTGTCGCACAGCTAGAAAGACACCACAGTTGCACCACTTGGACAGCACATTGCGCTGTTTGCGGTGTAGTGGGTGTTTGTCGCATAGCCGAAAGATGCCACTGTTGCAGCAGCTGGACAGCACTTTTGTGCTGCTTAGGAATGTATTTGAGCCAATAAAAAAGATGGTAACATGGTAAACGTAGCATCTGCGGACACCTGAACGTAATTGTTTGTTAGATTAAATGTTGGGAACATATGTGAAGCAATGTCAGGAAACATGCTTGTGCGTTCATGTGAACGATGTCATTTAAAGTTGGTTTGTCATGAAATTAGAAAGCACCTGAAACTGAGAGCCCAGATGAATACTGTAGTCTGATGTTTATTAACGTTAAGGGTATGGTTTGGAGCTTTGTAGATTGTTTTCCAACGTAATGCGAGTCATATCATAACTCCGTATTATTGGCACTGGTTGAGTCATCTCATTTTGACGTATTAAATCATTGAAGTTTGTGCCTGAGAATTGGATTTAATAGATACTGTACTATAAAGGTACATTTTGCAGTAGTGCCGTGAATAAAACGACTTGATTATATTGATTACTTCTAATAAATTCTACAGAGAATCTGAAATATATTCGAGTATAAAGCAAAGTAGCGAATATGTAGTAAAGTAGTGGTCATTTGGAAGAAGTTCGCTTATTGCATAATGCCCATGTGTTACGAAAGGAATAAATCACAATCCAAAGGGCGCTTTGAAGGGAGAATTATGATAGCAATGTTGGAAGAAATGGAATTGATGAATGGAGCACGCCCTAAAAGAGCTGAGCAAGAAGCTGACAGCAATCACCTGTGAACCAGATTGAAAGGCTGGGGAGCACTGGAATGATGCTTGAATTATATTGTTAAACTTTTGTTTCCCTCGCGCTCAAATGAAGCTGAGATAGCTCAAGTGGCATGAAGCCAGAGCAGCTCCCATTCACGGAGGCAGGCTTATGCGATGGACCGCTCCGGGTGGGAAGTTAAGATAGGAGAACATATGAAAAGCCGTAGAGAGCTGTTTCACATGTATAGGGTGCCGAAGCGGTTGGCGTGTGGAAGCAGCTTCGTGCAACGGACTGCTCTAGGTGGAAAGTTTAGATCAGAGAACATATGAGCAGTTGTAGAGAAAAGTTTGACATGAATACAGTGTGAAGCAGCCAGTTTGCAGAGGCAACTTCAAGCTGTAATCTGCTTTGGCGAATAGAGAATAGAAAGAAAGACAGAATACAATATAACACTTAATGTGGTTGCGGTCAATACTGCAAAAACAAATGAGCTGCCGTGGCAGCTTCTGTCGAATAACGAGATTGTTTGGATGGAAGAGCATTTCTGATGAAGGCAAATGCTTTGCAGCGAAGCTGCATACGATGATCCGAGTCACTAGCACGGGTCTGTACATGGTTAATGGGCAGTGCCGAATGCCAGAAGACTCTGCAATTTTGAGGTAAGCAGCTGTTTATATACTCTTACTCTGGCGGTGTGATTGGTTGAATTAAATGACTTGCTCCACCCGAACCTTGTTAAATGAAACTACATATAATGCCATATTTCAGATTTATGTATGGGAGCTTAGCCACATCTTTTTGTGAAATGTTTTGCTTGAAAAGTGTGCTTCCAACTCCAGCTGAACCAGGTCATCAAACCTTAGGACGGTTTAATCAGATTTTCTAACAGGGTATTTTCTAAACATGTTACTGCAAAATAGAGTTGAAGAGGCCTCAGTTATATTTATATTTTGTAGGGTTTATGTTTAACATGTTATATGATACCAAATGTATCCGATTTTAATATTATTATTACCTATAAAGCCTAATTTATTGGCTAATTATATTTTTTGTATTGCCTAATTAATATTATTAAACACAATTATTTAGAATTATTTATTCATTATATACTGAAGTATATTTATTTGGGGGCCTTTCTTTAAAATAATAATGTAAGCAATTTTATTGCGATTAATTTAAATAATCATATAATTTAATTCAGTTAAAAACATAATCAACTGGCATACCTAATATTTTTACATGCCTCACTCTATAATGTAAATCCACATAAGTTAAAAAAAAGTCTAAAAATGTGTGTAATTATGGTGAGTTAAAACCATCAGATATTGTGTAATTTGTTTGTCTTGTGTATTGATTTAGCTTTCAATTTTCAGATAATGCCTTTTGATACTGCTTACATGCGCCTGGTATTAGGTGCATTTATACTGTATTTCTAGTTTGATGTAATGTGCAACATTTAAAAATCTTAAGAGTTGGAAGTAGCCACCAGTGCATTGATGCTACCAGAAGCTGAAAACTGCTGCACAAATTTCTAATGGAAAATAATTAACTAACAAAATATCAGATTAAGAAAGATTAATTCAATGTGTTACATCAGATTAAAACAGTGTGATTATTTCTGATATACCAAACACTCTGCCCTTGCTAACAGTGCTATTACATTTCATTTGCTGTCAATCATGTACATCACCATTACCAAAAGAAAATCTAGAGATCTGGCAAACTTGCCGCAAATTTGCCACACATAATTTTTACATGCAAATGAGTTTGTGATTCAATGCAAATGTTAGCCAGAGGTTTGCAGCTCTTAACCGGTAGTGAACCTGCAGCAAACCTTTGGCAACAATGGACAATTTGCCACAAGTTTTCCGCAAAGCTCATTTGTGTGTGAAAATGATCAGTGAATAATTTGTGGCCAATTTGCTATTTGTTACAAAGTGTCGCCTGTATGAATGTTTGACCAATAATCATATAAAGAAGCTTGCCTTCCAGACAGGACAAAAATGCATTGATTTGAGGCATCATAAGCCATCAGACATAAGCAAGCACAAATAAATGTCCTTTGTCTGCTTCGTCCCATGATTTCTGGGACTTCAAATGGGTTATTGCGCATAAGTAACCATATGCTGCATCCTTGATATTCGACCTGATCAAGAACACATCCATGTCATTTTGTGCATTCTCTGTACTTGCGTTCTTGAGTATTGTAACTGAACTTCGCCAGTGGATGATGACGTTGAATGAGTCCATGAGAACGTAAGAACAGATAAGAATGCACACTGAGAAACAGCCATTGACTCCCAGACAAATATGGCTTCTTGGCAGGGACCAAAATGATGTGTTTAGAGTGTCTCGTCAATCCACATTGATCTTTTGTGCCTTGATTTGAATAGCACAGATATCTGCCATAGACTTCCATTGAAGCATGGCTTCAGTAGCGCTCTATGGGCCATGTGTCCACAGACCTCTATGAGCATGTTCACTGAAATATTTATTATCCAGATGTTTACGTTTAACAGATCTTTGGGCCGCTGTGTAAGTTGATTAGAGTGATTTGTCCTCGCAGCACATTTCCTTTCTCTACAGTAGGTGTGCTCCTCTGCACATTGATTAACCTTCCACCCAATGAAAAAAACATTCTTAAGGACAATGAGGTGCTCTCGATGCTTTTCCATCAAGCTTTGTCATCTCATTCTAAAATTTCCATGCGAACAAAGAGCCACATTTCCCTCATCAGCAAAAAAATATTTATGAAGCCTTTAAGTTGAAGTACACAGGGGAAAGTCTACCACTTACATAGCATTTTGTTGTTGTAAGTTCTAATGCCGTTTTGCATTTTGATGGAAGCAAATGTGTGAAGGCATTATCTAATATCAGAGGTGACTTTGTTGAGAAAAATAACTGCGCTGCATGGGCAGTTTCAACGTTCTTAATGTGCAATTTTAAATGTGACACTGTGCTTTCAGGTAATGGCCTACAATGTAGTTTCACAAGAATGTGTATAATAAAACATATGGCATTTAAATGGAATACTCAATCTTTCGAAAATGCTCTTAAAGGATTTATTTCCACACTCTCATGCTGCATGTTGTCTGATGTCTTACTTAGCCAGAAACTTTTTAATGGAATGAGCCTTCAAGAAGTATTTAAACAGCTCTAGCAATGAACCTGCTGTTGATATGTGAATCAGACCTCCATCTGTCCTTTGAACTCTGTCATATGGAAGATTATTTGATTGTTTGAGATTGTTTGCTCTAAGGAAGGACAAACAGCCTGAACCTGATCTCAGTGGTTTTCAACCTGTGTTCCAAAAATGGTCTATTCTGATAAGGTTGCAGGATGCATGGGGAAAAACACTGCTAAATGAAAATAATAAAATACTAATGCAATAACTAACAACTAATGGAATAATCATACATAGGGTAGCAAAATAAATTGTTCTCATGTCTGTTGTTGTTGACATCAAAAACTGTGTGTTAAAACAAATTCTACAGCTTGAATGATATTTGTTTTTCAACGGTTGATACTGATATGAGAAGGGTGGCTTATTTAATGCAGATGTACACAAAATTTAAGCAACTTTGTGTTCCCTTTCAAAAAGCTACACTTAAGGTGCTGCGCTGAAAAAGCACTTTGGGAACAACTTTAGGTTCGACCAGCTGTGAATATGTGTGCAACACGTCAATGAACATTGACCGGAATTTATAGCCTCTGCCGGTGTAATCATTGGATGCAACTGTGGTAGGGCTATAAATAGATGCGTCATAGGCGCATCGTCAGATCTTTTGTCTTCAGATCACTCTGTGAGTGTGTGCTTCATGAGCCTGTCAGAACTTTCTTTCCCCTGTTAGGAGTTAGAAATTGTTAGGCAGTGCGCAGAAAACCTTTCTCTTCTTTCTAAAAAAAAAAAAAAGAAAAGAAAAAATTGTCTATGCTCTATGGCTGAGAGGGACACACACATCAGATTTGCTTTGTTTGTTTGGGGGAAGAGCATGCTGCTCTCGCGTTGGGGCAGGGCGGGTGTGAGCATTGTGATCTGCTTTCGGTCAAAATGCTTTGCACTCGTCTCGCTTACTTCAGAGATTTCACCCAGCCCCCCCTGGGGCTGGACGTGATGATGCATACATGGCCCAGAATGCGCCTGTATGCGTTTCCCTCTACTAGAAGTTACGCCAATAAGTGGGGTGTCTTTGAAAGATGATGCAGTGCACATAATGCAGATCCAGTTAACTGCCCAATTGTTTCAGTTCTGGACTTTCTGCAGGAAAAACTGCCAGCAGGCATATGCCCCGCTACTCTCAGTGTCTATGTGGCTGCCATTTCAGCTTGCCACGCCTTGATGGATGGGGTGCCCTTGGGGAGACATCCTCTACTCGCTCACTTCATTCATGGAGCCATGCGACTGTGGCCTCCTGCTAGGACCTTCATGGGACTTAGCAACAGTCCTTGACGGTCTTGTTGAGACCCCCTTCGAACCTCTAGAGTCAGCGTCTGACAGACTTCTGACTCTCAAAATGTTTTTTCTTATGGCGATTACCTCTAAAAAAGAATTGGGGATCTACAGGCTCTGTATGTCTTGCCGGCCTGTTTAGAATTTGCCCCAGGAATGGCTAAAGCAATTTTGCATCCTGACTACCTGCCTAAGGTTCCTTTCTCGACCTTACATCCAGTCACTCTTGAAGCCTTCTGCTCCCTGCCGTTGCAACGCCAGAGCAGGAAAGACTTCACAGACTTTGTCCAGTCCGTGCCCTTCAGACTTATGTCCACCGCACTAGCCAGTGGTGAAAGTCAGGGCAACTACTCGTTTGCCATGAGGGCCGCAACTGGGGGGCGGCCGCCACCAAGCAGACTATGTCGCATTGGGTGAGGGACTCTATTGCCCTGGCCTACGAGGCGTGCGGTCAGGCTTCACCAGTAGGTATCAGGGCTCACTCTAACAGAGAGGTCGCCTCCTCTAAAGCTTTGGCTAGAGGTGTCCCTCTGCAGCATGTTTGTGATGCAGCAGGTTGGTCCTCTCCGCACAAATTCATCAGTTTTATAGTTTGGATGTTCTTGCCACTCCGGTCTCTTCCGGACAGCCACAGTGTGGTGGCGTGGGTATTCTCGTTTCAGCGCAGGATCATAAGTGTAGCTTTTTGAAAGGGAACGTATCGGGTTACTTGAGTGTAACCCTTGTTCCCTGATAAAAGCGGAACGAGATGCTGCGCTTCATTGCCGCACTGGGATGCCCCAGGACTGCTCTTCAGACAAAATACATGACGATGCGCCTGTGACGCATCTATTTATAGCCCTGCCACAGGTGCATCCAATGATTCCACTGGCAGAGGCTATAAATTCCGTTCAATGTTTATTGAAGTGTTGCACACATATTCACAGCTGGTCACACCTAAAGTTGTTCCCAAAGCGCATTTTCAGCGCAGCATCTCATTCCGCTTTTATCAGGGAACAAGGGTTACACTCAAGTAACCCGAGACGTTTTCCACATTTACCATAGAATTAAACACATACCTGTATATTTTACTCAATACTACTCAAAATTCACTAATAAAATTGAAAACAGAAAACTATTTATTATTCATGGATACAACATGCTCACATGGGATTTTTGAACTTAACGTGCTTTGCCACCCATTATTCTGCGCCAATTTTTGGTACTCAGTTAATACATTCGAAAGCATATACATATATGATTTTAGCAGATACACTTTTGACCACCTGTCACCCTTTTTCATGAAACCAGTCTTTTGAACATGGCTGACAATAAAACTACTGTAACAAATATGTTAATCAGTCATACCAACATGATCTCATGAGTATTAGAATGTATTCTTACAATTTTCAGCAAATAACAACATTAAATTACCCTCTCTACCACACACAAAGCTAATGTATGCCATCAGAGAGACTTTCCAATGCAGCACAGCATCATTTGGAATACTTTTAGTTAAGCGTTTATGTGCAAGAAACAGCGTTAAACAGGACAATTCAATTCTTACTCTGTGAATCCTCCCAGCAACCTCAGACATACTTTACACAGGACATTAGGAGGAGGAAAAAAGGAAAAAAAACAACAACAATCATTTAAAAAAATTTCTTGATTACTGTTGTAACCTCCGTTCCCTGATGGAGGGAACAAGACATAGTGTCGATTTAGTGACACTAGGGGTCGTGCTTGGGAGCCCTAAACACCCCTGATATTTGAGAAAAGGCCAATGAGAATTGACAAGTGGAATTTGCATTACACTACCCCGTATATATGGGTATAAAAGGAGCCGGGTTGCAACCACTCGTTCAGGTTTGCGCTGAGGAGCCGAGACAGAGTTCCGGCCATTTCAGCAGGTAGTTCAGTGTTGTGGCAAGAGGAACACAATGTCTTGTTCCCTCCATCAGGGAAAGGAGGTTACAACAGTAACCAAGACGTTCCCTATCTGTCACTCACTCGACGTTGTGTCGATGTAATGACACTAGGGGTCCCTATACAAAAGGGTCAGCTGCATGTTATGTTTTTTTTCTCCCAAAAACTGAAAATTAATTCAGCTGGGGCTAGATGTATTCACGTCGGGGAAGGTGTTCTTTTTCCCCACGAGGAAAAGACACCTTGGAGACCATATCCTGCCCGAAGGGGAAGGTTAACATGTGGAGAATACATCACATGGACTTACCAACCGGGAAGTACCACATATGGAAAGAAGCCCCCGTGGTGGTTTCTACCCGGAATGGAGGAACTCTAAAAACGCAGTGACAGCAGAGCATGCTCTCTCCAAGGGAAGACACGGATCAGGTTGTGTTTCCCCAAGGACTTACCATCCACCGTACAGCGGCCACATACATCCTCAAGGTGGAGGGGGACAGCTGCCCCTCCAACCTCTCCTGCAGGAAGAAAAGGACCAACCTGACTGTGCATCTCTGTGGGTCTTCACCACGGGAAGAGCACCAATTCCTGAACAGACGCCACTTCAAGGCATAGTGATAGTATCTACCACAGCTGGTGGTAGCCCACTTATGTCTTCTGTTTCCCATTCAGGGGCTAGACGTGGAGGTTCCAGAGGTCTGGACACAGGTGCCAAATTGTGCCCTGCCCCTGAGAAAGTAGGTCCATTTTCTGGGGAATTTGCCAGGGAGGGGCTGTGTTCGTGAACCAAGTCTGGGTGGGCCAGTATGGTGCTACCAAAATGACGTGTTCTTCATCCTCACTGACCTTGCACAAAGTATGTGCAAGCAGGCTCACTGGGGGAAATGCATACTTGTGTAGACCCGGGCCAGCTGTGTGCCAGCACAGGCAGGTTGGCAGTCGAGATGCGACATGCGCAGAGCCAGCAATACCGCCAATGCAGTCGAGGTCCTGTCCAGGAGCCATTGCAAATGGTGCCCCAGCACCTGTTGTGATGACGGCATGCCTGGAAACTTGTTCTAGGGGGAACCCCTGCCCATAGAAATGCAAGGTCCATCCAAGAGCTGAACGTGTGGCAACAGATCAGCATGATGGCCACGCAATATGTACCGCAGTGCCATGCCCATCTCGGGACTCGAGTCTGAAGCCAATGCTGAAGCGGTCTCATATGCATCAACCTGAGCAACGTAACAGCTGCCGAGGACACCATATGCTCAAGGAGCATCTGAAATTGTTTTAGTGGGACCGCTGTTCTTCCCCAGAATGACTTCAGGCAATTCATAACCAAATGAGCGCACTAATTCGTGAGGCGTGTTCTCATGGCGACTTAGTCCAACTCCATCCCGAGAAAAGAGATCTCGAGAGTGAGCTAGAATCAGCCAGTCATCGAGAAAACTGAGGATGCCAATACCCATTTCCCTTAGCAGGGCAAGATATGCCTCTGCAACTTTCGTAAAGATGCGGGGCGACAGGACAGATCAAAGGGGAGGACCTTGTACTGATATGCCAGTCTCTCGAAGGCAAACCGAAGGAACGGTCTGTGTCGAGGCAGGACAGTGGTGTCCTCGCCTCCGGCCAAGGTAAAAGGGATGCAATTGAACCTGGGTGGGTTCCTGGTGAACTGAATCACATAGTCGAGTTGTAGCATCCTGGTCAGCCAGCACGATGGGTTGGAGAGCGCTAACCATGCCTCCAAACTCCGAGCAAACATTCATCTTTGACATACCTGTAGATGGGGCCTCGCGGTGGGGCAGAGTAGGAACTGTCACGTGGCTGAGCTGAGAGAAATGTTACAGCACTTACCTCACACTGAATACCCACTAAAGGACCGGTCAGCGATGGGGGAGGAGGCTGAGCATCCTCGTGGCTTGTCACAACTGCCTGAGCGAGGGTGTGTGTGTGCCGCAGCTTGGTGTACGAAGGTGGAGAAACCACGCCCCAGCCGAGAATGTTCAATGTACGCAGACGTCGTGAAAATGATGGCTGTAAACACTGAGTGTTTGACCCACAGAGTGAGGAAACCGCTCTTTTTTTGAAAGTATGGGTGCTGCAGCCCCTTGGGCATGGGGCGAAATCCACACAAAAGGAAACTATAGATTCTCCTCCCGACCCTCCACCCGGAGATGAAGAGGTCTCTACACCACCTCCAGACTTACTGCGGGTCTTCTCGCCCTGTGAATCAGGGACGCTTCAAAGCCTTCCTGGGTTTCTTGGGACGGGGGCATCAGCTTGCTGCAGTGGGCTCTACTCTGGGGCCGAGTGGTTGGCTTGGGCTGCAGGAGGCAGGACACCCTCGGGGACGAGCAGATGGGGTGCGGGATCTTGGTGGTCCGTGGGAAAGATGTGCTGGATGGCCTCCATCTGCTTCTAGACCGTCGAGAACTGCTGGACAAAGTCCTTGATTTACATTTACATTTATGCTTTTGGCAGACGCTTTTATCCAAAGCGACTTACAGTGCACTTTTTACAGGGACTCCAGAGCAACCTGGAGTTAAGTGCCTTGCTCAGCTTCCTCTGTAAGACGGGTGCCAGCGAGTCTGGGCTACTCCTCGAGAAAACAAAAGGCTCTCATGAGAATTAACATTTGAACTCTCTCTTGCATATGTAACAGCAACATCCGAGACGCAGCAAACAGTGCAGCATACACCTCACTTCTACGGTCTCATCATCTCCCCCTACGCCCCCCTTCTCCTCCTCACTTAAATCTCACTAAAAACCTATGCAATGTTAAGTGTGTACAAAAAAGTAACTATACATGTTTGGTATAATTTAAAGTGTCTCAGTGCGCCTGGTAAACTGGTCTCATTCCATAATGAAAAGCTAAAAGAAGTTGTGGTGTGCCCCTTAAAGGTATGCCCTCCCCAGATCCTCCATACAAACTACCTCCTGTATATAAATCTACAGGAATCAAGAACCCATTCAATTACAAATTCTGATCCCACAGTTGTGAACCCCTCAATAGGGGACCAAAATCTAATTATCATGACAGACACCACCATTTGGTAAGCATATTGAATTATCTGGGTTTATAACGAAAATGGGCAAAAGGTTCGGGGAGTCTGTAGGTAGAATCCCCACACGATCGCTGTATGTAGTTTTCGTTGCCAGGTAAATATTTCTATAAATTACTTGATTTCCAAATTGTTGTTATTATATTTGATTGATCGATGATTTTACTCTATGAATTGGATTTTGAATTATTGTTCTATTACCTGGTCAATAAATTGTAAACATTTGATTTTATTCTGACTGACTCTGAAATTGTTTTCCCAAGCAGAGTAAATGATTCGTATGTTACCGAAAGTCTGCGTCAGATTAGTGACGACTAATATTTGGCATCAATTCAAGTGTACTTGGTTTGCAAAGACAAAAAGGGAATTTCCGTTTGGTCAAGCAGCATTTGCTGTTCTAATCTAAATTCGGGTGTGTCTTACCTCTGTTTTAATTTGATGTTTCTCCAGATGAGTGTATGCGTGAAACCACGCATGGCCAATACAAAGCTATTACAAGAGAAGTTATGTTGGTCAACTTACATCTGTAATAGTGGCCGTGACCTCTACTGAAGAAAATGTTAAGTGTATGCAATTCCATGGGGCTATACTGAAGTATTTTTGATTGTGTAAAAGTGAATGTGACCAACCTTAGGAATATAGCAATTACCTCTGTTTGATGATCCAAAACTGATAAGCTTGTGATCGTGAGACCAGCATAAAAGAGAAAAACATGTGAGGACCTCAAAGCGACATCGTTTCCTAATCTGTCAAATATAATTAAAGAGTTAAAAAGAATAATCAAACATTCGCTCAATTTTAATGATGCTCAGAGTCTGATGAAATAACGAGGTAATACATAAGAGAAAATGTATTTCATTTAATCTTGTTGTGTTGCGTAAAATTAACCACTTCTGATTAACCGCTCTCTAATGCTGCAATCGAGAACTCATCCTCCTCCCAAGCCCGAATGAGACATTACCCCAGAACTCAACCGGGGCAAATGAGCGTACTGGGGAATGGGATGTCTGTGGGGGTTCTCCTGGCAAAACCACTCACATTGGGGTCCCCAAATCGCCCCCAGAGCTAACCGTCATGGCCTTGTGCCCGTAGGCAGAAGGACCGGGCCGGGAGCAGCTAGAGTGGCTTTCCCGCTGAAGAAGGAAAGCCGCAACCGCAATGTTCACATGGTCATGCTTTCTTAGTGAGAGCATGAACCATCCACAAACATTGTCTCAGCATGTCTGTGGCCCATACACACGAGGCAGCGATCATGGTTATCAGAGGTGGAGGGAAAATGACCGCATCCAGGGACTGCACATAAACGGAAAGGCAACTTTAAAAAGACACTTTCCATCAGTCTCTTAGAAAATATATTCTTTTAGTTTGCTGAAGTGTGGCTGCTGAAGCGCCCATGTCTGCACTTATCTGAGCGAGAGGGGGAGAACCCACTGTAATGCGCCGTATATCACTTTCGCTTCACTCTCGTCAGAGGTAAATGGAACGTCAGTGGATTTCAGTAACACCACTTGGCTCCGAAGAACAAATCTGAATGAGTGGTTGCAAGCCGGCTCCTGTTATACCCATTTGTCTGGGGTAGTGGCATACAAATTCCACTCGCCAATTCTCATTGGCCTTTTCTCAAATATCAGAGGTTTTTTAGGCTCCCAAGCATAACCCCTACATCGACACAACATCGAGTGAGTAACAGATAGGGAACATAAATTACAAAGTAAAAGTGTATACAGATACATATAAGTATAAACATTAGAAACAGAAATTACAAATATTGTTCAAGAGAAAGTGTATGTGTGCATTGAAAACATGGAGATGGTCATGTGCAGGAGGTAGCTGGCCTGCGGAGGTAGTTTCAGTAGTGGGTCCATAAGGTTGTTACATTCATAAATACACCAATCAGCCACAACATTATAACCACTTGCCTAATATTGTATTGGTCACCCTCGTGACACCAAAACCGCACCAATGCCTTGTTGGAAATGCCTTGTTGATGAGAAAGGTCAACAGAGAATGGTCAGACTGGTTCGAACTGACAAAAAACTTTAATAAAACTTTAATAATCGCTCTGTACAATTATGGTGAGAGGAACAGCTTATCAGAATGCTGTTACGAGAAGCGGGTTGGTGCTGTTTTAGCAGCACGATGGGGACCTACACAATATTAGGGAGGTGGTTTTAATGTTGTGGCTGATCGGTGTATGTGTGTGTAGGCAGGCTGGGGTAAAGCTTGACACCTCTTAGGAACAGAGGGAAACTATGTCTGTTGTGCTGGGTGGAGGAGCAGTGGATGAGAGTCATTCACAAGCCTGATGGCCTGCAGGTAGAAACTGTTTCTCAGCCTGATTTATCTTGCTTTTGCACTCATTTAGCATCTACCTGATGGTAGGAGTGTGAATAGGCAGTTTTGGGGGTGGCTATTGTCCTTAATGATGTTGTGGGCCCTCCTGATGACCCTGGCCTGGTATAGGCTCCCCAGCGATGGTTTGGGCTGTTCCAGTTGTGGTTTGGGCATCTCTCACCACCTGCTGTAGAGCCTTACGGTCCTGAGATGTGCAGCTTCCAAACTAGGCTGTGATGGAGCTGGTTAGGATGCAATTGATTGTGCACCTGTACAAGCTGCTGAGGATTCTGCTTGACATGCCAAATTTCCTCATCCTCTTCAAGCAGTAGTGACGATATCGAGATTTCATCTCCAGGCATGTAGTGTTGTGAGACCAGGTGAGATCTTCAGTGATGTGAACATCAAGGAATGTTAAAGTGCTCCCTCTCTCCACCTCTGTCACGCCAATGTGCAGTGCTGAGTGCTGCCACCTCCTTCGTGGATCAACAATCATCGCCTTTTTTTTCTTAGCATTTAACTTTTAACATTTTGTACTGCCTATTGATTTTTTGCAATCAATTATTGAAATTTATGTGCCTGGTATATGATTTTCAGATTGTTAAGAAATGGTTAGAATTAATGCAATTAAGTTTAGGGTTTGGGTGGGATAAGTGGTTTTAAAATATCTATAAAATAGTACAAATTTATTTATACAAATATATTTACAATTTAAAGATTCATAAATGTTTCTTCAGGTCTAAATGGGTAAAAACATCTACAGTGTAGATGCTGTCAATATGTCCATATTGCACAATTTACCATGTATCCAAACGTACAAAAATAAGTGTCAATGTTACGTACGAATAGCTATGAATAAAAATCAGGCTACATGTAAAATCATACTTTTTGCTTTTGTTATGCATTTACAAAATTGTTAATTTTCAGATTCAGGCTATGTCCTGTGAATAATTTTGCATACTTTTGGGCCTATGCAGTTCATGGTAATATTAATACAGTTAATGCTTTATTTTAAGGTGACTTACAAGAACAAGTTCACTGTACTGACATTTTCTCTCTCTTATGAAATCATATATACAAAGCAAAGCCAGTGCTGGTAACTCCTCTGAAATAGCTTTACTGTGAAACTACAGCTGTCACCCTCTCAAAATCCACTATTATCCTCCTTTATATTTAGCCTAGAATTGATGCTCACTTTAAAAAGACACAAGAAACCATATGCATGCACTTAATGTTGAATAAAGTATGAAATTAAAGTGAATATTCACATGGGAAAAGTAGCCTATTTGTTTATTGCGAGCTTAAAGAGCAAGTAAACCATACTTGGACAAAATTATTATTGAAGCATGTATAGAGCAAAAACACCGTCCATTCAAAAAGTCCATTACTTTTCTCTATAAGTTTAAATAATAAGCTATCATTCAACTAGACAGCAACTGAAAATATTATGACAGATCAAAAGTTTTCAAAATATAGTCTCAATATTGTGTACATAGACGTTATGATGTTCCTGTTAACAATCACCCCCATTAAAAAAAAAGGAATACTCATAGTTCGAAAACCCTTTAGAATATAGGCATACTTGTGGTCTCTGTTGAGAGAAGACACTTGGGAGTTTGTTTACAAAAAAAAAATTAATAAATAAATATTTGTTAACAATTACTTAGTCATGTACAATGGTTAGAAAAGTTCAGATTTATTGGAAATAAATGAACAAATACAGTGGAGCCCAAAAGTCAGAGGTCACATTGGAAATCTGGTATTTAAAAGATTCAGCTTTGGATTAAACCTGTACAACGTTCAGAAACAGTTTTGAACCATTCTTCCTTACAGAACTGCTTCAGCTCATATTCTTTGGATGTCTGGAGTGAACGGCTCTCTTGGAAGTCAATCCATTGGGTGAAGGTCTTGGCTCTGACTGACCACACATTTTTTAGTGAATGTACTTAAATGTTTAGGGTCATTGTCCTGCTGCATCAACCAACTTCTACTGTGCATGACATTATTTTATAGAACATCTTGATGAACTTGGGAATTCATTTTTCCCTTGATGATAGCAGCAGTCCACACCCTGAACAAGCAAAGCAGCCCCAAATCAGAATGGTCCTTCCATACCATTGGGATTATGTTTCCATGTTTGTATTCAGTGAACTTTTTACACCATACTTAGTGCTATGTGTTCTTCCCAAACAATTCAACCTTAGTTTCATCAGTCCACTGATCAGTTTAACAAACTTC
This sequence comes from Moxostoma hubbsi, assembly GCA_032164185.1. Lineage (NCBI taxonomy): Eukaryota > Metazoa > Chordata > Actinopteri > Cypriniformes > Catostomidae > Moxostoma > Moxostoma hubbsi. The sequence goes on along the minus strand of JAVLUX010000044.1, from coordinate 23,193,429 downwards.
AGGTGTGCAGCAATGTTTTTGTAGGAAAGCAGTTGCTTCCTTAGTGGTGTCCTTCCATTGACACCAAGCCTATTTCATGTTTTCTGTATAGTAGACTCATGAACAGAGATGTTCACCAGTTCAAACGATTCCTTTAAGTCTTTAGCTGTCACTCTAGGGTTCTTTTTTTTTACCACATTGAGCATTCTGCAGTGTGTCCTTTGAGTCATCTTGATTGGACGGCCACTTCTAGGGATAGTAGCCACAGTAATCATCTCCATTTATAGACAATTTATGTAACTGTTTATAGATGAATACCTAAGCTCTTTGAGATCACTGTGTAGCCCTTTCCAGCTTTATGCAAAGCTACAATTCTTGATCATAGGTCTTCTTTTTTATGAAGCATGTTCCACGTCAGCATATGCTTCTTGTGAATTGCAAACTCAAAATGTTTGAGTCATGACTCCTGATTCTAATTAGCTTTTGTTGATGTCATTACCATAGGGGTTTACAAACTTTTTCCAACCTACACTGTGAATGTTTGAATGATGTATTCAATATGTACAAGACCAATACAATAAATTGTGTGCTATAAATTAAAACAGATTGTGTTTGTTCATTATTGTAACTTGATGAAGTTTCAAATACTTATTATTGCCACTGTTTTCACACAATGCTATATTGTTACATCTAATTAGATCAGGCTCGACAAATTCAGTGGAGTCCAAAAAATCTTGATGAAAAGCTCATTAATATAAAGGGCAAAAAGAAACATTAACATTCCTTTACGAAGTATTCAAGATTATATGGTAAATATTTAAGGTTTCGAGGTCACTTCTTTGCTTCCATTGAAGCACACAAGATGCTCTTTGGAACATTCTCAAACCATTCTGGATAACATGATCATCAGGTTTTATTCATGCCAGCTCCAGAGCATGCTGTCATTAAAGCAAAAAACAAATATGAAGAGATTCTAAAATTCATGTTATTCACTCTTTTCGGTCAAATGGAACAAAATATATTGAATTAATTTCTCTTTTGGACACCACCAGATATGAAAATGTCTTTGTTGAAGCCTATAAACACAGTAGATTCAACACATTGCTTCACAAATGGGTTGTGTTTTCCATGTAAACCCAGAGCGGTAGGAAGATCTTTGATAGGAGTCTCTCTTTCACAATCAGCCACAGCAGCTGGGAACAATAGCTCATTGTTGACGCCACCATCCAGGTCTATTTTAGATTTCTTCCTTTTATAGTTTGTTACAGGACCTGCTTTTCATTCTGATCTCTCCTCCCTGGGGTCAAATAATATAAAAGCTTTAACGTGAAGTCAGCCTCTGTGTCCAGAACTGGCATTTCCCTGCTCATCCAGGAATCTCTTCTCATCAGTACCATGGCGCCCAAGAAAGTTGAGCTGAAAATGGCTGAACCCAAGAAGGAAGCCACTCCAGCCCCAGCAGTCCCAAAACCAGCTCCACCACCAGAACCTGAGGCTCCGAAAGAAACTGACTTTGATCCCAAGAGCATCACGTTGGAGTACACCACAGACCAGATTGAAGAGTTCAAAGAGGCCTTCCAGCTCTTTGACCGCACACTGAAAGGAGAAATGAAGATCACGTATGCCCAGTGCGGGGACGTGATGCGAGCTTTGGGTCAGAATCCAAGCAATGCTGATGTACTGAAGATCCTGGGAAAACCCAGACCAGAGGAGATGAACACCAAGCTGGTGGACTTTGAGACCTTCTTGCCAATGCTGCAGCACATCTCCCGATCAAAGGATAAGGGCAACTTTGAGGACTTTGTGGAGGGTCTGAGGGTTTTTGACAAGGAGGGTAATGGAACCATGATGGGAGCCGAGTTACGACACGTTCTTGCCACACTGGGTGAACGTATGACCGAAGATGAGGTGGATCGCCTCATGGCAGGACAGGAGGACTCCAATGGTTGCATCAACTACTCTTCATTTGTCAATCATATTATTTCAGGATGAACTGGATTCATAGGCTGAATGGATCACATATAGAGGGTACACAAAAAAATAAATAATCCACTGAAATATAAAGTTACTGCTTTAAATAATGTAAAATGAAATTGGTGTCAAATTGACAACCAGAGATAATTGCACCTCTTTAACCACTTTAAATAAAATTAAGTAGAAATAACATCTTTTTTATATATATGGATAACATATTTGTTTATATCACGCATTGTCAGCAGAGGCTCGTGCCAAACAAACTCCCGCAAAAAAATATTTACTGTATAAACTGTGATCCATGAAACTATTGTTTAAACAAATAGCCATTTACTTGTCTGTGAGCATGCTTGGCTGAATAATCCAATGTTATATTTTAGATGTCTAGAACAAATTATACCACTAAGAAGGAAATCATGCATAATAAATAATCAGGAAATATGTTTTTGACTATTGATGATCAAATGTTTTATATAATTGCAAAGGTGATCTCAGCTTTCTAATGACACCTAGTGACACCACATTGAGCTTCTAGTCCACTCAGAGGCTGAGATATTCAATGAAACAACAAGGGTGCTTGAACTGAAAATTAGACTGAAAGTCTATGGACGAGCACATCTGTGAGGGCCACCTATATTTTAGATCTCTATATTGTGATGGAATGTGATAGAGAAAGAAATATTATTTCTAATGCTTTCTGCCAACTAGTGGATTAAAAATATATATATGCTTCTGCCAACTAGTGGATTAAAAGTATATATATATATATATATATATATATATATATATATATATATATATATATGTTGAGGCGAGTCACTACGCCACCACGAGAACCTAGAGTGCATTGGGAATTGGATATGCCAAATTGGGGAGAAAAAAAATATGGAATGACGGAAAAAATTATGGAAAATTATTGTGGTAATGAAATGGATGAAAACAAAGATGTTATACAGGAACAATGATTAAAATTTTTTTTTCACAGAATAGATTAATATATCAATGTAGCAAAATCTACTAATCTGTTTTAAAGACATTTTCAGAAATCTATAGCTTGTACGTTTTACGGATTAAAATTTGATTGAATAATGGTTTGTTTTGAATGTTGTTGTTTTTTTTTTACATTACATTACACTTTAAAAACCATATCCTCTACCTAATTTTTTTGCAATGGAAAATCGACTTTTTCTCATACTGCATATTTCGACTTGTACAATTGTTGAATTAACATCGTTATTCTGTATGTGTTCAGTCACAAATGTGCAAACAATTAAATATTAGATCGCCATGGTTGTATTTTGTCTTACTTAGAACTTTAAAAACTAAAATTTTAGAAACCAGAATTAAGAAACTTAACCACTCCTTTTATGTTTAATAGAAAAAATGATAGCATACAGGTTTGAAATAACATGAGGCTACGTAAATAATCACTGAAAATGTGTTTTGATTTTTTGGGATTAAGTTCAAAGGACAGTACAATCCAGTGTTTGCAGGCTAATGATGTAACACAATACTTATTTCCACATAAAAAGAAACAAATACAGTATATGTAATAAAAAAACGCCATTATTCACAACTGGTTTTAAAATATTGAACGTCTGTAATTTAGGAATAAGGTGCTCCTAGAACATTTCATAATCAAAGCAGAAGTATTTCAAATTAAAATGAGCCTCTAAGCCATTAGTAAAATGAAACATTCTTAATTAAGTTTTGATTGAGTTCCTTAATGAATCACATTTGGCTCAGTTAAGGAAGTAGTCTTGCTGAATGTATCAGCATTTCCAGCTTTTATTACGTATTCTTAAATCTGTGACCTTTTCTCATGCAGTCTGCAGAGTTCAGGTTTCTTTTGAAAACATCTTGGGATTTGGCTTTGATTAGGTGTGGAGTTCCTCTCAGTACGGAGACCAGGCACAAGGACTGTGTCCGTGCATCAGTGGGAATGTGAGCAATGTAATCTCAGCTCAGGAGAGGCACATCGCCCAGCCATGTATTTTGTAAGTGCAGCTGTCTATGGGGAGGGTGCTTTTGAGAGGGAGAGAGAGCATTAAAAAGTGGCCACGAGCACAGGAGAGAGCACAGGGCGATCTTTAAAATCCTTCCTCCTGTCATCGGCCTGACAGCTGCCCTAGGTCGCCTGTCTGTGATCTGGCTGTCGGGCACACACTTGGCCTAGCCTCTATGGCAGCTCATAAACATGAGTTTCACACTCTCAAACACAAGCAACGGCAGTGTGAGAACCTTCAGCACTCCAGCAGGGCAGCTCGATGGGGAGTCCTGAGATGCCGAACTCTGAATCTCAGTCTATCCAGATTGAGCTTTGTGACTTGGCGCTAGTTATTGGCAGAGTTTTGGGGAGTAGTTGACTAAAAGTAGCGACACTACTAATTTAACTACAGTTTTTCAATAGAGTGACAGTAGCTCATTTTCACAATAGTGTAACCTTTACAGTAATTAGGGAGGCAGTAATCAAACACACTCACGCTGGAATTCCAAATCAATTAAGTTTTTTTTTTTTTGGACAGTTGATGTCAATGAACTGGTTGAAATAAACAATTCTCTTATATTTAGTGTTGGGAACTCTTGATTCATTTTAGGTGTGTCATTTGTTTGTACGATTTATGTAAATGAACTAGTTAGTGATGGCAGAAACAAAGCTTTTCGAAACTCTAAAGCGCTTGAAAATCTGCACGCTGGTTGCACCTGCTGGTCAAAACAGTGCAAATGCAACGAAAATACAGACCAAACATGTATAATGACATTTTGTACAAACCAACTGCAAATGTTTTTTGCCATAAAGCCTAAAACATAGTCAACGTATTTGTTAAGGTATATGTTTGGCAAAAACAGCTGCCGGAAATTTACTATAATGTAAATTGTACTGATATTTTTTTTTTACAGTGCATGATTACTGTTCTTGGCTGAGTCATATGGATAATTGAATGCTGACATATGTGATTTGTGTAGCGTCAAAGTATTGGTACTCATTCACTTTCTTTGTATTGACCTACAGAGCACAAACATTCTTCTAAAAATCTTAATTTGTGTTCTGCAGAAGAAAGAAAGTCACACACATCTGGGATGGCATAATGTTGAGTGAATAATGAAAGCGATTTCATTTTTGAGTGAATTATTATGAAGTTATGTGAAGTAGCTTAACCAACACTGATTGGCAGATATGTGGATGTGGTGGTTTAAGTTTTTATGATAGTGTAAAGAGATATTATTTTCATTTAATAATTTACCCGGAAATGAACATGATCTAATTATTTACTCACCCTCAAGTTGTTCCAAATATATACTGTGTTATTTATTTATTTAATATTATTTTTTTTTTTTTTATTGTGTGGGCCAGGCTCATGATTGGGTGGGACAGGGCCATCTGCCCCACGTGAAGGCTGGGCAAAATACAAAGCTTTTTATGACAAAGACCAAAATTTAAGCCATTATTCACTGATAATCTACTAGTTCTCCAATTTCATTTGCATTTTGATTTCAAAATAGTGCATTGGCATGGCAGGTTTGATGCCATTGATGCCAAACAGCACTGGTTCTATCATGTGTCATAGCCAAAACGGAAGATTTGTTTAGGATTACATACAGACAGATTTTTCATTTTTTGGATGAACTACTCCTGTAATGAGAATTAACTTTTTTCCCCTTTGGTTTCCCCTGTATATGCATTTGTAATATATCCGAGTGTTAAGCAGGGTGTGTCTACTGATTATTACAGTTGACTAAAGAGCTGTTGAAACACATTTGTCCATCTTTTCTGAGTGTTTGGCATAATGATGTAGCATGTCTATGGTAATTGACACAATTATGACATTAGACAATTAGCTAATTGATGTAATTATAAATAAATGGATTAAGAAGATAAATATTTCAAATTAACACAGGTAAACTTTGCCAGTTTTCTCTCGTTACTTTAGCAAGGATAAATCTCTCAATGGTGCTTTATTTCCTCAAAAATATAAAGAATAGAAGTTGTTTCCATGGAAACTGTAAGAAGGTAAGTTGACTTAATTTCCAGTGTATAAACAAGATGATTGTGAATTGCACATACATGAACTGACATCCACTATTGTTAAACTTTCCAACCAAGAGAGAGGTTGTTTCTGTGAAGTTGATATTACACAGACAGTAAGTCCAAGTTCAAAGTGGCTTCGATTAAAAGTGTTTCTCATGATTTCATGCCATGATGATTAGTTTAAATTATTTACAACCTTGACAAAACCTCAAATCAGCAAGCATCACTTTAACATTAGATAGTCACTTCTAAAACAATGCACCTGAGTCTTAACAAATTCACAATTTATTTTCACAATATGGATAAAATAATATTAGTTTTCTTATCACTATTTCACACTTAAGGTAGCACAGGGTTCAGTTTTAAATAATTTTACTACTTGAGTAGATGTTGCTATTTTGCCATGTCCACGGTTGCTATGCTCATATTCCTTCTCTAATCGAAATGTTTAACATTTAACACTTTACAATAATGTTGCGCATTCTGAGATACTATTCTGTTCACTACAATTGTACAGAGCGGTTATCTGAGTTACCATAGCCTTTCTGTCAGCTCGAACCAGTCTGGCCATTCTCTGTTAACCTCTCTCATCAACAAGACGTTTCAGTCCACAGAACTGCCACTCACTGGATGTTTTTTGTTTATGGCACCATTCTGAGTAAATTCTAGAGGCTGTTGTGTGTGAAAATCCCAGAAGATCAGCAGTTACAGAAATACTCAAACTAGCCCATCTGACACCAACTATCATGCCACGGTCAAAATCACTGAGATCACATTTTTCCCCATTCTGATGGTTAATGTGAACATTAACTGAAGCCCCTGACCCGTATCTGCATGATTTTAAGCATTGCACTGCTGCTGATAAGTAGGTGGACAGGTGTTCCTAATAAAGTGCTCAGTGAGTGTTTATCACTTACAGTTGTGAACAGCTGTCCGACTCGCGGTTCACCGTTGTTCTTTGAAATCCAGCGCTTTGAACGTGATGTCTCCTCAGCTCCCATGGGATTATACAAGATGGTTTGTCTCACTCTAAAACATTTAATCCTGTTTGATAACATGACATGAATCAGTGTGATAATATCAACATTTTAATATATGGTTAAAAATATCACAATGATCTTCAAATTTACACCATTATGTAAGCAAACTGTCAATCCCTCACTGAGCAATGGCTTACTTTAGCTCATTTCCATCCAATTTATAAATACTTGAGTTATAATGAATAAAGCTTAAGTGCCTGAGCTTGAACAGGGAATATTGCTGTAAGTATGCTATAATTTTTTAATTTTTTAACACAGGCATATCATTTATAAGTTCCAGAGTTCAAAAAGAACTGCATAACAGGAATGACCCAACTGAAGTGAAATATTCCCGCAGTCAAAACACATAAATTCACCTAAAGTATTCTGCAACATAAGCAGTGAACCCAGTCCTGCAGTTCTTGGGTGATGTTCTCTTGGGGGCTGGTGGTCGACAGTGTTCTTTGACAATGTTTTCTGCCTGCCCTGATTATTGACTCAAAGATACTGTGACTCTCTCTGAGTGAACTTGGCTGCTTCCGTCACCTTTAAATAACTAGTAACACTGCTGTGTATGGTGCAACTGTCCTGACACTGTGACTGGGAGGAAACAGAGATGCTGATATAATGTTCTATATGAAGACAGACATTGACCATAAAAAGCTGGGATCATCTATTTTTATCTTAGAGGAGTTCTATCATAAATCTATCATAAATTACTGTATATTACAAACATTACACAATTATTCTGATTTTACTGTGAATGTATACATACACGTATGTAGATGTGTGTTTCCTGTTGGAAATAGCAGGACTTACATGGCAGTCATGTTAAACTATCAGATATGTTTAGGTTGTAGATTTTCATTCTGTTTAAATGAAATGCCGCATCATAGCTGCTTTGCAATGTTGTCATGACACAAATATATCTAGTTTTTGTTTGTGGTGTATTATCATGCCAGATGTGGATGACTGTCTGTCTTCAGCAGAAAACAAATTAAGTTTTTTAAAAGAAGATAGAGCTCTGTCATGTGGATTATTTTATTGCTGCCTAAATTTGACTTTTGGACCGTCAAAGTGCTGGCACCCATGTACATCAATTATAAGGACCTGTCAGAGCTCTATCTTCTAAAAATCTTAATTTGTGTTCGGCTGAAGAAAGACAGTCATACACATCTATCCTCTCATGATTTACTTACCTTTAAGCCAGCTTCAGCAGAACCCAAGCAAGGATTTTTATAAGCATATTTCAGCTCAATTTGTTCATACAATGCAAGTGAATGGGTGCCATTATACTGCTGGCTACTTGACGATCCAAAAGGCATATTTAGGCAGCATAAAAGTTATCCACACAATCAATGAATGCCTTCAGAAACAAATCGATTGGTTTGTGTTATAGATAAATTGATAATTTAATCTTTATTAACTTTTAAAAAATGCTTCCTTTTACCAGTTGACCCATCATGGAGCTGTCACGTGACGTGTACAATGATGCGTTCAAGCAAGAAGTCGGAAGCGCGTGCTTTGTTTACAACAGAGGAACGAATGTTACACAAGAGTTAGGTCATTTCAAATAGCAATACAGTGCTGGGCGGGAGCAAGGATTTAAATTTAAAAACATTTTAATTATCGATTTGTTTCTTACACCAATCTATCGATTTGCTTCAGAAGTATTAATTGATTGACTGGAGTCGTGTGGATTACTTTTATGCTGCCTAAATGTGCCTTTTGGACTGTCAAACAGCCAGCAGCCTGATGGCACCCATTCACTTTCATGGTATGGAAATTTGCTTGTAAAAATCATCACTTTGGTTCTGCTGAAGAATGAAAGTCATACACATCTGGGATGGCTTAAAAGGTAAGTAAATTATGAGAGGATTTTCATTTTTGGGTGAACTAACCGTTTAACCCTTTCTTGGGTCTTTAAAGACCCATTACATCATTCCATCCCCTGTACCTCATACATTTTTTGGAGCTATGCCCACACCTCTTTCGTATTCCTCAACCTTTTATCTCTAAAAAATTGCTAAATTAAAAAAGTGTATAGGGTCATTAAAGACCCGGGATATGTAATTTGTAATCGAAGTGGCTCAGTGGTTAGCACTGTTGCCTCACAGAAAGAAGGTCACAGGTTTGAGTCCTGGGTCAACTGGGCCTTTTTGTGAGGAGTTTGCAGTTTGCATGTTGAGGTTTTTTCAGGAAGGGCATCCAGTGTAAAAATGTGCCAAGTCATTTTGCATCCGGAAAGTATTCACAGCGCTTCACTTTTTCCACATTTTGTTATGTTATAGCCTTATTCCAAAATTGATTAAATTCGTTATTTTCCTGAATTCTACAAAAATTATGTGAATACTTATGTACGACAACGTGAAAGAAGTTTGTTTGAAATCTTTGCAAATGTATTAAAAATTAAGAAATATAAAATCATATGTACATAAGTATTCACAGCCTTTGCTCAATACTTTGTTGAAGCACCTTAGGCACCAATTACAGCCTCAAGTCTTTTTGTGTAAGATGCTACAAGCTTGGCACACCTATTTTTGGGGAGTTTCTCCCATTTTTCTTTGCAGGACCTCTCAAGCTCCATCAGGTTGGATGGGGAGCATCGGTGCACAGCCATTTTCAGATCTCTTCTGAGATGTTCAAGCAGGTTTAAGTCTGTGATATGGCTGGGCCACTCAAGGATATTCACAGAGTTGTCCCTAGCCACTCCTTTGTTATATTGTTGCCCCAGTCTGACATCCAGAGCACTCCAGATCAGGTTTTCATCAATGATGTCTCTGTACATTGTTGCATTCCTCTTTCCCTTGATCCTGACTTGTTTCCCAGTTCCTGCAGCTGATAAACATCCCCACAGCATGATGCTGCCACCACCATGCTTTACTGTAGGGATAGTATTGGCCAGGTGATGAGGTTTCCTCCGGCCATCAGTCTTTGTTTCATCAGACCAGATAATTTTGTTTCTCATTGTCTGAAGAGTCCTTCAGGTGCCTTTTGGCAAACTCCAGGCAGGCTGTCATGTAGCCTTTTACTGAGGAGTGGCTTCCGTCTGGCCAATCTACCATACAGGCCTGATTGGTGAAGTGCTGCAGAGATGGTTGGAACCTTCTGGAAGGTTCTCCTCTCTCCACAGAGAAATGCTGGAGCTCTGTCAGAGTGACCATCGGGTTCTTGGTCACCTCCCTGATTAAGGCCTTTCTCGCCAGATCGCTCAGTTTGGCCGTGCGGCCAGCTCTAGGAAGAGTCCTGGTGGTTCCAACCTTCTTCCATTTATGGATGATGGAGGCCACTGTGCTCATTGGGACCTTCAATGCTGCAGAAATGTTTCTGTACCCTTCCCCAGATCTGTGCCTTGATACAATCCTGTCTCGGAGATCTACAGGCAATTCCTTGGACTTCATGGCTTGGTTTGTGCTCTGACATGCACTATTAACTGTGGGACCTTATATAGACAGGTGTGTGCCTTTCCAAATCATGTCCAATCAACTGAATTTACCACAGATGGACTCCAATCAAGTTGTAGAAACATCTCAAGGATAATCAGTGGAAACAGGATGCACCTGAACTCAATTTTGAGTGTCATGGCAAAGGCTGTGAATACTTATGTACATGTGATTTTTTTTTTTGGTTTTTTTTTGCGATTTTTCATTTTTTATATATTTGTCAAGATTTCAAACAAACTTCTTTCAAGTTGTCATTATGGGGTATTGTTTGTAGAATTTTGAGGAACATAATGAATATAATCCATTTTGGAATAAGGCTGTAACAACAAAAAGTGAAGCGCTGTGAATACTTTCCGGATGCACTGTATATGGATCACAGATGGTCCACTGTGGTGACCTCTAACAGGAGCAGCTGGAAGAAGAATTATTCATATCTAGAAAAGTTTCTTATCATATTATATCTATTTATTTGTTTATTACAAGACAAATAAGTACTATATTCATACAAATTTAGTTCTAAATCACATTGATTTTCTGTTACAACTATTACTGACAAAGTATCAGTATTCCATATGTGTACACATGCATATTCTATTTCTTATTCAAGGTGGCGCTGATGTGTCACTGATTGATTTCATTTACATTTGACATTGCTATTTGAATAAGAAGCAATGTGGAAGTAAACTATAGTATATCAAGTGTAATACATGAACATTATTATATAAATATTGTCATTTGGTTTTACTACCGAAAGTATGTAAGTTGTACATCTATTTAGACTCAAAAATAAAACACATTATGTGTAGTAGCTTATGTGTAGATTATGTGTTATTTGTATCTCAATATGTGTTTGACAGCCTGTTGTATGTCATGAAATTTCAGTGTGGAAGTAATGAATCCTGTTTTAGATTTGTTGCATCATCCCTTTTATATATGAAAACATTAAAATCTATCAGAATATATTCTATTCAATTATTTTCTAATTGTCTTGAACATTTGACACCAATTGGCCATTTTGTAGATCCATTTTGGTAGACATACATGCCGGGTTGCTAAAGACCCAAGAATGAAATAAAGTTTGGTGAAACGCCATTTACGGGTTAAAATCAACACATAATGCAATACCAAGTGCAATTTCCAATTGCAATTCTGTATGTTTGTTTGAAAGAAGACCTATCACAATTCAGTATGCAAATATTATCATGACACCATTGCAGATACATTTTGACATATCAATGTAAGTCAGTGGGACATTTTCAAAGTTTAATTGTACAATTCTTAAAATGTGTAAAGTAAAAAACAATAAAAAAGTATAGCACACCTAAGAATTAAATGATCTACAGAACAAAGTTTGAATGGAGTCTCTACATTAAGCGGTTCAGGCTAAATAAATTAAAGAAGTTTAATACTTTACAGACAGATAATAATGATAAAAGCTTTAATTAACTATAGATTTATCTCCTTATATTATTTCAAAAAGTTGAGAGTGGCAAAACATTAATACATAAATAAATGAATAGATTTGCGAAAGACAGCTAATCAATGTGCCATTGACCATTTGAAAAGTTTCAATAGTTTGACACATTTTATTTCTAATAGATTGATATTTATTTAGAATATTTTTATGTTAAAATCTGAGATTCGATTGCAAGATTAATTATTACTTACTAATAATATGTAATGTAAAACCATATTGACTTGTGGGTGGGCTTTTTTTTTTTTTACTTAGGCTGTATGCAACCACTCATAACACCCTATCAAAAAAACAAACAAAAAACCCACCTAGCAATGCCCTAACTACCATCCAGAACACCCTATCAAAAAACAAAACAAATTAAAAAAATTTATAAAACCACTCAGAACACATTAGCAACTGCATAGCAACATGCTAAAAAAACACTTTGAAAACCTTAGCATTCACAAAAGCAAAACCCTGGCAACCACTCAGAATAAACTAGCATAGTGGCACTGAGTTTAACGTGGGCAAGAACATTCAGAAATCATGCTTTAGAAATCTACAGTAGTATACATTTATTCTAATTATAACACTGGATTTGTGAGCTCTTTAATTGACTCAGGTTAAGTGAAGGGGACAGAACAATGGCGCAAATGTCTAAAAAACAGATATACAATATGTAATTTAGCAGTGGTGCATGGTAATGTCTGCGTTGTTATGCGTTACACATCTAAATACTGTGCTTTCCAGGATTATATGCAAAATTTGGATGTTAAGACTCAGAGAATGAAATTAGATTTGCAGTAACAAGTTTTCTCTTAATGCTGAGAAAAGCCTCTCAGCACCAAAGAGACAAAATAGAGATAATGGTCTGCAACCGTTTTACTGAAGTCTTTAATTGGCCCAAAGCACATAGAGGATGCTATAAAAGGTGCTCAATACAAATTACATTCATGGAAAATGAGAGAGAGAGAGTATAACCCGAGGCAGAGGCAACTAATTCAAAGGTATTGCATTAGTAAAAGAAATTGCTATTACTTTGGAGTAAAAAAAAAAATACAACTAATCCTATAGAGTTACGTGAGACAGAGGAACATTAAATGGCCTGTGTTCACTTTTGATGGTTGAAATACTAGTAGTTTTGGCTCTGAATTTATGGACATTCTCTTCACTCTCCACATGAAATTTTAAAACTTAAGTATGTGCTATAATTCATCTAAACCTATTCTGAACAACATTTTCCCAATTATAATGCATGCAGTTTTTATGAGCTGATTAATTGTGAGACTACATGAAATGTTTGTGTTTTAAAAAATGTGTTACTGCAGGACAATTGAAGTGAACTGCAGAAAAGCTGCACAAAAAGGTGATTAAAACTGGTGAGAAAAAAATATGTAACAATAACTAGTTACAATCCCTAAGAATTACAATTTTCCCTATTAAATTGTTACCTAAATTTTTAATGTAGAGGGGGAAAAGGTTGGGACATGTAATTTGTCAACTCCTTTTATTTAATTGTTTGGTAATATGTCACATCACAGTGTTCATCTATCCTTATATTTACATAGTTACGTACTAAATAATCCTAATGAACATGTTTTTCAGTGTGCATTTTAGCAAATGTCTTAATTAGCCACTCCCTCAACTTAATAGTCTGACCAACATGAATAAAATATCTGTGGGCCGCTCAATAAAAACATAATAAAGAATGCCAGAGGGAAACTTCACTGGAGAAACACATTATATTGTTTTTTGAAAAGGCCAATTATTTCTACTGAACAATTGTCTCCAAACTTCTGAGGTTCAAATAATGAGAGCATATTGCACTGAAGATGACCATGGTGTAGGTGTGAAGTAAAAACAAGATAAATCATAAATAACATGGATTTATATATTCTTCAAGGAGAACATTCCTCAAACATGCCCTTCAGCTGGAAAATTCTGAAAAACACTAAATAAATCACCAAATGCTTTATTAATCACCAGGTTGGAGCTGGAATAATCAAATAGTTAGTCATGCATGATCAATTTACCCAGCATGTGCTTATCAAATGTTAATTGGGCCTCATAATTGATTTATTTCCTTTTATGTTTGGGATTTTCGAAAATCTATACTTATAATATTGGTTTGGATTAGGCGTAAATACTTGGTTTAACAGACTGAGGGAAATGTGCCTATTATGTTCTAGAAGGTGTGTTTCAAGTGGTCATGTCATGAGGAATACAATGTTCTTTCATATTTTGACATATAAGAGGTCATTGTACTATAAAAACATACTGTAAGTTTCAGAACTCAAAACTTCCTCTCTAGTCTAAGAGCATTTATTGTTTCACCCCTGCAAAAGCAACCTGTTTTGAAATCGGCCCCATAGTGACGTAGGATTGGGGTGTTCATTTGAATATCCCACTTCCAAAATATATGTAATGGCCGCAGGGATTGGATTGAGAGAGCGGCTGAGGTACGCCAACACTGAAAGTGGTACTATACACTCACCTAAAGGATTATTAGGAACACCTGTTCAATTTCTCATTAATGCAATTATCTAATCAACCAATCACATGGCAGTTGCTTCAATGCATTTAGGGGTGTGGTCCTGGTCAAGACAATCTCCTGAACTCCAAACTGAATGTCAGAATGGGAAAGAAAGGTGATTTAAGCAATTTTGAGCGTGGCATGGTTGTTGGTGCCAGACGGGCCGGTCTGAGTATTTCACAATCTGCTCAGTTACTGGGATTTTCATCCACAACCATTTCTAGGGTTTACAAAGAATGGTGTGTTAGCAATCCTTGTTAGTTGTCCTTTGTCTTTGAAGACTGCAGTGTACACCTTTGTATGATATCTTCAGTTTTTTTTTTTTTTTTGGCAATTTCAAGCATTGTATAGCCTTCATTCCTAGTGTCTAGAGAAAGCTGTTTCTTTTTTGCCATTTTTGACCTAATATTGTCCTTAAGACATGTGGCAACTCAAAAACAAGCACAAAGACAATGTTAAGCTTCATTTAACGAACAAAATATCTTTCAACTGTTTATGATATAATGGCAAGTGATGTTCTAGGACTAAATTAGCAATTTAGCATGATTACTCAAGGTTGGAGTGATGTCTGTCGAAAATGGGGGCCAGTCTAGATTTGATCAAAAATACAAAATTTCAAATAGCGATTGTGCTGTTTTTTTACATCAGTAATGTCCTGACTATACTTTGTGAAGTTGAATGGCACTTTGGTGAATTAAAGTACCAATTTCCTTCAGAAAGAGCAAAATCTGTACACTTTTGGCCACCAGTATATATATATATACACTCACCTAAAGGATTATTAGGAACATACTAATACTGTGTTTGACCCCCTTTCGCCTTCAGAACTGCCTTAATTCTATGTGGCATTGATTCAACAAGGTGCTGAAAGCATTCTTTAGAAATGTTGGCCCATATTGATAGGATAGCATCTTGCAGTTGATGGAGATTTGTGGGATGCACATCCAGGGCACGAAGCTCCCGTTCCACCACATCCCAAAGATGCTCTATTGGGTTGAGATCTGGTGACTGTGGGGGCCATTTTAGTACAGTGAACTCATTGTCATGTTCAAGAAACCAATTTGAAATGATTCGAGCTTTGTGACATGGTGCATTATCCTGCTGGAAGTAGCCATCAGAGGATGGGTACATGGTGGCCATAAAGGGATGGACATGGTCAGAAACAATGCTCAGGTAGGCCGTGGCATTTAAACGATGCCCAATTGGCACTAAGGAGCCTAAAGTGTGCCAAGAAAACATCCCCCACACCATTACACCACCACCACCAGCCTGCACAGTGGTAACAAGGCATGATGGATCCATGTTCTCATTCTGTTTACGCCAAATTCTGACTCTACCATCTGAATGTCTCAACAGAAATCGAGACTCATCAGACCAGGCAACATTTTTCCAGTCTTCAACTGTCCAATTTTGGTGAGCTCTTGCAAATTGTAGCCTCTTTTTCCTATTTGTAGTGGAGATGAGTGGTACCCGGTGGGGTCTTCTGCTGTTGTAGCCCATCCGCCTCAAGGTTGTGCGTGTTGTGGCTTCACAAATGCTTTGCTGCATACCTCGGTTGTAACGAGTGGTTATTTCAGTCAAAGTTGCTCTTCTATCAGCTTGAATCAGTCGGCCCATTCTCCTCTGACCTCTAGCATCAACAAGGCATTTTCGCCCACAGGACTGCCGCATACTGGATGTTTTTCCCTTTTCACACCATTCTTTGTAAACCCTAGAAATGGTTGTGCGTGAAAATCCCAGTAACTGAGCAGATTGTGAAATACTCAGACCGGCCCGTCTGGCACCAACAACCAAGCCACCCTCAAAATTGCTTAAATCACCTTTCTTTCCCATTCTGACATTCAGTTTGGAGTTCAGGAGATTGTCTTGACCAGGACCACACCCCTAAATGCATTGAAGCAACTGCCATGTGATTGGTTGATTAGATAATTGCATTAATGAGAAATTGAACAGGTGTTCCTAATAATCCTTTAGGTGAGTGTATATATATATATATATATATATATATATATATATATATATATATTTCTACCAGAAAGACTCGGGATAATAATACTGAACAATTAACCATTTATTTACAGCTCGGCAAACAATATAAAGATAAAAGTTGTTTGGCGTAGGCCCCGTCCGTAGCTCGCAATCCGGGGGTCCGGACTCTGCATTTCCTGCCTGCCGATGAAGGCAGGGGCGCAGCCGACCCCCAGTGAGGTATGGGAAGGGACCATCCTGGTGGTGGTGGGGAGGAAGGAAGGAATCATCTTGGTGGTGGGGAGGGTGGAGGTGAACAAAAGTGTCAGCATCTGTGAACTCAGACATGTGTAAGTACCCATCTTTTATACTGCAAGTGTTAGAACGCGATTGGATAGATGAGAAGGTAATGAGTGACGTAACAATTGAGTCTTCCCAGCAGAACTTATGCTAAAGCTTCCATTTCTACCAGAAAGACTCGGGAGAATAATACTGAACAATTAATCATTTATTTACAGCTCGGCAAACAATATAAAGATAAAAGTTCTTTGGCGTAGGCCCCATCCGTAGCTCGCAATCCGGGGGTCCGGACTCTGCATTTCCTGCCTGGCGATGAAGGCAGGGGCGCAGCCGACCCCCAAAGAAGGTGGAAGAAAAATTCCACCGGGACGGGACCTACTGCTGCTGTGTAAACGTTAAGCATTAATAGAGCTGACGCTTTCGTACGAGCGACTTTTGAGAAGTTTGGGACGCACTACTACTGATCAACCAGTTTATCCCTGAGAACGAGTTGAAGGGAAACGAGCATGAAGGAATAGAGATATAACTGTGAAATTGGCTAATATAGTGTCAGGAGAGTCAGTGGAACAAGCCTGGTCACATAGAACCAATGCCGCTAGGGCCACGAGACCACTGGCCATTTTTTACATATAGGACAAGGCATCGATATGCCACGAGGCAACTATAGACCACATGGAACAAGCGACATAGACGACGGCCACTAGGCCACATAGAACCAATGCCGCTAAGGGCCACGAGACCACTGGCCATTTTTTACATATAGGACAAGGTAACATTGTGCCACAAGGCCTTTAGACCCACACAGAGATGTGGCCTTTGGGAGTAATAACCCAAAATAGTATACCCCCCAATATAGTCTAACTATGCCACTCTCATTTATTAAACTGGGATGGGAGACCCAACTAATACCCCAGAATAAAGATATACCCCACGCTAATGATATTCAAGTGAATGAACCAATTGGAGGCTGATGCAACAAAAGCAATATGAACATTATTTATTTGTAATCTTCAATCAGAATAGTTAAAATATTTCTTTGTATAAAACAACCATTAATGACAGTAATACATCAAAGGCACTTACATGAATTCTCATAGACAAATGTTCATATGAAAAACTACACTAAATGAAGTTGGACCGGACCACAGTGCTCAATGTTGACAGGGATCCACGTTTAATTCACCATGAGTACAAGGCTCCAAAGGGTTCAGCACACCACAAAAACAGCAACCGAGGTTATACTAAATCAACCATAAAGTGTTTTGTTAGTACATACCAATTCTAATCACACCACACGAGTGGTCACCTTAATACATTGAGCATTGAGCCCTGCCCACTAACTATGAGAACATAAGCAATGCCCGCTTCAGTCTAAGAACAAGTAAAGTGCAAACAGCGCTACTATGATCAGCTGTATAGGAAGCTATCCAAATTTCACATACCACTGGCACTTCCCCAACCCAATCTTTCATATTGCACACTGCTCAAATACAACAATTTGTCTCAATGGTAAAATATTAATAATCAGAAGAACATGACCTTAATCATAGAAGTTCATAGGCCTGATATAACTGAATAATAAAAACATACAAAAGTTTCATACATGAGAAAACAGTGGCTGGATGTCCAAACAGAGTACACAAAGAGAGACGGTGTTCATTCACGAAAGGCTCCCAATGACCCTGTGTGCACTGAAGCGCACAAACGCCGGAGCGTGCACAAACCAGTGCGCACGGGACCTAGTATAATGACGGGTTTGGGCTAAGCCGCCCGCACCAGCACACGGCAGCAATTACGCAAACACCCTGTAACACCAGCACCGTCTGGACACGAGAGAGAGAGCATTCCCAGCGAATGTCAAACTTCGTTCTGTTTACCCGCCCATTCGGCGTTAACCTCCGAGACGCTTCCGCGATTCAGTTACTGGAGACTGCACATGCACACACACACACTTCAACACGCAGGACGCCAACACCTGGCTGTCTACGCTCACCTAGAATCGCGGTTCCACTCCCCTCCGTTTCCTGTCTAATCGGCCGACAACACGCAAGAACCCACCCTTATGGACACCTCTACATTTAAGCCCTTGCTACCCGCTCCTGGATCCTAAAGTCCCACTGGCTACATCGACAAGGCCAGCTGGGCCACAAGGCTGCTAAAGCCACACAGAGACAGAATCACTCATGGACACGGCATTAGGCCACAAATAACCAATGCCATAACTGGCCACAAGACCACGGGACAAGGCCACATTAGGCTACACGGTCACAGTAGACCACACTGAACTTAGAATGGGCCACGAGGCCACACGGAACTAAGGCCGTAAGGCAACAAGGCAACATTATGCCACAAGGCCTTGAGACCCACATAGAGACAAGGCCCTCTGGGCCACAAGGCTGCTAATGCCACACACGAGACCAATGAGACACGGCCACTAGGCCACACAGAACCATGCCGTAACAGGCCACAAGACCATGGGACAAGGCCACATTAGGCTACACGGTCACAGTAGACCACACTGAACATATATATGCTTAGATTATCTTTTTTTGAATTTAGATTAGTTCTAGTAAGCTAGAACTATGACAGATAATGAAAGAGCATGACACCACCACCAGTAGTTGCATAGGTATATACCTGGACAGTTATAGGAGCTTGCTGAGCTTAGAGGATAGTTTTTGAGTCGGGTCTTATAAGAGACTCGAATGCGGTGGAACGCCATCTACCCAAGGAATGGTAGCTGATGTAGAAATGAGGAGATTTATGACAAATTAAGAAATTTAGCCATAGATGAGAAGGGACAAAATTGTTATAAATTGAAATTGTTAGTGTGATGCCGGAACATTGGAATCATTCATAGAGTGCTTAAGGAAGAGAGTAAAGAATTAGGTGAAAGGAGTAGATCGGAGAAGGACAGATCACGAGCGGGATCGAAATGATTGGTAGCTGATGTAAATTGCCCTGGACGAATAAAACCATAGAAAGCAGTTAGAAACACAGCTTCTAGCAAAATATTGATGTACGTAGAAAAAGGCCTGGCAAATAGAAGAGATTAGTCTTTGCAATAAAGGCAAAGTAAAAGGCAGCCGTTATGTGGAGAATGATAGAGGATTTGCTTATGCATGAGCAATGAACGAATAGGAGAAGCGGTGAATAAACTTGGAAAGTCGGGGTTGAAATATTTGCGTAGAATTGAATGCCTGCTAGTAATCTACAGATGGAGGAAGGTGTAGATTAGGTTTCTGGAGGTGA
This sequence comes from Moxostoma hubbsi, assembly GCA_032164185.1. Classification (NCBI taxonomy): domain Eukaryota; kingdom Metazoa; phylum Chordata; class Actinopteri; order Cypriniformes; family Catostomidae; genus Moxostoma; species Moxostoma hubbsi. The sequence continues at coordinate 23,173,475 of JAVLUX010000044.1, read as the reverse complement.
AGACGAGAGAGGAGCAAGCAGTCGTAATCAAAAATGGGAAATATGGAAATCTGAAAGAAAGCAAAACGTAAAGAATGAAGACCAAGCGGAAATGTAAGCTCTATAAGTGGAAGGAGCTACTCCTTTAGCCATGAAATGACTGGCTGAACTAAGTCTAAATCGTCTAATTTAACATAGTAGCTGATAGGTGAGGGCACTGAGTTGGATCCGTATGAACTGAAGGGCAAAAGCCGTCTGAAAGTCTGAAAACGAAAACGGGAGAGCGCGTCGGTGATAGCATTGGAGTAGCCTACTATGAGAGCAGCTTTGATAATAAAATGAAGACGACAGATTGCCATCATAGTCTGGCGAGATAACCGACCTTATAAATGATGGCGACGGTGGCTTCGTTATCGCAGAACATCAGTATGTTTTACCTAGACCGCGCTGAACCCCAGATGACGCTGGCTACAACTAGAGGATAAATTTCGTGGAGTGCGGAAGAGACAGAGCCAGAAGACAACTAGGAAAAGCAATTGGCCATTATTCTGCGAACCATTGCCCTTAAAAGTACCCCCCGAAGCCAATAGAGGGGGCGGCATTGGTAAATAGTTGAAGTTCTTCTGATGATTCAAAAGCAACGTAATAAAAGAAAAAGTCGTTCCAATCATTTAACAGATAAGTCTGAAATTTGATGTCGGACGGGCAGCCTTCGTAAAACTGACCGAGTCACTAATTTCTTGCACGGAATGAGCCAAAGTTAACGGCCGAGAAATGAAAGCCCTACCTTGAGGAATTATGCTCGTGATAAAAAAAAAAATTAAGGTGACCGAGCAACGAAAGCACGTCATGTTCGAAATGATACCGAGGGAAGGAAAAGTTTCCAGGAAGGATCTAATACTTAAAATCTTTCGTGAGGGAGAGAAGCTTGCATTAAAACCGTGACTAGGAAAATGCCGAGGAATACGAGCGAAGTAGAGGGGCCCATTGATTTTGTATTTTTTTTTTTCTTCTTCTTCTTCCGCCGAGAGGGGAACGGCGATGTCACTAAATACCTGTTTAAGTATGTCAAGGATTTAAGATTGGGAAGACGGAAAATAGGAGCAGACAGATTAATGGAATGAAAACATTACGCCGGGACGCCGTTAAATTTTGCCATGCGAAGACCTCTGCTGTATAAAGAGTGTCTTATGTTTTCAGCACCATGGACAGCGGCCGGATCATTGCATGTGAACGCTATGAGCGCTGCAAATGGTACGGGCTAAAGTTTTTTGCCTCCGAAATGGTGAACGAGCAGTTCGGTAACTGTAACTGACCAGTCTAGTCTTGAGTTGTAAATGAGAATGAAAGAAGCGGATTTGCAGAGAATGCCTTGTGATATTCATGAAACAACGTGCCCCCGTGACTTGGCTAAAGTCTGCAATGATGGTTAGATAGAGATCTAACTCTTCCCTTCTCTCGGGATAACTTTGGCACAAAATGTCTCTGTAGATACTAAAAGTGATCACGAATTCGCCAAACGAGGTTTTAAGAGGGACTGCCACGTCACCACAGTTGACCATTTTCCTGCCAGCCGCAGGTGACGGAAGCAGAAATGAGGCCAAGTTAATATCTTTACCTTGGATAATGATGGCTCTTGGTTGTGGGGACACTGATGCGGCAGCTGGTGAAACAAAAACGCCTACCAGAAGCTTGAGCTGGAGTTGCTGTGGATAGACTGAAATTTGAAAGTGCCGGTGGAGAGGAGACATCTTGAAATGGTGTCTGGATCGTTGGTAGAGAAGCAGGCAGAGTAGAAGATGTAGAAGGCACGTTCGAAGGGTTGCTTAATCCGAAAGGAGGGGGTGAAAACTGAAGAATCGCTGAAGAGTTCGAGGCCGGATCTGAGCTGAAGTTAGGATTGATGAAGAAATGTTTGACAAACCGACATTTTAGATTCCAGTCCGTTAACGGTTTGAGAAAGGCTTTGAACTGCGGAGAAAATCTGGTAATTCATGTCTGTAGGTTCAGTTGACAGCGGAGAAGATGGCACAGAGCGGGCAGCGATGATCTTTTTTGATAGATGAGGTGAGGATGATTTAGCCGATCTTTTCTTGCCAGTTGGTTTTAGCTGAGCTGTCGAAGTTGGAGCTTTTGAAGACGAATAAGGGGAAACAGGCGGATTACCCAGGGTGTTTTGGGCCAGAAAGAGAATATTTCTCTAGAAGGGCCTTGGCTGACCGGTATGCCGGCGTCCTCAAGAGCGATGACCGTGTCTTCGAATGATCACTGCACCCATGGAGAAGTACGGCACTGGATGCATGAGCTGCGGCGAGCAGGAGGAGGAGACAGCGGGACGAAATCATCGTCAGAATCAGAGTAAACGCAAACGAATTGCGTGTCCTTAGACGTGTTTGGTCGGCAACTGACATGAACAATGAACGAAAGCGTCAGCATCTGTGAACTCAGACATGTGTAAGTACCCATCTTTTATACTGCAAGTGTTAGAACGCGATTGGATAGATGAGAAGGTAATGAGTGATGTAACAATTGAGTCTTCCCAGCAGAACTTATGCTAAAGCTTCTTATCAGTACACTAATTGTCTAAGCCTTTGTTTGTTTCTAACGACCCACTTTGCAAGGATTATTTTTCTCCCTTTTGAGTGGCAAACATGTAAGGATGACGTTGACACAGTGTAAATTTTAGAGCTATTTCAATGTTTTTTCCAAACATTAAAAGGGAAAGATGAAGACAATGGCGCTTCATAATTTCTCACCACGAGGCTCTATCTCCACTTGTTCCAGTTCTATGGCCTCCAGATTTAGAGCTCAGTGTGCTGGAGCCATTTGGGATTTCGGCTTTGTGTGAAAAGATAGGAGTATGAATGGACTCGGGAATCCTTCTCGTGTTTGTAGCCCTCCTTCTGAGCGAATGCGTGAGTCTTGTTGGATATGCTCTGAGGCCTACTTCGGTGGCCATTTTCTGATGAACAACACGTGCATAAGACCATGCACGTCGTGAGCTGTTGCCATTAAAAAAAAGCCGTATAAGAGAATTCACATTTATTCATTTGGCAGACGCTTTTATCCAAAGTGACTTACAAAAGAGGAAAATATAAGCGAATCATCTTAAGGAGACATTTGTACGAAAAGTGCCACTAGCATCAGAATAGTATTCATTTTTTTTAGTGACTGATTAAGTGCTCTTGGAAAAGATGTGTTTTTAGCCGTTTTTTGAAGACAGAGAGTGAGTCAACTTCATGGATGGAGTTCCAACTTAGTATGATGAAACTGAGAGTCCGGGAAAGTGTTTTGGGGCCTCTTTGTGTTGGCACAACAAGGCAACGTTCTTTAACTGACCGCATGCTTCTGGCAGGAGTGTAGATCTGCATAAATGAATTTAATACGTGCATCAACCGGCAGCCAGTGGAGAGAGACAAAGAGTGGTATAACATGCGCTCTCTTTGGTTCATTAAAGACCAGACGTGTTGCTGCATTCTGGATCATTTGCAGAGGTCTAATTGCACATGCAGGAAGGCCTGCAATGAGAAAGTTACAGTAGTCCAGTCTAGTTATGACAAGTGACTGAACAAGCAGTTGTGTGGCATGTTCAGAGAGGAAAGGTCTTATTTTCCTGATATTGTAGAGTGTAAATCTACATGATCTTGCAGTCTTTGAGATGCGGTCTGTGAAATTTAGCTTGTTGTTGATGGTTACCCCTAGATTTCTGACCGTTTTGTAAGGCAATACTGTAGCTGAACCCAGCTGCATGGTGATGTTGTGTTCAACAGCAGGGTTGGCTGGAAAGACAAGGAGTTTGGTCTTGGCTGGATTGAGTTTCGGGTGGTGTTCCTTCATCCAGGCAGAGATGTCTTCCAGACAGGCAGCGATTCGAGCAGTCACTGTGGTGTCGTTGGTCTCCAAAGACAAGCAGAGTTGCGTGTCGTCAGCGTAGCAGTGGTAAGAGAAACCATGTGACTGAATGATGGGTCCCAGTGATGTGTATATGGAGAAGAGAAGTGGCCCAAGCACTGATCCCTGATGTACCCCAGTAAGTAACTGATGTGGCTTGGATACCTCACCTCTCCAGGCTACCTTGAAGGATCTATCTGAGAGATAGGAGGTCAACCAGTCAAGCACAGTTCCTCTGATGCCGAGAGTAGAGAGGGTGGAGAGAAGGATCTGATGGTTGACTGTGTCAAAGGCTGCAGAAAGGTCCAGCAGAATCAGAACAAATGATTTGGATTCAGCTTTTGCCTGTCTCAGCGACTCTGTCTCGGTGGAGTGTCCACTTTTGAAGCCTGACTGATTGTCATCCAGCTACTTGTTCTGTGAGAGATAGGCAGAGATCTGATTGAAAACTGCCCTTTCAAGTGTTTTTGCCATGAATGGTATGAGAGAGACTGGTCTGTAGTGTTCTATCTGTGTGGGGTTAAGTGCAGGTTTTTTCAGCAGTGGGGTTACTTGAGCCTGCTTAAATGTAGTGGGAAAAGTGACTGTAAGTAGAGATTAGTTAATTATGTGTGTAAGTGCAGGTAGGATGGACAGAGAGATGGCCTGGAGAAGGTGTGATGGAATGGGGTCAAGGGAACAGGTCGTGGGGTGGTTGGATTTTAGAGACCTCAGTGTCAGTCAGAGGAGAGAACATAGAGAAAGAAGAGTTGTGTACAGGAGGTGGGTGTTTGACAGGGTTGTAATGAATGTATTGCTGATGGTTGTAACCTTATTTGTAAAAAATGTGGCGAAAATATCTGCTGTCAGTGATGTGTCAGGTGGTGGAGGGGGAGGATAGAGAAGTGTGCTGAATGTTCTAAATAAGCTACGAGTGTCTGTGGTGCTGTTGATCTTGGTCTGGTAATAGGAGGTTTTTGCAGCTTTAACGTTATCTGAAAAAGTTGCAAGCAGAAGCTGATATTTACCTAAATCTGCTGGATCTCTATATTTACACCATCTCCTCTCAGCTGCTCTGAGATCAGTCCGATGTTCACGAAGAACGTCAGACAGACATGGGCTGGGTGGTGTAGTACGAGCTGGTCTAGAGGAGAGAGGACAAATGTTGTCTAGAAAGGTTGTTAAAGTAGGGTTAAGTGTGTCTGTGGCAGTTTTTACATCAAGCGTGGAAAATAAATGTATTGTGTGAAGAGAGGTAAAGACATCAATGGAAAGGTGAGAGGGTGAGAGGAAACCAACGGTGGAGTCTGTTTTACTATAGATGGTAGAATCATGTTGAATTGAACAAAGTAGTGATCAGAGACATGTAAAGGTATAACAAGAATATTTGAGGTGGTACAGTTATGTGTAAAAATGAGGTCCAGCTGGTTGCCCGATCTGTGAGTTGCTGTGGTGTGTAGTCTTTCCAAATAAAATGAGGCCAGAAGAGTATTCAGTTCAGTGGCTTGGGGCTTGTCTTGGTGTATGTTGAAATCGCCAAGAACCACAAGTGGCCTGCCATCCTCTGGCAAGGAGGACAGCAGGACATCAACTCCTCAATAAAGTTTGTCCGCTGACCTGGAGGGCGATAGATGACAACAACATGTATTTTTGTGGGATGCACTTGTAGTAACGGCATGAAATTCAAAAGATGTATTGTTACATAGTGAAGCCTGTGGTAAAAAGTCCAGTTATTATGAATGAGAAAACCTGGTCCCCCATCCCTACCGGTATGACGAGGGGTGTGAGAGAAGGAGACGATGTTGGAGAGAGCAGCAGGTGTTGCTGTATCCTCAGGATGTATCCATGTCTCCGTCAGTTCCAGGATTCTGAGGGTGGACTGTGTGGCAAAGGCTGGAATGAATGCAGCTTTGTTCACAGCAGACTGGCAGGTCCAGAGTCCCACTGAGAGTGAGAGCGGAGCAGGTGTTGAAGTGCAAAGTGGCCGTTGCGTTTGGTCTTTCATCTGCATCTTGTGAACAGTCTACAACAGATAACTGGGATGTGCTTGAAGGCATGTGTTATTAGTAAACTAGACATGTTAGTATGTAGAGGTAAAATAATAAGAGATATAATAAAAAATACTTAAGTGCTTTGGTGAGTGGCGCATTGTCGGTATCCTTGCTCGGTGGACTCACACAGGTAGACTCGCTGGTCTTTACCCAAGTAGGTCTTCACACGAGGAGGGCTTGACACGAGGGCTACCACTTCCGCTGCCGCTTCCGCGTCAGCATTCAGTCCAATAAATACACACTTTTAACGAGCAGTTCAGTGGAAAAAGCAGCCACGCCTTAATGCTACTTAGCACAATAAAGCTAGTCAAAAGTCAAATCAAAAGTCAAATCACTTTATTGTCACACTACTGTGTACACGAGTGCAACAGTAGGTGAAAGTCTTGTGTGCAGTTCCGAGCAACATTGCAGTAAAAACAGTGACGAGACATATACCACTTTACAATAAACAACATATTTACACAACACAATTTACATAACACATGTACACATACTTACACAACAATTTACATATCAAATGTACACAATACACACAATGTAGAATACACATACACTAGATAAGGGTATAAATATATATATATATATATATATATATATATATATATATATATATATATATATATACACTAATTGAATTGGGAGCGAGAGTATATTTGACAGAATGAAGATGAATAAAGTGCAGTGCTGATTGTTGATCATGAGAGATCATGTGTTCAAAAGTCTTATTGCATGTGGGGAAGAAGCTGTCATGTAGTCGGGTGGTGCGGGTCCTGATGCTGCGATACCGCCTGCCTGATGGAAGCAGTGAGAGCAGCCCATAACTCGGGTGGCTGGAGTCTCTGATAATCCTCCGAGCTTTTTTCACACACCGTCTGTTATATATATATCCTGGAGGGAGGGAAGCTCACCTCCGATGATGTTTCTGGCAGTTCGCACCACCCTTTGCAGGTCTTTGCGGTTGTGGGTGGTGCTATTGCCGTACCAAGCGGTGATGCAGCCAGTCAGGATGCTCTCTACAGTACTGGTGTAGAACCGTGTGAGGATGTGGTGGTTTATTCCAAACTTCCTCAGCCGTCTCAGGAAGAAGAGGCGCTGGTGAGCTTTCTTCACAACAGCCTCAGTGTGGACGGACCATGTGAGTTCCTCAGTAATGTGGACACCGAGGAACTTGAAACTGCTGACTCTCTCCACCAGTGCTCCATTACTGGTGATGGGGCTGTGTTCTCTGTCTTTCTTCACGTGTCAGAGTGTGCACCTCCTCTCTGTAGGCTGTTTCATCATTGTCAGTGATCAGACCTTCCACCGTCATATCATCAGCAAACTTAATGATGGCATTGGAGCTATGTGCCGCCACACAGTCATGTGTGTAAAGGGAATACAGGAGTGGGCTGAGAACACAGCCCTGCGGGGCTCCAGTGTTGAGGGTCAGTGATGAGGAGATGTTGCTGCCCATTCTAACCACCTGACGTCTGCCTGACAGGAAATCCAGGATCCAGCTGCACAGCGAGCTGTTTAAGCCCAGAGCCCGGAGTTTCACATCAAGCTTGGAGGGCACTATGGTGATAAATACTGAGCTATAGTCTACAAACAGCATTCTCACATATGTGTTCCTTTTTTCTAGATGGGAGAGAGCAGTGTGTATTGTAGATGCAATGGCATCATCAGTGGAGCGGTTATTGCGGTAGGCAAACTGCAATGGGTCCAAAGAGGTGGGCAGAACAGAGCAGATGTAATCTCTGATCAACCTCTCAAAGCATTTGCTGATGATGGGGGTGAGGGCAACAGGACGCCAGTCATTTAAGCAAGTGATTTTTGATTGCTTCGGTACAGGCACAATGGTTGATGTTTTGAAGCATGTGGGGACTACAGACAGGGAGAGGGACAGGTTGAAAATGTCCGTAAAAACACCAGCCAGTTGGTTCGCGCATGCTCTGATGACACGGCCCGGAATGCCGTCTGGACCCGCGGCTATGCTGATATTCACCCGTCGAAAGGATCGGGTTACATTCGCAACAGAGACGGAGAGTGAACCAACCTCTGTAGTATCGACCGCGAGTGCTCTCTCCGCGAGGGTGGTGTTGTTGTCCTCGAAACGAGCATAAAATGTATTAAGCTCGTCCGGGAGAGAGGCAACGGTGTTCATGGCGGAGTTTTTATTCTGTTTATAGTCCGTGATGGTGTTAATTCCCTGCCACATACTTCTGGAGTCAGTGGTGTTGAACTGTCCTTCAATTTTGTGCTTGTACTGGCGTTTGGCTGCGCTGATGGAGTTACGGAGGGCATAACTGGCTTGTTTACGCTCCTCCGCGTTCCCGGAATTAAAAGCGGTGGTCCGCGCAGTAAGTGCCGTGCGAACATCGCCGTTAACCCAGGGGAAAACTAAAGGGGAGCAAACAATACAGATTCGTGATTGGTCATTTAACAATTCTGTTTGCACATGCGCAGCTCATTCACGTCTATGTCAGCTACCATGCGGTCAACTGATTGTGCTGCTCCGCCTTCTCACCTGCTCACCTCTCTGTCAGTCTCACTGAATGGAGTAGATTCAGAGAGTGGCCTCCGAGTCCGGGCAGGAAAGCAAGACTTTTATCCAAAAAAGCGACTAGCGACAAATCTAGCGACTTTTCGGACAAACCTTAGCTACATCCGTAGAAGTCGCCAATATTGTCCCACGAGCGCATGGTTGCTAGATTTTTCGCTAGTTGCTTTTTTTAATTAAAGTCGCTAAAGTGGCCTGTAAAGTCGCTAAATCTAGCGACAAAGTCGCTAAGTTGGCAACACTGCAAAATGTTTAATTTTGTTTGACCTGATGAAGACCCATTCAGAGTCGAAATGTTGCCATTAAATTGTAAAGTTAGCAATGTGGAAGTGTTTTTCTCCCTTTTTTCTATCGATATGAATTTTTAGATGTACACATGCAAATTTATTTGATTTGTGTAAACTATCATTAAGTTTATTTTTTAAATACAATCGTACCCAAATTTTGATGTGTTCCATAGTAACATAAATTTGATTTGTGTAAACTATCGTTAAGTTTATTTTTTAAATACAATCGTACCCAAATTTTTATGTGTTCCATAGTAACATAAATTAGAATTAGAAACCCAGATTATCGCCCCCTTTTTTACCCTAAAGATGAACCACATTCTTAGTTGTACAATGAAACTATATGGAAGACACTTGAGTTTCACATGTAGTATATGTGCATATAAAATGAAATGCCTCTTCAGTGACTTTTTTTATTTTTTATAAACTGACACACTTTCTTTAAACCTTACTTTAAACGCTGTGGTAAAACAATATTTACATATTTAAAGTGATAGTTGACCCAAATATTAAAACTGACATAGTTTACTCACATCTCATGAAAAATGTTAGGAGGTATGTAAAGAGGCTAGAGGAGTCATGGGTTTGGAACAACATGAGTTTGAGTAAATGATGACAACTTGCATTCTGTTTTCATCTTCACAAAACAAAGTCTTGGCAAAAGAAGACGATTTAATAATTTATGTAAGTGTTTTTTGCACTTTCATTTGAAGACATGGAAATATAACTTAAAAAAGTCTGACTTCACATCAAAGAACAATAAAGGATCATATTCATGATCATACTCACAAGTGAGTTTGGGAGCAGGTGAGTCAAGTATTTGAAGTTGATAGGCAATGCATTTTCTGAATCTGAAATAGTATATCAAGGAATCCATATCTATTGCCTTATATTACATAATATTGAAACCAATTCTTACATTAGCAGATCTTAATGTGAAACCTTAAAGCTACACAATGTAACTTTTGGCCCTTTAGCAGTTAAAAAATAAAACTGCATGTGTCTTGCGGAAGAAAATGTTTATGTTATGACTAGGGTTGTCGGTTTAATGTGTTAATTCAGTGTGATTAATTGTATTAAAAATAATGCATTAAAATAATGAATGCAATTAATTGCAATGCCCCTGTATTGTAATAAGGAAGATTCCTGAGAAATGCAAGCTTGTAGTACACCTGTTTACTCCAGAGGGCAGTAATTGAGATTTCAGCTGTGTGGCAATGCTGTTTATACAGTGAAGAAAAACACCCTTGAGCAGACACATAACACAAACATGCGTTACGTTCTTGCGTTCAAAAAACTTGATGGAGCACAAATTCGAACTAAGGGATCTCAAGATGTGTTCTAAGTATTAAACTATATTTAACTTGAAACAGTGACCTAAACATTTTATGTTTATGACGCAATGCACCCGAGACGCTACACAAGCATGTCTGATGCAGGTGTAACTTGACGGGTCCTTAAACAAGCCCTTATAATAAATCTCAAACTGATTGAGAAATTCACTTGTGAAATGGATTGCTGTGAACTGTATGCCAATGATTGACTTATGTTCAATAATATGGTAGTAAACATTACATTGTATTCTAAAGCCACGTTTTGTTTTGTCTTATCAATGATTAACTCTTCTGCCACAAGAATGAAATGCATTATAATTATCTGATTTTTTTTTTTTAGATATATATATATAATTTTTAAATATTTAAAGATAACTATGTATAATTATTTCATCATTATATATCGAAGTATTGTTATATTATATATTTGTATATTAAATTAAATTAAAGTGATTAAATGTGATTATGTGAATGTAACTAATTTATAGATTTTCATTGTTACCAAACAATGAACATCATCATTTCAAGACTCACATGTCCTTGGCAAGCCTAAGACTAAAGGATATATTTCTATAAATTATTGCCGTTGTAAAGAAAAATAAACGCTAGCAAAGTTCTGCACCGACATCTGTGTGTGTAGTGAAACACAATAATTATACTGTAATCGGTGCACATCTATACATAAACCATTTCAATAAAATATGTTACTTGTGGAGTAAGAAAAAAGCCATCTCTGGGTCACTTTTAAATCCTTTGAGATCTCGGAGATGTTGCCACCTCTGAAAAGCCAAGCCAATGTTGATTCAGGGTTTATTATGGACTCACTTTCCCTTTTTGCTTGTAGATTCTGCTCTGTTCAGGGTTTCTTTGTTTATACAACTGGTGATTTCCCCGGAGGTTTGCCATTTTGAATGATCCATGGTAAATTTTTCTCTTTCAGCTTCACGCTACTTCCACACATGTGCTACAGTAGCTGTGTACAGATATGACGTGACACACATGGGTGAATGTCGTATGTATGCAATTTCCTGTGAAATCCGTCCAAACAGCTCTAGATTATAAATAATTATTTTAGGTTTATCAAAGTGTATTTGAGGAAAGACATGGTTTGGAAGATGGATTTTTGCTGCACTCTCTCATTAATAACATTCTGTTATTTTTTTTAACTTAAAAAGTGCATAGTGTAGCTTTAATGCAAAGTATTTATGGTATGTGCTCTTCAGCTTATCATCTGTAAACATGATTCATGTTTTATAAAGGCACTTGTAGCTGTGCTGCTGTTTTTCTAAGGGTCAGAAATAAAGAGTGTTGGCTGCCGACTGAAGAGAGTATGGGAAAAGAGTGAACGAACACCTGTCGCTTGTAAGTGCTCTCGTTAAATGCTGAATTAACGCTCTCCTTCTCTTCGAGAGATCCGTTTGTCCCATGTCTCTGCATGTAAACAATGGGGGTAATCGCGCGACCAACCAGATGAGCCATCGTTCTCGTAAATGTAAACCTGATTATTTTAAAACAAGGTTTAAAGTTTAGTGCAACAGAATTGTCAGATCCCACTATCAGACTACAACGCTACAGCAGACTTTAGCGCTAACTGGTACCAGAGACAACAATACAGTCAGTCAGGTGTTTGAATCCTATTAACTAGAAAGACATGTAACACAAATGCACTGTCACCAGAACTTACACTCTAAAATTGGCTTTTTTTCACCTTTTAAAATATGACAAACCTTTGACCCTTTCTGCTGATGTCAGCCTCTGTTTGCTTGAAGTGTGGAGTGCTTGCTCATTGACCATGTGAATAAATCACACCTCACCTGATTGTATTTTGGCAAAATGTGACAGACATATAGTGGTAGCTGCTATACATACACAAAGTTACTTATGGATCCTTACATATTTGTGTGTGATTCGTGTAAGGCAAAACCAGTGGAAAGGGAGCCTCAAATTCAAAAGAATCAAAGGGAATCGACACAAATTGATATCAATGAATGCACATTTGTCTCTTGATCCACAAATGCACATTCAATGCTTCACAAGAACACATTGTATTTGATTTAGAACATCTCTATTTGGTTGTACGCACAAATTGTGATTTGTACAAAAGAGAACACTTATATTCACAAATATGTCTCTTTGTTTCTGTCTATGCATTTGTTTGAGGGTTGAAATACACATTTGTGCATTTTTTTTTTCAAATTGATGGGTAGACATGCACACATTTATGAATAAATTTAGGACTTATTAATTGTTAGTCGTATGAGTTGGCCATGGTAAAAACAGCTTAACAAAAGTCTCAAAATTCAAATGAATCAAACAGAATCAAGACAGATAGGCATCAATGCATGCATGCATGTAACTTGATCTACAAATGCACATTCAATACTTTACAAGACCATTTTGTGGAAAATCTTCCTTTGGTCGCATACACAAATTGTGATACATTTATACAAAAGGGAGTATTTGTATTCACAGATGTGCCTCTATTTGTACAAGCTAAGCACAGTCATTTATCAAATTGACGTATAAGTAAGCATTTGTTCATAATTTTGAGACTAATTTCATCCCATAGGCCTCAGCTAAACAAAAACATCAAATAACTCTTATGTCAATATGCTTATGATATTAGTGTAAAACAAACATTCTGACTGGTATGGAAGATGATTACTTATATGTTGTAAACTAGTGTCAGATTCAGACTAGTGATGGGCAGGGTTGGGAGGGTTACTTTTGAAATGTATTCCACTACAGATTACATGTCGTAAAATATAATTTGTAACGTATACCGTTAGATTTCTCAAGGCCAGTAACGTATTCTAAATACTTTGGATTACTTCTTCAGCACTGGTAGAATCCTGCCTGATGAGGAGGGAGCTCTACAAGCATGGCGACCGGGGGCAGTGGGACTGCCCAAAGGAGGTCTGCCTATCCAAAGGGGTCTGCTGACAGGGGGACTGTACTGTGGAAAATACATCACAGGGAGTTGCCTGAAGAGGGAAATAAGCCTCTGGAGCCCTACTCCAGTAGAGAGCACCTGTGGCTCGTAGTGGGTTTGGACGCAATTTGCTCTGCTGAATTCGCAGGCCAGAAGGCTAGGGAGGAGGACATCCAAGAAGCGACGCTTAGTGGCTAACCTGGGAGAGAAGGCACACTAGATCAACTTGGTGAAGGGCGCTGTGTGCAAGCGGAACACATGGTTGGCTGTTTCGCATTACCGAGTTCTTCTGGCTCGGACCTGAAAAACACAGGACAAGACCAACTTAAACCTGAGATTTTAAAATCTTGCAAAAGTATTGGATGTTGCCCAGCCCACTGCTCTGCAGATGTCTGCTAGGGATGTGCTGTTGGCCATACCCACGAGGATGCCACACTTCTCGTCAAGTGTGCTCGAACCCGCAAGGGGGCGGGCATAGCTTGGGTCTGGTAAGCCAGTGAGATGGCGTCAACGACCCAGTGAGCTAACCTATGTTTGGAGACGGTGTTCCCTTTCTGCCGTCCACCAAAGAAGACGAAGAGCTGCTCAGAACATCTAAAGCTCTGCGTGCAGTCCAAATAGATACGCAAACCACGTACCTGACACACCAACGAAAGGGCTGGGTCTGCCTCTTCCCAGGGCAGTGCTTGCAGGTTCACGACCTGGTTCCTGAAGGGGGTTGTAGGAACCTTGGGCACGTAGCCTGGTCTCATGATAACATGAGTGTGTGCTTGACCGAACTCCAGGCAGGTGTTGCTGACAGAGAACGCTTGCAGGTCGCAAACCCTATTTATGTAGGCTAACGCTATCAGGAGGGCCGTCTTCAGGGAGAGGGCCTTGAGCTCAACTGAGTCAAGTGGCTCGAAGTGGGGTTTCTGAAGGCACGAGAGGACCACTGAGAGATCCCAGGAGGGGAACAGGCTTGGCCGGGGAGGGTTCAGTCTCCGGGCACCTCTAAGGAACCTAATAATCAAGTCGTGCTTACACAAGGGCTTGCCATCTACTGCATCGTGGTGGGCTGGTGGAGGGGGACAGCCTCCCCTCCAGCTTTTCCTGCAGGAATGAAAGCGACTGATCTCTGCCGGTCTTCCTCAGCCGCGGTCACGCTGCTCAGGTTTATGCATATGAGTCTGCTTCAGCACTGGCTACAGACTCGAGTCCCAAGATTGGCATGGCACCACGGCACATACCTTGTAATAATCACCCCCTACTGCCATCAGACTTTCAACCCTTGGACAGAACTCTGCTTTCTGTGGACCAGAGTCCCCCTGCAGCAGGTGTCCAGACGTGTCGTGGTCACCACAGACGCCTCTCAACAGGGTTGGGGCGACATGGCCTTCTTGCACAGGTGCTGTGCAAGATCAGGGAGGACGAAGAACCTTGGTGGCTCCTTGTTGGCCCAAATGGACCTGGTTCTTGGATCTTACACTCCTCGTGACAGCACCTCCCTGGAAAATTCCCCTAAGGAAGGACCTTCTTTCTCAGGGATGGTGAACCCTTGGTGATCTTGCACCCACGCCCAGACCTCTGGAACCTCAACGTCTGGCCCCAATCTTGCTTTTCTTGGCATAGATCCTCAACCCCAGAGAAACCAGATGAGCCAAGATGATATACCTGTGCTGTAATGCCAGTTCTTGTGATCGTGTTAGTGTCAGCCAGTCGTCTATGTAATTCAGAATGTGGATGCCCCGGAGTCGCCCATACCTGCACCTGCGCCGGCGGACACTTCCACATGAGGGAGAGAGTGGCGGGGCACTGTAGATGCGGGGGGGTGTGTCCACCCCCCTCGCACGGGGAACGGGCTGCAGTGGTGGAGCTCCGTGACTCCGCTGGGCAGTAACGGGGAGAGAGCAGAGTGAGCGGGAAGGGGGGAACACACAGAGGTAGGGGAGATAGAGGGAGAGAGAGAGGAGAAAAGGGCTCATCTGCCCTTGTGTGTGCTGCCATATGGTCTTCCTCAAGCTACAGGGCCACCTCCTGCGATGCCGGGCGGTGGCACTGGACCCACTCCGTGGTACCCCTGGGAAGATGATGGACCAGCTTCTCCAGCACCACCTGATCCAACACTCCCTCGTTGTCATGGGTCGCCGCCAGCAGCAGCCATTTTTGGCACGCGTCCCGGAGCCGTTGAGCGAAAGCAAACGGGTGGTCAGTTTTACTCATCTTCAAGGTCCAGAAAAGCTGGCGGTGCTGTTCTGGACTCCGACCCACCCGCTGCAGGATGGCCTTCTTCACATCTTCATAGGCCAGGAGATTAGCCATTGGTAGTTGTTGGGTAGCGAGCTGGGCTTCCCCAGACAGCAGCAGGAGGAGCCTGGCCACCCACTGGTCACGTGTCCAACACCAGATCTCCGCAGTCTTCTCGAAGAGATCGAGGAAAGCCTCAACATCATCATCTGCCCCCATCTTCAGGAGCATGGGCAGGGGCAGGGTACTGCGGCTGTCCGCGGTCACGGCCGGGGTTTTCTCCTGGCCAAGGAGGTTCCGGATTGCATGCCGGTCCTCTGCTTGAGCATGCAGGATCTCAAAGAACCTGCAATCCTCGTCCTGGTGGAGCTCAAGCAAGGCCTGTTGATGGTTCTGGTGCAGGTTGGCGAGGGCCTGGAGGATCTCAGAGAGCCGGGAGTACTCCATGGGGCACGCTTTTAACGATGTCCCGGGTTTTGGCACCAGTGTGGAGGATTACGTAGTGAGGACACGTGAGGCAGGTTGCTCCAAACAAAGGTAACACTCTTTAACCCTCTGGGATCGATGGATGCGCCGGCGCGTCCTGCTGGATATTTTCGTCATTACAGCAGAAACAACTTAAAATACTCCATCATTTTTGGGTATACTGATAAGTTGAAGACATCATTAGAGACTATAAAGGGTCTACTTTTATTTGTGTACACTCATAATAACAATGAAACATTGTGCTTTTGTAAAATAAAGAAAATAAAAAGGGTGAGCTTTCAGCAGTCTCTCTGTGTCCACGACCAAATATCTGAAACACGTCACAAAAAACTGAAACTCCGCGAATACTTATCACACAAACATGAAACATATGTCTAAAGAAAGCTTAAAATGTCTACTTTTTAATAAACCAATTCAAATTTAGGTATAATGTAAACAAAATTCATTATTTTTTCTGTGTGTTTGCAATGATACACAGGTGAGTAAGCTCCAGGATTGTATGGAAGAATTCACATTGTCCTCAGAAGAAGAGCGGGACTCCGATGAACATTTGTATTTTGAAGAGAGACTTGATCCAGCCGAGGATACAATTTCAGACGAGTAAGTCAATACGTTTTCATTAGTTGACATGTTATTTTATATAAAAATGTACATATTTTACTAGTGGGACTGTTTCCAGACTTGCCAGCCAGGATTCAGAGTATTGACATTTGAAATATGTCCTAATAAGCAAGTTTTAGTTACATTTAAATGCTGTTTCGCCTAAAGCAGGTATTTAAATTGTATGCTGTATAATATAAATATGATATGTAATATGATATAAAAATAATATGAATGTTTAGATTATATTTTATCTAGTGTTTATAATGCCTCATCATCAAAGCTTGTGCTTGCAAATATGTGTTCAATGAGTAAAATGCATTTTAAATATGCCCATATTAGAAAATCAGCATATTAGAATGATTTCTGAAGGATCATGTGACACTGAAGACTGCAGTAATGATGCTGAAAATTGAGCTTTGATCACAAATTGCATTTTACAATATATTTAAATAGAAAACTGTTCTTTTAAATTGTAAAAAGTTCAGAATATCAATATTTTTTCTGTATTTTGGATCAAATATATGCAGTCTTGGTGAGCAGAAGAGTACGGTAGTGTAGGTCTAAAATTAAGTAAAGTCTTTATGTAAAGAAAATATATAGTCAGTTTACTTCTTTTAACTTAAAACTTGATTTTGATCATTAAGTCTCCTCACATTCATTCTCTTTCTGTCACATTCCTCAGTGATAGGCCCAGGGGAGGCGTCTTTTGTGTACTCAGGTGTAAATGACCTTAATATTCATGATAGTTAACGCCTCCTTGCATATCGCCTTTCAAAACTAAAAGTATCTTACAAAAGTTAAATTACTATATTGTTTTGTATGAATGAGTGATCAGGATGATTTTCACATCATTTTGTAGCACAAACTCTAGGCTACAAGATCCAGTTCTCAAAAGGCTTGTGAATAAAATGTTTAGTATGTGTTATATGGCCTTATTTCAGTGACTTAAAATTTTATTTACTACACATAAACGTTATTTTCTCAAAAACACAAACATGTACAAACATGTTGCTCACATATTATTGTAGCTCTGTTATCAGACTTTAGCCATTAATATGTTTTTAAGCAACTGAAAAAAGCACAAATGTCAAGGCATGTCAAAACTTCTCCAGGGCCCAAAACACCCTCAGACCCCAGAGGGTTAATTAGTCACTCAGCAATTTTAACGTTTTACAACTTAATTCAGCTCTTTACAACTTCAGAACTCGGCTTCACAACAGGGCTCTCTCAGTCTCTGGCTCTCTCCCCATCTGGAGGTTCTGTGGCTATTTATATGCCGCTCTCCCCATGCTCACTGAAATTAGAGACAGGTATTAGACATATTTTAGCTCAGGTGCAAGCGTCCTTACCGCTTTCTCTCCCCGGACGGGCACTTGACCACGCCCCCGCTGCCACAGTCACATTTTCTGTCTGTTAGATTCCATTCGGTTCTTGGCCAAAATTAGTTGCAATGTGGTATTGTATATAATCCATTTATTTTTTGCACAAACCTGTCGATTTGCCTCTGAAGACATTACGAGTATATAGTGTGACTACAAGAGTCTTTGTGGATTACTTTAACGCTACCTAAATATGCCTTTTGGACCATCAAACAGCCAGCAGCCTCATGGCACACATTCACTTTCACTGGACATACAGAGCTGATATGTGCTTATAAAAATCTTCATTTAGGTTCTGCTGAAGAAGGAAAGACATACACATCTGGGATGGCTTAAAGGTGAGTCAATCATGAAAGAATTTTCATTTTTGGGTGAATTAACCCTTTATCCCTTGCGTGTCAATAAAAAGAAAATTACTCAGAGGTCCTTCGAGGACAAAATTGTCCATGTCAATAATTGCCATAATAACATTATATATTAATATTATTTTCCAC
This sequence comes from Moxostoma hubbsi, assembly GCA_032164185.1. Lineage (NCBI taxonomy): Eukaryota > Metazoa > Chordata > Actinopteri > Cypriniformes > Catostomidae > Moxostoma > Moxostoma hubbsi. Next base: position 23,155,295 of record JAVLUX010000044.1, on the reverse strand, counting down.
TTTCAATGTTAATTCTTTTAACAAACATCAGTCCTGATCATAACTACCAAACATTAATTTTCAGGATTTTAACCCTTTTAATGCCAGTTTGTTTATAATATGCTGCTGTTGTTTTCTATGAAAAAACAAAAAAATTAATTATTTTCCATATATTAAATGCTAAGGGGAAACATTATTATTATTATTATTATTATTATTATTATTATTATTTTGGGATTATCACAGTCTGGAATATTTCAGTGATTAGGAACAACATCGATGCATTATTATTTGTTGTGCAGTGTCAAAGAAAAAATAAATCTAAATATATATATCAGGACCTTAGAAGACCTTAGTCCACGTCAAAAAACGGCCATAAAAATATGATATATCAATATTATTTTCCACTTTCACTAACAGATTTTTTAACCAACATCAGCCCTGATTATACCTACCAAATGTTTTCAGGATATTAACCCTATAATGCCAGTTTGTTTACATAATGCCAATGTTGTTGTTGTTTTTTTTTGTTTTTTTACACACACACACACACACACACACACACACACACACACACACAAAAACACATTCTAACATTCATGCACAACATTTGCTCCATAGGCTAAACATGAGAAAAAAAGATGCTGTCTGGTGTAAAATATACAAAAATTACATTTGGAATGAAAGCATAGTATCATAGAATTCATGATTTTATGCTTTAATGGCACTGGGATCAAATATTGCAGTTTTAAAGGGTTTCAATGGGGACATTTTTGTCCTGAAGGTCCTGAGTGTAACTATTTTGCATACACAGTGTATTATCATATATTATAGGAACTGAGGTTGAAATATCCCCCCAAAATACACACCTTTGGCTAAATGTATGCTGTTGGCACACAGCCAAAATGATTGAAAAACTAAATTATAAAGACAAAAATGTCCTGAAGGTCAAAAGTCTTGCTACGTGAGTCTAATTATACATAAACACATTATATACAGGTATCTGCTTCAGCACCAAACAATGTGTTTTACAATTGTTGTGGTCCACATCTATACTGTTTTCTATAGGTGCATGTTTGTTATTTTAAACAGCTGAGCTTTGCAGTGCCTGAAGCTATGCTTAATTACTCTGAAGCTTCAAATATTAAACATATTTTCAGGCCTGCGAAATGTCATGAAAATTAGATCAGGAAATACTTATGACCTACTCAGACAGTTCTACCAGCATCCATCAGAAGACACACGTCTTCAGCGTAAAACGCCAATGTCACGGTCCCTGAAGTATGATACTTACATGACCACATTGGAGGAGTTCCTTCATAAGAACAACATCCCTGTGGTCAACTGTTTATTTAATGATAACTGGCTTCTTGTTCTTGCTCTGTAGATCTTATGAATGTATCAATCTCTCTTTTTTTTCTTTTTTTTTTGCTCAGCAAAGACATAATAAACCATACCTTAAAAAATGTATCAGATGTAGGTTTACTTACCTCCCACATTACTTGAGGGAAGGCCAAGAGGTGTGGGTGCGGGAGGTAAAAAGACTGTTTTAAAAATTTGTTAAAGACTGAGTATTGTATTATTAATGAAATATTTGGATTTATTCATTAAACTTTTTTTTTTTCAGACACCTTGTAGAGATTGTAATCATCCCAGCAAGGTCAGATTTCAAAAGTCTTGTAAGACTCCAAACTGTTGCATATTAATACTAAGTGCAAAAAAAACCTTATAAAAAAACTAATAAAACTAATTTTATGGTAAAGAGAAATTTGACACCTTTGCTCAGTAAAGGAAACAGTGGTGCTAAACAGCAAATCGTCTCGGGTTACTTAACTGTAACACCTGGTCCCTGATAAAAGCGGAACGAGATGCTGTGCTGATTTTAGTGCTTTGGGAACAGCTTTAGGTGTGACCAGCTGTGAATATGTGTGCAAAACGTCAATGAAATTGTCACCAATTGGTGAAATCAATTGGATGCACCTGTCGCAGGGCTATAAATAGATGCGTCACAGGTGCATCGTCAGGCATTTTGTCTGAAGAGCAGTCCTGGGGCATCCCAGTGCAGCAATGAAGCGCAGCATCTCATTACGCTTTTATCAGGGAACAGGGATTACAGTTAAGTAACCTGAGACGTTCCCTGTCAAAAAGCTACACTTTGATGCTGTGCTGATTTTAGCGCTTTGGGAATGAGAATACCCATGCCGCCACACTGTGGATGTCCAGACACCTTACAGTTGTGTAGTTGTGCTCACAAGAGTGCGAGAGGTCTCAGACATGAGCTTGTGATGTTGACTCAAAGGCATAATAGCCCGGAGTGGCATGAACATCCACACAATAAAATTTTATGAATGTGTGCGGAGAGGACCAGCCTGCCACATCACAAACATGCTGCAGAGGGACAGCTCTAGCCAAGGCCTTAGAAGAGGCAACCCCTCTGGTAGAGTGAGCCCTGATACCTACTGGCGAATCTTGACCACGCACCTCGTGGCCAGTGCAATAGCGTCCCTCACTCAATGCGATAGTCTGCTTGGTGGTGGCCGCCCCCCCTTTTGTGGCCCCCATGGCAAACAAATAGTTGCCCTGACTTATGCCACTGGCTAGTGCGGTGAACATAAGCCTGAAGGGCACAGACTGAACAAAGTCTGTGAAGTCTTTCCTGCTCCGGCGTTGTAAATGGCGGGGAGCAGAAGGCTTCGAGAGTGACCGGATGTACAGTCGAGAAAGGAACCTTAGGCAGGTAGTCAGGATGAGGGTGCAAAATTGCTTTAGCCATTCCTGGGGCAAAATCTAAGCAGGCTGGCAAGACAGACAGAGCCTGTAGTTCCCCAATTCTTTTTAGAGAAGTAATTGCCATAAGAAAAACCATCTTGAGAGTCAGAAGTTTATCAAACACTGACTCTAGAGGTTCGAAGGGGGTCTCAACCAGACCCTCAAGGACTATTGCTAAGTCCCATGAAGGGATCCTGGTCCTAGCAGGAGGTCTCAGTCGAATGGCTCCACGAACGATGCGAGTGAGCAGAGGATGTCTCCCCAACGGCAGCCCGTCAATCAAGGCGTGGCATGCCGATAGAGAGGCCATGTAAACCCTGAGTGTGGCGGGGCATTTTTCCTGCAGAAAGTCCAGAAATGAAGCAATCTGGCAGTTAACTGGATCTGCATTATGTGCAATGCACCATCTTTCAAAGACACCACATTTATTGGCGTAACGTCTTCTAGTAGAGGGAGCCTTTGCACTTTGAATGGTCTCGATAACTTCAGGTGAAAGCCCTGTGTCCCTCAGTTGGTACCCTTCAGGGGCCAAACATGAAGGTTCCACAGCTCGGGCCGGGGATGAAATATTGTCCCCCTGCGCCTGAGAATTGCCCAAGGCGAGCCGTCGAGGAGAGACATTATCTCCGAGAACCATATCCTCTTCGGCCAGCACGGCGCTATCAGTAAGAGGCAGGACCCTTGCTGGTGAACTCTGGCCAAGACTCCCGGGAGCAGAGAAACCAGGGGGAAAGCATACAGGCGCATTCTGGGCCATGTATGTGCCATCGCGTCCAGACCCAGAAGTAGAGGGGACATTGTGCTGTCTTTTGGGAGGCGAAGAGGTCTACTTCTGCTCTTGTAAAATCTCTACCAGATTTGTTCCACTACCTCGGGGTGGAGTTTCCACTCCCCCATCGGTATTTTCTGTCTGGACAGTAAATCTGCTCCCATTCAGGCTTACAGGGATTTAAGCTGCTCTGATTAACAGGAGCTTGCCCTGGGCCCAAAGGAGAATCTGCCGTGCCAGTCTGTTCAGCTGGCGTGAACATAGACCACCTTGATTGTTTATGTAAGAGACTACCGCTGTGTTGTCCACCCGCACCAAGACATGGCAGCCTCTGGAGGAAGTATTTCAGGGCCAGAAATACAGCCATCAACTCGAGACAGTTAATGTGACAATCGAGCTGACGACTGATGGCTAGGTTTAGTTTTAGGGTTAGATTAGGGTGTTAAGTTTATAAAATATGCATTCCTCTTCACTTTATTACATCTTTTACAGGTAGAGACAATCCATTTTTGTAATTTCACCCGGAAACTGGAGCTCACATGTGCCCTTACATTCAAAAACACTTGAACTTCAGCCATTTGGGGGAGTGCTTTGAATTTCGGTTAGCACAGACCAAGTTGTTCACTGCTGTCACTCTCAAATTTGCAATTTAGTGTGCATTTTTACCAAGCTGTGATTAGTCATGTGACATGTAAGAACCAATGGTCCCAAACCTGACACAACATATCTAAAGTGTAAAAACTCAAGACTACTTTCATGGTGCATTTTTGTCTTTTTTCAGGGTTGGCAGTGTAAATCACCCTCCACTTTAACTGTAAGTAATAACAGCTGCATGAAAATTCTTCAAAAATTCTCAGCCTTATCTAATGAAAATTATGTGACATTTTTGGCAAATGATTTAACATGGTTCATACACATGTGTTAAAGAAAATAAAAGTAATTGTTGTTGTAGCACCTCTAGTGTTTACTTCACCAGAAAACAGCCGCGATACTAACAGCAGGTCACGTAAAAATAATTTAGCAAAAATGAAGGCATAGTAACTTAATTTTTTAAACCAGGTTGACAATTCTGCTTTTGAGTTCCACAGAACAATAACAGCATACAGTTTTGGAATGACATGAGAGTGAGTAAATAATGAGAGAATTGTCCTTCTTTGGTTAACCTCGGTCGCTAAGGATGTGGACGAGACATATCTGAGGCAGCTTGAGGCAGTGACTCATACGCCTTGTGGCATATTGTATGGAGTTAGTAAATAATGAGAGAGTTTTCAACAGTGTTCAAGAAAAGAAATAAATAAATGCAGGAACTTAAATGAGAAATCTGTTTAAAGTCAGGCACAGCTCTGACCGCAAACAATGATAAACCATCTCCATTATTTATAATCCTGCCAAGTCTTAAATCAACATCAGCATGATGGAGGGGAAATGGATCTTTTATCAAATAAGCAGCAGTTCATCACCTGTCGTTCTTCTGTGGGCGACAGAGGGCTGGGAACACACTGTTCTTCTTGATAGAGGCGCAGGTCAGGGGTCTTCTTTCCACTTATGTCTGCATATATCGCTAAATAAATTGGACTGGCGAAATGAGAAAAGCTTTCCAAAGCGGCTTCAGAGGTCGGTATGTTTTGTTTTGACAGCAGGTTTTGTAGAGCAAGTATTTGGATGGGAAAATTTGTTTTATCTCAACCAAAGAAACATTCAAAGGTCACTGGTCAACAGCAGTATCTGAGATAAAGCGTGGTTAAACTTTAGTTCAGAATAAACTGGATTTGAGACTGAGCAACCATCAATGTTTTTTTATACACATTATTAAGTGCTGTGCCCAAAAAACATTATACGGGTGAGTGTTATGTCACGGAAATGTAATAGATGTAAATTGTTGCCTTAGAACCTACCAGTCAATGGAAAAAATTATGTCACAGAAGTGAACTTCATGACCAAATAGTTTTAAATTCAGTACAGTAATATTGCGCATATCAAACAAATTAAAGATTGTCATATATTGAGCTGAGCATGTATGTACATAAAACCATACAATGAACCATAGTGCCAGAAGAGCTTGTTTTGACAAACAACACAAAGAAGAAAGATTGCCTCTTTCCACTGGAATGGAAAGCAGCAATTAAATAATCTGATTACCAAAGACAACAATCTTAACCTGAATGAACAAGGCAAATGTAATGTAAACACAGCAGTCTACATCCCTTTTTTCCCAATTCCCACTACTTAGTAGGTCCTCATGGTGGTGGTCCTCCTTAGCAGGAAATCAATCCGGGTGGCGGAGAACATGTCTCAATTGCCTCCACTTCCGAGACAGTCAATCTGCGCATCTTATTACGTGGCTCACTCTGCATGACACTATGGAGAATCCCAGCCTGTGGAGGCTCATGCTACTCTCCACGCACAACTTCCCACGTGCCCCATTGAGAGCTAGAACCCCTAATCGTGACCACGAGGAGGTTACCCCATGTAACTCTACCCTCCCTAGCAGTCAGGCCTATTTGGTTGCTTAGGAGACCTGGCTGGAGTCACTCAGCATGCCCTGGATTTGAACTCAAGATATTTTTAAACAGATACTGCACCCTAACATTAGAACAATAAAACAGACATAACACAAGAAGGACATGATTTCCAGATCACCATTTCAGCACTTTGGTATCTATGACCTAGTATCAATAATGCAGCTTTTTAATAAATATATTAACTTACCTTTACTTGAATGCAGAATCCATGTGTCTCTCCTTGAGAATGAACATCTCCGTCACTTTGTTATAAATGTTGCCCACTTGTTGAAGTTTGGATAGCCGCTCTTTCTCGATTTTTAATTGAAGTTAACTTTGCCAAATCCGTGTAGGTTGTCTGCAGATATCAATTTTAGCCCTCAATAATGAATTAGTTACGTGAACTTGAACATGTTGACACAAAACTAAATCAGATAGCGTGACTGAAGGAAGTAGCTTCTGATTGGCTTACTCATGTTGGTAAGCATGTTTACTTTGGCCATTTGTAGTAGCGGGCATGAATTTGAATGTGTTGACTGAAAGGGTGGTAAACAATGCTTTGAATCAGAGAAAGCGTAACATTTGTTTTTGGCACCATTCTGAGTAAATTCTAGAGACTGCTGTGCATGAAAATCCCAGGAGATCAGCAGATAAAGAAATACTCAAAGTAGTCCATCTACATTCATGCCACTGTCCAAATCACTGAGATAAAAATTTTTGTCACATTTTTGTCCCCATTCTGGTGGTTGATGTGAACATTATCTGAAGTTCGTTATCTGCATGATTTTATGCACTGCGCTGCTGCAGCACGATTGGCTGATTAGATAATGGATGATTGTTGGTGCCTGATGGGCTGGTTTGAGTACTTCTGTAACTGCTGATCTCCTGCGATTTTCACACACAACAGTCTCTAGAATTTATTCAGAATGGTGCCAAAAAACCCAAACCATCCATTGAGGGGCAGTTCTGCGGATTAAAAAGCCTTGTTGATGATAGAGGTCCACAGAGAATGGCCAGACTGGTTTGAACTGAAAAAGTCTAAGATAACTCGGATAACTGCTCTGTACAATTGTGGTGAAAAGAATAGTATCTCAGAATGCTCTGTTTTGGCGGCACGAGGAGGGCCTACACAGTATTAGGTAGTTGGTTTTAATATTGTGGCTGATTGGTGTATGATTATCTGATAAGCAGATTTTCCTTTAATAATTTAAGCACTTTAACAATAATACAAGCTTTACATTTTTGCTTTTAAAAACCTTGACTGGAGACTTTCATTATACTTGCATTTTAAACTGAACCTCGAGTTCAAATTATTTTCAGTAATGAAGGATAATCAAGGATGTTACAAAATATCAACCAGTAATGTCAATATTGAGTAGGATAGGCCCCCTCAATGTTATGACACTGAAGGAAATCAACAATAGCCGTGTTTCCACTATTGGGCCAAATGAGGGTGTGCTAGTTCCCACCTTTGGCCTGTCGATTACCCTTGCGCCAAAGAAGGCCAATTGGGAATTGAGGTGGGGCCAGTGACAAAGGCGGTGTTTAGCTGAGTCAGGTCAGATGGTCAGCACCAAGATGCTAATTTCCCAATTTTTCATATCTAGCTACCAGCTTACCTCAACCGATCAACAGAGAATGGAGAATTGATAGCACTGGTCAGTGGATGAAATCAGGGTTCTTTTAAATATTTGGGCTAATGAAAATGTGCAATGTCAGATTGACGATGTCTGCTGAAATGGTGTAATTAAGTATATTATCACATAATTTGGCAAGTTCAAGAGGTATCCAGGCACAGTACAAATCAGAACAAAATCACATGCAATCAAAATAAAGTTATATTATGAACTTTGGTTTCCATATGTTTTTATGTACTTGTAGCCTATAGTTAGTATGAGACTTGTAGATGTCATCAGGTTGTCTCAGGTGCTGATCATTGTGTTCATTGCAAAGTCTAGTTAATCTCCAGAGTCTGATACCTCAGCTTGAGCTTCCCTTTTGCTTGTGTAATGGGTGGGGTGTGTGACGTTGGCACCAGGGCACCATATTAAGGGCAGGCTTTAGGGCAACGCTGTGATTCTATTGGTCCAGTGATAGGAACGCAGATAGATTTTGCATTTATGTATGTATTTCGAGTTGACCCGCGAGCTGTACATTATCCTGCTTATTACACGGTTACCTAACAAATTATTTCTACCTACGTGTTGCGTTGTAGTTCTTTTGGTGGTTTTTGGCTCAGAAACCTGCTTATTAAGAGACTAATTCACAAATTAATTAATTAATTAATTAATTAATGGACATGAAACATTGATTTGAGTTTGAATTATTTTATAAGCTTAGTATAGACATCACAGAGTGGTATGAGATGTAGGAAAGATGACTTAATGACAATACCCGGTTGACCGGTCTGATATAATACTCTCCCCAGATGTGCAGTTGTTTTTCAGAAATATCAGACCCATAAATTATGTGACTGACTAATCAGAATCAATTATTCCAGAGAGCTGTGTAATAAAAAATTACTATTATTATTAGTCATTTTTTTAATGATTGATAATTAAATAACATACTATTTGCATTCACTCTATATGTATTGACAATGTATGAATAACAATTTATAAATTAGGAATGACCTATGAATTAGTAGTGCTTTACAAATACTTTATACCATTTAGTTATTAGCCAGACAGCAGAAGTACATCTCCGAGATGTCCATTTTAGATTGTTTAATCTAGAAATCATCACAATCTAATTAATATCTGCAAAACATCTTAAAAAGATCAGATCTACAAACATTCTTAAGACATCTCAAAAACTGAATGCTGAATGTCTTATTGACATACGATACATTCTTATTGACATACGATACATTCTTATTGACATATGAGCAAATAAAAAATAAAATAAAATACATCTCCCACATGTAAACACACACATCAAATACTGTATATGTCTGGGTGATGTATGTGTGCTTGCAGGGTAGTGTTACCCATAATAATGAGGCAGAGTTGCAACTACTGACATATATACAGCTCCTGTACTATCCAGAAGACCATAAAATAATGTTAAATTATGACAAATTATTCAATACAGTCTGTATATTTCATTGCTAAATCATGTATCTACACACAGATAGTGTCTTCCCCCACATACGCATATTGGCATGCTACTGTTGGCAAAATTAATTTTGCTGTAGGACTAATAAAGCTGAAATCAAATCAAGTACTCTGTGCAAATGTGCAAACCCACTTGGAGGGGCCATTTGTAATTTCCATAATGATACTACAGCAACCCAGAGCAAAGACAATTTTGAATACACTAACAGCAATATAACACTGAGGCTACCTAAACACAGATTGAAAACAATCAGATTGACATCTAAACACATATGTGTGACAATGTCTATTGCATTGTGTCTTATTTCTTACACAAGGATAACATACACTGCATATTCTTTATAATGCTTGTGTGTTATATATATCAATTCTTCTGAAGCCATAAGATAATTTGCACTTTAACCCTTTAATAATTTGCACTGTAATAATTCCCGCTATTTTGTGTTTATTTTTCTTTCTCTTTACACCTGTCGATCCTATCCGTAGACTCTGTTCTAATGAGCTCCTTCCTGATGATGGGCATGATCGATGCCCATCATGCCTGAAACATCCACACCTGCGTAAAGTGCTTATGGATACATGCCCACACTGAGAGAGAGTTGCATTTGGCTGATCTGGACGGCTACCAGGAAGCTAATCCAATAGAACTGGAACTGGTTGCAAAGCAGCGACGTCAAAAGTGCTGTACATCTGCAGCTGCTGGTACACCTCCGGCTAAGAAAAGATCAAATTCTAAAGGCAGTTGTTGGAAGAGTATCTGTTGTCAAAAAAGTTGCTGGCCTTTCTTCAGATATGGCGGTGATGAAGCAACACCTGCTGTTCCTTTAACCAGTAGGCTTGGTCTCTACAGCTACTTCGGGCTCCACTAAGGATGCTCAATAACGGTTATCAAAAGAAAGATGCCATAGAACGCCTTGGTGGTGTCTCTGGGTGAAGCATTGCAAGGGAACGTCCTGTGCATGTGCGCCTGGTTTGCGAGCATTGACCAGACAGATTGCAATGCTTCACAGGATGTTCCTACACTTCAGTTTCAAGAACCAAGCATATCAGTTGAAGGTTCTGCCATTTGGTCTTTCTCTGGCCCTTCGAGTTTTTACAAGCTGCTCTATCACCCCTGTGGTCCAAAGGGTGGCGGATTTGACCCTACCGGGATGACGCTCGTATGATCTCAGACGAGAGTTCAAGCTGTGCACCGCACTCAGCTGGTCAATGGTTGCTGTTTAATGTTACCAGGTTGGGACTCTCAGTGAACAGAAAAAGTGGTGTAGTGTAGGTGGTGGTGTAGTGGGCTAAAGCAAATAACTGTTAATCAGAAGGTCGCGGTTCGATCCCCACGGCCACCACCACTGTGTCCTTGAGCAAGGCACTTAACTCCAGGTTGCTCTGGGGGGATTGTCCCTGTAATAAGTGCACTGTAAGTTGCTTTGGATAAAAGCGTCTGCCAAATGCGTAAATGTATTACAATCAATTCTGTCACGATGCATGCCTCTCTTTCTCAGTCCTAGACAGCGGATATGCTGAAGATTCTTGATCAATTTTGTATGGGTACGAACCTTCAATATGGGGTATTATTGAGGCTGATCTGGATGTTGACTGCAGCCACTTCCATGATTACCCTGGGGCTGCTTCACCTACACCCCTGCAGGTGTGTAACAACAGCCTGTTACACGCCCATTACAGCCTGATGAACATGGTCCATCCCATCATCAACTGATTGTGGTCTCGCTGCACATATGCCCTTTGGCAGTGTACTTCCCTGGACTTTTTGGTAGCGGGCGTGCTGGCAGGCCACCATGTGCTTGTGTGTTCAGACAACACTTGAACGGTTTTCAATCGGAACCATCAAGAGGGAATGAAGTGAAAGAGCTTGTTATGGCTCACTCACAGCATTCTCACCTGGTTGCATCCCCGCTCTGCATCATTGAGGGCTGTCCACCTGCCGGGGATAGCCAATTAGGCTGCAGATGCTCTGTCCAGGAACTGGTTATATCCAGGGGAATGGTGGCTTCGCCCGGATATAGTCCAGGGGATTTGGCAGGAGTTTGGAACAGTGGAAGTGGACCTCTTTGCTTCGGAGGACACAACCCACTGCCCACTGTGATTTGCCCTGACTATGATGTCCAGTCCTTGAGACAAGATGCGCTGTTGCACAGCTGGTCGGATTGTCTCCTGTATGACTTTCCCCTGATTCTGAGATGCTTCACAGAATTTGTCCCAGAAGACACAGTGTGCTTCTGGTAACACCATGCCAACTGTCAAGACCATGGTTTCCCCTATTCTAACTCTATTAGTGGGCAGACCAAGGTGGATTCCCCCAAAGAATGACGTGTTATCCCAGCTGGGCAGCTGTATTTGGCAATCAGAACCAGCCCATCTGCATTTATGGGTTTGACCTCTTGGACTGACTCCCTTCTAACAGACTGTGAGCCATCGGTTGTTCACAATGTTCACAATGCGAGGAATTCTTCTACATGACTGCTTTATGCCCATTACTGAAAGCTTTTCTGTTCATGGTGCGAGAGTCATGATCTTGACCCTGTGCATTGCATAATTACAGCTCTATACATTTTGAGTTTCCCACAAGGTTTTTTGGAAAATAGTAGGGCATCTTCCACCCTGGAGGTCTACGTGACAGCCATTTTGGTGCACCACTCACCCATTGGGGGCTCGTCTCTGGGTTTCAACGGTTTTATTCACAGCTTCCTTAAGGGTGCAGGATGTCTTAATCCTGCTTGCACTCCCCATTCCCCAGTGTGCAACTTACCTTTGATGATGGAATCTCTTTGTCTACCTCCCTTTGAACCATTGGAGAATGCAAACCTTAAGCGGAAGTCTTTGAAAGCAGCCTTCCTCCTGGTCATTGCTTCCAGTAAGAGGGTTAGGCTACTGCGCAGGGGAGACAAACTGTGATCAGTTGTTTGTCTGTTTTGGGGGCATTAAAAAGGGTGCGCCTCTATCCAAACAGAGGCTTTCACGGTGGGTTGTGGAGGTTATCACATGGCATACAAGAAGGCTCAATGACCCTTGCCTGAGACAGTCACTTGCCATTGCACCAGGGCAGTCTCCTCTTCATTTGCTGCCTTCAGGGTTTTTTTCTTCATTGACAGCTATGCTGTGGCCACCTGGTCTTCCCGATGCACTTTTGCAAGATTCTACAATGTCAATGTTGCCTTATCCCATGATGTGGGCTCAGCTGTTCTCCGGTGATAAGCCCTGCTTTCTGGTGAGTCAATTCCTCTTGACTTTGTTGGTATTGGCCATGCATTACTCCTCAGCTTGTCTTACGTCACTATGTGACTTCATTGGTATATTTTTTTTAACCATCTGGCTGGCACTGCGATCATCCATTACTGTAACACTCGTCTCTGGCAGTCAGGAGGAATATACAGATTCATGGTTACATACATAACCAGCATTATCTTCACTGCATGTGAATCCATATTTAATGTAGTCTGGGTTGTATTTTCTTTTACCTTGTGTAGTTTTGTTTGAGGTTTTCCATGATGTTCATATTTGTTTTTCTAGATGTCAACGTTGATATCTGTCTAATTTGACTACCTTCTACCAAATGACAGATGAATTTGCGTCAAAATACTGTAGAGATAACCAACATTTGGCATCAACAGCAAAAGGAATGCTACTCCTAACTATGAACAATTATATGATTAGTTGGAATGTATTTTATACATGTAGAACCCATTTTGCATCACATCCCAGTTGAGAACCATAATACAACACATATATAAAACTGCATTTCATATTGTCCTAATCAACTTCTCAACTGCAGAGTTCTTTGGAAATGGCAATTTTCAGCTTAAAGTCTTGACAAGCTCTGTGAGGCATGCACTCTCAGCCCATTCGTCAATCAACACCTGTTTACCTGCAGGAGAACAGACCCACACACACTTATTTATCTTTCCTGTGACAAATGTCAGCTTCTGTCATGCATTTTAGTCATGATGTTATTTAGATTGTGTGATAGTTTTCACTTTACAGGAAATAAAAAGATATTTTGGATAATTCTTTATTAAATCTCACACTCTAGTTTGACAGATTTTTAGCTGAATTATATTTGTTTTGTAAGTACATTTCAAAACACACATTTCAAAACAGCTTTACAGAAAATGATGCTTTCTGTAATGTCTTAGAGTCATAATAGTGTGGTTTAATAATAATAATAATAATAATAATATTAATAATAAATAGGGCTGTCAATCGATTAAAATTTTTAATAAAATTAATTACATGATGTCCCGATTAATTAATCGCATATACAAATATTTGATGAGAAAGCCCCTCATATAACAATAATTCAATATATAATGATGAAATAATTACACATAGTTATCTTTAAATATGTAAAAATTATATATATATATATATATATATATATATATATATTCAGATAATTAAAATGCATTAAATTCTTGTGGCAGAAGAGTTCATCATTAATAAGGCAATACAAAATGCGGCTTTAGAATTCAATATATTGTTTAATACCATATTATTGAACATAAACCAATCATTGGCATACAGTTCATATCAATCCATTTCACAAGTGAATTTGTCAATCAGTTGGAGATTTATTATGAGGGCTTGTTTAAGGACCCATCAATGAACACCTGCATCAGACATGCTTGTGTATATTGTGTACAAGCTTGATACAATTTTTAGTTTAAGTTTAAGTTAAATATAAATATAAGTTAAATATAGTTTAATACTTAGAACACATATTGAGATCTCTTAGTTCGGATTTGCGCTCCATCAAGTGTTTGGAACGCAAGAACGTAACTAATGTTTGTGTTGTTCTGCTGCTCACACAGCTGAAGTTTCACTTACTGCCATCTGGTGTAAACAGGTGGTACTACTAGCTTACATTTGTCAGGAATCTTCAATATTACGGACCGGGGGCATTGCGATCAAATTAATCGCACTGAATTAACGCGTTAAATCGACAGCCCTAATAATAATAATAAAGATGATTGTAAATTGTGCTTTAAAAGGAGGTCCAAGAACCTAATATGCTAGAACCCTATTGCAAGTGTAATGTTTTATTATTATAATTCTTAATTAAAATTTCTGCCCTAAAAGTGTCTGGGTACCAAAATAGGTAACTCCTAGAGACAGCAAATTTGACAAGATGGTCCCAAATCAACCACCTCCCAACACTGGCACTATAATGAGAGCTTTTATGTTTTTGCTAATATCTTCGCAACCATTTGGGGTATAATAAATATTCAGAATTAATTTCCGGTTAAGCAATATTTCCCCTATGTTGAGTCTTTAAAAAAAATAATCTTTTTCAAGCTCGTCCTAGACCATCTGCAAAAAATTGTGCATGTAGGATGGAGATATATGTTTTGCTTTGTTTATCCTAAGTCTGCAAGCACCACACCCACAAAATAACTAGAATACTTAGTAATAAAACTGCTCTGCTTTTGAAAACTGCCTGTGTAGTGCTTCTCAGCATGAAGACTAACTTACACATGGGCTACAAATTAATTGTTTATTTTCTGAAAAATATTAGAAAAATACCTGTATTAGGAAACTATCTCACTTCAGCATGCAAATTGTGCACAAAGAGTCTCACATTTTGGAGTTCACCAATACAAATATGACAAATTCAATCAATTAGAAAAATGCAAATGTTCCACATACAGCAAACAATAAACCCAAAATACACAAATAATATTCAAATTACATTACCCTTGCAATATTCAATGCATTAAATTTGTTAGAATACAGAGCATCTCACATACAGTATATTTACTCACATTAATGCACTTTGAAACTCATTAATTTTGTGGAAACTCATATAAAGAAATAAAATCAGCTACAGGGCTTCTGAATCAATGCTGAGACTAATTAACCCATGCTATTGATTCACAAACAAGACTGGAATACATTAAAAAAAAAAAAAAACATATATACACCACTGGTCAAAAGTTTATAAACACTCATAAATCATTTTTTTTTTAACATATTAGAATAATAGTAAAGTCATCAAAACTATGTAATAGCATAAATGGAACTATGGGAATTATGTTGTGACTAAATAAAATCCAAAATAAATCAAAACTGTGTTATATTTTAGCATCTTCAAAGTAGTTACCCTTTGCCTAGAATTTGCAGACATGTACTCTTGGCATTTTCTCAATCAACTTCTTGAGGTATCACCCTGGAATGCTTTTTAAACAGTATTGAATGAGTTCTCATCTACAGTATGTTGGGCACTTATTGGCTGCTTTTTTTTATTATTTGGTCCAAGTCATACATTTCAAAAACCTTTTTTTTTTCTTAAAAATAAATTTTTGTTTATAATTAAATAAATGAGTATGGTGGCATAATTATATATTTGTGTACAAAACTAATTTCAAACATTTAAGCATACGCCTTCAGATCAAAAGATTAAGATCATGAGAAACATTTCAGTCAATTGTTTCAAAAGTTTTGACCGGTAGTGTAAATATGCATTTAACACCACAAAATAAATAAATAAATACATAAAATAAAATAAAAAATATTCAAAATATTTGTGCAATGTTTTAACCATTTTTTCATCAGCTTACCTGAAAATGTGAACCTAACCCTAACTGCCCCATGGCTGACCTTGGTGTAGTTACCACCTAATGGTGAATAATGGAATTGCAGCAAAGATATAAAAGTCATTATGAACGTCTTGGTTACTGTTGTAACCTCCGTTCCCCGAGGGAGGGAACGAGACTTAGTGTCGAAGGAAGTGACACAAGGGGTCTTCTCGGATGCCGAATCGTACCTCTGAACCTGAGAAAAGGCCAATGTCAAGTTGGCAGACAGAATTTGCATGCCCCGCCCCGGACATACGGGTATAAGGGGAAGCGGGGCAGCCAATGCCAGTCAGGATGTTGCACTGAGGAGCCGAAGGATGAAGCACGGCCATTTACAGTGCTAGGTCTAGTGCCGTGGCTGGAGGGACACTACGTCTCGTTCCCTCCCTCAGGGAACAGAGGTTACAACAGTAACCGAGACGTTCCCCTTCTGTCACTCTCTGGACGTAGTGTCGAAGGAAGTGACACAAGGGGTCCATATAAAAATGCCATGCACTGACTGTGTGACGTGACTGTCGGAGCAGGGGCAAAGCAGGCTATTGCATGTTAGAGGCACCTGAAACGAATGCACGTCGCCCTCCCCAACGCCCACTCAAAGAGTTTTAGCATATCCACCTTAGGTTTTCCCGCACCCCTGGGGGAAAAAGGTATTAAATGCTAGCATGGGAGCAAGCCCAACAGCCACGGCCTTCTCTCTCACTATGTCTCTCACATAGGATGTAGAGCGGCTGTGGCCCAAAATATGTCGGGTCATTCCCCGGGGGGGAGCAGGAGAGCCTGGGCGGTGCTGAGAGGAGACTCGAAGCATTAACCCTGCTCCACGCACCCGGCAGGGGGCGGCTTAGAGACTGAGGCCTAAGGAGGCGTCTTCAAAACTCGTCTGCGCCGGTGTGCCATGCGCTGAGGCAGGACCGGAGGCAAGGTAGCTGTCCGGCCTGCAGATTTCCTATTCTTTCAGGAGGGGAAGACCCTGCAGAGGCCATAACCTGCCCAGTCCAGGGGGAGGTAATGTATGGCAAATACACCACGAGGGTTGTGAAGCCGGACGTGGGAAACGGCACGGTGGTAGGTCCAGCCTAATGAAGGGGGGGACTCTACAGACATGGGGCAGAGGCAGCAGGGCTGCCTGAGGAAAACGCGGGTCCGCCGAAAGGGGGACCGTACCGCGGAGAATACATCACGGGGAGTTAGCCTGAAGAGGGAACTATGCCCGTGGAGCCCGACCCCAGTACAGAGCCCTAAGACTCGTACTGGGTCTGGCCGCGAGTTGCTCTGCTGAATTCGCGGGCCAGAAGGCTAGGTAGGAAAAAGCATCCAGGCAGCGACACTCAGTGGCTGACCTGGGACAGAAGGCGCACTGGATCACATTGGTGAAGGGCGCAAGATGCAAGCGGAACACCCAGTCGGTTGTGCCGCGTTACCGAGTTCTACCGGCTCGGACCTGACAAAACACGGGACGAGACCAACTCAACACTTAGATTGTAAAATCTGGCAAAGGTATTGGGTGTTGCCCAGCCCAATGCTCTGCAGATGTCTGCTAGGGAGGTGCCGTGGCTTAGTGCCCACGAGAACGCAACACTTCTAGTGGAGTGTGCTCGGACCTGCAGGGGGGCGGGCACGCCCTGAGCATGATAGGCTAAGGCAATAGCATCAACAACCCAGTGGGCTAGCCTCTGTTTGGAGACGGCGTTCCCTTTCCACCGTCCGCCAAAGCAAAGAGCTGCTCAGAGTACCTAAAGCTCTGCGTGCAGTCCACATAGGTACGCAAAGCACGCACTGGACACAGCAATGAAAGGGCTGGGTCTGCCTCCTCCCGAGGCAGTGCTTGCAGGTTCACAACCTGGTCCCTGAAAGGGGTCGTGGGAACCTTGGGCACGTAGCCCGGTCGGGGTCTCAGGATAACATGAGAAAGTGCTGGACCGAGCTCCAGGCAAGAGTCGCTGACAGAGAATGCTTGCAGGTCTCCTACCCTCTTGATTGAGGCTAGGAGAGGGCCTTGAGCTCGACTGAATCAAGCGGCTCAAATGGGGGTCTCTGAAGGACCGAGAGGACCACTGAGAGATCCCAAGAGGGAAACAGGTTAGGCCGGGGAGGATGTAGTCTCCGGACGCCTTTCAGGAACCTGATAATCAAGTCGTGCTTACCAACGGACTTGCCATCTACTGCGTCGTGGTGGGCTGCGATAGCAGCAACATACACCTTCAAGGTGAAGGGAAACGGCCTCCCCTCCAGTCTCTCCTGCAGGAATAGAAGCACTGACCGAACTGCGCATCTCTGTGGGTTTTCGGCTTGGGAAGAACACCAATTCGCGAACTAACGCCACTTTAGTGCGTAGAGTTGCCTGGTTGAGGGAGCTCTGGCTTGATTGATCGTACGACAGCAGGTGGTAGATTTACTAGATCTTCCGCGTCCCGTCCAGGGGCCAGACATGGAGATTCCAGTGGTCTGGGCGTGGATGCCAGAGGGTGCCCCGTCCCTGAGAAAGAAGGTCCTTCCTCAGGGGGATTTTCCAGGGAGGGGCTGTCATGAGGAGCATGAGTTCCAAAAACCAGGTGCGGGTGGGTCAGTAAGGGGCCACCAAGGAGACCTGTTCTTTGTCCTCCCTGATCTTGCACAGCACCGATGCAAGAAGGCTCACTGGGGGAAATGCGTACTTGCGCAGCCCCCGGGGCCAGCTGTGTGCCAGCGCATCTGTCCTGAGGGGAGCGTCCATCAGGGAATACCAGAGCGGGCAATGGGAGTTGTCCTGGGAGGCAAAATGGTCTACTTGTGCCTTGCCGAATCGGTCCCAAATGAGCTGGACCACCTGGGGGTGGAGCCTCCACTCTCTGCTGGGCAAAACCTGTCGTGACAGCGCATCTGCCGTCGTGTTGCGGTTGCCAGGGATATGAGTGGCGAGCAGTGACCTGAGTCACGGCTGACTCCAGAGGAGGAGATGTTGTGACATATAACGAGAGCGCACGCCGCCCTGGCAATTGATATGCCAACGCTGCTGGGGACCTTTCCAGGTGCCAGC
The DNA here is from genome assembly GCA_032164185.1 of Moxostoma hubbsi. Classification (NCBI taxonomy): domain Eukaryota; kingdom Metazoa; phylum Chordata; class Actinopteri; order Cypriniformes; family Catostomidae; genus Moxostoma; species Moxostoma hubbsi. The sequence goes on along the minus strand of JAVLUX010000044.1, from coordinate 23,136,558 downwards.
GGCAGCGTGCCCGTTGCACACGGCGCCCCAACCCAGTCGAGAGGCGTCTGTGGTTACCATGACACGTCTGGACACCTGCTGCAAGGGAACGCCGGCCCGCTGGAAGCAGAGGTCTGTCCACTGGTTGAAAGTCTGACGGCAGGCGGGGGTGATTGCCACACGATGCGTGCCGTGGCACCATGCCCATCTCGGGACTCGAGTCTGTAGCCAGTGCTGTAGCGGTCTCATATGCATCAACCCGAGCGGCGCGACCGCAGCTGAGGATGCCATATGCCCCAGGAGCCTCTGGAATTGTGCCAGGCTTGAAGCGAGCGAGGCACCTGAGCACTGACTGGGCACGCTCGTTGGTGAGATGCGCTGTCATTGAGACAGAGTCTAACTCCATACCGAGAAAAGAGATGCTCTGAACCGGGGTGAGCTTGCTCTTTTCCCAGTTGACCTGAAGCCCTAAACGGCTGAGGTGCCTGAGCACCTGGTCCCTGTGAGCGCATAGTAACTCTCGAGAGTGGGCCAGAATGAGCCAGTCGTCGAGGTAGTGGAGTATACAGATGCCCACTTCCCTTAAAGGGGGCAAAAGCGGCCTCTGTGACCTTCGTGAAGACGCGAGGGGACAGGGACAGGCCGAAGGGGAGGACCTTGTACAGATACGCCTGGCCGTCGAACGCGAACCGTAAGAAGGGTCGGTGTCGCGGCAAAGTAGAGACGTGGAAGTACGCGTCCTTCAGGTCTACCACCGCGAACCAATCTAGCTGTCGAACGCTGGTGAGAATCTGCTTCTGCTTGAGCATTTTGAACGGGAGTCTGTGCAAAGCCCGGTTGAGAACTCGCAAGTCCAAGATTGGTCGCAACCCGCCACTTTTTCTGGGTATGATGAAGTAAGGGCTGTAGAGACCCTTCTTCTTCTCGGCTGGAGGGACGGGCTCTATCGCGTCCTTGAGGAGCAGTGAATAAATCTCTGCTCGTAAGGCACTGGCTTGTTGGCCGCGTACTAGAGTGGAGCGAATACTGCTGAAACGAGGCGGGAGCTGGGCGAACTGAATCGTGGAGCCGAGTCAGATGGTCCTGGCCAACCAGCGCAATGGGTTGGGAAGCGAGTCCAAGCTCCGTGCAAGGGGGACTAAGGGGACGATCGCATTTGACGTACCGGGCGGGGTTTCGCGGCGGTTTGGGGGAGCAGGTAATAATGCGTCGGGAGGCAAAGGAGCATCCCGAGGCTGAGGTGCTGAGAAAAGACTCAAAGCACTTACCTTACTCCGCACACCCGGCAGGGGGCGGGTTAGAGACTGAGGAAGAGGTCCCAAGAGGGCGTCTTAGAAACTCGTCAGTGCTGGCATCTGCATACTCAACTACCTCAACAACTGCCTCATCCTGGCCCACTCCCGAGAGTTACTATGCACTCACAGGGACTAGGTGCTCAGGTACCTCAGCCGTTTGGGGCTTCAGATCAACTGGGAAAAGAGCAAGCTTGCCCCGGTTCAGAGCATCTCTTTTCTCTGCATGGAGTTAGACTCCATCTCAATGTCAGTACGCCTCACCAACGAGCGCGCGCAGTCAGTGCTGGAATGCCTTGCCGCCTTCAGGCCGGGCACAGCGGTCCCTTTAAAACTTTTCCAGAGGCTCCTGGGGCATATGGCATCTTCCGCGGCAGTCACGCCGCTGGGGTTGATGCATATGAGACCGCTTCAGCATTGGCTCCAGACTCGAGTCCCGAGATGAGTATGGCGCCACAGCACGCACCGTGTGATGCTCACCCCCGCCTGCCGCCAAACATTCAGACCCTGGACAGACCTCAGGGCAGACACACTGGCACACAGCTGACCCTCGGGGCTGCGCAAGTATGCATTTCCCCCAGTGAGCCTTCTTGTACAGGTGCTGTGCAAGGTCAGGGAGGATGAGGAAAAATAACCCTAGTGGCTCCCTACTGGCCCACCCGGGCTTGGTTCTTGGACTAGCCCCTCCCTGGCAAATTCCCCTGAGGAAGGACCTTCTTTTTCAGGGACGGGGCACGCTCTGGCATCCGAACCCAGACCTCTGGAACCTTCACGTCTGGCCCCTGGACGGGACGCGGAAGATCTAGCTGATCTACCACCTGCCGTCGTAGACACGATCAACCAAGCCAGAGCTCCCTCTACCAGGCAACTTTACACCCTGAAGTGACGCTTGTTTGCAAATTGGTGTTCATCCCGGGCTGAAGACCCACAGAGGTGCGCAGTTAGGTCAGTTCTCTCATTTCTGCAGGAGAGGTTGGAGGCGTGGCTGTCCCCTTCCACCTTGAAGGTGTATGTAGCTGGTATCGCGGCCCACCACAACGCAGTAGACGGCAAGTCTTTGGTTAAGCATGACTTAATTATCAGGTTCCTAAGAGGCACCCAGAGCTTAAATCCCTTCCGGCCAAGCCTGTTCCCATCCTGGGATCTCTCAGTGGTCCTCTCTGGCCTTCAGAGACCTCCCTTTGAGCCACTAGAATCAGTTGGACTCAGGGCCCTCTCCCTGAAGACAGCCATGCTGATCGCGCTCACCTCCATTAAGAGGGTCGGGGACCTGCAAGCGTTCTCTGTCAGCGACACTTGCCTGGAGTTCGGTCCGGCAGACACTCATGTGATCCTAAGACCGTGGCCGGGCTACGTGCCCAAGGTTCCTACGACTCCCTTGAGAGACCAAGTAGTGAACCTGCAAGTGCTGCCCCGGGAGGAGGCAGACCCTGCCCCTTCGTTGCTGTGTCCGGGACATGCGTTGCGTACCTACTTGGACCACATGCAGAGCTTTAGACGTTCTGAGCAGCTCTTTGTCTGCTCTGGTGGAACGCTGTATCACACCCAGGCCATGACCCCCCCCCCGCAGGTCCAAGCACACTCAACAAGCAGTGGGTTGGACAAACACCTAATATCTTTGCGAGATTCTACAATCTCAGGGTTCAGTCAGTATCGTCCCGTGTTTTCTCAGGTCCGAGCCGGTAGAACTCGGTACACATTTACGGACTGATTGGGTGGATCGCTTGCACCTAGCGCCCTTTCCCTCGGCCGAGGTAAAACTGTGCGCTTTCTCTCCCAGGAGATCCCACTCATTCGGATCCCTGGATGACTCCTTCCTAGCCCTTTGGGTCTGCAGTTCAGCGGAGGAACTCACCGACCCAATCTACTTCATCTACCCTGTACTGGAATAGGTGCTCCACAGCTCAGGACTCCTACATGGACTCCCCCTGTGTGTATTTTCCACAGTACGGTCCCCTTATGAGTGGACCCGCGTCTCCCTTGGGCAGTTCCCACTGCCCCCTGGTCGCCGTGTTTGTAGTAACTCCCCCCTCCGGAGAGGTGGGATCTACCACCATGCCACTTTCCACATGTCGACTAAAAACCCATGTGATGTAATCGCCACTCTTACCTCCCCCTCTCTGGGCAGGTGTGGTCTCCGCAGGGTCTTTTCCCCCTGAAAAACAGGAAACCGGGTAAGACCGCCTTCCCAGGATGCGTGTAAAGGCCCCAGCCGTTTGACTCTATGCGAGAAACATAGAGAGAAAAGAGGCCCGGCTAGGCTCGGCCCATTCCCAGGTTGGCACATGTGGCCTTGTTCCCCTGTCTAGGGTAACCAGAAGGATTCCGATGATGTTTTTGGGGCATTGGGGAAGGGTACGTGCAGTCGGATACAGCTGTTCGCTTTTGCACGTCAAGTACCTGCCTGCTCCTGTGTCAGCAGTACACGGCACAGTGCATGGCGTGATTTAAATTGGACCCCTAGTTTCGCTTCTTTGACACAACGTCGAAGTGAGAGACAGGCGGGGAACATCTAGGTTACGTATGTAACCTCCGTTCCCTGATGGAGGGAATGAGACGTTGTGTCCTCCCAGCCACGTCGCTGAGCCGAGCCACTGTTGTGGCCGGACCATTTCCAGCTCCTCAGAAAAATCCTGAATGAACTAGACGTATTTCCCCACCTTTATACCCGTATGTCCAGGGGCGGGGTATGCAAATACTGTCTGCCAACTTATCATTGGCCTTTTTTCATAGATCAGAGGCATATTCGGCACTCAAGAGAGACCCCTAGTGTCCCTCCATCAGGGAACAGTTGATTGTAATTGTTTGTTTAACACAAAAACAAATAATTCACAGATGTTGACCTATTAACATAAATTAATGTATTGCTGATAGTTCCACTATTTCTTACCATATTTGGATTCGTTCATCATATGGCCAAGAGGATTTTGGAAATCGCTTAAAAAGTCAACAATGCATATGTAAAACCTTTAAGACATGGTTCTTAAATTAAAACAATGCAGATGAGCTCCACACGAGAAAACAGCCTATAAGATTACTGAGACAGAAAGGCACCAAATTGCAAACTCCTCCTCATCAGAAAGGTATAAAAGTACCCTTTTATCAGACATTCCCTGTACTTAGTCCCCAGTCCGGCATAGAAGGGTGCACTAACAGAATAGCACTCCGCGTTCTGAGCTCCCTCCAAGAGAGAGAGCAACTGATACCCCCAGTTCTGCGAGGAAGGGGTTAATAATTACTGAAACATCTGATGACAACAGTAACGACACAGTTCCGGGTCTCCGCTCCACAGAGAAGGGGGAGACAATGACAAAAACAAGGTTAAGTCCCATAAGTCAATCCTCTCTTCAAGTTTCCTCCATGTGTGAGTTCTTGATTGTAAATGAACAAATGTGCTGATATCAGGGCTACATCTAAGTGTTCCAGATTGCAAGGGAACTGCTTTAGGAGATCAGCATGTCACAGTGCAAAGTTCCAAGGCAGTTGAAATGGAATCCAGCTCCTTTAATACTGCAATGCACCCCAGCACAACCAGTGGAAGACTTCGCCATCACTGAACTCATGATTCGATCAAGGGGAACAGAAATATCACCAGGATTGGGCTGCAACAGAATACATGTAATGGCATTACATATTCAGAGCACAAAAATTAAGTAACTGTTTTCAGACCCTGTTATGTTGTTTTTATCTGTATTCAGTAAACAGATTCTTTATATAATTTTGTTAGAATACTTTTTTGAATACTTCTCTCATAATGACCACAAAATAAGGCAAAAGGAAAAGAATCTTGTCGATCATGTCAGAAACTTTATTCAAGTTATTATTTGAGTTTTTACTAGAGCTGTCAGAATTAACGCATGCGATAAATTAAGAAAAATTAATGCATTAAACTTTTTTAATCACGTTTGCTGTTAATACAGCATAAACACTGGTGTGAAGGGTGGAAACTTTGTTATATGGCTGCCCGAATTCATTACACTGACACACACACCACCACCAGAGCCATTCTACCAAGGAGAACCTACCAGCTAAGCATAAAATAGCATATTGTGATGGCCCCATAGACTTCTATGTATGGAACTGTCTTAGCATGCTAGTTGACCTCTATGCTCTCTTCTATGATAGAGCCGCAGAGGTTGCTATCTCAGTAAATAAAAGAATCTCTGAGAGTGCTTCCGTGTCAGGGAAGATCATAAGATGATGGAGAAAGGAACTCTCATTGACATATGTTGTAAAAAACAAGAACGGATGGGACTTGTAATACAAGTATTTTTCAGACTATGTAAGGCAGATTTTAATTACAACAGAAGCACACCAAATCTTGACTATCACCAAAACACAGAATGAGTCGTTTTTGTTTGAAAGCGAAAAGCGAATGAATGCAGCTTCACAATTGCTGTAACAAAGTGGATAGTCACAGTCTACAGTACCTGCAAATTAATATTGTGGAGGATGGCAGTTTAACAGATTTAATGACCATTGCAATAAATATGCTACCTGTTTGGGGACTCGTTCTTTCAATTAGTCAAACTCCAATTTAGACTTTGGGAAACATTTGATGTTACTTAAATTGGTCCTATTTTAGTGCATTGTCTTTATATTGTGGAAGGCTTTGTTTGGAAAATGTTTCTAAAGCATTATATTGCTACATATTATTTATTTTCTTTACTAAGATGAAAATATCAATACAACCACATTTTTACACAAATATTTCATTTGAGTGCATTATACATTGTTTCCAGTGATTGTAATGTCTAAGTACATTTATTTAACATATAATATGAAATGATTTACCAAAAATCTCAAATTTGCAATTATAATCAAAAGAGTAAAATAATTAAAAGCACCCAAAAAATAAAAGTGTCAGCAATAAAATATTAAATGTACAAAGAATAAACAGGCCTAAATATGGAAGCAAGCCTAGTTAAAATCATTCATATACTAAATTGTTGTCACAGGACCTCACTATATTGCATGTTTAATTTCTGCAAGTGGCATCCAGTTATCATTTCAAAAAGATGGTTAATTTGCATTTCGTATCCAATTTTTATTCAAAATGTATGAATCTTTGTCAGTCCAATCAAATGATGGCTTAAGAAAAATATTAAAATATACACAACAGTTAAAACACTAAAAATAAATGCTATTCTAAACATACACAAGCAACCCTGCATGATAGCTATGATGTCACAGCTAAGGGGGTCTTAGTGGTACAGGCAGCATTTTTCTTGTTGAAAAGTAGACAAGATATTGTAATTGACTGCAAAGTGCCTTCTGTTTGCCTTCTGCCTTCCAGCTTTCAAAGAGAAAAACATAAGTGTCCAGTTCCACATCTAATTTAAATCAATCAAGATAATTAAGAACATGATTTTGATGCTCCAAAAAGCACAGACAATCAGTATTAGCATTATCCATACAACTCCAGTGGTTAAATGCATGTCTTATCAAGCGATATTCTAATGTTATTCTTCTTTTGTGCAACCTGGCAACAATGCACACGAGTGTGCACTTTCTAGCTCTCGTTTCCCCTTTGAACAAACAGCGATCTCTAGTGCAATATTCTGCTCAAGAAAAAGTGTTATATGGCCACTCTGTGTCCATTCTTGAGGCTTCTTGTGATGCTACTAAGTTTGCAGGTAAACTTTCTCAGTGATGAAATTAAATATAAATGTAGATCTTGGCATCATTGACACGTGGAGGGGTAACCATTGGCACACTAGCAAAAGCAAGCAAGAGACAAATATGTATATGTATATATGTATATAAGTACCCTCACACCTGTACTTTAATCTAACTCTTGCAGTAATCATTTATCATAGTCATGCAACCTGTTTTATTCAGTTGGTGCTGAATGGAAGACTCCTGGACAGACCCCTGATGTAGAGAGTGTTAAATGGAATAATAAATTAACAGAGAAGTAGAGACGGTAAAATAAATAATTTATAATAAGCTCAGCCTTTATTAAGTTTTTACATGCCTGACAGAAAAGTATCTATCTTTGTAGAGCAATACAATACTTTAGGCAATCGCAGAATTGTTCCATTAGTCACATATACATTTAAGAACATTTTGTCAAATATACACTTCAGAAAATTGAGTACACAACAATTTCTGGGCTTAAAAGATACAAAAAACTAATGAATGTGGAACATTGTATCTCAAAAGGAATACAATATGGCCCCCTATGCACCCCGAGGTAAAATACCACAACCGAACAATGTCAATATCCACTCAAGATGAGGAGAGAAAGCAGAGGAAAATATTTTGTTTCTAGACCAAAGGGTTTCAAAAGTTATAAACAAGGGACATGTCAAACTTTCAGCTGATGGTGGCGCTAGAGGATTTGACTGAGAAACCCCAAAATGGGCAGGTGACCTATTAGGCACTACAGCAATTAAGATACCAAATTTCACCATTTACCTCCAAATGGTTTTTTGAGCTACCTTAGACTCCTTGACGGAGAGTGTGCATTCAACGCTTAGTCCAAAATGATGTATTGTTAAACACTACAATTATACATTAGCAGAATGTTGTTACTCACTGTTAATCTGTACTTGTGTTCTTCCATAACCGTAGTTAGACAATTAACCCTGCTAATAAAACCCTAAAGAGTTCAACATTGACATATGAGTTTAGAGACAACAAAAGACGCACAACAAAGCACACAGTGGTGGAAATGGCTTCTTGCCCTTGCTGTCCAGTGCTTTTGATCCGTGTGGGGAAAAATGAGTGAACAGTTCATTTACTGGGAGGCCCTGCCATAAATGGGCCTGGGCAAAGAAGCCCTATATCCACCTTCCATTTTCCATTTCAATCAGCAAATGCAGTCATTACCTCACTCCATTTGCTGCGGCATTATGTTGACAAAATAGCCCATTACTAACATGAAGTTGGAGAAAAGCAACAGGACTTTGTGCCTGAATTAATTCCAGGCTTCAACCAGAGCTAGAATTATGACTTCAGAAATGTTGCATTGCAAGCCTCATTTACTTCCTGCAAAACATGGGCACATTAAAAGAACTTGGATGTTAAAATTCTATTTTGTCGCAGATGCACTCATATATCTTCATAGCTTGTGCAGGTCAGTGTCTAAGAGAGCATAGACAAGACCATACAGGAGCAAAACAGCTCACACTGATATACGGTCCTTTATATAAACAAGCATAAGAAACTCATTTAGAGATAATGTAAAGCTGATAATTTTTTTATGTTCAAATTCTTTCTCCTATCCCATCATAATATGCAGTCAACTATAAGTATGCCATTTTAGGTTGATTTCACATAACATGCAAATTAGTAAAATGAACACTTGTGAGGAAGACCTAATGGCTGTATTTGCCAAAAGTTTGTGGCATCAAATCTTTGATACATAATCTGTGCATTTACTTGGAAGTAAACTAGATATCCACAAGCAGAACTGTATGTTCCACTTCATTTTCTGTTTGTGTAATAATCAGTGCTTATTATTTTTGGACAGACAGGGAGTTTATTGGGTCTGTCATTGTGGTATCATCTAATGGTAAAACTTTACATGAATGGTTCCTTTTGTTAAAGATTTATAAAAGGTTTAATTCATGACTAATAAGTCATTTACAAATGCATTGTAAATCATTGATATGCAGTTATAGATACATGCATACAAAGGGCGAGTTTCATAAACCCTTGTTCACTTATCAATAGAAAACCCTGTTCCATTTCCGTTCTTTGGGTCAAATTGCACTAAAATAAAAAAACACTAAAGTTATAATTTATTTTAAACTTCTAAGATATTTTTGACCTTATGTACCTCTAAATCATTCAATTACTACATTTATGGTCATATACAATGAGATCATGTTATGTTATCTTCACTTCAATAAGGTTGTCAAAACCTCAAAATGTGTCATGCATGGGGACTCTGTTGACATCTGGACAACCCATTTTCATTCCCTAAGCATCCAATTTTGACACTTGTGCAGAAGCCGTCCGCATCTGCATGATGCCTTCAAAGGTGCCCCCTGGCGTCCTCTTATTGACATGGTGAGAAATCCCATTGTTTACAACAAGAAATCTTTGTTTTCAGCTATCAACTTTTGATTATGTATTCATAACACTGTGTAACACATTTTTTATAAAAATGTTTTGGTTCCTGGGTAGTAAGTGTTATTTTCTAATTGCTTATGCCTTAAAAGTAAAGAAAATGGCTATTATTCCCCACAAACTTTGCTTTTGTGACCAGGACAGTAATATTTTGAAATTTACCTATTTCCAATGAGAAAATTTGTAAATGGTAAATGGTCTGCACTTATATAGCTCTTTTTTAACCTTAGCGGTTTTCAAAGCGCTTTACACTGTGATTCATTCACCCATCACACACACCCACCATTGACAGCAAAGCTGCCATTCAAGGCGCTAGCCTGCCATTGGGAGCAACTTGGGGTTCAGTGACTTGCCCAAGGACACTTTGGCATGTGGAGTCATGTTGGCCAGGAATCGAACAGCCAACCCTGCGATTAGTGCCCAACCCAATTTATTTTTATTTTTTTTTACATTAAGTCAGAAAAAAACAAGATATGAAACCAAATTAACATGTATTTATACTAAAGTAATACAAAAATGACAACAAATGATTTAGAAATGTGTGATTTTTCGAGATTTATGATTATACTGTAAATCACTTACACGAATCAGCCCCCAAATATGGTCTCCCATCGTGCTCCCATTATACTGTACTGTCCTTGGTAGCAGGGTTCAAAGTCCAGTATATCCTGATGGAAGCGCTCACATTGCTCCGCCGATTATGTGCCCATGTTCTCCTTGAATTTAACTTACCCCTTAATTTCTGTGTGTGTCTTCTACATTGTGGCCAATTAATTAATATTTGACAAAAAAATGCTCTGTTATAGTCTCACCCATTGATTTTTAGTTAACCAAAAATAAATAAAAAACCAGGGTTCCATACACCCGGCATTTCACACACTGTAAAAAATTAAATGATCAATAAGTCATGTCAACTTCTATGTTTATAAGTTAAACAATTTCAAATTAAATTTATAAGTTGTACAAGATTCAACTTAATTTTAATATAAGTTACATTCAAGGGGGCCCAACAAAGTGTAATGAACTTAGCAATTTAAGTCCTAATTTACTGGCATTCTCAGCTCGTCTGTGAAAAAGGTCTTTGTGAAAAAACCTAATTTCCAATATTGGGGTCCTTTTCATTTATTAATTTACAAATACCTAATTTGAAAAACAACTGATGAAAGGGACAGAGTATCGGCTGGTTTGGGGGAGAACGTGAATGAGGTGAGTGAATGCATCTCTAACAGCTGTTTTAGAGAGATATTCATTAATTTCAACATAAATATAAATTAACAGATTACATTTCATGTACAGTGACACTCTTTCATTTGTATTTTTTAGAAGTGTGGTTTCTCTTTGAGTAACATATTTTATATTAGCTAAGACAGTGGGGTCTGTTATGCATGCACTTACACTGCAAATCCTAATGCACAGATCACACATTCATGTCCTGTTGACCATTAAAGTGCGCATCCGCAGGCTGAGCTCGCGCAAGATTTTCACACCCTTTGAGTTTGAAGGAAGCCGTTGGTCAATTAGACAGTGTGCGATTGAGTTGGTACTCATTACTGAATAAATACTGTTTCTTTACATCTCTTTAATTTTAGTATCGACTTGGTACCGAAGTACAGGTAGTTACATTTAAATGCTGTATTATATAAATATGATATGTAATATGATATAAAAATAATATGAATGTTTAGATTATATTTTATCTAGTGTTTATAATGCCTCATTATCATCATCAAAGCTTGTGCTTGCAAATATGTATTCAGGTTAAATGAGTAAAATGCACTTTAAATACGCCCATATTAGAAAATCAGCATCTTATAATGATTTCTGAAGGATCATGTGACACTGAAGACTCCAGTAATGATGCTGAAAATTCAGCTTTGATCACAAATCGCATTTTACACTATATTCAAATAGAAAACTGTTCTTTTAAATTGTAAAAAGAGTTTAGAATATCAATATTGTTTCTGTATTTTGGATCAAATAAATGCAGTCTTGGTGAGCAGAAGAGACTTCTATTAATGGTAGTGTATGAATAAAATAAAGTCTTTATGTAAAGAAAATATATAGTCAGATTACTTCTTTTAACTTAATAACTTGATTTTGATCATTAAGTCTCCTCATATTCATTCTCTTTCTGTCACATTCCTCATTGATAGGCCCAGGGGTGGGATCATTGTCTCTCAGGTGTGAATTACACTCCATATTCATGACCGTTCACGCCTCCTCGCATATGACCTTTCAACACTAAAATTGTCTTACAAAAGTTAAATTACTATATTGTTTTGTATGAATGAGTAATCAAGATGGTTTTTACATCATTTAGCAAAAACTCTAGGCTATAAGATCCAGCAATCAAAAGTCTTGTGGACAAATGTTTAGTATGTGTTATATGGCCTTATTTCCATGACTTAAAATTTTAGTTTTTTCAAAAAACATGCATAAACGTTATTTTCTCAAAAATACAAACCTGTACATACATGTTGCTCACATATTATTGTAGCCCAGTTTGTGTTGAATACAGTGTTATCAGACTTTAGCCATTAATGTTTTTAATGAAAAAGCCATTAATGTTTTCTGAAAAAAGCACAAATGTCAAGGCATGTCAAAACTTCTCCAGGGGCCAAAATACCCTCAGATCCCAGAGGGTTAACCCCCCCCATCCAGTCCATCAACCGTTTCAACCGGTTATGATTAGTTAGCTAGACGTCGCCAGTCAATAAAGCTTCTTTTTTATAGTCAACGTTATCAACAATAAAAAAATTTAAAAAATCTATACACATATATTCGTTGTCTGATAGTTGTTTGATCTCATTTGACACAACATGATATTGTCCAGATACACTGCAAACTTTTCATACATCTGATGTTTTAGATGGCAATGTATGAGGAAATTATACACATACAAAATACAGACCCTGTGTCTTCATTGTGAAATAAAGTGGAGCTCATTTGTACAGATCTTGCATTTTAGAGCATCTGAAATGAATCACCCTGGTGGTATATCTACATGGTAAAACCCGATAAGTTGAGAATGCTCAAAACATTAGTTTTTTTGTAAGTGCCTGTAATACATTTTCAGCAGTTTTATTTGTTTTTCTTTTCAGTTGTTTTTAATGTCTCTTAATGAGTTATAGGAGAGGATACAGGAAATGACAGGGGAGAAGAGTGGGAATGGAATTGGGAAAAGATCTCTATATGGATACGAGCCAGGATTCTAACTCGGGTCACCCGAGATGCATTAGCCCCACATGTCATGAGTGCAGCCCGCTAGGCTATGGATCTGACATCTTTTGGAAAGTCCATTAAATTAAAACATCAATATTCATTAAAAAAAACGTAGAAGTTTATTGTTGGGTCAACTAAATAACTGGTTTTGATTGCTACAACAATAATATTTATACTGTAACGATCCACACTGTCTTTTGTTTGTGTACCTTTCATTTTTAAGTTTTTGGCACCTTTTACCTTCCATATTGTCTTTTGCTTTCTGCACACTTATTTTGAAATCACTCATGTTCCTGTTTCCCAGTCTTGTCATGTCCTGTTTTCCCTCCATGTCTATGTGTCTGGTTTTCATTGGTTCATTGTTTTATTACTTTATTATCAGTTCTAGTTTTGTCATTGGTTTTAGTTAATTGCCTTATTATCTTGTTTTGAGTTCTGTTTTCCCATTGGCTTTTGTATTTAAGCCCTCTTGTTCACCTTGTCCTTGGTTGTTGTTGATGTTTGCTCAATGTTGGATGAATGTCGTCACTGCCTGTCACCGTGTTCCTGCTTCTACTCCTCGTGGTTATTTTGTAGTGTTTTCCTCAGTTTTCCCACCGTGGATATTTCTTTGTTCCAGTTTTTTCCCCTTTGATTTACCTTCAATAAAGGCTGCGTCTGGATCCTCACTCCTCGTCTCCTCATTCATAACAGAACAACCAACCAAAACAATGGATCCAGCAGCCCTCACAGCCCGGCAGGCGAATTACCTTCTTCTCGGCCTCAGACAAGGGGACCGCCCGATAGAGGTCCACGTCAGTGAGTTTCTGGAGCTGGCAAATTCTTCGGATTTCCCGGAGTTTAGCTTGGTGGTATTCTTCAGGGCCAATCTCAACAGTCAGCTAAAGGAGCGGTTGCCACCAGCGACCCCCTGCTGGACGCTCCTCGACTTCCTAGAGGAGACCCTGAAGATCTGTGGCTCGCCTTTCACTGTGGGTGTTGCGGAGGAGGACGCTACCTCTCCTCCCACAGTGGTCACTCCCCACCCTTCCATAACTCGTTCCTCCACGCCTGCCATGACCAATGCACCCCCAGTCTCGTCTGTCCCAGGGCCAGCGTTGACAGCCCCGTCCGCCAGGAGGAGAAGAGGAAAGGCTTCTGCTCTCCACTCTCCGCCTGCCACGGCCAGCGAGCCAGCGCCCACGCCTGCCACGGCCAGCGAGCCAGCGCCCACGTCTGCCACGGCCAGCGAGCCAGCGCCCACGTCTGCCACGGCCAGCGAGCTAGCGCCCACGCCTGCCACGGCCAGCGAGCCAGCGCCCATGCCTGCCACAGCCAGCGAGCCAGCGCCCACGCTTGCCACGGCCAATGCGTTGCCAGTCTCATCCGTCCCAGCACCAGCGTTGCCAGTCTTGTCCGTCCCAGCGCCAGGGTTGCCAGCCTCGTCCGTCCCAGTGCCAGCGTTGCCAGCCTCTTCTGCCAGGAGGAGGAGGAGAAGAGGAAGGTCTTCCGCTCACCAGTCTCCACCTTCCAGGGCTTCGTCCTCAGAGCCAGTGCCAGGGCCTGTAGCCTCGACCGTCCAAGAGCCAGAGCCAGCGCCTGTAGCCTCGACCGTGCCAGAGCCAGCGCCTGTAGCCTTGACCGTCCAAGAGCCAGAGCCAGCGCCTGTAGCCTCGACCGTCCAAGAGCCAGCGCCTCCCGAGCCTCCCAGGGCTCCGCCTCTCGAGCCTCCGCCTCCCGAGCTTCCCAGGGCTCCACCTCCAGAGCCTCCGAGACCACTGTCACCTGAGCCTTCCACGCCTCTGTCACCTGAGCCTTCCACGCCTCTGTCACCTGAGCCTTCCACGCCTCTGTCACCTGAGCCTCCCAGGTCTCCGCCTGTGAAGACTGCCATGGTTCCACCTTCCACGGCTCTGCCTGCGCCTGCTCTGCCCTCCAAGCCTCCAGAGCCTTCCATGGCTCCGCCCCTAGAGTCCTCCTCGGCTCCGCCTTACACAGCTCTGCCACCTGTACCTGCCCTGGACCCTCCTACAGAGCCTTCCGTGGCTCCGCCCACTTCCCCTGAGACTCCTCCCAGGCCTTCTGACCCTGTCCCGTGGCCTCCTCCCAGGCCTCCTGACCCTGTCCCAGTCCTGTGGCCTCCTCCCAGGCCTCCTGACCCTGTCCCAGTCCTGTGGCCTTCTCCTTGGCCTCCTGACCCTGTCACAGTCCTGAGGCCTTCCTCTAAGCCTCCTGACCCTGTCCTAGCCCTGTGGCCATCCCCTAGACCTCCTGAACCTGTCCCAGTCCTGTGGCCATCCCCTAAGCCTCCTGACCCTGTCCTAGCCCTGTGGCCATCCCCTAGACCTCCTGACCCTGTCCCAGTCCTATGGCCGCCTCCCTGGCCTCCTGACCCGGTCCCTGCCCTACGGCCACCTCCCTGGCCTTCTGACCCAGTCCCTGCCCTACAGTTACCAACCAGGCCCCCCGACCTAGTCCCGATCCTGCAGCTGCCCCCCTGGCCTCCTGACCCAGTCCCTGCCCTGCGGCCGCCTCCCTGGCCTCCTGACCTAGTCACTGCCCTATGGCTGCCTCCCTGGCCCCCAGACCCAGTCCTACGGCCATCTATCAGGCCCCCTGACCCAGTCTCAACCCCGCAGCTGCCTCCCAGACTTCCCGACCCGGTCCCCACCTTCAAGTCGTCCCCTGGGCATCTGCCTGGCCTCCTTGGTCTCCTGGCTGCCCTCCTGTTCTGTCATGGTCTCCCTGTCCTAGTCTTGTTCCTCTGTGCCCCTCGTGCCCCCTTGATCTGCCTGTTTGCCCCTGTTCTCCGTTGTTGTTTTGCCCTACCTTTTGTTAGGAGCGTCTGGGATCCGCTCCTTAAAGGGGGGCTCTGTAACGATCCACACTGTCTTTTGTTTGTGTACCTTTTCATTTTTAAGTTTTTGGCACCTTTTACCTTCCATATTGTCTTTTGCTTTCTGCACTCTTATTTTGAAATCACTCATGTTCCTGTTTCCCAGTCTTGTCATGTCCTGTTTTCCCTCCATGTCTATGTGTCTGGTTTTCATTGGTTCATTGTTTGATTACTTTATTATCAGTTCTAGTTTTGTCATTGGTTTTAGTTAATTGCCTTATCTTGTTTTGAGTTCTGTTTCCCCTTTGGTTTTGTATTTAAGCCCTCTTGTTCACCTTGTCCTTTGTTGGTTGTTGTTTGCTCAATGTTGGATGAATGTCGTCACTGCCTGTCACCGTGTTCCTGCTTCTACCCCTCGTGGTTATTTTGTAGTGTTTTCCTCAGTTTTCCCACCGTGGATATTTCTTAGTTCCAGTTTTTTCCCCTTTGATTTACCTTCAATAAAGGCTGCGTCTGGATCCTCACTCCTCGTCTCCTCATTCATAACATATACGTTTGTAGTACTGTTTGGGTTTACAGTATATATTGCATCCTCTAAAGTTCAAATAATCAGGTAGTCATGTCAAGCACAAATTCCAAAACTGCCATTTCTCTGTGTGGTCAGTTCCGCTTTGTCATATGAAGTGACCCAATCTCAGCGGGAGAGATTGAAACTTCTCCTGGCAGACTCACTCTGTAAATATATAGTACGTATCGCTGTGAGTTTTTTTTTATCATGAAGGAATATGCTATACAAAGCTCTTTAAGAGGAGAGATGGATTAAAATCAAGTAATCATGGTTATCATGGCTGACCCTGCACTCTGACCCCAGCTTATCTGGGATATGTGAAAAAAAGATTTCACTGTATATATTCAAAAATGTATGTATAATGTGTGACAATAATAAAGGCTTTCTTCTACTAAGTTCAGAATCTTTGAAAACTTTTAGGAAAACTTTGAATCTGCTGCTAAACACTTTCATACTGCCATTGGTCCACATCATCGGTAGGCGTGACCTGGAGCTCCACCTACTCCCAAGCCGACAGCTGATTCAGTTTACATCTTTCAGTCAGCTAATATCAGTCAACAAGAATACACAAAATAACCTACATCTGTATGGTCGTTCCCCATGAAATGATGTACTGTTTTGTGACGTTCCTCCCATAACCATCATTATAATTTTCTGTGACTTGTGCCACAGTAGAACATCTGTCGATTTGGACCAGACTGGATAGCCTTCGTTGCCCTTGTGCATTGATGAGACTTGGCCACCCAACACCCTGTCGCCAGTTTGTGGTTTGTTCCTCCTCGGACCACTGTCGATAGGTATTCACCACTGCTGACCGGGAGCACCCCATAAGCCTTGATGTTTCAGAGATGCTCTGACCCAGTTGTCTGGCCAATCACAATTTGGCTCTTTTCAAAGTCGCTCAGGTCTTCACTCCTGCCCATTTCTCCTGCATTCAACATGTTGACTATGAGAACTGATTGTTTACTTACCATCTAATCTACCCAGACCTTGACATGTGGCCTTGTTAGGAGATGATCTATGTTATTTGCTTTACCTGTGCGTGGTAATAATGTTTTGGCTCATCAGTGTATATCTGTGAATCAATTTCTTGGAATAAGTCTCAAAAATTATAAAAAATAATTAAAAAGCATTCACATATTTTCAATTGAGAGTACAAAGGCTTGGCATTTATTTGTGCATTAAATTACAGATATAAATTGACCAGTGTGTTTCTGTGTAATGTATTGTGAGCTTACAAAACAATTGTAAAAATCTAATAACATCACTGCTGCGTTGTGGTCAACCAACTATCAGTTCTTAAGTGACATATTCTCTAGCTAAATCATCACGTCTGTGATATTTACAGTGTTTGTGTACATAAAAATAATGATAAAACACATCCGAAGTGTATCAATAAGCATAAAATGCTGACTGAGTTAAAATACAGTGTAGGAAATGGAAGCCTGAAGGCATTGGACCTGTTTGGATGTTTTGATGCTTGGCTGAAGTCAACCTTTCTTTGAAGTCACTAAGGCCACCTTTACATTGTGCTAACCTCAGTATTAAATGTCATGCCAGGAGAACTTAAAAAGCATTTGCTGTCAAGTACAGGTCAAGGGTCCCAGCACTCCAAAGGTCCAATGGCAAACAAAAAGATACCCTTCTGCAAAAGAAACCATATAAACCTAGTAAAAAAAAAAAAAATGTAATAGTTGTCAGCTACATTTGGAGTACTTATGATAGGGATGTATTCACTAAATGGTTGTGGCAATATATCTATGTAAATACTTCCTAAGTAAGCAAATTAATAATTAAATGGCAACTGCCATTGCACATATGTGCACAAGTTTCACCATTTGTGTCAGGTTTCTGCCTTAATCTCTTGTTAGCCTTTGTTTGTTAATTAATTTCACAGGTTTATTATGACCCTTTCGGTATATATATACAGGTGCTGGTCATATAATTAGAATAT
Source organism: Moxostoma hubbsi (assembly GCA_032164185.1). Lineage (NCBI taxonomy): Eukaryota > Metazoa > Chordata > Actinopteri > Cypriniformes > Catostomidae > Moxostoma > Moxostoma hubbsi. Next base: position 23,118,649 of record JAVLUX010000044.1, on the reverse strand, counting down.
CAACAAATAGTTGATTTATTTCAGTAATTCCATTCAAAAAGTGAAACTTGGATATTATATTCATTCATTACACACAGACTGATATATTTCAAATGTTTATTTCATTTAATTGTGATGATTAAAACTGACAACTAATGAAAATCCCAAATTCAGTATCTCCGAAAATTAGAATATTACTTAAGACCAATACAAAAAAAGGATTTTTAGAAATGTTGGCCAACTGAAAAGTATGAACATGAAAAGTATGAGCATATACAGCACTCAATACTTAGTTGGGGCTCCTTTTGCCTGAATTACTGCAGCAATGTGGCGTGGCATGGAGTCGATCAGTCTGTGGCACTACTCAAGTGTTATGAGAGCCCAGGTTGCTCTGATAGTGGCCTTCAGCTCTTCTGCATGGTTGGGTCTGGCGTATCGCATCTTCCTCTTCAATATACCCCATAGATTTTCTATAGGGTTAAGGTCAGGCGAGTTTGCTGGCCAATTAAGAACAGGGATACAATGGTCCTTAAACCAGGTACTGGTAGCTTTGGCACTGTGTGCAGGTGCCAAGTCCTGTTGGAAAATGAAATCTGCATCTCCATAAAATTGGTCAGCAGCAGGAAGCATGAAGTGCTCTAAAACTTCCTGGTAGATGGCTGCGTTGACCTTGGACCTCAGAAAACACAGTGGACCAACACCAGCAGATGACATGGCACCCCAAACCATCACTGACTGTGGAAACTTTACACTGGACTTCAAGCAACGTGGATTCTGTGCCTCTCCTCTCTTCCTCCAGACTCTGGGACCTTGATATCCAAAGGAAATGCAAAATTTACTTTCATCAGAGAACATAACTTTGGACCACTCAGCAGCATTCCAGTCCTTTTTGTCTTTAGCCCAGGCGAGACGCTTCTGACACTGTGTCTTGTTCAAGAGTGGCTTGACACAAGGAATGCGACAGCTGAAACCCATGTCTTGCATACGTCTGTGTGTGGTGGTTCTTGAAGCACTGACTCCAGCTGCAGTCCACTCTTTGTGAATCTCCCCCACATTTTTGAATGGGTTTTGTTTCACAATCCTCTCCAGGGTGCGGTTATCCCTATTGCTTGTACACTTTTTCTACCACATCTTTTTCTTTCCTTCGCCTCTCTATTAATGTGCTTGGACACAGAGCTCTGTGAACAGCCAGCCTCTTTAGCAATGACCTTTTGTGTCTTGCCCTCCTTGTGCAAGATGTCAATGGTCGTCTTTTGGACAGCTGTCAAGTCAGCAGTCTTCCCCATGATTGTGTAGCATACAGAACTAGACTGAGAGACCATTTAAAGGCCTTTGCAGGTGTTTTGAGTTAATTAGCTGATTAGAGTGTGGCACCAGGTGTCTTCAATATTGAACCTTTTCACAATATTCTAATTTTCTGAGATACTGATTTGGTATCATTAGTATGATTTGATTTTCATTAGTTGTCAGTTATAATCATCAAAATTAAAAGGAATGAACACTTGAAATATATCAGTCTGTGTGGAATGAATGTATACATTATTCAAGTTTCACTTTTTGAATGGAATTACTGAAATAACTAAACTTTTTGATGATATACTAATTATATGACCAGCACCTGTATATATATATATATATATATATATATATATATATATATATATATATATGTGTGTGTGTGTGTGTGTGTGTGTGTGTGTATGTGTGTTGTTTCATTTGTTGTTTGGTGAATTGTCTTGTATTATGGCACTTTTCCACTGCACGTTGTGTGACTTGCCTCAACTCTACTCGCTTTACTTTTCTGAGATTGAATTTCCACTGCAGTTTAGTGCCATCTCAACGTGGCTGGGATTATAGGTGGCATCTATCTACTGTTGTGACATCATCTTAAACATGACACAAACTGACCAAAACAATAACACGACCGCTAGCTGTTAGCTACTATCTCATTGTGCTGCATGAAGCAGTTGTTTCATGGTGATTTTACAAGTGTAACAGTTAAATTGGCCTGGTTGTTTTAGAAGCAAGCTTCCAGTAGCTGGTCAACTAAATAAAGTGAAGCTATCAAGTAGAGTATAGAGTTAACATAACAAAACATACCATCTTCCATTGCTCGCCAGTTTAGAGAACATCCATTTGGTCGAACCACTTCCATGTTTCCTATGGTTCTGTAGTCACTTTTAAGTAATTTTTTTACATTTCCCTACACTGATGGAAGGTCCGGTGGTAGCCGTGTGCAGCCAACAGCTGATACACTTCCCATTTCGCTCATCGCTAACTAGTGGACCATCTGCACCTCGTTTATGGAACATGGCATGATTTTGGCCACAGATATTTATTTTTTCACAATTCGAAAGTCACGTTAACAAATGATACTGCTATCACTGTAACTAACTTTAAAACTAGCGGGTTGATGTCACATGTCGGAAATCCAGTGACGCTGGTAGAGAAGATTATCTCTGACCAATCAGTGATCTGCAGGATTTTTACATTATATTTAGTATCGGCTCACTTGGAAACTCGACCGAGGTAGTACTAAAAAAAGTATCAGGTACCAGGTACTATCTGCAGTGGAAAACCCCCAAAAAGTCAAGTTGTACCGTGCAGTGGAAAAGCCCCATTAGTTCCTCTTTTGGTACCTCTATCGTGTTGGTCTGTTATTTTACTCTGTTGGAAATTTTTGCTCTGTTTTGGTTTCTTTGATGGTTTCTATTAAAATGTTCCTCATTCATCCCATGCCCTGTGCTTGAGTCCTTTCATCTGGTGAAAACCAGACAATTTGGTTCTAGAAAGCATCTCTTTTGTTTTTGGAGCCAAAATGCATGTTACTGAAAAGCCAGATAATTCGCATTTTAAAACAAACATAGAATTTGCTGCATAACAGAGCTGGAAATATTTGCAATGACTGCCATTTATAAAGGTTTCTTGTTATTTTAAGCCTGTCCTGTTTTAGGAAACACTCATCTGCTTTCTTCCTATTCAACTGTTGCAAAATAATCAATCCAAAGCATTTAATTAAAGGCAGAACTAATATTAAAACATTTTCCATCATAAAACTTTCAGCATCGTGTCAGACTCTTTGTTTGCCAGATAACTATTTCTGAGGGGAAAAGGGTTGGCACCGTTGGCATTTGTTAGGATGTGTGACCTTTTATACATTCTTGAAATCTACAGCCATCTTGTTTTCCCTGCTGAAACTCCCAGATGTGGAGAAAGAGGGAGAAAGAATTGGCAGAAATAACCTCAAGGTCATTGTTCAAGTCAGCATGTTGACACGCTGGTGTGTTGATGACCTCTGCTTGTGTGTGCTCTTGTTTGATGTGAGTGACTGCAGAGTTTGAATCTGATAAATTATGTTTATGAACAACATGAGATAAAAGCTGGAAAATAGTCAAAATTGATTAGATGCGTCACACAATTATAACTAACGTGCTAACGCATTTATCATTTTGATTTTTTTTTTTTGTACAGAATATGTTTGTTTGTGTTTTCATTGTATGCTGTTGCATTGTGGGAAGGATGTTTTTTGTGGGATTTTGTATGAGTTTTATTTTTTTATGTCTTAAATTTATCAAAAATACTGGGTCTGTCAATTGATAAAAGTGGCCAAATATTACATAAAGTGCCTATTAATCAAATGATTCACAATTACTTTTCCATTATTTTTTAACTTTGTTATGGGTTTATAAAGTGGCTCATTAATGAATAATAATTCATTTACAAATTAATTCTAAATCATTGATGTGTAATTATCCCAACATGAATAAAAAGGGTGACTTTCAGGCAATACCTGCCAAATATTGACCCATTTTATAAATACTTAATAACACTTAATTCAACATTAGTAATCTATGAAAATGTATCTTAATGTAAAGTGGACATATATAAAGAAGTTATTAAGTAGGTACCACCATTAGAAACCTGTACAGAAATGTCAGTATGGTGTAATGGTCACTAGGCTTTATTGTATGATGTATGCTGCCCAAACGAACACCCCTGTGGTCCCCATAGGAATACACAACACACAAAAAAAAAAAAAAAAAAACAGAAGAAAATCAAAACAAAAAAATATATAATATCATTGTGATGAGGAGGAGGGTGGGCCGGGTCGTGACTACACACGCCTGGCCCCCTATCGGGCTAATCATCCGAGTAGAGGGATAAGTGCAGCGAATGCGGCAGTTCGGGAGAGAGACGCACACAGCTGTAGTGTGTGCATTTGTGTTCTGTCTTTTATTTAAGTTTTCATTAAAGTATTATTTTGACAGTTCAGCCAGTTCCCACCTCCTCCTTTCCCATTTGAACCTTGTTACATTGGTGCCAAAACCCTGGAAGGAGGGATCCGCTGGGGGTTCAGGGGTTTCTGCTGACTGCCTGGACGCAGAAGAACGGCCGCCGTCTGCGATTGTTCAGATTCTTCTTTTAAATTTAAAAGACAGTTTAACTCTCATAATGCTAGCAAACATGTTGTAATCATGCATTTTTACTTGTAATGCTTATTTTACAATGCATAGCTGCCAATGAGGGACATTAGTGAAAAGTTATGATTGACATTAATGTAAATTCACATTTCATTGAAATAGAGACACACACAAAAAACTGTGCCTTCAACCAAAATTCTTGGATCTTACCACAACCCCAAAAAACATGGGTTGTGTCTCCATCTTCTGATTGGCATCACTAGCAGGTGGATGATCTTTAAGACCAAGACTATACAATCCAGAAGGGGTCCAATAGAATCTATGTAAAATCTTAAATTGCATAAGGCGCACCCTTGCATCTCTAGAAGCAGACTTGACTTTTTTTTAGAATCCTAGCCCACACTCCCTCCTCCAATACCAAGTTTAAATCTTCCTCCCATAATCTCTTAATAGAAGTTAAAGCTCTGATCCCCAGACTCTGAATAAGTAGTAATACACTGATGCCTCATGAGTATCTGCCGCTTTAGGGGGGTGTGACACAGCTGTAAATACCTATAGAACTTAGATCTGGGAATCCCAAAAAGTTTAAACAAATTTTCAGAAGATCTCAACACTCCACTCTCATATAGGTCACTGAGTGTATTAACCTCCTTCACAATCCACTCTGACCATCAGAAAGGGGACCTATTAATTTATCATTTATGTTTTAGCCATATGCTCGAGGCAACATTTAAATACATGTCTGAATTAAACACTCCGGACACTTTTGTCCATACCAAGTGCAAATGCGAGATAACAGGGTGTAACTTAACGTATCCGATAAGTTTGATAGAAAGGCGCAATGGCGAAATAGGGGCAAGAACTTCCTGTTCAATACAAAACCAAGGAGGGACTCTCTCAGGTGGAAGCGACAAATGAGCCAAATGAGACCAAAACTTTTTATTAAGTGGGTCAAAATTAACTAACTAAATTACACAAATTTGCTGGGAACAAAATGCCCAAATACTTAATGCCCTGTTTGGGCCACCGGAATGCACCCAGCTGGAAAGCCATTAATGGCAGTACGCTGTCAGAGCCAAATCTTTGGATTTACACCAATTGACTCTGTATCCTGAGAAGTTAGAAAAGGAATGAATAATTCTGTGGAGGCAAGGCATAGATCTAATGGGGTCAGAGACGAATAAAAAAATATCATCTGCTTAAAGAAAAAGCTTATGCGCCACACCTCCCGCCACCACCCCTGGAAAATCATCTTCCTTGCTTATCGCAGCTGCTAATGGTTCCAGGGCAAGACAGAGGGAAAGAGGGCAATCCTGCTGGGTGCCCCTATCCAGAATAAGAAGATTATGTATTAATCCTTTATAACATGTACTGTAATTTAAAATTCTCACTATTTGGCTAATGTTGCATGAAAATTGTTCTTTTTGAATCACCTTTTAATAACTGCAATGATTTATAATGTCTTTGTAAATTACTTATTTTTCAATAATGAACACCTTAAAAGCTGCACTAAGTAACTTTGTGCTCTCTAGCGACATCTGTGGGTGAAACTTAAAATTGCAAATTGCGCAATAATACATTACGTCAGTCGTGTTCTGGCACTGATGGATGAATCTCCCAATTTGAGCTTATCTGGACATCTGTGATCAGGACTTGAGCCAGAGACATAACGTGCTAATTTCATGTTCATATTATGTTATATGTTTAAACATTTAAAATGGAAATATTTTATGTTTTGATGAAGATAAACAACACTCTTTTTACATATTTGAATGCATTTTACACTTAAATCTCTTTTCTGACACTACAATCAAAGCAGTTTTAAATAGAGAACAGGAAACAGTCCTCAGCCAGCACCAGTAGAAATTAATATGATTATTCAAGTGTTTATCTACTATTAATGTTTGAATTGTACTACAATTTTCAAAGTAAGAGTTCAATAGAAGACTTTATTATTTTTATGCTATATTATCCAGCCTCGGTTACTACAATAGTATATCTATGCATAGTAAACTAAAAACATAAAACGAGGATTCAATAATGATGGGGATAAAATATACTTTATTAAACGTAAAAATAATATGCTTAAACATGCAATATAACAATTACAAGAAGTCAATTTCAGAAGCCATACATATTAAACATGTCACAGTAACTTAACCGGACAACGTAGATACATCGTGATTGGTTAACACACGAGTAATGTTCGATTCATAAAGCATGACAAGCTATATAAGCTTCAACAACCCTACTAGACAAGATATCCAAGCATTATAGCAGGTAAACAAATGAATAACAGATAAATATCCATCTAGACTGCAACGATGCTGTCCTGAACTGTGTGAGTGTGACTGATCTGAGTTGAACAGCCTAGTTAGATTCTCCAGCTGGAATATGAGACATCCAACACTTCTTTCCTGTGTGTGCGGACATGACGTAATGTCACAAATATGAACATCATAAGCCAGCGATTTTGTGCCAATTCGAATCCGACAGCTCAAAATACATATAATTTTTGTAGGTTTACCGTAGTGAATAGTGGTAAGGTAAGGACATTGTTTTGAACACTCATTTTGTTCATTTTGGACCAAAAGATCTTACAGAGTGTATCTATAAAAACATATTACAAATGGGAAATAACCAATTTCCTGTAATGTTACCAATAATTTAAATACATTACATTATTGTGGCTGACGAGTAAAGCATTGAATAGACATTTGAAGTCATTAAATTGTTTCCAAATAATTAAACAGCTTATCATTGGCCTACAGTCCACGGACCAGTTTTTGAAAAATAAAAACTTAAAACAAGTCCTACTTTTTATCCTTTTCATGGAAAATGCCAACTTTAACAATGCAATCCCGTAAGAACATATTTATAGGTATTGTTATGTGAAATGTGGTAAAAGCACATTTGCATAGATATGCACAATATTAAAATATGAAAGCATCTAAATCATAAATAAAATGTATGTAAGAACAACTTTAGAGACATCCAAATGTTTACCAGTCCAGTTACACTTTATTTGAATGGGTCCTTATTACAGTGTAATTAGACAAGTAAATTACTGATTATTAATAATTAAAAACATGTACTTACTATAGGGTTAGGGCAAGGGTTTGGCTTAGGGTTAGTTGCTTGTAATTATGCATAATCGACTGTTATTACTATAGTAAATACATGTAATATGTGTAACAAGGACAAATTAATATAAAGTGTTACCACGAATCCTTATTGAATCCATGACTTCACCAAATTTTCCAGTTGATTTTACTGTATTTACAATCAATGTGATTAATTAAATGTTCAATGTCATCACATTTATTTAAGACAGTTGAGTCAAAGTTATTACATGAAAGTTCTGAACTGATCTTTATCCAGTTTCTACTTCACATGTGACCAACAGATGCCCTTTAGTGCCTCTGATTTCAGGACATGACAAGTGACCTTTAAAGAGGACACAAGCGTGTGCTGCTAATAGTCCTTGGACTCTTGATTACAGGCAGGAAGTCTTCTTTCACGCTCATTTGATCTACCCACTCGATCTCGATAGATATGGCATGGCAGAAAACTTTCACGCCATCTAATTAGAGCAGGGCGCTGGTTGCCGTGTCGAGGTGGGAGGGCGTGACTGCTTTGCTGAACAGAGATGTTGCCATTGCAGATTCCCAGTGCCGTTAGTGCTCTGGTGTGGCAGATCAATATTGTCTCTGTTAATGAGAGTGTTTGATGAATGGGGAAGTCAACACTGTTGGCTTTGGTCTCGCCCTTTTCGCTCTGCCCTCTCCATCAATGCAAACGTTTCAATGGAATTTCGAAGGTAGCAATTATCTCTTAATGTCCACATAAAAGCATGTTAATGGTGGGTATAAAAGTTCTTTATTTGCTGCATAAAAGGTTCTGGAGGGAAAAAAGGATAAGGACCACGGGATGGAATAGTCAAATTACGTATATGACTCTTTGCTGTTGTAAACTCAGATCAGAAAAGAGTTCAAAATATGTTTGTGCTGCACAGATGATCAAATGTTAAAAAACCCAGCACGCAATCACCGACAAAAACTCACACTTGCACGTAAGCCCGGGGGTTATGAATAAATTCAATGTGTACATGGGCTGATTACACTACGGCTTGCACATTGAATCTGAAAAAACAATCACGTAGGATGATCCATATTTGCAACAACCTTCACAGATCTATATTCGTTTGACATGCTGTCAGGCGAACTCACTGCACAGTGGTGCTGAGCAACCAGAAGAGAAAAAATCTGGAGAGAAACAAAAGCTAACACCATGTTTATCACAAAGTCCCACTGCTGTGACTATCAGAGAGGAGGACGTGGCAATGAGGCCTGCTCGGTGACTGCAGCCTGCTGCTTTGTGCTGCCATTACAGATGACACGGGAGACTGCAGCGTTGACAGCATTCAACCGCTGACAGACTCCTCCTGCTCACCATTGTTTAAACTGCTTAATGAGGTTGCTGCCGAATAAGACCCCAGGACCTCGACGAATTAGCCACATCTTCCAAACGTTTGACGTGAACGGCTGACTAGCCTTGCTTGTTTTTCACTTCTTCTTCTTCTACTGCTCCTACTTCTCTCTCATTTTATTGATGCATTTTTTTGTTTGAGCTTAAAAGCCTTTGGGGTTATGAATGTTAAAAACAGATCAATATATCTGATCACATGACATATAGATTTGAAAGCTACAACATTTCCTTATGGAGACATTTTCCCTGCAGCCAAGGCATATACTGTAAACAGAAGAAGGGAAAGTTTAAAACCAGAGTTGCCGGATTAGTTTGATGTTTTCCAGCCCACTAAATGTTAAAAACCTGCTCCAGTACTTTAAAAAAAGAAAAAAGAAAAAAAAGATGAAAATACGTATAATACCAGTTGTTTCGCGTCAGGGCCCCGATCACCCTGTCATGGTTTATTTTGCAACAACTGGCTGACTGTACATCATCCAGCTTATTACATGGCTACTAACCAAATAAATAAATAAATGGGCATTAAATATTGATTTGCGTAAAGAATATGCTATTATGTGAGAAGAAAGAAATCACTGAAAAATAAATGAAGAAATCACTTCTACTGGTGTTTATTTTGCGAAAAATCTGCCTGCTCATTATCCAGCTTATTACAAGACTACTTGCCAAAAAAATAAGTAAATGGAAATGAAACATTGATATGAGTTGAAATTATTTTATTAGTTACTAGGTAGAGAATTAGGAAAGATAACTCGCAATCATGGCTTGACATTAATACCTGCTCACCCACAAAATGCTGGTTGAAATTGACAATGGCGGGTAACTCTTTCACTCTTACTAGCCACTTTGTCAGGTAGGTGCAGCCAAAGCAAATTTAATTGTATTCATCTAACATTCTGCGCTTTATAAGCAGGTAAATACGCTTCTCATATCTGAAATGCGCATATGTGTGGTGAAGCATGCTTTTGCACGAACCGCTGTAGCGCACATTAGCATGCTGTAGAAATAAGATCGCCAGAGTTCTGGGAAAGCGCATAGCAGAACTTGCGTGATTCAGTGGGGCTACACGTGATATCGTGGTGGCCAGAGTAGACCACAAAACTTATGTGACCCATTTAAACTCTAAAGTGAATGTTCTTGAATAAAGATCTATATGGAGATCTCGCAAACTGCTAGACAGCCCTGACATTCTAAACAGCACTGACGAAGGAAAGAGACAACAGTGTGAAATCCATCAATATCGATTACAAGGTTTTTAAAATGCACATCATCGCCCAAACTAAAACATTGTAACTGCTTTTTATCTTTTATCTGATATAGATGCATATTAAATTGATTCGGATTAGGAGTCTATAAGACTTCATTTTTATTAATAATGATTATTCTGTCATCATTCACATACCTTTATTTTGATAAAAAATCCATTGGACTTTCTTTCATCCATGAATTAAAAAAAAAAAGATTCATGTATTTTTCCATTTGTGGAAAAAGAAGCAATAAAAGTGAATGGGGACTGAGTTTAATCTAACAAATGTCTCCTTTTGTACTCCATGGAATTATTAACAGTTAAAGTTGTAGTTTTTTAAAGTTTTTAGGTCATTTGTATACTCTGGTTCTGACTGGCCATGTTTTCTTTTAGATCTTCTAAATATGACTTAAATCATTAGGCCTGTGTCCTGCTGAACTCCTATTATGCATGTCCAAACAAATGCATGTAGTTACAGTCTCCAGATGTTTACAAACTTACAGTTGTTTTGATCACTTTTTGTGGGGCGGGGGATTTTGGCTAGTGAAAATGCTGAGTGGTTAGTGTCTTTAAGATACCTTTAGCCAAGGGGCCTGGGAAGCTTAGTGAGTATTGTCACTGACTACCACCCCTGGAGTCGCAGTTCAAATGCTGAGTGACTCCAGCCAGGTCTCCTAAGCAACCAAATTGGTCCTGTTGCTAGGGAGGGTAGGATCACATGTGATAACCTCCTCGTGGTCACGATAAGGGTTCCACACTCAATGGGGTGCATGGTAAGTTGTGTGTGGATCACGGAGAGGTAGCATGTGCCGTCACATGCTGGGGGTCTCCGCAGTGTTATGCACAGTGATAAGATGTGTGGATTTACTGTCTCAGAAGTGGAGGCAACTGAGACTTGTCCTCCACCACCCAGACTAATGTGAGTAACTGCGCCACGAGGACCTAAAAAGTAGTGTGAATTGGGCATTCCAAATTGGGATAAAATTAAAAATAAAAAGATAACACTAGCCACAATGGTCGGTGAGCCAAAAAGTTAATGTCAATCCCTACCCAAAATACACGGATGACCGGTCTGATATGTCTTAATCCCTGGATGTGCGGTTGTTAATCATAAATATCAGACCACTATATGGCACCAATGACTAATCAGAATCGAGTATTCCAGAGGCCAGTGTAATAATCAATGATAATTGATCCCATCCGCCATAACACTCAATCCCACATTCGTTTATAGTATTAAATTTGCCGACCATAAGAAGCGTTACGATTGTATTGCATATTTTGAATGAGATTGTGACTACCTTGTTCAGGAATTAAATCTTCATTTTCACTCTGTTCCTCACACGTAGCTATTATGTCCCTTAAGACATGCAGCATGTGTTGTGGAATACGTTATATATATATATATGTGTTTTTTTGTTTGTTTTTTTGTTTTTCATTCTTTGGAATGACTACTTTTATCTGCATGTATCAACTTTAATATTGCTGAGAATTGGTGAGGTTTAGGCGTAGGCTTGGGTGCTCCAAAATAAATATATAATTATGTAATGTAACAAAAATGACTGACTGTAAATTTATCTAATTGTTACATGTTTTATATTGACAAGTGCTGTTTATTTTGACATTGTTGATAAGTGGTTGGGTTCTGGAATGGAGTTGGACTTGAGGAGATACACTTTAGAAATGATAGTATCGTCTAACAACTTTAATATTACTAAGTATAATAAAACTTATTGCAGACAAACACTAAACTATATCCAAAGATTTCCGAGAGACCATTCTGTCCCACGGTGCAGGAAAAAATGTATTGTTGATGAGACTGCCCTGTTTTGATTAATTCAAGTGAATGATCAAGCATGGGAAACATTTTCTAAATTTTAGTTGCACAATTCAGACAGAATTTACTAATATAATACTTTTTAAGACCTTCCAAAATCATTGCAAGCCAGCCCAAATTGTATACACTCATCCAAATACATTTTTTCTGGAACAATTCTATCAAAATCTTTTGAACACTGTCTGAATCAGTCCTTCAGACTTTTTCAAATTTAAGGTACAATCATGTCACAGGAAAGAAATGTAAAGAGTACTTTCATGGTCATTTGAGTTTCTTTCACTGTCTGTGAAAGGCGTACATCTCCTCTGATGAAGGAGCGGTCTATACAGATGCAAATGCCTTCCGCCACTTCACAAAAGAGCAACGTGCATCCCTTTCAAGACACTGTGTAACACTTCCACTTCTACACTGTTTTATCTGTCAAGCTCAAGAAAACATTGAGTTTTTGTTACTAAAGGCTTTTCATCCCACTTTGTCCGTACACATTTAATACAAACCTGAGAAACAAGCAGAAACCGGTAGAGTGCAGGATAAATCTAGTTTTTGAGGAATAATACTGTGATCAAGTTTTAATTGGAATCAACATTCATTTCAGAGATTAAAGTGACTCGCTTTAGGAATAGTTTGTTTGGAAACACACTCTCTTTGCAATAGGTGCAAACCTACTTTGGTTTTGTACAACTACTAAAGGCATTCCAGTCGGAACATTTACAGACTGCACTTTCAACTAGACTTGCACATTTTCTCAAGATAATGTGTAATGCTACAGGTATGTGACCGCTAGGGAGTTCAGGGTGGTTGCTGCCCCATGTAAAAAAAAATCTAGTCTGTAGATATGGCACAGATTCCTCATTGATTGGAAGACTAAGGGATTTGTATTGACCATTTTATCGTCCACTAGTCAAAAATCATAAGTTTTTAAATACTTAGAAGAGAGAAAGAATACCTCCTTTTCAGCAACCTGCACAATTTTAAAGAGAAAACTGGCCACAGAAGAAGGGTTTATGATAATGTCTACTATAGTTCCCATTGCAGCAATGCTGAGAACAAATTGCAGTCTGGTACTTTTAAGAATGCAACAATGTTGAGTTTGTACATACTTGAGGGTTTTAGAACAAACAATTGGTGTTCATTTCATTACATTTTTTGTTTTTTAGTTGTAGAGTGCACTGGTTGTTTAGATCACTTTTACTATCAGATATAACTAATAATTAATGTTTATTAATTAATAATAGAATTTAACTCTTTAAATTCTATCCTCGGGGCACCACTCTTTGACAAGAGAAAAATTATAGTAAGTGACTGATCAAGTCTCATAAAATTCTACCCTGAAAGTTGAGTATTTTGATTAATAATCAAAATACTCAAATTATTGCTGTACGAATCCAACAGTAATCTGGTTACAGTTGGCTTCTAACAACAACAATTTAACAAATCTGAAGTAATACAGGGAGTTATTGACGTGGCAGAGGCTGGCTTCAACACAAATATTTAAAAAAACAACCAGGACTAATTCTTATTATAATATAACAAGATTTATTATAATCAAAAAGCACTGAACACCGCCAATACTACATGAATATAACACAAAAACACAACATGGAAGTCCTAAATAAAAAGTGGAGCTATATGTTAGTGTATGGATGTATGTGTGTGGGTGTGTGTCTAGATTCGGTGACAAAGGAAACAAAATGGCGGATTAAACTCCAAGTGGGGAACTAGTTTGAAAATGAAGGATTGGTTTCAACATTGAGAACTAGGTTCAAAATGACGAAACAAATTATAAATGGAAACTAGTTTAAAAATGGAGGACTAGATCGTAAAGGGCGGAGCCAATGATTATTGGAATGTGGAGGGAAAGAAAGATGGCTGGATCAGATCCAGGTGACGGAGCTAATACCACGAGCGGGTGGTAATGAGCAGACACACAAAGGAACTGAACGAAACAGGCGGGAGAATTTGAAACACCAGCCTGAGTCAAACATAAAACCCCGGTGTTGCCCACTCCGTGAATTTCAGTGTGTGTGTTTGTGTGTGAGAGAGAGAGAGAGTGAACAAACAGGGGTGCATGCAATTTAACGGAGGATAAACGCAAGGAGGTAATAGCGCAATTGAATCGTTAGTTCAGCTCACTCAATAAAATAACATTTCACCCAAAAATAACGATCTCACAAATCAAAACAGCAGTCAGCGATCGTAGTTAAACATACAATTGTAATGAAAACATCAAACATTCAGCATCAAATATATGATTTAGTTTTATAAGAAAAGTCGCAGTTTCTAACCTAAATCTGCCCAGATATCAAGCCTTACTTGGGAAATCCTGTGTGATTTCAGCAGGGTTGTCCTTTTGAATTCCTGTTGCGTTGAGCTGTTGCGTTGAGCGGTCAGGAGAAAACTATCTGGATTCGGTCCTTTGTCTTACGCTCGTCAGTGAAAAGACGCATCTCTGCGTTATTTCTCGGGTCCGGTGATCGAGAGAAATGCAGGAGGTAGTCAACGTTAATAGAAAACAATTGAGAAGGGAAGCTGGTCGCCTTTTGTGTTTTCTAAATAAATTCACTGTTGTCTCGTAGTGAAAATGAATGAATCGGTTGTAATAAGTATACTACACGACTGGAACAAAGCTAAGTTAATGTTACTCTACCGTGGCCAAATGTTGAGGTTAGAAAAATATGGTCTCTCTTTGTCCAGAAGGAGGGAAACTACTTTGTATGTGTAGATACGTGTCTCTTTAAACCGCAGGCTTGCGCAGCTGTATGCAGAGAGAGCAAACTCACCGCTGTTTGCCGGTTTTGTTGACAAAATGATGTCACCGGTCATAGGCCAGGCTGGGTCCATGGGCAGGACATCACATCCAGCTGTGGAACTGTGAAGAACTCTGGGAAACTAAGTTCTATGTCTCACCATTGATCATAGAACAAAGGGCCATGCTGTCTCCGCTGCCATTTTGAGTGGGACAAGGCCGTACATAGACATGATTTTTGTCTTTTAAGGACATTTCTGTTTGAAGGTGCACTCAGTACTTTTTTCTCAATTAAAATGTTTTATTTCAACAGATATTAATTGTAATTTTGAAACATACATGACTACTAACATGAGATTAATACATATCAGTAACCTAATAAAATCGGTTTTATTCCACACGGAGAGGGCCCCCTCCAACATGATCACACGGAAAGCTGACATGCTGTTAAAGAAAATTCCAGTACCCTAGTATCGGCAACATTATGCCGACTCACTGACATGCCCTGTCTCCCATCGGACATATTTGGAATGGCTCAACAACAATTACTTTCCCTCATGGCTCAACTGGTACCGCGTTGTGTCTGTTACATGGGAGACTACAGTTCAATCCCTAGTCAAACAAGTGTAAGGTGACAGCGAGTCTGGGCTCCCCCTCAGGAGAACAAAAGGCTCTCATGAGAATCAACATTTGAACTGTCTCTTGCATATGTAACAGCAACATCCGAGACACAGCCAGCAGGGGCTCGCACCTCAATTCTACCGTCTGATTATCTTCCCCCTACTCCTCACTCAGAACTCACTAAAAACCTATACAATGTCAAGTGTGTACAAAAAAGTAACTATAACATGTTTGATATCATTTTAAGTGTCTCAGTGTGC
The DNA here is from genome assembly GCA_032164185.1 of Moxostoma hubbsi. Lineage (NCBI taxonomy): Eukaryota > Metazoa > Chordata > Actinopteri > Cypriniformes > Catostomidae > Moxostoma > Moxostoma hubbsi. Next base: position 23,103,051 of record JAVLUX010000044.1, on the reverse strand, counting down.
CTGGTAAACTGGTATCATCCTCCCAGCCATAATGAAAAGCTAAAAGAAGTTATAGAATATGAGAGATGTAGTGTGCCTCTTAAAGGTGTGCCCTCCCCCAGATCCTGTATATGTAAATGTACAGGAACCTACTCAATGGGGAGCCAAATCTAATTAGAAGGACAGACACCACCATTTGGTTAGCTTATTGAATTATCTGGGTATTTAAGGAGATGTGGCACATCGTTCGTGGCTCTCTGTAGTCAGACGATCCCGCACAGTTTACTGTGTGTAGTTTATATCAGGCTGGAGTCTGTAGGTTGACTTCCCACATGATCGCTGTGTGTAGTTTTTCGTTGTCAGGTAATATTTCTACAAATTCCTCAATTTCCGTATTGTTGTGATTATATTGATTGTTTGATGATTTTGCCTTATGAATTGGATTTTGAATTATTCTTCTATTACCTGGTCAATAAATTGTAAACGTTTGATTTTATTATGACTGACTCTGAAATTGTTTTCCCAAACAGATTGAGCGATTCGTATGTTACCGCAAGTCTGCGTCAGATTAGTGACGACTAATATTTGGCATCAGTTCAAGTGTACTTGGTTTGCAAAGACAGAAAGTGTTTTTCCGTTTAGAACAGCTAAATGCTGCTTGACCAATCTAAATTCGGGTGTGTCTTACCTCTGTTTTGACTTGAGGTTTCTTCAGATAAGTGTACGTGGGAAACCACGCATGGCCAATCCAAAGCTATTATAAGAGAAGTTATGTTGGTCAACTTACATCTGTAATAGTGGTCGTGACCTCTACTGAAGAAAACGTTAAGTTACATTCAAGTGTATGCAATTCCATGGGGGCTATACTGAAGTATCTTTGATTGTGTATACGTGAACGTGACCGATCTCAGGTATATAGCAATTACCTCTGTTTGATGATCCAATACTGGCCGCTTGTGATCGTGAGACCCGCGGTGTAGAGAAAACACGCGAGGACCTCAAAGCGACATAGTTTCCTAATCTGAACGGGTAAAATATAATTAAAGGAGTTAAAAGAATAATCAAACATTCGCTCACTTTTAATGATGCTCAGATATCATTAAAACCTTTTTCATTTATGGAGTCAGATGAAATAACGAGGTAATACATAAGAGAAATTGTATTTTATTGAATCTTGTTGTGTTGCGTAAAAGAAAGACAGTAACGCGCAGAGACCTTCACCCGTATTATTGGAGACCGCCATTGGACTGATAGACGGGCTTACACAAGGAAGTAATCACATTTTTATAAACAATAATGAGCATAAGGAGGTTGCATTGTCCCTAACATTGCATTTTATCTCTACTAATGGTTAGGGTTAGATTTGAGTTTTGGTTGGGGAGTAGATTAAATAAATCTTCACTGTTTTACACCCTGTTCAGCTGAAAACTATTTTTACAACTGGCTTCTGGCAAACTCTCCTAGATATAAATGGATGTCACATGTGTTTATATGCTCTGAAACACATACCGCTTTAGCCTCTGGAGGCAGTGTTTTCAAATTCGGTCAACGTATACTAATTTTTCTGTGAGATCATGTTAGGATCACATGATCAGCGTAATATAACTCGTTTAATCTCAGAAACTGCCCTGTTTTTGGACACTGTCACTCAGGGATTAAATTAATCATGGCTGACTACAGTGACATCAGTAACTGAAAACTATTGGGTTTGAATGATGCTGCATCAACGCCACTGTCAGTGTAAGTTCAAGACAACATCAACAAAAACTTACCGAGTGCACCTTTACATTTGGTCAATATTTCATCGTGTCATATTAATTCGTTTTAGTACATTTTACTCTGAAAATTTTGGTTGGCGAAAATAACATATTTTAGTTGACAATAATGTGCAAAATGACAAAAAAATATGTATCAAACTATAATAGACCAATCTATAACCAAATATTCAAATATTTTGAAAAAATGAATAAACTATTTACAATTATTTAAACATGCATCAAACAAATTAACAATTAATATATTTTATATGTAAGATGAACAACATGAGAAAACTGTCCTGAAAACCTCAGCTCCTGAAATAATAGCATATTATTAATATACCGAAGTATTATTTATACTGTTGTGCATTCCTCATGTAGAGTGTTTTTTAGTAAACGTGTATTCACAGTGGAAGTTACGCATCCCGACTAGCACGTAACTTAGTTCACCTGTTCCTTAGCTTCACTTTCATTGCAGATGTAAGTTTTATAATTAAGTTTATGTTGTGTATATGTTAATATTCTCACATTTACATAGTTACATAGATGTTTTGACTGAGGTAATTCATTGCTAGTAAAGTTAATTGTACAGGTGTTCAGCAATTACATACTAATCACCAACGTACTATGGCTGCATCCAAAACCAAAGGTAGCTGCCTTGTTGCCTCTGTGATCTATCAGACAATGACAGCGTTTGTGTATGAAGGTACCTCTAGAAACTGGTTTCAGACAGGCTTCCTAGGCAGTGTTACGTCACATCATTGCTAGGATTCCAGCATTCTTCAGTCCAACCAAACCACAATGGTCAAATAAAGTTTTTTCTATAACCAAGCATATATTTAATAACTAAAATCAATTTTCTCGATTGAAATGGAATCATAAGTTGGAAAATATGGTAAAGAACTTATATTTATAAACAAACTGTCTATCAACTGAATCTTCGGCCACCATTTGCTTTCTTCAGCTCAATCGCTATGGATCTGCACACACAGGATTGTGGGATTTGATATGCAGTGAAGGATACGTCTATGATTCCTTCAAAAATTTATTTGGAATGCCCAATTCCCACTACTTAGTAGGTCCTCGTGGTGGTGCAGTTACTCATCTCAATCCGGGTGGTGGAGGACAAGTCTCAGTTACCTCCACTTCTGAGACAGTCAATCCGTGCATCTTATCACGTCACTCGTTGTGCATGACACCACAGAGACTCTATGCATGTCGGAGGCTCATGCTACTCTCCGCGATCCACACACACAACTTACCACACACCCCATTGAGAGCGAGAACCACTAATCACAACCACGAGGAGGTTATCCCATGTGACTCTACCCTACCTAGAAACCAGGCCAATTTGGTTGCTTAGGAGACCTGGCTGGAGTCAATAAACATTCAGACTCGCGACTCCAGGGGTGGTAGTGAGCGTCAGTACTTGCTGAGCTACCAAGACCCCTGTCAACATTTTTAAAATGTTTTAATTTAAAACATTTGATTATTGCCATGATAGGTCTTTTTTGTCACTTCTTCGATGTTGTTGAAAAAAAAAAAAAAATCAACCTTCATAAACAAACATTTTTGTCAGTGATTTTTAATTTTTTTTGTTGTTGACAAGATTATTACTGCTAAAAAGCAAGAATCACTAATTGTTAGATAAACTAAAAACTTCAATAAAAAATATTTGGTTTTGGTTTTAATTTTGATATGTCTAAATCTTTAGTTTCTTTGGCAAGCATCTACTGCACTTACCTGTATTTTTATCTGTGTTCTTTTTGTGTGCTGCCTGCAGTTTTATTGTTTATCTTTTGCAGTGTTTCTTGTATGAATGCTCGAGTGGTTCTTCACAAAACAATCTTATCAGCACATCAGCAGGACAGCTTGTGTAAATCCCTCGCCCATGTTTTCTCACCCTATACACCTCATATATACACACTTATACACTAAACAAACTCTACATTGATCTTGCCAAAAGATGAACAAAGACTTAGAATGTGCACAATAGGAAGCTTGTGACGAGACACCATTATGTCACATTCTACAATCTTTCTGCTCTCAAAAAACCCCAAAGAGGATTTCCACCAAATGCATCCCTTTTCTCTTCTTCCCTTAAGCCAATTTAATGTTCCATGTTCAATCTCTCTTCAACTGTCACATTTATGTCCACCCTCGTCACCTCCTTTTGCCTCTTTATTTCCACCTCTCCTCAGCCATCTGTTTGTCATTATGTGAATTGTGCAGATCATTGCACTCATGGAAGGTGCCTTACCTACCAAGTTACCAAGACTCTCTGAGCTGAACACGGCGAGTGATTTGTATCTCTTTGTGCAATCCAATTTCCGATGTAGCTGACACACAGTAGACTTCAAAACAATCGTGATGAACCAAAGTTTCTAGGTCTCTATTTTTTTCCTAAGTATCTAAAACAAGAGCATGTCATGAAATCAGCAATTAGGCTGTATGGATCTATGTGACATCTGATTAAATGTAGGAGTGCTGAGCCTATAGACTGCTGAGACTGCGCTTGCAGATCAATGACTACCAGTGTCAGGAGTCGAGTTGATGAATACATATAGATGGTCGAAAGGGCCTTACATGGGCAGGTAAGCAATTGTGGAAGTCTTGCATAAATTATGACTAGCTACCTGGACAGTCGTTTGGCTGAAATAATTAACGTAACTTAGAGCCAAAACAAAATCTAAATTCTGATATTCGGGCTCAAGCTTCTCGACAAACTTAAGCAAGTTGTTAGGCACCTACTGGATCTGTTGGTTTTCTTCAAATGTATCGTTCATAGCACAATGAATGGTATTATAATAATAATAATAATACCACCCCTCTTTATCTCTCCAAACTGGCAGCCAGTTGCTGCAGCATGTATCAAATTCAAGGCTCTCTGATGCTATCATACCGGACAGTCACTGGGTCTGTACCATCTTACCTAAAATCATTAATTCAAATCTACATTCCCACCAGAAGGCTGCAGACGGCAAGTGAGCGTTGTGTGGTCGTACCAATACAAAGAGGCACCAGAACACTTTCCTGGACTTTCTGCTTCACTGTACCTCTGTGGTGGAAAAACTTTCCCAGATCAATCCATGAAGCAAGGCTACCTCTCTGTCTTCAAAAACGGCTAAAGACACAGCTTTTTCGTGACCACTTGCAGCGATTTTTGTACTACTACCACCTCCTTAAGATGAATCTCATATGTTGTATCCTTCCTCGTTTTGTAAGTTGCTTTGGATAAAAGCATCTATTTAATGAATAAATCTAAATGTAATGTAATAATAATAAATAAATACAGAAAAGCTCAACTAATGCCAAATTAGCAACTTGATCCCACAGAATCACGTCACTATTCCTACATGTGGCTCATTGTGTTACAACAATTTTCTGCTGAAATTAACACTAGATGCGGAGGGTGGGGTCGGGCTGGAACGACACGCGCCTTGTCCCCAATAAGCCTGATGGGGCATACAAAGGATAAAGGTGGCCAGTGACCACAGTTCGAGAGAGAGAGAATTACGGGCAGCTGCCCTATGTGTTTTTGTGTGTGTCTTTTTATTTAATTAAATATTATTTATATTGTTAAGCCAGTTCTCAGTAAGGGGGTTACACTGGTGCTGAAACCTGAGAAGGAGGAGGCATGCCCGTCGCAGAGTCTTCAACACTGCCATCCTCTCAGGGGAGTGGTGCTGCCATCCGTCGGGTGAAGGAGCAGCCCGAGTGCCCGGATGCGGGGAGCGGCCGCCCTCCACGGGGCGAGTGGTGACTGGACTCCCTGACCGTCTGAAGCAATGGAGCCACTGCCAGGGGCAGAGGAGTGCCCTGCCATCCCCCAGAAACGTGGAGGGTTCGAGAGAAGATCGCCGTTTGCGAGGGGAGGAGTGGCTGTTGTCCGCCTGAGAGTGGAGGTGTGTCCCCATGGGTCGCCTGGCACGTGGAGGGGCGTTCTGTCCACTGGGGTTCAGAGGTTTGACTCCAGTCTGCCCGGGGAGGAGCGGCTGTCATCCACCTGAGAGTGTGGACGCGTGATCGGGGACTACGCATCGGCACAACAGAGAACCGGTGAGTGAGCTGCTTCTCTCTCACCTCTCTCTCTCTCTGTCGCTCCATGTTGGCCTTTATCCCTTGCGCGCCCCATCAGGCTGATTGGGGACCGGGCGCGCATTGTTCCATCCGGCCCCACCCTCCTCCGCTTTACAATGTGTTACAAAAACAATGACATTTATTCAATCACACATGAGTCCTGCACGAGTCCTGATCATAACTTGTTTTAGCAGCACATCGGAACTGCATACGTGTAAGCAACCACGTAAACAAGATCAGGATGCATGTTTGTGGTGTCTAGCTCAACCCTCTTTCACCACCAACAGTTCAACATACATTTTAGCATTTAATTTTTCAAACAAATGGTCTCCAAATATAATTATTATTTTCTTGAGTTTGGTGGCTTTCAACAAGTTATTCTGCCATTTTTTATTTTGTTGAAGCATAATTTTCAAACTCATCCTTCAGCTTTAATCCCCAAATTTGTGTCAGATATTGTTTAAATATAGACTATGCTTGTCAGCATTTATAACTGAATGGTTAGCATGAATTGTATCAATAAATTAGGACAAGTAATTCTTGGCAATGCTTTGGGTTATTTAAACCAAACTTTTTAATCATCATTACCAGTTTGCTCTGAAGATACCAAAGTTTTAGGACAGCACCACCTTAAGTACTTGGATAAGTTTGCTTAAATACATATTTCTATTCATGTATTTCTGCATACTCTTGAGGCATGTTCTAGAATGTGATGTACTAAAGTTCACAGTTCTATGTGATAATGGCAATTGTTTTAATGTGCAAGGCCAAATTCACCCCAGTTTTCAGACACATTTGAAACCACACCTTGATTCATTCAGTTCAATTTTAGCCCTGTTTAGTCAGACTTTCTATTTGGGAAAGGTGCCAATACTCTCAAGTCAACAATGCTTGAGAAGGTGACAGGTTTTTGTCTTTTGTTAAGAAGCAGATATGACTTGTATAACTTTCTGTTTATATATTAATCTTAATATATACGGTATGTACATTTTAGAGTTTTAATTTAGAGTTAATTTTATTCGCTTTTAATTTAATGATTAACATATTTATTTTTAATACAGCATAAAAACTGAAGGGCAGTTAGAAGGGCGGAACCTTTGCGATGTGTCCGTCTGGACTCATTACACTGATGCACACACAACAAACACATACCAGCGCTTCCGTGTCAGTAATTAAATGGACCTCATGAAGGTGGAGGTGGAGATGGTGGAGAAAGGACCTCATGAAGCTGTTTGTTGTAGAAAACAAGCCCAGATGGGGGAGAAATCAAATATTTTTTCAGTCTAAGTAAGGCACATTTTAATTACCACAGATGCACGTTGAGTCTTAACTGTCACCAAAATGCAAAATGAGACGTTTTTGCCTGCAAGTACTTTTCATATGTAGTTTAAAGTAGTTATGGGAAGTCTGATTCTTTTCTGCAAATCAGTTCTTTCAGACTGTTCGTTTCAAAGAACCGGTTCAAGAAAACAATTCAACAGTTATTTTACATCATCACTTACATACATTACACATTTAGCTAAAGCCACATATAAGAGCATACAATTACGTTATAATAATAAGGGTTCATTTTGATCAGTGTTTCATTCAGTGATCCTGCACATCAAATACGACTAACAACTATTATTACATCTTGGATAAATTCCCTATATTAAAGTTTTGCTCCTAAAGCACCAAATATAGACCCTGATGTAGAAACATTGATGTTACTTGTCTAATGCATATAAAGATATTAAACTAGTCTAACTCACCCTTTTTACAAAAACCATAATCCAGCTCATAATTACTTAAAATATAATCTGCATGCACAATACTCAATAATAAAATTAATCTCTCGACTGAAAGATTTTTGCATGTTTTATTAAAAATGTTGTTTAATAAAAGTAGTTGAATGCATATTTCCAGAATGTTTTATTTATTATTTAAGAAACGTACATTTCGCCACCTCGTTTAAGTCCTCAGTTGATGCATGTTCATCAGCAGCTCACCCATTAATTCTCAGCATGTCAAACACATCTGAAAAATGCAATTCTCAGTTCAGTGTTCTGTTGACTCGAGAACTGCGATCGGGGTATTCAATCTGATTTGTAATCTAGTTGGAGTGGTTCACTGCAATGTAGAGTCAGGAAAAGCAGATATCACCAAAAAAAATAGCATCATATTACTCCCAGTTGTGGGCTCATTTTGCTCATTTTGAGTTGGAGTGTAGGCACGTCCAAACCAGGTTAAGATAGAGTAAATTGTGGATCAGTGTTGACTCGAGGTGCAAACTGTTTCATACTGGTTCAACTCATTCAATGTTAGCCCTTTTCCAGCTAAATGGTTCTGGGGAGAGTTCCTGGGGCGTTGCATATTCTCGTACATTTCCGCACTTTTCCAACGCAGAAAAGGCAGTTCGGGGGTGGGGAAATAAAATTCTGCACCAGCCCCAAAAGCTTGTTGGTCTTTATGCAAGAACCGATTACATAAGGGGCCAGAGGGTGAGATAATTTTTGTCACCAGGTGAAGATTTCAAAACAAGAACAGTAGCTACAGTAGGCATTCAATCAGAATAAGCTTTCTACCGCCATATATATATACTATAGTGTGCATCGTGGAGACGTCTCTGTGATGTCATAATTTTAATCTGGAAGATGTATATATTAGAGTGTTTGTTCATCAGCAATACATCACCTAGATCTTCCAGCCAGCTGTCAGAGAGACATCCAGCAGATGTATTCACTATGTTTATGATTTAGAATGTTAGATAGATCCACTCTTTTAAAGATGTTTATCAGATGTTCACACAGATGCGAGAGATCTGATGTATGAAGCACAGACATCTTTTTATTATGACATGATATCCCTCCCATTACTGCCATAAGACAAAAATAATTTATAGGGAAGCAGGTTTTTCCAGACTCAGGTAAGGCTTTTAATCAGCCACTTCAATGCTTTACAACTTCAAAAACTTAACAGTTTCAGAGGCACGTAGGCACTCAAACACATTAGCTTCACGAACATAAATACATCAGCTTCCACGAGTACCGTAGGGTCCTTTGTGTCAGACTCTCTCTACCTTTCTGCTGGTGGCGTGGCCATTTATATGCCGCTCTACTCATGCTCACTGGAATTAGAGACAGGTGTTAGACATGATCTAGCTCAGGTTTAAGTGTTATTACCGCTTACCCTCTCTCCGGACGGACACTTAACCATACTGCCACAGTGACATTTTCATAACTTGACCCCCCCACCCCACCCCACCCCAAAAAGAAAACATATTACTCTAATACAATATTTGTGAGTTTCATCCTTTTGTTGGTTCACTTAAGACACTCGCTAGAGCTGAGAATGGAGGGGTTGGTAAGTAAAAAAAAAAAAAAAACTAGTGATAAGAAATCTTTTAGATTTCTTTTAGAATCTTTTCTTAATAAGAAACTAGAAAATATTTTTTTTTTAGAAAACTTACTTGCCATTCTTCCTTGGTCAAATGAGGGCCTCAGGAATAATGTTCCCTATGGATTGAAAATGTAATTTTACATAGTTTTAGGTTGTCTTTAAATGCTGTGAATGTGTTTATCCCTCACTATGCGTATTAATGCTCTTTTACATTGTCTGTTAGGTGGATCAACACACCAAATGTCTCCTTGATGACCTGCTTGACAGACGTTCACTGCAGCTGAGAATGGTAGAGTTGGTGAATTTCCAGTGCTCAAATTGATGGGGGGCTGAGGGGATCTGGGACCCTCCATAAGGCATTAGGGACCCCCCCCCATAAGCATTAAAAAATAGAATTAGGAGGTCCCCAAGATACTAATGACAAATTAAAATAATAATGACAAATCTGATTAAATTTATGCAGTGGATACGGTAAATTTAATTAATTAATTATTTACAATAATTCATATTAAGTTTGTTTATAGGCTAGTTGTCATGTCTCTTTAAAATGTTAATGCCCCTCCCCAAATCTAAAGACTACTAAGCGCATGACATCGTTGATATGACTGCTTGATTGGCGCCACTCCGGTGAAGCTAGCTTTAGCTAAAAAATGGAGAACAATAAACCTCCACTCACAGTCGGGAAGAGAAAGCTTCTTACTGAGTTTTTTGAGGGGATGCAAATTATGCAATACAACTTTAAAGTTTAGTAGTAGCGAGCAGTGTAGGGGAGTAACTACATGTAGCGATGCTACTAACTTAATTACATTTTTCAGTAGCTTGACAGTAGCTCAGCTGCTTTTAAAACAGAGTAGCTTTTCCAGTAGCAAACTACTTTTTCCAGCAAGTAGCGGTATAGCATGACCAATCGCTACATCATGTTGGTTAGATTCCTTATTGCGTAGAAGCCAAACTTTTGCCAGCAAAACTTTCGACGATCTGGCTGCATATTTCTGTCAGGCAGTGTCGTCTTCTTTTTTTGCAATGGCAGATCACAAACAAAAATTGTGAATTACCGTCATCTACTGAGAGCTTATTACAGTTAATAAAAGAACACCGTTTATTCTTTATGTAACAAAGAATATTTCAGACACTTTGTTCTTAATAGATCACACAACAGCATATTTACCTTTTACTATTTAAATAAAATAATTCAAAAAGTTATTATTGCGTTTTATGGGATTATATTTCTGTTCTAAATATGTTTTTATTTTTTTGCTTATCATCTGTGCATTATTGGGAGCAGTGAGTTTATTATTATTATAATATTTATAAATATACAGTATATATTATTATAATAATTACTATCATGCTGTATTATTTTTTTTCTCCATTTCTTAGCATTTAATTAATTGTTATTTTCATGTAAAATAAATAAAATGATTGGTAAAATAATTATTTATGGCATCGTATGGTAATTCAGTATGCAATCTACTTATTTTAAAGTAATGCTTGTTATGTTAGCTACATCTGTTTCTGTTAGAAACTGTATTTCATTCAGATGTTAAAGTAAAGACTATTGCTAGATATACTGTATGTATATTAAGCATATAACAATGCACACATTTCACAATTCAATACATTAGTCTCACAATAAGATACGATTCAATAAAAAAAACAAAAGTGTCCACAAATGTTCCAGTTAAACTTTATTGGAATGTTTGATTCAACATAAATTAAATGTTTAAATGTTTAAATTTAATTATTTATGTATGGAACCATACACTTGTTTACCGAATTGAGGATATCGAACGCTAAAATGCAAATAATTTTTTTTTACATCCCTAATCCGTAATATGACCCTGCTTTATTTCAGCCAGTAAAAACTTGTTAAAAATATGGTATTTGTCGTTTTTTTGTCTGATGATGTGTTTTATATGTGTTTGATTTATGGCTTGTTGGTTAACCAGTTATAACCGGTTTATGATGTAAATTTGCCAATGTTTGCATCCCTGGGTAACACACACTAAAACTTATTAGTATGTTATTTGAATTTTAGAAAAGCATAAACATAAGAGAGAAATATATTTTTTTGTTTCACTTATAACAGTAATAAAAACAGTGGTTAATTCTCAGGGCCAGCAAAGCCTAAGGCCTAATATGCCAAATAAATGACTTTGAACTAAAGTCAGATTGTCAGATTCATCAGCCAATCAGATTGATTTATTTGTTCTTGGTGGGTGTGATCTTTAGGATATGTCCGAGGCCTTCTAGCTGGCCTTGAGTAAATTTGAAAGCAAAGAGCTTAAGATCTTGCTGACGAGATCATTACTGCCACTATCGCCATTAACTACTTTCCATCCACGGATTTTTTGTGAAATTATTTTTTGCGTAAAATGTCACAAATGTCGGCATAATATTTTTCCATTTAACTCAAGCGCATAATCTCTATTTCGATACATCAAATCTTGTGAAAAACTGGTTTAGAAACACTTTTTGTTGATAAAATTGACATTAACGCAAAAATGTAGTGTCACATGACAGAGTTTGCCCCAATCGTTAGCCTGTGTTAATCATGACGACAGTATTGAAAGACAATTTATTGTACGTGATTATGGATTGATCTTTATGGCATATAGAGCCGATCTGCAAATGTGACACTTTCAGGAGTGCCAACACAAATATCTTGTGCACAGTTAACAAATGAATGGCCGCTGTTTGCGATTAATTTAATCCATCCGTTTATTTATTAAAGTTGCTTTTTCACACCATTTAAAATAATAGACGGCAGTCACGGAATTAGCCCTCGGTACAAAAAACATATCATTTATGTGCATAAAGATGTTTTAAATAAAAAATAAATACACAATACTAGGAGAAAAGCATCAGTGCTTTTTTTTTTTTTTTTTTTGGAACACAGCCCAATTCTATGAAATTATTGTTTAGTTTTACTTTTTTTAAAATCTCAGCATTAAATAAATCTCTGTATTAAATAAAATTAATTACAAAATGAAAAAATATAGGTTTTTAGACCTTTACTTTACACAAACTTAAATTAGCTTTATCCTGTTGTGTAGACGAAAACAGTCAGCTGAATGTCATTCTCAGAATATTCTGCAAGACTATAAACTATCAGAACTATTTGTCCAATGCCAAGTTCACTTTCAGAAAAGAGCTTTTGAACATTTTAAAGCGTTTAAATATTTTAAATCTAACCATCTTTACCTCAGATCACATTTACTGCTTCTTCAGAAAATGTACATTTGCTTTATGAAGCTAAAATACATTTTAGATGATAATCAAGTTCAGTTGGTCCTTAAAAGTTGCTGGAGAAATATGCGGGACATAATTCAGTTGTGATGGCGATGCTTTAGATTAGATGATTGTTAAAAATATTGGTTGCCAGATTGAACAGGGCCATAATGATCTGCTTTCCGGTTGGAACGATGCCAACCTGCGATATACGCAACATCAGGACCAATATTACAGTCCTATCAGAAGGACAACTGTACCCTTTTGATTGCAATTCCTCCTCTTCTGATTGCTTTTATTTGTTAATTAAAATGACAGTAAGCTGACTAATTTCAATGAATTGTCTCAATACTCTCCCCATTTTACCAAAACTTCAGAGGAAAAAAATTAGGGACATCTGGGAGGCAAATTAGTGATAAACACACATTTCTGAATGGAAACAGCTTCAGGGTAGATTTCTTTTGCGCTAAACAAAAACTTATGCAACAAAGTGTTTTTTTTTTAGGCATGACATCATCACACACACCATTTTTATCGATAAAAGGCCATTTGAATGGAAATGGGCAGAAGGTGGCAAATATCGCAAATTTATATTTCACATTTTCACATTGTCGATAACAAAATAGTGCGAAAGGTAAATGGAAACTAGGCTATTGAGAAAGAGATATTTATGGATTAAAAACACTAGACGTTCTGCATGACGGTGTGATTGATTAATTAAACAGGAAAGGAGGACTGATTTTCACTTCAAGTAAATTAGTTAGTGCTTTTTGCGTTGTTATAGCAACATCAGGAGTTTTCTAGGTGTAAATTAGGCTGCTGGAACATTCAGTGTTGGTTCAAGTTTTGAAAAGTAGTGTTGCGTTCCATTCAACTCAGTAAGTCGGATTTTACAACTTTCTACTAGGAAAAGTGCAATGAACAGAATTACAACTTTTAGGCTTGTGCAGAAACTCTCAACTCTGATTTTGCTGAGAGACAGGGGCATGATATCACACAAACATGTCGACACTCAGGGAGATTTACAAAGTGATAAACATTCACTTTATTAAGTAACATTGATAAATTAGTTTGTTTCAACATTACATGATATTAAAGCTTGTTTAACAAATGCCTGCAGAAACAGGTGTATAAAACATTATAATCCCTTTTGATAATCATACAAGCATATGATTATCTGAAGCACAAATGCTAGCGCTGCAGCATTGTTTATCAGTTGGGTTGCTAGGAGACATCTCTAATGAGAGTCAAACGTCTCGGTTACGTATGTAACCTCCGTTCCCTGATGGAGGGAACGAGACGTCGTGTCGAAGAAGCGACACTAGGGGTCTCTCTTGAGCGCCGAAAGATACCTCTGATCTATGAAAAAAGGCCAATGAGAGTTGGCGAACAGTATTTGCATACTCCGCCTCCGGATTCGGATATAAAGGCGAGAGAAATACGCTCGTTCATTCAGGATTTTTCTGAGGAGCCGGGAGTGGCATCTCAGCGGCTCGGCTTAGCGACGTGGCCGGGAAGACACGACGTCTCGTTCCCTCCATCAGGGAACGGAGGTTACATACGTAACCGAGACGTTCCCCGTCTGTCACTCACTTCGACGTCGTCAAAACTCGCCATGCGCTGAGCCGTGTACGTGTACTGCTGACACAGAAGCGGGCAGGTATTTGTACGTGCACAAGCGACCAACTGTGTTCAGGCTGCACGTACTCTTCCCCAATGCCCCGAAAAAGCGTCAGCATCCTTTTGGTTACCCAGGGGGGAACAAGGTGACGCTCCCAACTAGGGAACGGGCCAAGCCTGGCTGGGCCTCTTTTCTCTCTATGTTTTCTCGGCATAGAGCAAGAGCAGCCGGGGCACTTACCGCATCGAGGGAAGGGGGTCTTATTCCTATTCTTTCAGGGGGAAAAGACCCTGCGGAGGCCACACCCGCCCAGCAGGGGAGGTAAAGGTGGCAAAATACATCACATGGCCACTTTGGGCATGTGGGAGGAAATGGCGCGGTGGTAGATCCAACCTCGAGGAGGGGGGAGTTGCTACAACACGGCGACCGGAGGGCAGCGAAGGACTGCCTAAGGGAGACGTGGGTCAGCTCGTAAGGTGACCGTACCGCGGAAATACACACAGGAGGAGTCCCGTAGGAGGCCTGATCTGTGGAGCACCTATTCCAGTAGGGGTAGCCGGAGGTACCCGTAGTGGACTGGACCAGCACGTTCCTCCGCTGAACTGCTGCGGGCCCGAAGGGCTAGGGAGGAATCAACCAGGGACCTAGGTTCTCTGGGAAAGAAGGCACACTGTTTTACCTCGATCGAGGGAAACGGCGCTGGAAACAAGCGATTCACCCAGTTAGATCGTCGACGTGTACCGAGTTCTACGGGCTCGGACCTGAGAGAACATGGGACGAGACTGACTCAACCCTGAGATCGTAAGGGTGTTAGGTGCTGCCCAGCCCGCAGCTCTGCAAATGTCTGCTAGGGAGGTGCCCCAAGCCAATGCCCATGAGGATGCCACGCTCCTAGTAGAGTGGGCTCGAACCCGCAAAGAAGGGGTTGGGCATGGCCTGGGTGTGATAGGCCAACTGAATGCCATCCACCACCCAGTGAGACACCTCTGTTTGGAGACAGCGTTCCCTTTCTGCTGTCCTCCAAAGCAGACAAAGAGCTGCTCAGAGCGCCTGAAGCTCTGGGTGCGTTCCAGGTAGGCACACAAGGCACGTACCGGACACGACAGTGAGAGGGCTGGGTCTGCCTCCTCCCGGGGCAGCGCTTGTAGGTTCACTACCTGAACCAGTAAGGAGCCACGAGAGTGACTTGCTCCTCGTCCTCCCTGACCTTGCACAGCATCTGTGCAATAAGGCTCACTGGGGGAATGCGTACTTGCGCAGCCCAGCCGGCCAGCTGTGTGCCAGTGCATCTGCCCCGAGGGGAGCCTCTGAACGGGCGTACCAGAGCGGGCAGTGGGAGGTCTCTTGGGAGGCAGAGGGGTCTACCTGGGCCTTGCCGAACCGTTCCCAAATCAGCTGAACCGAGTGGGGGTGAAGCCTCCACTCTCCGCCAGGCAAGCGTTGTCATGACAGCGCGTCCGCTATCACATTGAGGTTGCCGGGGATGTGAGTGGCACGCAGCGACTTGAGTCGGTGCTGGCTCCAAAGGAGGAGACGATGGGCGAGTTGTGACATGTGACGGGAGCGTACGCCGCCTTGGCGATTTATGTACGCGACCGCAGTGGTGCTGTCCGACCTGACTAGGATATGTTCGTCCCGAATTAGCGGGAGAAACTTCCACAGGGCCAAAAGGACGGTCAACAACTCGAGGCAGTTGATGTGCCAACGCAGCTGGGCCCCTTTCCAACGGCCTGAGGCTGCGTGCCCGTTGCAAACGGCGCTCCAACCCAATCGTCGGTCGTGACCAGGACGCGTCTGGACACCTCCTGTAGGGGCACTCCAGCCCGTAAGAAACAGGGGTCTGTCCAGGGGTTGAATGTCTGACGGCAGATGGGGGTGATTGTTACCCAGTGCGTGCCGTGGCGCCATGCTCGTCTCGGACTCGGGTCTGGAGCCAGTGTTGGAGCGGTCTCATATGCATCAACCCCAGCGGCGCGACCGCCGCGGAGGACGCCATATGCCCCAGGAGCCTCTGGAAAAGTTTTAAGGGGACCGCTGTGCCTGGCCTGAAGGCGGCGAGGCAGTTCAATACTGACTGGGCACGCTTGTTGGTGAGACGTGCCGACATTGAGACCGAGTCTAACTCCATCCCGAGAAAAGAGATGCTCTGAACTGGAGTGAGCTGGCACTTTTCCCAGTTGACCTGAAGCCCCAGACGGCTGAGGTGCCTGAGCACCTGGTCTCTGTGGGCGCATAGTAACTCTCGCGAGAGGACAGAGACAGGCCGAAGGGGAGGACTTTGTACTGATACGCCTGGCCCCCGAACGCAAACCGCAAGTAGGGGCGGTGTCGGGGCAGGATGGAGACGTGGAAGTACGCGTCCTTCAGGTCTACCGCTGCGAACCAATCTAGATGCCGGACGCAGGTTAAGCGTGAGCATTTTGAACGGGAGTTTGTGCAACGCTCGGTTGAGAACTCGCAGGTCCAAGATTGGTCATAAGCCGCCGCTTTTCTTGGGTACGATGAAGTAAGGGCTGTAGAAACCCTTCATCTCGGTTGGAGGGACAGGCTCTATCGCGTCTTTGGCCAGAAGAGTCGCGATTTCCGCGCACAGGGAGTGGGCGTGTTCGCCGTGTACTGCGGAAAAGCGGACGCCCATGAAGGGGGGCGGGGGCCTGGCAAACTGAATTGCGTAACCGAGTCGATGGTCCGGGCCAGCGAGACGGGTTGGGAAGTGAAAGCCACGCGTCCAACCTCTGCGCTAGGGGCACCAAAGGGACAATTAATTTTGACGTACCCGGCGGGGCTTCGCAGCGGGGCGGAGCAGGTAGGGCAGCGTTGGGCGGCGACAGGGCGACCCGCGGCTGAGGTGCTGAGAAGAGACTCAAGCACTTACCTTGCTCCGCACACCCGGCAGGGGGCGGGTTAGCGACTGAGGAGGAGGTCCTGGGTAGGCATCCTCTGGACTCGTCGGAACCGGCCGGCTGGGGAACAGTTGTGGGGCTGAAGGCCAGGTGACCCAGAGACAAAAGGAAATAGCTCATTACAGAGAATATGAGAATGTGAAAATTAATTCAACAAGAAAAAATTCTCCTCCTGGCCCTCCACCGGGGACGGAGCGGTCTTACCACCTCCGGAGCTAACATCTTGGTCCCTGGGTCGAACGTCTACGGACAGCCTGGGAGCCTTCCGGGTCCTCGAGGGGGTCTGTGAGACGGGGGCGTCCGCTTCCTGCGGAGTGCTCGACGCTGGGGCTGAGAGCTGGGCCCGGGTTGAGGCGGAGCAGGGTGTTTCATAGCCACAGGTGGACGCCCCTCGGCGAGCAGACGGGGCATGGCCCATGGCGGCAGGCTTGCGGCGGGGCAGGATGTGCAGTGGCCTCCGTCTGCCACACCGCTGAGGACTGCTGGGCAGAGTCGTCAACGGTGGCGCCAAATGGACGGAGCTGGGAGACGGGGGTGTGGGAGAAGGTGTGCCTTGTCTGCCTCCCGCATTTCGACCAGGTCCAGTCCACAGGTCCGTTTCTGGACCACAAGGGGTGGCCATCGCCTGTTCGAGTGCCGGCGCTTCTGACCTCCGTGGCCCGGGGGCGCGGTTGGTCATCCAGCGCAGTTCCTGCAGCACATCAAGAACAGGACTACCCAAGGTGCAAGTTTTCAAGTGCCATTGGTTGCAGGAAGGGCCGTGGCGTGCAGAGTGGAAGCGGTCTGGGATCGTTCCACCGCGAGGGTAGTGAGAGCGGAGGAGCGAAGAAGCCTTGGCTTTGCTCAACTCGTCGTGCATGTCTGGGAAGAAAGGAACGGGGGGGGGGCGTGGCTGTGAGCGGCGCACCTGCCCGCGGGACCGATCAAGTAGCTCGGGAAAGCATAGCGGATCTCCGTGCGTCAGGCTCAGGCTGGGCGGCAGACCCGAAGGTGGCGGCCCAGGCGAGCGATCAGCATCCGATGCCGCTGTAACGCTCTCTGATGCAGCGGTGATGTCATCCAATTCTGAGGCAAGCAAGCGTGCCGGGGAGGCGGGCGGTACGAGGGCGTTTACCCAGCGAACAGAGCCCGTCATATTCCCCGAATCGCCTTCATCGCCCGCGGCGCCTGCGCCGATCCCGTAGGAAGAAGGCGGAGCGCGGGGGGCGGCTGAAGTGGCTTTCTCTCATTACAAAAGAAAGCCGTGCGACCGCAATGCTATAACGGCCATGTTCTCACACTGAGAAGATGAACCATTGGAGAGAATGCTCATCCCGAGCTCAGACGGAAGCAAACAAGCGTGCCGGGGAGGCGGGAGGTTCGAGGGGGTTTACCCGGCGAACAGAGCCCGTCATTGTCCCCAAATCGTGTTCATCGCCCGCGGCGCCTGCGTCAATCCCGTAGGAAGGAGGCGAGGTGCGGGGGGCAGCTGAAACGGCTTTCTCTCATTACAAAAGAAAGCCACACGACCGCAATGTTGCCATGGCTATGTTCTCGCACTGAGAACATGAACCATTCATAAAACGCTGCCTGCGTGTGATCGCAGCCCAGGCATGCAAGACAGTGTTTTATGACCGAGAGAGGTGGGGAGAAATCACCGCATCCAGAAACTACACAGGGGCGGAAATTACATCTTTATAAAGACGCGTCCTGAAAAGGACGTTCAACGCCGCTGTGTAATGCTCTTTCAGAGAAATAAACTCTTTTACGGAGAGAATCACTCTTTCAACTCTTTTAACTCTGCGCTGTCGAAGCGCCCAGGGGCAAACTGCATGCCGGCAGTGAAGAGAAAAGCCGCTGTAGTGCGCCGTAAATCCAACAGCAAAGCAGAGCGTCAGAGGATCAGAAGCAGGATCAGTTGTGTTACTCGCAGCCGACTGCATACACACGACCATCGGCTCCGAAGAAAATTACTGAATGAACGAGCGTATTTCTCTCGCCTTTATATCCGTATCCGGAGGCGGAGTATGCAAATACTGTTCGCCAACTCTCATTGGCCTTTTTTCATAGATCAGAGGTATCTTTCGGCGCTCAAGAGAGACCCCTAGTGTCGCTTTTTCGACACAACGTCGAAGTGAGCGACAGACGGGGAACCCCAGCTAAGCTAATGGGAGTGGGGAATGGAATGCATTTATGGTCTGAGATATCAAGTAGGAATATCCCACATCCAACTTGAATGGAACGCAGCAGAACAGTGTACCCTGAAGAACTAAATTTATTGTACGCAACATTTAAATCGCAAATATTATTAGATAGATTTTTCCGGGTATTATTTCAGATTAATATGAAAAATTATGATTTTTGAATGTCTTTTCAGGAGACGTTTATTTCACAACAGACATGCTGCAGTTAAAATGAGGCCTGGTTGAGCGTTAAGTGTCGTTTCAAAATTAATCGTACAACATTGCTATCTCTACCTTCCACAGCACAGCAGCAGCATGGCTACAAGACTTCCCAGAACCAGCGGCGCATTAGCATCCAGCTTGTTATTTGTAACATGACCCATGCAATGTGATTGGGTTTATTTATAGCCTTGAGGCTTGTTCACACTGACCCAAATGTTTGGTCCGATTTTCACGTGCGATTTGTCTGTTCACACCAATGCTTAAAAAACAGCAGACGGGCTGAAAATTGCGAATTCACTCCCTGACAGTAGATGTCGCTTATTGAAAAGCAGAAATACCACAGTACACAAGGTGGCGCAGCACAACTTTCAGTTTCTGACATGCTTGTCACTGAGAAGGGAGCAAAACAGTATTTACGTGTTTGCAAACAGCTGTTCAAAAAAAGAAGTACTCTTTATATGCATGCATACCTTTATGCCAGGTGCAAAATAAATACAATAGACTATCAATCAGTGGATTATCATTGAGCAGAGGTGTGGAATATTTCCATGGAAGAGACAAAAGAAACATAAATTATGCTATTTAACATAGAAAAAAACACACACACACATATATATATACACACATTAGTAGCATTCTGGGTAATTCTGAGTCTTTAAATCTGTGTCAGCTTTCAATGATACCCTGTTTATGTGTGTTGTCAGAAGGATTCATGAGCATTTAATTTTGGGTATGTCATTTATGCTCTCCCTTACTAAAATGGGGGATGCTTGTAAAGAGATTTAAAGAGAACAAAATGCTTTAGCATTTATCAATAAGTTATTTGTGTTCGGACACCAAATACAACAGCAGCTCAATATTCATCTTGTTTCAGATTCTTCTTCAGTCAATTTCACTCAGCAAAATGTTTTTGAGCGTGAGCGCAACCTAGTCATAGTTTTATGTAACAGCAGCAGCTCCGGGCATGTGACCAATTGTGCAAATCTTATTGGTTGGTCAGTGTTCTTCGCAGTGCAACACTGTGTGTTCGTGTCTGTGTGAACAGACTCATTGACAGCCATTGATTCAAACTGAAATGTTTGTCGGACCGAAAATTCTTATTGGTGTGAACAGGCCTCTACTCGGCTCCGCTTTTAGGAATGTGAACTGCTGACGATTGTGGCAAAGAATTCATCGTTTTATTACTACGCAAGTAATTATATACAAAACTAGATTATTTAATATGTCGACATATGCGACTCTTGGCCAGAGTTTAATTTCTTCCACCCAGTCAGCACTGGCTAACTTCGATGGGTGAGGAACAGTCAAAGTGTTGTTTATGGTCCTTACGTGCTGCCACAGCAAAGTCATTTGCTATTACTTGTTTGTTTTGTCAACCTTTTAATCAAACAAAACAAATCACGACCACCGTTTTAGAGCAGTATCTCCATAACGTCCATAAATAATTATAACAAGCTGCAAACCTCTCAAGCATCCTCTCTGTAAGCATGGGCAAAGCATAATGGGTAATTTGTTCTCCCAGAAAATCGTGGAAAAAAGTATTTTTTTGAAAAAATTACAAAACAACAAATGAAAACAATTGTATGTTGTCACATAATTTTCAACAAACTAAATTTTTGTTTTGTTTAATTATTATTAATGACATCATAGACAGCAGCGGGTCTAATACCTAATGCACAGATCTATTTTGACATCAGATGTTTTGTCCCCTCTTTTTACATTCCCTTAACTTACTGTGTTTACATTAATTTTGCATCATGCATTTGTGTCAAATACCATGACACCATTTTTCTTTGTTTCGTCATGGCTGTACAATTGATTGTGAACTGAGGTAAGACTGTTTCGATTAATTATTTGTGATGAAATGCACATCAGTGAACAGCAACAATTCTGTGCTATGGTTGCTGCCATTGACCCAGGTTTAACTGAAACTCTACTATTTGAAACTTCTGCTCTGCAAATGTGGGAGTGTGTTCATCTTTTAAAACTTTGAGCCGCTGGCTGCTAAGCTGTGTTCATTGTCCAGTTCAGAGCACGGTCCACGACACATCTCCTGGTAGACCTTGGAGCAAAGGTTCTAATCTGAATAGAATAGCATGCAATTTATACACCGATGTGACAACACTTTTTGGTTTTCTCTTTGTTTTCTAAATTTGCCCTGGTGCGACTTATTATCTTGATGATATAGTACATGATGGCGGGGGAGCACAGCTGCAGAAAAGGGGTTCAGATAAAACTGGTACACGAGGTCTCTTACAGCTAGGCTGTACCTCAGTAATGACCAATATTGAGACATGTTTTTTCTTCTCTGCATTCTTCCTTGAAAGGACAGAGAATGAGTTCTCTAATAATTGTACAGAAAATCTTGTATTATCTTGTGTTAGGCTGTGATTCATGTGCAGTAAATGTGTTTCTGATTTCCTCCATATGCTAATTAATGCTCTTTTACCTTGAATATTAGGTGGCTGTTCACTCCAAGCATGTCCTTGCTCTTCTACCTGAATGAAGTCTACTGGGGCAACTGGAGTTGATAAAGGTGGAGTTGGTGAGTTGCGATTGCTTCCATGACAAGTTCACACACACATTAAATGATACATTTCTGAAGTTCTCAGGACAGAAAATGTGTTATCTAATGGATTGTATGGAAAACATTGTATTACCCGTTTACATGGTCATGTCCAGTTAATAATGTTTCTGATTTCCTATGTTCATTTACCTTGAATGTTTGGTGGGTGTTCATGCCAAGCATCCCCTTGGTGGTCTACCTGAGAGAAGCTCAATGGAGCTGAAGAATAGAGGAGTTGGTTAGATGAGCTTGCTTGGTGACATAAATGCACTCATTCTCCTGCTGCAACTCAATTGTGCTCTCAAGCTTTGCATTTGAGTTTATTATATTTGTAGTTCTGATGAGCCAAATTACTTCTGATTTGAGTCATCAGCTTTAACCTGTTTTTACGCATTTCATGTTCATACGTTTAATATAAAATTTACCATCTATAAATGTAATGAATGTTAACAAATTCTACATCTTTTCAAAGGTCTAAGGGTTCAACATTGATATCCGATCTCTGTTTCACGATAGCAATGCAATGCTTTGTTATGAAAACGTGATCGCCAGATGAATCCAATTCGCCACACTTGGGTCAATTGTCCATGGCAAGCAATAATTGAAAAACATCCAATAGAACTTTTTGTCCATAAAAGTGATAAATCTGAGAAATATTGATATATTCTCCATTGTTTACATGAGAACTCACCTGAAAGAATTACCCTTCATCTTCGTTCTACAACAAACTCTGCACAATCTGAGCAGCATTCATGTTGTAGAACTGTATATTATCTTATAAATTAGAGTCTCATAAACAAAATGAGCCTGTCTACAAAGTCTATTTTTAAAAATGCGGCATAGTTTTATTCATAATAACCGAGAAGTGCAGTCAGATTTTGTGCCGTCTTGAAAGGCGGAGCCTTAATTTTACTCTGTATGCTGCCAGCAATTTTAGAGAGAGCTTGCAGGAACCTAATTTTTTGTTAGATCATCTTCAAATTCGAAATGTAACTTCTTTAGACTTGTGGCTTTGAGAAAATTGTATTTCTGAGTTGTCTTGGCACTTTTATTATTGTTTTTTTGATTATAAATATATGTGTGACAGGGCGGAGTGCAGGGCCGGGTCGTGATTATACACCCCTTATCAGGCTAATTAAGCCTCCAAGAGGGATAAAGGCCGATTGCGGGCGGTGGTGCGGGAGAGAGAGATCATTTATGTCCGTCATGTTTGTGTGTTCGTCTTTTGTTTAAGTTTATAATTAAAATATTATTTATATTGACATGTCGGTTCTCGCCTCCTCCTTTCCATTAAATCCCTTTACAACATGTTCAGCACAAAATATTTCCATTACAATAAACTTCAGCTTCTCTAACTTTAAAAAATAACAACATATATTAATTCTGAAACTTGGGAAATAAAGCCCAAAATGTCTTCTTTCCGAAGATACTACAACTGTGTCCATACTCCAAAGAGTATGATATGAGTAAATACAACCATTTAAGTTCAGGTATGCCATTTTCATGGTTTGTGCTCAAAAAGGGGGTACGTATCAACAGGTTAAACTATCAAACACATATTATGTAGTAAGACTAGATGGAATCATAGTCGGTAGGGCTGGGAGATATAGCTAAAATTTCCAAATTTGTATGATATTCGATATATATCTTGATATTTTTGCATTTTCTCTGAAATAATAAAAAAAATTATAAGTTCAGCAAGTTTTACTCGATGCATAAAAAAATGAATGAATGAGTACTTGACAAGTGTTTCAATCGACGAGCATTACGACACTGCGAGGCGCACCCACCAGGGGCCTGATGTATAAATGTTGCGTACGCACTAAAAGAACATTGAAATGTCCGTAAGCAATTTCCCATGAACATTTCGTGATTTATAAAAAATAAACTTGCTGTAAATATGTGAAAACCATCTGGATACTCTTGACTGCGCGTACGCACTCTTTTACTGGTGTGTGTGAATTGGCGAATCCAGCTGGACAAATAATTAACTGAACAGACTTATTATATACTCTGATTTTCATTTAATTCACATTTAGAATAAAAACTAGGCTTTACATTTGCATTTATGCATTTGGCAGACAGATTTATCCAAAGCGACTTACAGTGCCCTTATTACAGGGACAATCCCCTTGGAGCAACCTGGAGTTAAGTGCCTTGCTCCAGGACACAATGGTGGTGGCCGTGGGGATCGAACCAACAACCTTCTGCTTAACAGTTTAGTACTTTAGCCCACTACGCATTTAAGCTAATAGAAGGCTAAATTATTTGTATGTAATTCATTAAAAAGGCATTCCAATATAAGCTGCAAAAGGGAAATATTGGTTTGGGATGTGCTGCATTTGGAGAACGTTTCCATGTCATCATAGAGAAGGAACATACAGTAACTAAAAATGACAGCAAAAATGTCTTATTTTGAGATATTTTCTGTTCTATGATAATCATGTACTGAGATAAGTACATAATTTGGATAAAGATGATCTGTAATGCAATGCGCACTAGACTCTGACTGACGTGAAATGGCTCAGTAAAACGGACAGTAGCAATAAGACTTCTGTTGTCGAACAGATCATTGGAGAGACATGTCTCATCAGAAACAGTATCGAACAGCTGCAAACAGGTACAGCAATGCATATAAATGCGCATCAAATGTGCTGCCTGCTCCACTTCATCCTGACCCTCTTCACAATGAAACACCCATTCTAGTCTAATAAAAACATTATGAAAAGTACATTTGCCGTTCAGCTGTCAAATATAAAGTATTTAGTAGTCCAATGATATCAGACAATTCTGCACAAAGAATTTTAATAATTTTCATTTTGTTTCCAGTTCTAAATATTTAACTTCTCAATAAAAACACCCTTAAAACGATTTAATAGGTTTTCTGAGAAGCAAAACTGCCATGGTTAGATTTATGTCTGCAAAGATAAAAACATTTTACCAAGGGATATTAAAGATATATTCCTTGAAAACAAGTTAATATCTTAATAAATATTGTTTCTCCATGGTGCAGCATCTAACCTTTGGGCACATGTGATATTTACAGTCTTCTTTTATAATGCAGTTTCTCGTACCGTTAAATGCAGTAATCGTGTGTCTGGATGGTGACATGCATATGGTAATTGTATGCAGATAAGGATATGCATACAATTACAGGGGTTGAACACTCCATATATAGTTATTTTGAGGAGGAGACGGTGTGAGGAATGAATCACGTGCATATAAACACAATCTTCTGCTAGCTGGGATTTATTAAGGGAACTATGCGCAGGTTCTGGAATACGTACGGTTTTATAAATCAGAATTTTTTTGTGCGTATGCAAAATCTGACTTTTGTGCTTACGTATACATTTAGTAAGAAGCAGAGTTTTATACATGAGGTCCCAGGTCCTCTCAGTGGAGTGGGAGCACGCTCACAGGAGAACAGAGCAGAAATACCAGTGTGAGACACAAATTCGTTTGCTAGCCATGTAGTCTATATAGACAGTTTAGATGGCAAGTAAGCCAGAACTAGAAGATCCCCCAATTCATTGCACATCGGGCGTTTGGGAACACTATGGTTTCCATGTTACCATTGACCACGATGGCAAACGGCACATCCAGAATAAGCTCATTTTTGTGGCCCACTGCAAACAGCTTTGAAACTTAAATCTGAAAATCAGACTGTCTAAATTAGGTTAACGCTAAAAAAAAACAGTTGCAGCATGAAATACGATCAGGAGCACTGTGCGAGCATAAACTTTTTAATAGAGTGAATTAGAATGTAATTCATGAAGTATTATCCTGTGAATGTCTGGGATGTGCATCAGCATATATCCATGCATTTCAGTGAGAAAAATAATTAAATTCAACATACAGACTCCTTCGCCTCCGTTTTCTTATTATAGTAATTTTAATAACTGTAAGTGAAAACCAGAAAAACGCTTTGTTATAGATAATAATAATGTACAATTACACTCGTAGCTTTGCGCTTGCTGAGGGAAATGTTTGTATGAAGACGTGAGCAGGACAGCCGCTTGTCAGTTCTTCAGAAGCTAATTAGTCATGGCCATGGCCACAAGTCATGCCCCACCAACTGTATCTGATATATTGGAACAAAACAGTGGATTTCAAAACAGAGAGTTCAAATGCTGCTGCTATTAACACCTCACCACCAAGAGACGCGGCCATGCCCACCAACTCCGTATGACCAGCAAGAGACTTTCGCTTGAAATCGGCTGAAAACTCGGCTAGTGAGACACCGGCTGTCTTTCATGTGCAGTGATTGTCTGTCTGATTTCATCTTCCAAATGCTAATTAATGCTCTTTTACCTTAAACGTTAGGCAGGTGATCACCTCAAGCATCCTCTTGCTCATCTGCCTGGGAGAATCTCACTGGTACAACTGGAGCTGAGAATGGTGGAATTGGTAAGGTTTGCAGGTAATTAAGTAATTTTACATGAGATTTGTATTTTTAATGATTGGTTTAATGTTGATTCATTTATTAAAGCGGTCTTCAACTAACATCAGGCAGAATATCACATGATTGAACACATGTACAGTACATGTTCAGAAACTTGCCCCACCCAGTCATGGAGTCAGCCTCACTTTTGAGTAATCATAAGTGCTGTGTGTCTTACATACTTTTATATGTGGTTACATTTGTATTCTTGTAAAGCCAATTACCTTGACAGCTGGGGAGAGTCTCCTGATTTTGCTCTTCCATGGCCCTTTGGTGGTGATTAACAAATGCTGTTGAAATAATTGGTATGTAGACGTATGATGTCTGCCTCCATCAAAACAAGATGACTTTGTAATGCACAAATCCCTACTTGTAAACAAAGCTTGAGAGTGCAGTTGTCCCTAATTAGCAATAATATGTTTGATACGCCTCATGATTAGTTTGTTAAACCTATGGTGGGTTGTACCAATAAGGATGAATCTTAAATCTGGATTAAATAAAGGTTTATCTAATAATTCTGTTGCACCAAACTTAAAAAAATAAAAAATAAATCAGGCTTGCATTTAAACTGTCATTTTGATCCTGGTTTTAATTTTACAGTAAACCTAGATTCAGTTTAATCCTGTTGCTCCATTACTTTAAACTCAGACTTAAATCTCAGTTAAGGATCGCAGCTGAGACGTTTTAAATAAAAATTAAAAATGGACCTCCAATTAAAACATTTGGAAGACTGAGCAAAAACAGACATGGTGGGTGTGGCGTCAGGTCTCAAAGAGGTGTTTATTATAAATCGCATCTGGTCAGTGCGTGTGAGGGTCATGGCGGCTCGTCAGTCTGGGTGCAGATGTGTCGGCTCATCTCGGTGCACTACAAAAAATTAGTGGTCTCTCGCGGAGAGGCTTATGCTTAGCATTTAATGGCAGCTGTGATGAGGTAATCGCCGGTGATCGTTACGATGCTTCTCCTTTCTCATCCCCAATCCACGCAGGACTCATGAGCAGCCTGGCTGCAGGGCGGCATTGACTATAATTCTGTGAACCATGCCTGTTCTTACCATCCCAGTATCTGCCTGTTCTTATGTCAAAATGTATGCTGCCAAATTACTCCATTAATCTATACTATAAATATTTTCCTGTTTTATGAAATCCATATGCGCTGGTGCAACATTTTCTCTGACTGCTTGAACAGCCATTTATTCTAACAAACTCTCTATGCTGCAACATATGACAGATGCAATTTTACAATTTGAATTCCTTTACTTGCAAGAGCTGCTTATGACAGAGCGTTTCTGGTAGTCAATTTAGTCAACTCAAAAGGAAGGGAGGTCATAACATTGCTGTTTAGTTACAATGGCGAATCCATCATGGTGGACAAAATTAATCGCAGTTTTAATCCCTGATTTGTTAATCCGTGTTTAAAATAAAGTTTTGCAACACAACACAAATTAAAATAAAACTTGGATCAACAAACACTGGATTAGCTCTAAACGCTGCTTAATTTAATCATTGTTAGTGCAACCCACCTTTAGAGTTATACATTTAATGAGAGTAGCTCTGTCCAAACTTTTAAAATCACAAAGGTAACAGAATTGGGCCTAGTGTGAAAATATACAAGCAACAAGCAACAGATACGTTATAGTGATTTTGCTATGGGTAAGGAGAACTATCAGTTTTATAAATTCAAACTCACATTTGCTGAAAGACTTTACTGTTCTACTTGCTGTAACCAGAGGTCGCACAACAGGTTTCAGACCTGAAAATAAAGATTTTTTTTAGCACTCAGCAGTTACACACATTTATGTATAGAAGTCATGTAACTAGTTTCATTGTATTGTTACCTTATGTCTTGATGTGCTTTGGGGTGGTGGAGCTTTTGGTGCAGGTGGAACATTTTCTCTATTCATTTATTTTTATGGGGGGTATCTTGAGGCTCATCATCTGATGAGTATATTTTCTTTCTAAGAACAAAAGCAGGACATTAAGATATTTTGCAAAGCAGGATTAGTTGGGTAATAACGCTTCCCATTTTGTCAACTTAAAGGGAAATTTGACCCAAAAATAAAAACAATGTCATTTACTCGCCCTAATGTTGCTCCAAACCCTTATGTTTTGCAACAGTGGCATACTCCAAAAAGTATCAAAAAAACTATGTATGCTTTCTACATTGCTTAGTAATTATATGTTTTACATGTTTAAGTCTTCTGATGCCATACAATAGCTTTATGTGAGGAAAACACCAAACTTTAAATCAAAACAACCCCTTCTTGTTTAAATCTGGTCTGCTTCTTTCTTTGTACATTGCAGGAAGAAGAGCACAATTGATGACACATAAGAAACATAACATACTTAATTTCGAAGTGTGAATGAGATATGGAAGCTAGGGCCAAAGGCAAGATTATCAGTGAATAACTTTTTTTGTAATTATTACTTTAACGGTGCTCTTATTGTACTTTTTGGTCATTTTTGGAGTTTGACAGCCAACCATTCACTTTTGTTACACGAAAAACAGCAGGCCAGAGAGACAGAACTTGCATATGAATAATTTTGCCAGGTATTTCCGATTCTGAGTTTGTCAGAAGTGTAGCATGCCTTTTTCCAATTGTTGGCAATATTCTCAAAAGATGCTGAAAGTAACTAATACCTGAATTTCATTAAAAGCATTAAGCCATGAGAGGTAATGTTTTAGTGACTTTACCATCTGTTTTATTAATGTATATTAACAGTGTAATTTAGTCTGCTTACCCGCAGAATTCTGGCCTGATGTTTGGTCCACCCTTTCTCTGGCTGTGGTGTCTCCATCATCCTGACACTCTTCAACAACTGGTCCAAGTCTTTGTAAGGAGGCCACCATGAGTGACCATCCGAGTACCATGATTTTGCTACAGGTCCAGTTGTCTCTTCTCCCACAAACTCCACTATCAGGTACATGGTTGTTTTTTTTTGTTTTTTTTTTTATATAGCTGCAACAACCTAGAGCCCTGTAATGTTTAACAACACCCTGATTCAATTTCAGTTGTTTATATGAATAATTCAAATGCACAAACAATATGTAACAAAATAAAAAGAAAATGCATTTCTAAAAACAAATGAATAACTACTGTTCATGTAAAAGAGGAACTGTAACAAAACAACGGTCATATGGAACTAAGAAAGCTTTCCCCTCTGTGTTCTCAAACTTGCAGAAATGGGTTGTTCTTGAGATGGCATCAACTAGATGAATGCCAAGTGCAGAGGATGGAAGGGGATAGTAAAAAAGTTCATGATTGTTGAAGGTATTGTAGGCTACATAAATTTCATCCCTCAATGAAATTATATTTTGCAGCTTTGTAACTTTACTTCCAATGTAAACAAAACTGTTAGCATCATCCAGTTTCAAAGTGTACGAGCATGTTCTTATATCTTTGTACTGTGTGGCTCCATGAACAGATTCAGGTTTAGGGCCAGCTCTATGTTGTTTTACATCTTCTACAAGACATTGAACATTGTAGGACAGGAATTTGGGGCCATATAGTTGTCCAAAGTGCCAAATAGTTGCAGGATGTCATTGGCATAGTCAATGTGAACTCCAATTAGGCTATTATTGCACAAGATGAAGATGCCCACAAAAAAACAGCATGAAGTTTTTGTACACTGCTGACTAGATCTTTTAGCATAACAGGGCCTGTGTACAATAAAAATTGCCTGAAATCTGTTGCCTTCCATCGATCATTTTCCCTCATTGCCCTTGGTTTGCGTGCAAATTCCATGGGTACACTTTACTGTGCACCAACCATCCTTTCTGTCAACACAGTGACTTGGAATCCTGATATCCTGCAAGTTAGAGGATCCAGAGCCACATGTGGTTAAGCCGTCTCATGACTCCAAGGCACACAAGGTGCATGTAATCACGGGTGAAGCCAGCGACCATATGCAGGGAAGTTTCTTTCAGAGGCCAGGTGCCATGGTGGTGATCCGAATCTGTCTTGTTTTTGAATCTGTTGTTATTTCTAAGAGGCATGTAATTTCTAGGGAATGTCATTCTGTTCCCTATCAAAAAGCTACACTTTGATGCTGCGCTGATTTAGCGCTTTAGCGCTTTAGCACTCAGCAGCCCTCAAAGAAAGACCTCAGGGCAGTTATCTCCAAAAAGAGAAAACCCTGATGGTTTTGCACCCAGCCTCGTGGGGGTAGCCCCAATTTTAGATCTTCGAGGCTTGAATCGCTCAGTCAGGGCATTCAAGTTCAAGATGCTAACTGTCAAGATGGTCCTGTCTCAAATCCAACATCACGATTGGTTGGCGAATAAAATTAAAAAGAGTAAACTTATAGCTGTGAATGAACAGGAAATGGATATGTACAAATGGTACTATTTAAAGGTTATTACTAAAAGAATGATTGGAGAATAGATAAATTGTCTCGGGCATCTGATAAATGGTCAACGGTCACTTGACTATAGTGGCATCGCGATGTGTCACTCTTGTCATGTGCTCTCACGAGGCCAGCATTCCCGACTCAGCCAACCCATTTAGAGATCCCAATGTGACGTATGGTGAGACTTTATTAATTTAAGAATTTTAGTTATATTACTACATTATGATTAAAAAAAGCATATGTTTCTTCTCCACAGATTCCCTGGAAAACTATAGTTCTACACCTTTTGTAGTGTATAGTATAGTATAGTATAGTATAGTATATATAATTGTTTTAACCTTCTTAATAGATTAAAATTTTTTACATGGATTTTATTTCAGATTGATATTAATGTGTCCAGGGAAGGAGGCATGGGAAGCTCAGCCAGTAATGATGCTGACTACCATCCCTGGAGTCACGGATTCAAATTCAGGGCATGCTGAGTGACTCCACCTTGATCTCCTAAGCAACCAAATTGGCCTGGTTGCTAGGGAGGGTAGAGTCACATGGGGTAACCTCCTTGTGGTCGCGATTAGGGATTCTGAAAATTTAATCTGATTTTTCAAATTGAGTTGGATTATTAAATGAATTTAAAAAAGAAAAAGATATTTGGGCGATTAAACTGCGCAAAGCACATGGCACGTATTTTCAAAGCACGTATGTTTTTGTCTTATTGCCCGGTGCAGCTATTACCACACAGATGAATGCTGTCTAGAGTTTATACCTGCTTATTCATTACCTGAATTATATGAAGTCATATGAATGAACTTGAATAAATGTGAAATATAAATAAAATAACTTAAAGTATTCATATAAATATTGTGAGAATTTCATTGACAGCCCTAATATAGTATTAGCATTACTATACACCTTAGGATGCCTCAGCCTGTGATTCATTATCACCTTCATGCCCACATCCACCTCTGGCCCACCATCATCCCTACACATGGTGTCCTATCTGCAATCACAAATTCTCATTCAATGCTATCCTTAAACACTATCTGTCATACACGGTCTGCACCCCGCCTATTGCAATCAAGTGGATTGCTATTCTATTAGAGGCCATTATATACATATATCTATGTTTGAGATTTATATTGTGTAGTGGTGGTGTTATATTGTGAATGAAGTCACAGCTGAAGGGTTTGCTAACACTGATGCATGTCTTTTGGTGCCCTTTATTTGTGACTATATTCACAATGTAGCATGGTCTCTCATACCATATTGCTTTCAAATGTTACTATACTAATATTTTCAAGATGATCAAACCATCTTAAATCATCAAAATACATTAAGAGTCTTTCATTCACTAGAAGATATCATGTCTAACATGTAAACTGTCACAATCAGCTCTGAGACTTGTGCAGTGATATGACTATATAGGTATATTGACAAAAGAACCTAGGACTGGAACCTTCTCTTTTATAAATGTAATTAAAAAACAAATTAGTAAATATTACAAATATCAATATGATATTGACTAAATAGTAAAAATCAGTTTCTGAATTACATCTGGTAAAATGAACATTTGTATAGTCTTTCCTCCCAAGATTTCTTCCTCATTTAAAGGAGTTGTATCTCTGACACTGTCACCTTTAGCTTGCTCATTGCAGTTTGTAAGGCACTATACTTTGTACAGCTGCTTCTGATCAAAATACATTATAAAAATCTCCATATATGTCCATGGCTAGTGTCACGACATGTTTATGTTTTGTGTTTATGTCTTTTATTTTGAAAAGTAGTGCCATGTCATGTGATTCATCCTGTTCCCTCGTGTTCATGTGTCTTGTTCGTATTGGTTCTTAGTGTTTGGTAACGTGTTATGCTAATTCTAAGTCAAGTCAAGTTCAAGTTCATCAAGCTTATGTCAAGCAAATATTATGTCTAGTCATAATTTATAAGTCAAGTTCATGTTCATGTTTCATGTTTATAGTTAGGATTTTTGGACTTCATGTTTGTTAATAAAATTGCACTTGGGTTCTTCATGTCATCGTCTTCATCATTGTCAGTGCCAACATGCCAGCAGCATTGTTACAGAATACTTGACTGAACATTGAACCCACCAGTTTGGCTTGAATGTGAATGTAATGTTGTTGTTTTGTTCATGCCATGCCATGCTAAATCAAGTCTAGTTTATGTCAAGTTTATGTCTAGTCCAGTTTTAGTTCAAGTCAAGTTCATGTTTCCCTTTACAAAAAGCTTCACTTATGATGCGCTGAGATAAGCACTTTGGGAAGATCTTATAGTTGTGACCAGCTGTGATATGTGTGCAACACGTCAATGAACATTGACCGGAATTTATAACCTCTGCCGGTGTAATCATTGGATGCACCTGGGGGCAGTGTTATGAATAGATGCGTCACCGGAGCATTGTCAGATCTTTTGTCTTCAGATCACTCTGTGTTTGTGTGCTATCACGAGCCTGTCAAACTTTCTTTCCTCTGTTAGGAGTTAGAATCTGTTAGGCAGTGCGCAGTGAACTTTTTCTCTTTTCTCTTCAAAAAAAAAGAAAAAGAAAGAAAAAATGACTGAAAATCAGGGCAAACGATGCGTGTTCCCCTGTCTCCACTCTATGGCCGAGAGGGACACGCATCAATTCTGCTTTGTTTGTTTGGGGGAAGAGCATGCTGCTCTCGCGTTGGGGCGGGTGCGAGCATTGCAATCTGCTTTCGGGCAAAATGATTCGCGCTCGCCTTGCTTACTTCCGGGAGTCAGCGCCCACACTTCATTCGTGGGGCTCTCGTATGGATTTGGCTGAGGAGCGAGAGACGGGTTCGTCCCTTTTGCTCGCTCTCTCCCCAGATCCAGCTGATCCTCGTAAGCCTGAAGCGCGCCTCGGCGCCTCTTCGGTTCATGAGGACACTGAACCTCTGTAAATCCTGCGCATAATAATAAAGCGGCTGTGGAATTAAGAGACACCCCCCTCCCCTCCCCCCCCCCCCCAAATGCTTCCAAGTAAAAGACAGATTTCTGTCTGGTGGCCAAAAAAAATAAATAAAGAAAATTGAAAGAAATAAAAAAGGGGGAAGGGAACGCTATATCATTCCCTTCCTTTCTTCTATGACCTCCATAATGAGTATTCTCATCCATGGAGGAATCCTTATACTTCCCGTGTCTTCATGCACCCGATGTTGAAATATTCAACTAATCGTGGGTGCTGAGGCTTGGGGGTATTTGGTGATGCCGCCGGTATAAGAGACACTTGTGGGTTATCTCTCGCCTGGCTCGGCATCACCGAGACCCACTCTCCCCACCAAGCTGTGCAGGACCACCTCCACGCTTGTGGGGAAGGTGGAGAGACACTTGTGGCTTAACCTACCAGGCATCAGAGACAGGAACAAAACTTCTCGATGCCCCGGTTATCCTTCTGGCTTATTTGGTGACGCTATGAATGTAGCTATCACCAGGTTCCAGGAGGCAAAATGTCTCGAGAAAGCCTTCGGGCAATTTCTTCCTCGCCACACTCAGGGGGAGGGGCTGTCGGCCACCCAGCCACATCCCGGTCCTCCTAGATGGGAGGCTCAAAAACTAGGCGTGGCGAATCGTGCTATCCCTCGTAAAGACAGGGGGCCGGTTCGTTGCCCTCAGCAGCTCCCAAAGCAAGACCTCAGGGCAGTAATTTCAAAAGAAAACCCTGACGGTTTTACACCCAGCCTTGTGGGGGTAGCCCCCTCTCGGGATGGGGTGCATGTATCACCTGTACCCTTCCCGGTACCCCAACAGAACCTCTCCATTCCCGCCACCTCCGGTGTTTCGGTAGTTAGAGGCTTCCAACGAAAAGTTGGGTGTATCGAGGTTTCCTGCCTTAGTCCAGGAAACGGAACACTCAACATCCCCTAAACAGGAAGTGTCAAAATTAATACCCATCTCAGAGAACCTGGCAGCGTGGAAACTTCTGCCAGGCATTTCTATGTGGGTACTACGAACAGTAGAAAAAGCATACAGAATTAAATTTGCTCGCCGCCCTCCATGTTTCAACGGTGTGGTCCCCACTACCGTAAACCGGAGCAGGCATGTCTATTGTAGAAAGAACTGCAAAATCTCTAGGTCAAAGAGGCCATAGAACGTGTTTCCCCTTCCAGAGAAAGTCAAGTTATTGCAGCAAATACTTCCTGGTTCCCAAGAAGGGTGGGGGGTTGCATTCGACCTTAGATCTTCAAGGCTTGAACTGCTCAGTCAGGGTGTTCAAGTTCAAGATGCTAACTATCAAGACGATAGTGTCACAAGCCCAACATCACGTTTGGCTGGTCACGATCGATCTCATGGACGCCTATCTTCATATAGAAATTCCACCACAACACAGGAAGTTCCTGAGGTTCGCTTTGGGGGGCGAAGCCTTCCAGTATCGGGTTCTTCCATTCGGCCTAGCCCAATTAACCCGCATATTCACGAAATGCATGGATGCAGCACTGGCTCCTTTGTTTATGTACTTGAGTTGACATCTCAAGCTCATATCTGAGCCCTCTCACGTTCTTGTGAGCACACTACACAACCATAGGGGGTCCGGACAGTCACAGTGTGGCGGTGTGGGTATTCTCGTTCCCAAAGCGCTTTTCTCAGTGCAGCATCATAAGTGAAGCTTTTTGTAAAGGGAACATCTCAGGTCACTTAAGTGTAACCCTTGTTCCCTGAAAAAAGCGGAACGAGATGCTGCGCTTCACTGCTGCACTGGGATGTCCTGGGACTGCTCTTCAGACAAAATACCTGACGATGCTCCGGTGATGCATCTGTTTATAACCCTGCCCCAGGTGCATCCAGTGATTACACCAGAGGTTATAAATTCCGGTCAATGTTCATTGACGTGTTGCACACATATTCACAGCTGGTCACAACTATAAGATATTCCCAAAGCACTTTTCTCAGCGCAGCTTCTCGTTCCGCTTTTTTCAGTGAACAAGGGTTACACTTAAGTAACCCAAGACGTTATGTTTAGTTCACGTTTAATGTTAGGGTTTTTGGATTTTACGTTTTGTTTAATAAACTGCACTTATGTTCATCACTCCATCGTCAAAGTCTTCATCATTGTTTAAGCCAGCATCGTTACAGCTTGGTGTGCATTACACAATTTTTATGCACAACCTGGAGACAAAGAACCACCTGAAGTGAAGCCCCTCACTTATATATAAACCATGGTATAAATTGAATTGTTACTCCAATCAACAAGCTACAACTCTTTCTAAATATTGTAACTGTGCTACGCTTGAAATGCTAAGCAGTAGTCAAGCATGGTAGGCTAAAGATAAGGTTCAATTTGTTATGCTCTTTGCAAAATAACATGACAAGACAACAATTGTGAACCACGGCTAGAATATAGTAAGCAGGTAGAATTGCAGTTGGGATATTGATCCTAAAAATTTTACATTTAACTGTTTCCTGCATTACAGAGGGATGGATCACACTGGATGACAAAAATAAATACAAATAATAATAATTTGAAGACTGCTGTGCAAGATGGGTTATGCTGTGGATAAAAAGTGTTCATGTGTATGTTTTTCAGTTTACAGTTCTCATTTATTGCAAGTAAGATTATGGTAAAGTCAGGCAAATAATTAAGAGCTTTAATAAAATGTCTATTCACAAATTGTTTTCTCTGAGTACCCTTTGTGTTTAATCAGATGTAGTCTATTATTCTGTGCTTAAACTAATTAAAGCAATTTAGTTTTTGTGTCCCCCTCATCTATACCACTGTAATAAGTTATGATCCAGTGAAACTGGAAAATAAATTATATTGGATCAGATGCTCTACATCTATTTGGTTGAATAATTGCTAATTTTTACTCTTAACATACTCATTCAGCCATTTTGACCATTCTGTGTGAATATGCTTTTGAGACAGAAAGGTGTATTATTCTTTAAAAAAAAAAAAACTATTATTTAATATTTTCCCAACAGATACAGCTTTGGTAATATCTTAATTTGATTTGATTAGAGGAGTTATTTGCAGGGTAAATAAGGTTTATTTAGAAATGACTTTTTTTGTTTTACACATACATGGGGTAAAAAAGACAAATTCAATGCTTATTCAATGCTTTCCAAATTGTAAAAAAAAAGAAAAAGAGAGAGACAAGCATGTGGCACAAATGCACAACCAATTGTGAACACGTACGTGATGCATGTGTGCTATCTGGAGAATTATCCATGCCTTTTAATCATGCATGCAGTTGATAAAGTATGTTTTTTTTAATGCATTTTCGCTTAAAATAAATTTATAACTCCTATACAGTTGCTGAAGTCTAGCAGGAAGGTCGCAACCGATTGTATGGTTTGTGTGCGGCTTGTGTGGCTGCCAGCCGCGATTGCGGCTCAAAACTTTTCAACACCTTTCAAGACTGATGTCAACTTAATCGAATAGAGGTTGTATAGAGGTAGGATAGACGGCTCATTTAAAAACTAAAAACGGTGGTACAGACAATCAAAATAAGAATGAAAAATAGAATGCGATAATTTCCAGGTGAAACGCAATTTCACAGACATCTCCGTGATGTACGTGTGCTATCTGGAGAATGTCTCAAAGCTCTTTCTCCCAACATAATTACCATTCATTTTGCAGTGGTAATGCTTGTTATGCTTGTTTTGCCAACCACCATAAAAAGAAGAAATGCACCAGAGAAGAAGAAATGCAATAAATCTACCACTAAATGAATTTGCTGGCTGGACATTGCACTGGAGATGCATGATCAGTGGCGGCTGGCCAATAGAGGGCACTAGGGCACGGCTACCCCTGAGCCACCCACACACACAAATAATAATAATAATTATAAATTGATAGAGTATGATATGGTATGATAGAAAATCATCTGTGCAAATATATGTCCCCATCTGCCTGTCTGCATGTCTCAAATTCAGCTCTGGTGTGATAGAGAGGATCGCCCACAGGAGGTGTGTATTTGTAGCAATTTAGCCAATTGCTGATTCACAATATTAACATAGATAGGACATAAAAATTTGCCAATCAGCGCCCTCAAATCTAATCTGAACAGGGCGATTATTTGATCGCCCCTAACACTGCTAAAGTCAGCACTAGTCTGTAGGGGCACCATTTTAACCACATGACAATGGCGACTGCAATTATCACTGCTTCCAGTCCCAATCCTAACTCTGTAAAATCTCCCTTCCAAGAAGCGAGGCTTCTCTCATAGTTGGTACACCATAAAGGTGTGGCTATATGGGCGTTGTTATACTAATGCATTATTTTGCTTTCCGTGCTTGCTTTTTAAAACAACGGGGACGGATCCAGCATGGACAGCTATGGGAGTGAGAGAAACACCCGGTCACACATGGATATCTCAGTCAAGCTAGCCATATTGGGAGGAGTGAACATCGCTTTGCAGCATGATGACGGTCACAGAATTGCAATGAGGAAACACAACGAAGATGTGGATTTAAACAGGCACATTTTATCCAAAATAATTGATTGTTTGAAGTTTTGCTGGGCTTTTGAGTTGGCTTTGCATAGGCATGACATGACTGTGTTGGGACAGTGCATCTGACCAGCAGCACCAGCCCATAAGTCGACGCAGGATGCTGGGACCAGGAGAACAATGGAGTCTGGCTACAGAGGTAAAAAAAAAAAAAATGAAACGGACAGGATGGCATTTTACCACAGATCATCATTCATATTTTTGTTCACTCTGTAGATTCCAGTTCCCTATCTGTCACTCCCTCGATGTTGAGTTGATGTAGTGTCACTAGGGGTCACTCTTGGGAGCCTCAAACACCTCTGATCTTTGAGAAAAGGCCAATGGGAATTGGCGAGTGGAATTTGCATGCCACTCCCCTGGACATATGGGTATAAAAGGAGCTGGCTCGCAACCACTCATTAAGATTTTTTATTCTGAGCCAAGCAGTGTTGAGCAGCGAGTTCCACTGTCGTTCCATTCACCTCACAACGAGAAGCGTATGCTGTGGTCAACGAGGCTGGGTGTGTAATTCCTCCATCGAACAGGCAATGGCCACTCTTGTGGTCCAGAAACGCATCTATGGACTGGACCTGGTCGAAATGCGGGAGGTAGACAAGGCACACCTTCTCCCACACCCCCGTCTCCCAGCTCCATCCATTCGGCGCCGCCGTTGATGACTCTGCCCAGCAGTCCTCAGCGGTGAAGCAGACAGAGGCCATCTCACATCCTGCCCCGCTGCAAGCCTGCCGCCATGGGCCATGCTCCGTCTGCTTGCCGAGGGTGTCCTCCTGTGGCTATCAAACACCCTGCTCCGCCTCAACCCGGGCCAAGCTCTCAGCCCCAGCATCGAGCACTCCGTAGGAAGCAGACATCCCCGTCTCACGAACCCCCTTGAGGACCCGGAAGGCTCCCAGGCGCTCCGTAGACGCTCGACCCAGGGACCAAGACGTTAGCTCCGGAGATGGTAAGACCGCTCCGTCCCCGGTGAAATTTTTTTTTGAATTAGTTTTCACATTCTTATATTCTCAGTAACAGAGCAATTTCCTTTTGTCTCTGGGTCACCTTGCCCACAAATGCCATTCTCACGGCACTCTGCCACCAGATCTCAACAGTCCTGGCATCCTGGACGCGGACCACCTGCCTCCAGCCCCCACGACTGTTCCCCGGCCGGCCGATTCCGACGAGTCTAGAGGACACCTACCCTGGACCTCCTCCTCAGTCGCTAACCTGCCCCCTGCCGGGTGTGCGGAGCAAGGTAAGTGCTTTGAGTCTTTTCTCAGCACCAGAGCCTCGGGACGCGTCACTGCCTCCCCATGGTGCTTAACCTGCCCTGCCCTGCCCTGCCCCGCTGCGAAGCCCTGCCGGGTATGTCAAAAATAATAGTCCCCTTGATGGCCCTAGCTCAGAGTTGGACGCGTGGCTCTCACTTCCCAACCCCCCGCAGTACACAGTGAACATGCCAAGTCCCTGTGCGTGGAAATCGCTACTCTCTTACTCAAAGACGTGATAGAGCCTGTCCCTCCAACCGAGATGAAGAAGGGTCTCTACAGCCCTTACTTCATCATACCCAAGAAAGTGGCGGCTTACGACTGATCTTGGACTTGCGAGTTCTCAACCAAGCGTTCCACAAACTCCTGTTCAAAATGCTCACGCAGAAACGTCTTAATCTGCGTTCGACATCTAGATTGTTCACCGGTAGACCCGAAGGACGCGTACTTCCACGTCTCAATTTTGCCTCGACACCACCCCTTTCTGCGGTTTGTGTTTGATGGCCAGGCATATCAGTACAAGTCCTCCCCTTCGGCATGTCTCTGTCCCCTCATGTCTTCACGAAAGTCGCAGAGGCAGCTCTTGCCCCGCTCCGAGAAGCCGGCATCCGCATACTCAATTACCTCGACTACTGGTTCATTCTGGCCCACTCACGAGAGTTACTATGCACTCACAGAGACCAGGTGCTCAGGCACCTCAGCCGTTTGGGGCTTCAGGTCAACTGGGAAAAGAGTAAGCTTACTCCAGTTCAGAGCATCTCTTTTCTCAACATGCAGTTTGACTCAGTCTCAATGTTAGCACGTCTCCTCAATGAGTGTGCGCAGTCAGTGTTGAGGTGCCTCGCCGCTTTCAGGCACAACGGTCCCCTTAAAACTTTCCCATAGGCTCCTGGGGCATATGGCATCCTCCGC
This sequence comes from Moxostoma hubbsi, assembly GCA_032164185.1. Lineage (NCBI taxonomy): Eukaryota > Metazoa > Chordata > Actinopteri > Cypriniformes > Catostomidae > Moxostoma > Moxostoma hubbsi. The sequence continues at coordinate 23,062,743 of JAVLUX010000044.1, read as the reverse complement.
GGCGGACGCGCTGCTGGGGTTGATGCATATGAGACCGCTTCATCACTGGCTTCAGACTTAAGTCCCGAGACGAGCATGGCACCGCGGCACGCACCGTGTGACGATCACCCCCGCCTGCCGCCAAACACTCAATCCCTGGACAGACCTCTGTTTTCTACAGGCAGGAGTACCCTCGCAGCAGGTGTCCCGATGCATCTCTGTCATGACCGACGCCTCCAGATTGGGTTAGGGTGCCATGTGGAACGGGCACGCAGTAACAGGCCGTTGGAAAGGAGGCCTCGCTGCGCTGGCACATCAACTGCCTGGGGTTGTTGACTGTTTTCTTTGCCCTGCGGAAGTTTCTCCCATTAGTTCAAGACAAACATATCCTGATCAGGTCAGACAGCACGACTGCGGTGGCGTACATAAATCGCCAAGGCGGCATACGCTCCCGCCACGTCACAACTCACCCGTCGTCTCCTTCTTTGGAGCCCCGGCAGCTTCAATGTGATAGCGGACACGCTATCACGACAACGGTTTCCCTGCGGAGAGTGGAGGCTTCACCCCCAGCCGGTCCAGCTGATTTGGGAACGGTTCGGAAAGGCCCAGGTAGACCTGTTTGCCTCACAAGAGACCTCCCACTGCCTGCTCTGGTATGCCCAAACAGAGGCTCCCCTCGGGGCAGACGCACTGGCACACAGCTGACCTGCGGGACTGCTTCATTTCCCCCAGTGAGCCTTCTTGCACAGGTGCTGTGCAAGGTCAGGGAGGACGAGGAACAAGTCACCCTTGTGGCTCCTTTATTGGCCCACCTGGGACCTCGGACCTCGTATTCCTTGCCACAGCCCCTCCCTGGCGAATTCCCCTGAGGACCTTCTGCACACTTTGGCATCTGCACCCAGACCTCTGGAACCTCCACGTCTGGCCCCTGGACGGGACACGGAAGATCTAGCTGGTCTACCACCCACGGTCGTAGCCACGATTAACCAGGCCAGAGCCCCCTCTGCCAGGCAATTTTACGCCCTGAAATGGTGTGTTCGCGAATTGGTGTTCTTCCCGGTCTGAAGACCCACAGAGGTGCACAGCTTGGTCAATGCTCCTGTTCCTACAGGAGAGGTTGGAGGAGAGGCTGTCCCCTTCCACCTTGAAGGTGTATGTTGCCGCCATCACAGCTCACCACGACCCAGTAGACGGCAAGTCTCTGGGTAGGCATGACTTAATTATCAGGTTCCTAAGAGGCACCCGGAGGTTAAATCCCTCCCGGCCAGGCCTGTTCCCCTCCTGGGATCTCTCGGTGGTCCTCACCAGTCTTCAGAGATCCCCCTTCTAGCCGCTAGAATCAGTTGGCTCAGGGCCCTCTCTCTAAAAAGACGGCCCTGCTGATCGTGCTCCCAGGCAGACCCAGCCCCTTCATTGCTGTGTCCAGTATGTGCCTTGCATGCCTATCTGGACCGCACTCAGAAGCTTTAGGTGCTCTGAACAGCTCTTTGTCTGCTCTGGGACAGCGGAAAGGGCTCGCTGTCTCCAAATAGAGGCTTCCCCACTGGGATCTCAACTTACTGGCCTATCGCACCCAGGCCGTGCCCCCCCCCCCCCCCCCCACAAGGAGTATTGTGTCCTTGTGGGCACTGGCTACGGGCACCTCCCTAGCAGACATTTGTAGACCAGCGGGTTGGGCAACACCTAACACATTTGCGAGATTTTACAATCTCAAGTTTGAATCACTCTCGTCCCGTGTTTTCTCAGGTCCGAGCCGGTAGAACTCGGTACACGTCAACGGTCTGACCGGGTGAATTGCTTGCGTCCAGCGCCCTTTCCTAGGAGACCCCTTTAGGTCCCTGGTTGATTCCTCCATAGCCCTCTTGGGTCTGCAGTTCAGCGGAGGAACTCGCCGACCCAGTCCACTACGGGTACCCCAGGCTACCCCTACAGAAATAGGTGCTCCACAGGTCAGGCCTCCTACGTGGACTCCTCCTGTGTGTACTTCCGCGGTACGGTCACCTTACGAGCTGACCTGCTACTCCCTTAGGCAGTCCTTCGCTGCCCTCCTGTTGCAGTGTTGCAGCAACTCCCCCCTCCTCGAGGTTGGATCTACCACCGTACCTTCAAGGAGGTAAAGGAATATGGTAAGACCCCCTTCCCATGATGCGGTAAGTGCCCCGGCTGCTCTTGCTCTATGCTGAGAAACATAGAGAGAAAAGAGGCCCAGTCAGGCTTGGCCCATTCCCTAGTTGGCAAGCGTCGCCTTGTTCCCCTCTAGGGTAACCTAAAGGATTCCGACAACTTTTATGGGGCATTGGGGAAGGGTACGTGCAGTCTGAAACACAGTTGGTTGCTTGTGCACGTGAAATACCTGCCCGCTTCTGTGTCAGTAGTATACGTACATGGCTCAGTGCATGGCGTGATTTAAAGTGGACCCCTAGTGTCGCTTCTTCGACACGACGCCGAAGTGAGTAACAGAGGGGGAACGTCTCGGTTATGTATGTAACCTCTGTTCCCTGATGGAGGGAACGAGATGTTGTGTCCTCCCGGCCAAGTCGCTGAGCCGAGGCGCTGAGGTGGCCGGACACTCCTGGCTCCTCAGAAAAATCCAGAATGAATGTGCATATTTCCCTCGCCTTTGTACCCGTATGTCCGGGGGCGGGGTATGCAAATACTGTTCGCCTACTCTCATTGGCCTATTTTCATAGATCAGAGGCATATTCGGCTCTCAAGAGAGACCCCTAGTGTCGCTTCTTCGACACGATGTCTCGTTCCCTCCATCAGGGAACAGAGGTTACATATGTAACCGAGACGTTTTAAAACCTTAGTAATCATATAATTGACTTCATAATATAGCTTTATTGTAAATTTAAGCTGAAGATGTATATTTTACAGTTATGTGATACCATCCTGATGCATGCCATGGAACGGTTCCCAGCACCTCATCAGTGCAACACTGTTGCATGGAGAGTTGTTCCCACAACATAGTGTGAAGTTCCCTGATGCAGCGCTTGAAACAACAGTGGAGGCGCTATGCTGAACATGGCCAAGCTCAAAACAGAACTGTCCCTCATCTTTGAGAACAGAGAGTTCAAGGCTAGCAGTGGTGCAGTGCCTATACCAGTTTTTCATGGAGAGTTCTTTCTCAGAGACTATAAGTCTTCTCAAGATCATTATCACTAAACCTATGACAACAGCAGAATCAGAGAGGTGATTCTCTACTTTGAAGAGGATCAAGACCTTCCTGAGAAACACCATGACACAGGATCACCTAAATGCTCTGGCTATGCTATGGAGAAAACACTTGTCAGGAACATTCCTGACTTCAATAAGAAAGTCACTGAGAAGTTTGCCACTCAGAAGGAAAGAGCAAAATTCCTGTATAAATTGTCAGGAAAACATGCAGGTTTTTTTCACCACATTGGGTTTTCTTGTACATAGTTGTCCTGAGTCTCATTTGTTTAACTTGGTTATGAAGACATCACCATTTAATTGAGACCAGTAAATTAATTCCTCGTACCTGTTTAATGAATAACCAGGTGTCAAGCAGATGTACTCAAACACTGACTGGTAGTGTACATTTGTTCTAGTTATAATATATAAATAGAATAAATCTAAAAATATTCAGTCAGTTGACATTTACAAGATTGTTTATTATTTGGAATATTTCCTTCTCTTAAAGGGACAGTTCACTACAAAAAAAATTCAATTCTGTCATCATTCACTCACCTTTATGTGTTCCAAACCTGTATGACATTCTTTCTTCTGCAAAACACAAAGGAAGATATTTTGAGAAATGTCTCAATGGTCAATGGGTACCAATGTTGTTTGGTTACCAACATTCTTCAAAATATCTTCTTTTGTGTTCCACAGAAGAAAGAAATTCATACAGGTTTGGAACAATATGAGGGTGAGCAAATGATGACAGATTTGTCATTTTTGGGTGAACTATCCCTTTAACTGTTTTTCTAAAACTTTTTCTTTAACTTTCACTGTTTTGCATTAAATCTTACTGGAATGGTTGCTGAAATTGTTGTAAGTGGTTCAGCCCTACCTAGAAATTTTCAACCACCCAACACTGTGCATGTTAAAACTTTAATGCAACATTTAGCATACACGAGGACACCCATACAACAGCAAATTTTTTGTTTCCATTTATTCATTCACATTTCAGTTGAGAGAATTATCATTTCTAAGTACTTTTATACAAATATACAGACGTTATGAGCAGCATATTCAGACAATGAAAACTTCCAAAAACTTTAAGAACAAAAAGAGTCCTGTGCGGTATATTAATGTACCGGTAGGATAGCCCATATTCTTTAGATTTAAACATGATTGAAACAATGTGTGATTTGAAAAGCGCTATGCAAATAAAACTGACTTGACTTGACTTCTGTTCTATGGTTATCCTATCCTACCGGTACATTAATATACCGCACAGGACTCTTATTTTGAGAGTTGTGCATGGATGCCACAGAGAAAAGTGTGGGACTCCACACACACTACGTCGCCATGGGTAATGTGCTCAAGCCACGTGATAAGATGCGTTGATTGACAGTCACAGATGCAGAGGCAACTGAGATTCATCTTCTGTCACTTGGATAGAGGCGAGTCAATACACCACCATGAGGACTTAGAGCGTATTGGGTATTGGGCATTGGGGAGAAAAGGGGAGAGAGAAAAAAAACGACTCCTCACCAATCAATTATACATTAATTCACTGTATTTAGGGACAAGTAATCCCTTTGAGACACAACCATAACCGCTTTGCTCGTCCTGCGCTCAACAAAATAGACCATGTTTTGGAGAGAACGCTGGTAATATAAAATCTCAAGCCATCTGGTGCCAATAAATCACAAACATATGTCCAACAGTTTATATTCTTATTGAAAATAACAGATTGGGAAATTCTCAGTGGTGTAGGCATTTAATCACAGTGCAATATGATCAAAATGTATTCCGAAGAAGACAGTAATTACAATAATGAAGAAGCTTTGAGCATATGGACAAGATAACTTATTAAAACAATGTAGAATTTGAGCATATGGAGCATATATAAGCTTTCTATGGAAACCTTAATGTTTTCTCAGAAATATCTATTTTACCACCCACCCATATTTATGTTTTATTCTTTGCAATACATACACATTGTTAAATATAATAATACATATACTTCTGTCCAGCTCTCAAGGCTACTTTATGACACCAAAATAAGTAAACAGTCATGTATCCTGGTCAAATAATGTTCTATGATATTTGGCCACATGAATAACACATTATATTTCATTGTTAGAGCAAACTGCATTGACTAAATGAACTGGGAACTGCTTTTAAGTTGTCTGCCCAGGATGTTGTCAATAAAGGAATTGCAATTAATGCTCATTAGATGATGCCCTTTTAAAATTGAACATATCATGTGTGATCCTTTGTGAACTGGGATACTAATTGGCTTATTTTCTCTGACTTGAGCAATCTGGATTTGATTTTATGAATGGAAAGAAAGGGCTACATGCAAATAAGAAAAAAAAAAACATATGGTGCAAGTGAGCAGGCCATTTAAGTGATAATTTTTTTGTGCCTTCTATTCATCCAAGAGGTTGAATCAAACCTCTTTGTCTGAAATGGCAATTTTCTTTTCTTTTTCTTTTTACAAAGAATATGTTGACCATGAAATGGAGACTGTCTCTATTTCTAGAGTAACTGAAGAGATAATATGACAGAAGTATAAAATGATAATAAAAGAGTTACACAATGGCAGACTTGTGGGTCCCTGAATCAGAGTTAACTGACAATCTGAAATCATAATCATCACCAGTTATAGTAATAAAAGTGGAGCGCAACAGTTCTGGAAGTAAAACATGCTATTCATTTTTGATAAAAAGGGATACATTTTTAGTAATACTGTATACATAACCTTCAAGACAGCCCAACTATGAGTCAGAGGTTTAGCAAAAGTTTTATTTAAAAAAAAAACTTTTAATTGCCGAATTCCCAGCGAAGAACTGCACTACACATAATCCAGAAGTCTGATGCACCAATCAGAGAGGTCGTGTTTACCACGAAAACATGGAAAACACGTGGGAAAATAACTCAGCAATGACTGCCAATAACCATGAAGCATTGCAAATTATGTAATTTAGTCTCACTACATTCTCATACTGAAATTTCTGTAGTTGATACCCAATACCAATTAAATTTCTTGATACTCAACATCAAATATGATACCACAGCAATATTATAAAGCCACTAAAATACTGTTGAACCAAATCTAGTATTTATTTGGTACCAACATTTTATCAGAAAGACTTGCATATAGAATATAGAATACATTTTCTCTTTTGGCGTATGCCTCGTCTGGCGGTCCGATGAGATTGGCCCTCGAACCATCTGAGATAGGAGATAGGAGGCAGGGGTTGAGGAGCCTAACCCAATGCAAGAGGGAACTCGACTGGTTGCAGTGTGGAGGTGGAGGTTGTCTTGTTGGCACACTGAAACAGCAAAGAGG